>CM056996.1:93015267-93632767 GCA_029891345.1 Dryococelus australis | reverse complement strand
GTAAAGACTAATGTTGTCAACGGCTCCCCCAACTGCTAAGAAAACATACGGTTATGTCTTTGCCGACGAAGATTCAGAGAATCTAGATGTTGAAAACACTAATGATGATGAATACATTGGAAAGGGTGGTGATTTTCCGATGGTCTCAAACATATCTACAGCGAGTTTGCTGTGTCAAAAGTGGTGTGGATAAGGCAGAAGACGACAAGAACACGGGCTATACATTTCCAAAAAATTCCAATAAACTTGTATTTTTGGTCAGTTGCCATAAAGGTGGAGATATCCCTCACATTAAGGCGGTATATTCAATCATCAATGATCTGAAAAACAGGGGTTTTCTCAAATGAGGTCATTAGGTACTGTCCATGATTTGCAAACATCTGAGGAATCCAAATATAACATGTATGAAATAAGGAGAAACATTAATAACGTTTACATAGTAACTTGTTTAATTTATTTATAAATTCATACTGTTTCTCTGTTAGTTCAGTGGCTTATCTTACAGAAAATTTTTACAAGTATGTGCACAAGAATGGCTATGATGCCACCCGAATATTCTATCATTTTAGCATCATTTTAAGTCGGCTGAATTCTATTTGAAAACGAATGGAATGAGGAATGTTTTGTGGAATGATTGGACTGAGAAACGTTCTGAGAAACGAATGGAATGCTATATGTTTTGAGGTATGTAATGTTCTGAGAAATGAGGAATGTGTGACGAATGAATCGACTCAGGTATGTTTGTAACGTTTTTGGTATTATTTATCTGTTAGCCTTGTCTTGTGGATGTTGATGATCAGTTGCTCTGGTTGGTATTATTGGTTGGCTAGTTTGAATGACAAGTCTTTTAGATCAGTTGGATTGGACGGTCTCCTTTTCAAAGAAAGAGCTGAAATGCATCTTGGTGAACGCTGATTGTCTTACGCTAGCCCTTTACTTATTCGATAAATATTTAATTGTAAATATTATGTAAATTTGTATATATTAAAAAACACTATTATAGTTATATTTCTGATAGGTAAATATTTGATTTGGTGGAAATAATCTCGAATAGCTAGGAGTGGCCCTACGAGTGTTGCAGAATTTCCGCCTTATTACTTATAATTTATAAGAACTAAAATCAATATCTCCAAACTACCGAAAGCCTCAATGCACCTCCATTTAAAAAAAAAACAATATATTTTGTCGGAGAAAATAAGTAACTTACTTTTTTAAATAATTCTTTTCTTTAAAAAATAATTATTTGCAGCATTTGAAATACTAGCCAAAAATTTTAACTCCATGTGGTAGTCAACACGTTTATGTTTATTTTCATAAAATAAATCGTTTGTTTTCGTTTTTTTTTTTGTGAGATAAAAATTACTCTAGAAAGAAATTAATTAACTTAGATAGTACAATTAGCTAGAAAGCATTGGATTCAAAATTGATACCCTAATGGTATTATGATTATAGTGCCAAGTATTGATTAGAAGTATTTGACGTTTCCACGTTATCTAGAAATGTGTGATGATATCTCAGTATGATAAATCATGCAAATATGCCAAGTAGTCATTTCGTGTGTGCTATAGCAGCGGTTATTGTTCGTTGGTGCGAAGGTCGAGTACTACTTAACATACCATACATATTGTTTCCGCTTTTATTCGGAAAAAATTCTACTGTTCTGTTTGAAAACTGAGGAGTTGAGTGAACTTTTAGAAATTAATTCAATATTTTGTTCTTCTTACGAATACGTAGGATTGAATATACATTGCATAATGTGGGTATGTTTGAATGTAATAACCATAATAAATGTATTAATTGTGGAAGGTTCATTGAAAGTGAATACGGAATTAAATGAGAAAATGGAAGAATATACGAAGTCAATAATAAACATTCACTTCAATAAAGTATTTCGTTTCATTGTCTTTGGCAATCAGGAATCATATCGGGATAGCATTTCTTCTTCGGTGATTCGGTATCTCCACTGTTACATAGACACCCCAATACTAACTGTATATAATCATGTGGGTAACTGTTCCGACATTAGAAACAAACTCTCCGACAACCACGAAAATAGTGTCGGCTTCATATTCTTCACATCTAAAGCCACCGATATGTGTTTTTTGTAAACCAACTAGGCGAACTCTCTCTCTCTACTGGAATCCTCGAGCATTTTTTCTAGTGGTCATTACCAACTCTGTGGTGCATACTCAGATTTCCCGAATGTTGCGCAATTGCTGGGAAGCTTTCGATATGATCAACCTCTATTGTTTGCATACACACACTGGCGAAAAAGGCATTTCGATAAAGTCTTACAATCCCCTCGCTGAAAGGGAAAAAGAAATTGAATTTCATCATGATTCAGCGACAAAAGCAATTTGTAACATATTTTCAAACAAACTGCTTAATCTGAATAAATGTATACCTAACATAACTCTCAGTCCATATTCACCCTTAATTAGAGTCAAGGATAAGTCTTTGAGAAATACCGTACTCGAAGGTCCTGAAGGAGTGATAGTGGCTGCCGTAGCTCGGCATCTCAATGCAACTCTTCACCTTGAATCAGTCAACATACAGTACTTTCAAAAATATGGAATAAACTCTAAAACTATTCGAGCAAACGTTTTACCAGTAAGCAACTTCCACATGGACATTTTTGCATGACATTTATAGTTCCAAAAGCAGGTCAAGTTCCGGAATATAAAAACATAATGTTGTCCTTCAGCAAGGATATGTGGATTCTCTATGCATCAACGGGGTTACTTCTGGTAATCACTTGGTGGATAATTGCATATTATGATTTTATAGAAAACAACAGCAGAAACACATTAGTGCAGAATTTCCTATTGATAATATTGGGTGCATCATCACTTTCTCCAGAATATTTTGTCCAGAGTTTGCTCATGCTAATATGTCTCCTTTACTCTTTAGTATTAGGCAATTCATAACAAGGATCCTTAACAACTATCCCTCAGTATTATCCAGACATGAAAACAATGGATCAAATGTTCAGTTCAGATATGAAAGTTGATATTTTCCTTGGTACAGGGGATTTGGATGGCATGGTGAAAGAAGTCGATTTTGGAGACCATGACTTAGAAAAATTACAAGAGCGCCTGGTCATCGTCGACGAATTCCAGACAGGCATCGAATGGGTGGTAGAGCACAGGAATACCAGCGTGATGTCCAGACAGTACTCCAGCCTCTACATGACGAACCGACAGGAGAGGTTCCGGAATGGTCGTCCACTACTGCATGTCTTCGATGAGTGTTTCACTTCTGGCCCTCCCCATTCTCGGCCTCCGTGTGGTCGTCGCCTTTCATGGCTCGGTACAGTGTGATGATCGCACTCTTGATCGAAGGCGAAATCGTCGCGAAGTGGGTGAAAGATTTCCTCATGAAGACACGCCAGTCTTCCTTGGGGCTTCTCTTTCGGGTGGAGGTCATCCAGCTGACCATCAAGCACCTGCAGACACCATTTGCAGCTCTCATCGTTAGCCTCGCCGCCAGCTGCTGCATGTGTATCCTCGAGTTCGTCGTGAACACCTGCGTATACATAGCTTCCAGTAAGGTTGTGTGCTTTACTAATCACTAGTGCGTCCTATCACATTTCTCCTCCGACTTAGTGCGTTCAGTTTCAGGGGAAAGGTAAAAAATAATCTTCAAAACATGTGAAATGGTATTTTGTACTGTTCACGAATCTAACATGGTTATCCTTTTCACGACAGTTAGTTTTCATGTCAGCTAAGAAATTGTTCAGACACCATGCTCGGTTTGTAGGATTTTACTGCAAAGAGGAGAGTGGTTTATGTTCTCGTATTGCATCATCAATATTTGTCCCACATGATATTTACATTTTGGGCACTTCCTTCTAACATTTTAATTACTAAGTCACTGAAAATTTCTCAGTTCCTGATTTTGAAAAATGTTTCAATGAATTCTATATAATCCGAGGAAAATGCAGTTTTCTCCCCTCTTTTTGGTCATTCCAGAAGAATTGTGGCCATATTTAATGTTTTAAAGTAATAGCAAATATCAATAACTTGCCAAGAATTTAAATAAGAGGAAACATTGAAACGTAGATACTGATAAATGTAATCACCAATGTGCTGATAAATAAGGGTATAATGTAAGTACGTTTGAAGGACAAATATATAAGTTACGTGTCGATGAATAAGACGGTGATAGTGATTTTTCAGAATTCGTAATTCCCGCAGAAGACAAATGTACACATTTATGAATCCGAATGCAGTGCTCTAGTTTAGCATAACCCTACATCTTCTAGTCACTCAGAAAACTTACATGGCATGCCGCATAACTTTGAAAAGTGATGATTATTTTGTACCATTTATTGCTTCCTGTTTGGACTTCCTTCGGTAACAGTATTGTCATAATCTGCGGACCTTCTGCAGTTGTTAAATGTCACACTGCAAGTGCATATATTAATGGCAGTTGAGCTGGAATGTTGAAGCATGAACACCTTGGCCGGCCTACTGCAAGCTGTCTACGCCCGATGAAAAATTATGTCTCTACTTTTGCTACTGAGTCGCAGTGTCTCAGCTGTTATACTGCTCGCCTCTCACCAAGGCGAACCAGGTTCAATTTCCGGCGAGGTCATTCCCGGATTTTCGCAAGTAAGAATCGTGCCGGACGATGCCGCTGGTCGGTGGGTTTTCTCGGGTATCTGCCATTTCCCCCACCATTGCATTCCTACGCTGCTCCATTCTCACCTTATTTCACAATAATCATCGGCTCTGAAGACTTCGCTTTTAAGAGCCGTCCGAATTTCTCAACTCATATTTTGTTACTAGGTTTACTTTGCTTGGAATGCATTTAGTTAAATTTGCAAACAAAACTTAAATGAGACAAACGCGACTCACTCATTTCCAGCTGGACTTCTCTTTAATTTTACGTAAATGTGAGCTGCCATCCGAATAGTATTAAATAAAGGCTTCTGGGACACCAGGCTTCAGGCTCGGGATAGAGTGATGCAAAAATGCCATCTAAGGTTATCGCAGAATTTCCCTTTTCCCCCCTTTTTTCCCCTTTTCGCATCCAAAATGGCCGATTTGGGGTTTTTTAAAAAACCATCATTCCTTCCCCTTTTCCCGCAAAAATTCCGAATTTACCTCCCATCGATGGCGGCCATCTCGGCAGCCAGTGTCATTAAGTGCCTTTTTTAACAATCTGGAAGGCAGTTTGCCCAATGTGGGTGAGGTTTACACAATGTGGATGGATCGTGCAGAAAATTGAAATATTCCTGCAAGATTGAGGCACAACACCTATCCAGCAGACGTATTGGTATCAATAACCTATATATACTCAGGACAATTGGTATCCAGCAGTGCATAACACTTGTAAGCATAGTTGGCTGTCATTTTCGAACTATTTAAGTTAAAGTTGACAAATTTATAAAATAGACATCAACCACGACTAGGAGAAGGGTTGTAGGTCAAGTATGCCCTATGTCAGTATATAAGTATAGTTGGGTGCAATTACCAAACTGTTAAAGTCATAGTTGTCAAATTCACAACAGAGGCGTCCACCCTGACTAGAAGTTTCGCAGGGTCAAGTACGACCTATGTCAACTTATAAGCATTGTTGACTGTAATTTCCAAACCATTTAATGTATAGTTGCCAATTCAGAACATAGATATGACCCTCAACTAGGAGTAGTGTCGTGGAGCCACGTTTTCCCTACATCAGCATATAAGCATACTTGGGAGTAATTTCTGAACGATTTAAATTAGAGCTGTCAAATTTACAACATAGGCATCCACCGCGACTCGCCAGCGAGCCACCACCACCTCAACCATCGAAGCAATGCCATCCAACAGTGGCAGAAACAACATCAGTGGCTATGCCCCCATGCCTGGGCCAAGATGTAAGTGGCAGGTGGACGCCTCTATCAACACCACCCCCCCCCCAAGCTGCTCGACTGAGGCACCTCCACCAAGGGACCGGCGATGTTGGACGCTGCCACCTCCACCCGTCCTGCAAGTAGGAAGGAGTCAATGGCCGTGCAGGTGCCTGCCCGACATCCTTGGCAAAGGTCTGCACAGCAGCACTCCCAGATGTCCGCCTCCTCTTGCAGGACAAGAGGAAGATGGTATTGTGACCCCTATTCGAGACTGTGCTGGCCGCCATGTAGGGTGTTGTCGAAGGCGGTGTGTGGCCAGGACCTGGGCCTACTAATGTGTATAATCACTTTATAACATGTGCATATTTCTGGGATATATATAACTTTTTAATATGTGCTCATTTCTCAGGATATATATCTATATACCTAGAAATAAGCACATATTAAAAAGTGATTATACACTTGTGGGTGTGCGTGAGTGCACTTTCACCAATACTACTACTCCTATGTCTAGCTCCATTGTCTCCGATGGAGTGTGTATAAGCCATATGGACACAAACTAGAAACAAAGTAAAGGTGAGAAGATAACATAGTGAGAAGATAACAAGGTGTATATATATATATATATATATATATATATATATATAATCAACACTGGCCACCACCACCACACATATGTTCCACAAACTCACAGATGCCTTCAGCGACCAACCAACAGCAGGAGGGATGGTCCACACGAAGATGAAAGCACCACAGCACCAAGGTCCACATGGCACTGCCTGGATGAGACCATCCCTGCAGCCAGAATGGGACCACCTCCCCTGCACTTGTAATAGCACACACACGTCTGTTTCAGCATCGAACCCCCAATCACTGCCCAAATGACATGTGGGCAGCTTATTGACTAGCGACCACCAGTCCCAGAGGCCACCAACAACACCATCAGGTAATCATTTGAGCCATATGAAACATGGGATGTACAAGACACAAACAACATGATTGTTGGTGAGGCTGGCATGATAGATATGGGACTGGTTCGGTTTCAATGCCAAAATATAAAGATGACCGAACATATTCACAAACAAACAGACATAGCATGAAACAAACAAGAAAAGGAAATAGCACTGTCCATAGTAAAGGGGACATGTAGAGGCTAAAAACCTTGAAAGAAGAAGTCATGCAACTTTGGTAGAGCAATCAACCCCTTCAGCTGTAAACAAACTATACATATACTGACCTCCACATTCACTTCACACCCACTGGGATAAGTGTTGTGTCCCCCAGGGAGGGTGAAAGAAAAACAGAGCTCCCCAGGTTGGAGACCCAACATAAACGACATATCCCTGGGTAGATATTGTGTGTGTGCAAAAATGCAGATGGGTATAACCAAATAAGTCGAGATGTAAAGAAACGAGAGTGGTTGTGAATAACAAAGAAGAGTATGTGTACATACTTAGCAGTAGAAATATATACATATACATAGAAGCCATAGTGAGTGAATGTGAAGTGGCAACATGAATCGCATGAGCTAGTACCATGCACTCTACAAGGGATGGATGTGACGTCCCCTGTAGTAGGTGCCGACATGCTACTAGCATCATCATCATGAAACAGCAGCAGCACATGTGATAGCATCATTACACAGCTACTATATGTCCTCGAATGTGATTCCAATTGCTAAACATGCACCACCACACTGGTTGTACACCTGCACAGGACTTGGACTGCTCCCCTTATGTCCTCAAGTACACGATCAGCCAGCATACATGACAGGGCAGATCAGGCCCCTTTATGTGCTCCAGTATGCCAGAACCAAGTCAAAGTATACAGGATGTGTGGTATACTGGGGAGAATTATCTGAAGGGGGGGGGGGGAATAAGAGTGTGGGGGAAAAAAACCGGTCATATACAAGGCACCATAGCTTACAACCGGCCAGCATGCTTAACTAGCTGTAGTATGTTCTCCAATGTGCTGTAAATGCTCACAGTGCAGACACAATTACACATACTGGTGGCATACTTGACAAGAACATTATACAACTTCCTATATGTACTCGAGTGAGCCGTCCAGACAAGACAACACATTTGGTAGGATAGATATGATACATACATATGCTACAGTGTGTTGGAACTGGAGCAGCAGAATGCCAACATACCTTGCAGGATTCCTATACTGCTCCTGCTTGAAGCTCCAGCATGCTGGGGCAAATCCACATGAACACACAGGTAGTTCTTTGCAGGAGAGGGTAGCAGAAACACTTTAGCTTCGACGACCACGGGGCGAGGAACTGCCTCCTACTATGCATCCCGACCCTGTTGTCCTCTCAAGGGCAGACACATATGATGAATTGTGCCTGACGAGGCACATGTGCGCCAAGATTTACCCAACATAGCCATAGGGGGTGGTGTGTATTTCATTGTCCAAGATCTTATGCTTGTCATCCATCCACGACAGTGCAAGTTTATTGCTGCATTCAGTGTAGATGTTGTGGTGGTGCGACCTAATGCATTGGTGTTGGAGTAGCAAAGATGAGTGGGAGGGTAGCAGCTAAGGTCGAACTCAGCCATGAACACTGGATCTGACTACAGGTCGTGGCAGAAATCCTGGCACGATATTGCAATCATGAAGGAATTGGTATCCATGTACACCAACCCTACATCAGGGCCATATCATGTATTCATTATGTCATAATGGAAGCAGTGCATTAGGGTCTTCGACAGGTCCATTATGGCAAAACCAGCATACACTGCTTGGATGTAAAATATATGCTCATGAGCAAGCTTGACAAGGAAAAACATTTCGGTATATATTGTCTGACAAAGGAATGCCGGCTTGGAGATCAGCTTCCTCACCTACACCTCAGTGGGGATGAGCTCCATCTGCTGATGGTTGTGCTTGTTCTCCATCAGCTTGCCGCACATAGCATTGTTCATTAGCTTGATGAAGTCCCGCTCGAAGGTGATTGCGGCAGCCTGACTTTTGGTGGTGTTCATTGCTATGTAAAACTTCAGCCACACCTTCTGGCGGAACTTCAAGACCCAGTGGACAACCTTTACCAAAAGCCTATGAGCCAATGCCTGCATGAGGGTGACATAGTGAACGATGTAGTCTGTCTTCCCCTCAATAATGGTCATCAGCTTGGGCTGTTTGGACCTTGGGGGACACTTGTTGATGGGTAGGAATGTCAGATCGAGATGGTCCTCATCTAGTGCAGCAGGGTAGTCTATGTCCACCTCTAGTATATATCAGACTAATCCATCATCTGGGACTGACAATATGCCAATCTTGGTGCTGGTCCATTCAAAGCCTCCATAGGGCAGGGATAGGTTCATCGCCCATCTGTAAAGGTTATTAGCATCGATGTACTGGAGGTAGGTAGATGGTCGAGTGGCATCATACATGGTGGGCAGGTCCTTGTTATTCGCCATCATATAATATGTGATTCACTGGGCCATCCCTTCCTGGATACCAGCCTCTATGAATATGTGGCCGCCATCGGTTTCATGCGATTTTTCCCAGGCTACCAAAACGGCCACTGGCAACATATGTGCTCATTAGTGTAAATAGCCACCGCCGATGTATACACTCATTTGGGATAATAGAAAATCGATTTCGGAGGAAATACTTTTTGCTGGCTGCTAAAATGTCTGCTGTCTGTTTCGGGCGAAATCTCACTGGCTGATAAAATGGCCGCCATCGGCATCGGATGGTATATTCAAGAATTTTCCATGGGAAGAGAGAAAATTCTTTGGAATTTTTTATGGACGGAACCTTGATATGCTAATTGGGTCCACGGGGTCCTCAGCTAGCAGTCAGGTGTCCCAGAATCGACTGTTTTATATAACTGCTTTCAGTGAGTTCACGACGATGTTATGTGCTCGCGACCTGCAGGTCTTCTGGAAAAGCTACACTCGTTAAGGTAAAACCTCTGCTCTGCATCGACTAAGAGCAAAGTGCATACATAGTTGGCATGTATGTGTGTGTGTATATGTGCGTGTAAGTGTTGCGATACCTCCTTACTCGGTTCGTGTCTTGGGTTGTCACAGTGTGTGTGACCTATGACTGTAAGTATTTGTGATGAACATACATTGCACGATATGCTCGTTACAAGCCATTTAGTTTATAACTAGATTTTTTTTTTCCTTTCGTGCACTCTAGCGTGCGAAACTCGGCTGGGGAGAGCAAGCAGCTGTTTGTAGGGAACTTGGTTCGAGACTTGTCACTAAAGGGTAAACACAACATCGCATTTATCATAGTGGAATGGCCGAACATGTTATGTGTGAAGAAAACTGTCTAAGTCCATACATTAAAGGTTCGGGAATGGTCAACTGCTTGTAATTTCAAAGGCTTTGTAAATCGTGCAAGTACATGCATTGAAATATTCGGGCAGGGTCGACAGAGCTTGGTACATGCATTGACATTGAAGGTTCGCAGGGTCGACAGAGTATGACAGCTTGTAATTACCAAAGCTTGGTACATGAATTTACATTAAAGTTTTGGGCATGGTTGACAGAGTACGACTTCTTTTAAATGCAAAGGCTTGGTTCGTGCATTGAAGGTTCGGGCAGGGCCGGCAGTGTATGGCTTCCTGTAACTGTAAAAAAAGGCTCGGTTTGTATACGAGTGCAGGTAAGGTCGTCAGAGTATGACTGTCTGTAATTGCAACAGTGCGGTACACGAGTGCAGGTCGGGGACGGAGTATGACTGCAATGGCCGCTACATGCTCGTCTTCATGGGCAGTGGGACCGACGACAAATGATTGCTTGCAGGCGTGTCGGCATACACACTCACCAGGAATCAAACATTCTATACCTTAATTTTTCAAAGATCATAACCAGCATCATCATGCTACATACAATAGTTACTTTCAAGTACTTGTGTTTTGACACAGAGTTATTGTGATGTACTTTCTTGGTCGGTAAATGTATACTGCACATGGAAAGACAGAGCGATCATTGTGCTCTGAGCTTCCAGTGAGTTCACATCGCGACCTACAGGTCTTCTGCTCTACAAAGAGAGTACATGCGTAGTTGAAATATGTGTGATATCTCCTTACTCACCACGTCCAATTCGATTGTACTCGGGGGGGGGGGGGAGACGGTGGCTGACCGCGATTAGCATGCTCTCCTCCAACCAAGGCGAACCAGGTTCAATCGCCGGCCAGGTCACCAGGTTTTCAAGTGGGAATCGTACCGGACGATGGCATTGATCGGTGGGTTTTCTCGGGGATCTCCCGTTTCCCCTGCCCCTTCATTTCAGCGCCACTCCACATTCACTTCAATCACACTCATCGGCTCTCAAGACCTCGCTGTTAAGAGCCCCCAAATCTCTTAACTCACTCACTCACTGATTGTACTCAGTTGTCTAGAATCATCGGTGATTGAGTACGTGATGTACATTGAGGTCTAGGTGCACGAAAAGTGTAGGTCGGTCCTCTGTTGTTGTGGGGGTACAGACTAACTGTTTGCATTGAAGGTTCAGTACGAAAGTGCGGGTTGGAGTACGGCTGTTGTAAGTTGAAAGTTCTATATGGGGTACCACTGACTGTAATTACAAGCTTCGGTACACGAGTGTGTCGGTCACAGTCTGGTCGTAAGTGATGGTTTTGTTTCAGTCGGTTCGTAAGGGGGGTCATCTGACCAGGGCGGTCTAGCATGTTTTACATTATATGTGTGTGTGTGTGTGGCTCGTATTACAGAGGAGGGCGACCGCTCCCGACCACTCCCTGGCCCCTCCTTGTTATTATTGCCTGATTTGGTACAAGAGTGTAGGTCGGATATACGTTTCAGTGTGTAGACTCATGTTACGTTTTTGCTAATTGTATCTCAAATGTTTAGGAAATTACAGCCAACTATGTGGGGTATCACTGTATGTAATTGCAAAAAGGGGTCGGTACATGAGTACAGGTCGGCGACAGTGTATGACTGCCTGTAATTGAAAAAAGTTCGTTACATGAGTGCAGGTCGGAGACAGAGTATGACTATCATGCTTGTCTCTTCATGGGCAGTGGGACCGACGAATATCTGCAGGCGTATCAGCATGCGATCACAATGGCAATCAGACCTAAGATACCTTATTTATTCGAGTAGGGTACAGGAAAGAAAATGTGTTAGGTGCGGGGATTAGAAACCCATGCTCCCTTTTTCTGGAACCAGAACTTATATCAGGCGCCTTAGACCGCACGGCCAACCTGACAATTTGTATTACTAATGGAATACATAGCTTTTGTCGAATGACATACAATGTATGGTTTTGTCTAGCCATCGCTTGTGCAATATGCGTGTGCGGGTTGGTAGGTATTTTTTCCTTTCATGCACTCTAGTGGACGACATGAGAAAGAGTAAAGATCAATGCATATGTCTATCTCTAATCATTATGTGTGTGTGAGTGTGTGTGTGTGTCGGGACTGACTGTCTGTAATTACTAGCACTGTTGTACACAAAATTACCGCTTTTATGTCGCGTTGTATTGCCATTATTATTTTTATATGTATTACCACTCTCTACGAGAATCGAGCCTGTGATACCTCGAGGTTGGTTCAGATTACATGCAATATTTCCTTTCAATACTGGTCAGCATGTTGACAAGGTGGAGGTGGGGATGCAGTACTTGGTCGGTATCTACCATGCACGTGAAGGTGGTGCCAGTCATTGCAGTCTACGCTTCCAGCGAGGTCGTGTCGTCGGTAGCGGAATGTGCTCGCGGCCTACAAGTTTTCACTGCTACACCAGATTAGGTAGGAGATAATTTGTTTCGTAATAATGATAAGAAGAAGTTTATCGTTCTAGCATGTGTTGATGTATTTGTGGGGATTCGAATCCTAGGTGATGCCTGTGTTATGGATTTGACAAATATATCTTATGTCGCTCGGAATGCCCCATCTTTTGTGGGCCCGAGATGGATTTTTTTTTTCATTTCTCTCCTTATTCGTATTCCATACCAGCAGGGTTACACATCATGTTCTCAACCTCCCAGTTGGGTGGGTCATTATTATTCTTGTCAGGTTTCACTGTGTTTGGTCATGATGGCACTGGCATTTATCTCTCTCCTTATTATAGGCCAGCCTACATACCACATTCTCGACCACCTGCCTAGGCTGGGTGGTTCATTGTTATTATTCTGGTCAGGTTGTATCCTGTGTGTGGCCAAGATGGCTGCCTAGCGATGGCAGCGGGGAATGCACTTGCAGAGAAGTGTCAGTGCTGGCAGGTTTTCATCATCCGTCGTGGTCGGACACCAAGAACATCAGTGAGTGGGTGACATTTTTGGTGGTGGTCAGCCAAAACGTGGTCGCCAACAACATGGTGTGTGAGTAGAATTTTTTTTATTTATAATGACCAACAGACTGCTGGGGAAGAGGCAGTGTACTAGTATAAAATAGGACATCCTGGCTCACCTGTTTCCGACCCTGGGTCTAGGGTTGGGACACAGGGATGCACTAATGTAAGGTAAGGTTCCATCACAAAAAAAATCCGAATTATTATTTTACTTACAGACCGCTGGAGGAGGTGGTGTACGTGCATGTGTGAGATCGTTCGAGATGTTTCTGGCCGCCACATTCGATGTCAATCGAAATATATATTTTTGCCACTGCCTGGCAACATGGTGGCCGCTGGAATGTCGGAGAAATTGTCACTGGCTGGCAAAATGGCGATTGCCAACATGGATGCTGTGGTCATATGAGCTAACTGTAGTAATCGATTTTGACGGAATTCTAAAAAAATATGTATAAAAAATTTTACTTCTTACCAGAATTGCCGCCTCCAGACCCCCCTTCTCATAGTCACGATTGTTGTCTGTGTTATGAATTTGGCAACTATAACTCAAATGGTTCGGTAATTACAGCCAACTATGCTTATAAGTTGACATAGGGCGTACTTGACCACTATGCCAACAAGTGTTATGCACATACACGTAGACTTCAGGAGGGGTAGTGTTATACGTGGTCCGAAAATGAACGTTAGCGACGACTTGATGCCCCACCGCCATCGCTGTCACTGGCCTCCAAAATGGTCGACATCCTCCACTGGCGGCCAATTTTCCTAAGTAGACATAGGTTATCGATACCAATATGGCTGTCAGATAAGTGTTATACCTCAATCTTGCAGGAATATCTCAATTTCTGCACTATTCATCCTCATTGGGCAAACTGCCTGCCAGATTGTGCAAAGGCACTTTCTGGCATTGGCTGCCAAGATGGCCTCTGTCGGCGGGAGGGAAATTCGGGAATTTTTGCGGGAAAAAGTGGAAAGTAGCGGTTTTTCCCCCAAGTCGGCCATTAAAAAAAAAAAAAAAAAAAAAAGGAAATTCTGCGATAATCTTAGGAGGTATTTTTCCATCCCTCCATCCCGAGCCTGAATCCTGGAGTCTCAGAAACCTCTATTTTATAATACTCATCCGAGTCATATTTGTTTGAAACATTGTTTAATTTGTTTGATTCTGTATTTGAATGTGTGGGTGATGAAACAAAACACTGTTAAAGGTACTTTCCATGCTGAATCTGCGTGTTACTTTGAAAACCCACGTAATAATTAATTTAGTTTGTCAGGTGAGAGAAAATAACGATATTAACAATAAAAGACACAGTCAAATCACATTATTATAACCACCTGCTAGTATTCAGGGTAACCGCTTTTCGCAGCACGGACGGCAGCTAGACGAGTTGGCAGTGACTCAGTCAGGTCCTAATAGGTCTCCACGGGTATCTGGAGCCATTCTCTCTGCAGTGCGTCCCACAACTGTTGAAGGGTGCGTGGTGGAGACAGACGGTGAACACGACGATCGACGTAGTACCGCAGATGTTCAATTGGATTGAGATTGTGACTGTTTGAGGGTCAGGGGGGAACTTTGAAGTCTCTTCCAGCCACGTGCGGACACTTCTAGCCGTGAGGCAGGGCGCATTATCGTGCTGGAGGATCCCATCCTCCCGAGGAAAGACAATAATCATGTACGGGTGGACGTGATCTCCGAGGATGGATTCATATCCAAATCGATCAAAAGTGCCTTCCACACGGATTATGGGGCCTAGGAATACCACGAGGACATTCCCCAGACCATAACACTGCCTTCGCCGCCTTGTGTTCGTCCAGCAGTGGCTGAAGGGTGTCGGTTCTCCGACGTTTCTCGCCGGACACGCTGACGTCCATCCGTTTCCTGCAGCTAAAAACGTGACTCGTTGGAGAAGGCTACCCGTCGCCAATCAGCAGCGATCCAGTCGCTATACTGTCGAGCGCACTGTGTACAACCAGCCTGTCGGTCGCATTATATATACCGGCTTCACTAGTCCACATCACGGGCCATACGCCATGTGCTACGCGCTGCATATGTCACTTCTAGCAGGTGGTCATAACAATGTAATTCGTCTGTGTATATATGCGTGAAACGACAGTAAGTTTTACAAAAAAAAATGCATTTTACCTTAGAATTTTGTATTTTATGGTAACATTGATTTGCAGTTACAAACAGAAGAATAATAAATACAATATTTGTAGTTCAAATGTATGCATATTGTGTGTATATATGTGTCTAATATATAAAAACTTATTAGTTATAAAGAAAAAGTTAGGATCCTTAACTATTAGATTCGTTAGGTGGTTTTATCCCCCAAACGACGGATTAAATAGCTACATTTTTTTCTTCGGATACTATCAGTCAAATGGTTCCACAAATATGAGATAGTGTCTTAAAATGCTTGTATGATTACCATTTTGAAAATAAATATCATATCGACGAGAATATTTTTGAAAATTGTATATCCCTTATTGTAGGTATATGAAATTTGTGAAAACTGATAGTTCCTCGTATATGCCATATTAGTTTCTTTTCGCAATTGACACTAGTACTCCGTACCTACTGTTGGGCATATCAAGTTTCTTTCACATATATAGTATGCTTCCTAAGATATAGCGTATCACCCTAAAGTTATGAAATACCTTAGTTTTTTAGTCTAAACTTCGTGTGTATGTTTGCGTATGAGTTCCTCTGTATGTCCTTAAAATCTATTCAGCCTGTGCATCACGTTTTAAGAAAATTTGTTGGCTCTTATAGTGCCTAGTAACGACGCCAGCCTTTGTTACTTTACGACCATACTGAGTGCTTATTTTCCAAACGTCAGTCATTTAAAATTGTCGTCCTCAATGCCATACATCAGGAACCATTAAACCGATTTCAACCAAAATGGGCGTGTTGACAGCCCGTTCTATAAGCACTAAATTTAGAAGCTGGTTTCCTCATTGGGAGGTTTTTTTGGAAGCTTCCTTTGCGTGGAAATGTAAAGTTATTACAGCCTATCTCAGTAGCCACTCAGTCACTTCCAGTGACATCTGACGAATTATTGGTGCTAAAGAAAAACATTATATTAACTTATTATGAAGCTTTTCCAGGTATGTATATTGAACGCCATGCAAATATTTTAGGTAAGCTAACTATTTGGCCTATTTCAAGACAACTGGGTTTAATGACTGTAATTATTCTTAATTTTATATGGTGTTTTATGTCGAAATACATCGTGTGAAATTTAAACTGAACGTCATGCCTCAGTAATTTTAATTAATTCTCACCGCATATTGTATACCAAAAGTACTTCGGGAGTACACTTAAAAGTTTCTCAAATAAATCTCTAATTTTCAGAGCGTCCGTATTATTATTATTGTAGTTATATAGTATAGGTCTCTGGTCCCATTAAACTAATTTAACTTAACTTCGTCCAACATTATTGACTCATACGTAATTTTTAGTAAGGCTATAAATATGTTTATCACATTATATGTAGATAGCAAATGCAAAACATGTATTGTATACTTTTCATTTTATATTTCACTTGCCACGTACAAAATGTCGCCGAAGATGTGGAGATGTTTTTTAAGCGACAAAAGGAAATAATGCTTGGTTGCATGGGATGTCCCGGTTTGAAAAAATAAAACTATAATGGTGTTTTTAATACACAAAAGCATGCGAAGCCCTAATCACAGATGGATTTTTCGTGTTCACGCTAAGTAGTAAAATGTAATAAATATTTTAATGCGATAAAGCTAATGTAAAGCGGAATAGATCGTTTATTTGTGTCTCAGTGGCAGTTATTGTTCGTCGACGCGGTTATTTAGAGCATTGTGTCAGTGTTCTAATATTATTGACCATTATGTTGGTAATAGTTAATTGTTCTTTAAGTTCTGCTTGACATAAAGACATTTTCAAAGTCATTGTTGTAGTAAGTTCTAATTCCAGTGCGAAAGTGAAGAGAACTGCTTCACGTAAATACATTTGTTGTGACGTTCATATCTCAGAATGTTGGTAAGTTTAAACTTATTAGTCGTGATGAACATGTGCATTGTGGAAGGTGCTTTGAAAGTGGACACGGAATTTATTGAGCAGATAGAATCATTTACGAAGACCATAATAGATATTCACTTCAGAAAAGAATTTCGGTTCATTGTCGTTGGTAGTCAGGAATCATGTCTTGAAAACATTTCTTCCTCCGTAATTCGGTATCTTCAGTATGACGCAGAAAACCCTATCGTAAGTGTACATCAGCAGGTAGGGGATTGTTCCGTTATCAGGAACAAACTCTCCGACAACCTCGAAAATAGTATCGGATTCATATTCTTTATATCAGACTCGACCGACATGTGTTTCTTGAAAACCAACTGGACAGACTGTCTTTACTGGAATCCTCGAGCATTTTTTTTATTAGTTATTACCAATCCTGTTGCTCGTAGTCAAATTTATAGTATACTGCGTGACTGCTGGGAAGCTTTCAATGTGATCAACGTGTGTGTTTTGTATAGATGCATTGGCGAAAAACGCGTTTCAATAGAGTCGTACAATCCTTTCGCTAAAGAAGGAAAAGAAATTGAAGTCCGTCGTGATTCTGGGGCCAAAACACTTGTTAACGTATTCCCAAACAAACTGCTTAATTTGAATAAACATGAACTTAACATAACTCTCAGCCCATTTACGCCTTTAACTATAGTCAGGCAGAAATCTTTAAGAAGTGTTGTACTCGAGGGTCCTGAGGGATTGATAGTGAATGCCGTAGCTCGACATCTCAACGCAACTCTTCGCCTGGAATCGATCGACAAACAATACTTTCAAGAATATGAAACAAACTCTAAAACTATTCGAGCAAATGGTATGCCAATGGGTAACTTCTTCATAGATAAAATGACTTATCCCCACGAACATTTCTGTATGTCATTCGTGGTACCGAAAGCGGAGCAGATTCCGGAATACAAAAATATTTTGATGCCATTTAGTGATGGCACATGGATTCTCGGCGCATCAACCGGGTTGCTACTGGTTATCATTTGGTGGATAATTGTACATAATGACAAAATGGAAAACAACAGAGATAACATAATATTAAAAACGTTTGAGATATTATTGTTGGGCGGGACAACACTATCTCCTAGATATTTTGTACAAAGGTTTCTCATGTTTATATGTCTCGTTTACTCTTTAATTTTAGGGAATTCATATCAAGGATCCTTAGCAAGCTATCTAACTATCCCCCAGTATTATCCAGATTTGAACACAATGAATGAAGTTTTCAGATCCAACTTGAAGATTGCTATGTTCTTTGGGAAAGGCGATTTGGATGGCATGGTGAAAGAAATAGATTTTGGAGACGAAGTCGTGGAGAAATTATTGGAGCGACTGATCATCGTCGACAACTTTCAAGAGAGTGTCAAATGGGTGGCTCTGCACAGGAATGCGAGCGTGTTGACAGGTCGTTACGACAGCATCTACTTGGTGAACCAAGCGAAGTGGTTCAGAAATGGACGGCCCCTGCTGCACGTCGTCCACGACTGCTTCAAGGAGATACCATTTGCTTTCTCGGCTTCGGTGTCATCGTCGCCGTTCCTGGCGCGGTACAGCGTGCTGGTCGCGCGGCTGTCGGAGGCCGGGCTCGTGGCGAAGTGGAGGAAGGACTTTCTCATAAAGACGCGACGGTCATCGATGGGGCTCATCTGGCGGGCGAAGTTCGTCCCGATCGCCGTCAGGAACTTGCAGACACCTTTCGTAGCCCTCTTCGTCGGCCTTGTCGTCAGCTGTTGCGTGTTGCTCCTCGAGGTCATCGCCAATGCCTGCGCCCCCGCAGCCTCCAACAGAGTCGTCTACTTAAACAGACGTCCTCGCTCACTACCAGATTTTACTTTCGAGTTTGTGCATTGAATTTACAGGCAAAGTAAATGGGTCGTTTCTGCCAGTTTACATGTCAAAATCCATTTTTTCATTAACCATGAATCATATCGTATTCCTTTACAATGCGAAATTAAATATCTTGATTATACATAGTGTTTGATAACGAGTCGTCCCACCTCATCGGTGAACAGGAAATACTAAAGCAATCAAAAGGTTCATTAAAGCACATGGCCTATTTAACTTTTGTTTCCGAGTTAAATACATATACTCGACATCTCTCGACCTGTTTACTATATATGATATGAGTTATTCCCCTTTGTTTTCGTAACAAGAGCAGCTGATAGTGTGCTATACTGTGAGTTGAACGTTATAATGAACAATTCAAACCGGGGAACGGCATACATGCATTTGATCTGTCGGCTCGCAAATTATAATGTAGCATAATCAAGACATCTATATACATATTGTTTCACTAATAGACGTCTTCTAAAAATGCAAACATTCCAGCGATTGCATGAACGTCTACGAGATCAAGGCTCATTTAAAAATAAGTTTGAGATGTGGCAATCCATTAGCGTCCGAAATGTTATCTCGTAGAGCGGATTTTACAGCATGTTGAAGGCACCGATGGCACTAGTGAACGAAGAATATCAGTAGTAGAGAACATTGGACACGCGACCATTTGTAGAGTTTTGCGACAGTGACTTCTTTATCCATACCATGTTCAACGAATACAGACACCTAATAACGATGGTTTTTTTTCCCCCAAGAGGCAACATTTATACATGTTTCCAGCAAATTGATATTGGTGATAAGTCCTTTCGCTCCAACGTATCGTTTACCGACAAAGCTGAGTTTACCTATACATCACTCATAATTTGTCAGTCATTACACCGACGACAATCCAGTGCATTATATATGCAGGAACACTTAACGATATTACAACTGGGAGATTAACATATCAACTGTAGCATAGCCACAGGATGACTATATTATAAGCCCCACGTATGGGAGTCAAAAATATTCTGTAACGTCTCTGGTGCTACTGTTTATATATTCCTTAAAACCTCACATATTGGGCGACAGAATTTTACAACACATGTTTTGTCGTTCATTATATGGTGTAATTCACCAAAATCAAGAATATATAAATATTCAATAGCTTCGGCCCAAGCTCTTGGGTAATATACGAGCATGAGAACAAATTATTTTATACTAATAAATACTAATATGGAAACTCATATACTCGGCTAAACTCTAGCAATCAGCAAAATAAATATTACAAGTAACAACCACAATCACGTGTTTACTAAGTTTAACATAATGTTATAAATGAAAAAAGAATGTAAATAATAGTCACAATTGAACATTTTAATAATAAGAACCAATTTTATACTTTCATGCAGGACTACTATACTTCCAATAATAAATAAATATTATTAATTAAATATTCATAAATAAACAAATCTTATGGTTTTCCTAAGTAGTCCAACGACTCGATACTGAACATGTTTATGGCCATTAGCATTGTGCATGATATAAAAAATTATTCCAGTTTGAACAAATTTATTGTAATTTGTGACATTAATAAGATAAGGAAACGACGCCATTCAACCATTCGTAAAAAAATATATATATAATTTTACCAAATTTCGGGTGAAAAGATTACTCTTGAAACATTAATTACGTTAAAAGAAAACTTCAGACTTACATTCTGATCGAATTGTACTGTGCCAGTTGTATTGGCACAGCCAAAAATTTTTTTTCTGTTACTATTTATTTAATAAGTTTTTCATTAAATACTTCTTCGTCAAAAATGATTGGTTTAATTAAAACGTGCTGCAGTTATATTAATATGATTTGTTTATGCTATTCAAAATCTAAAACATTGGGAATCTAATTAAATTTTTTTACGGTTGCCCTGGTCTTGTTAACTTGAAGAGTCAAATTATTTGATATAAATTTAAATAATTTTTATTATGTCCAATATGTCTATATTGTGTCAAAAAACAAATTTTACTTAATAATTTAAAGAGTATTCAGTATTTGTAAAATGCAAATATAATTTTCAGTAACCTAATGAAATAATTGTTAGTTATCTCTGTTCTATACATCTTTCTAAATATTGTATTACATATCGATTAGTCACACCAGACTGGAGTTCTGAGCACGATCAATTTAATATTTATTCCTGCTCGCGAGGTTATTGCCTCCTTGTTCAACTTAACCATAAAGCATGTAGTTGTTTATACGAATTTTTATCTACTTGTGTTCTCTCTTCTTTCCATGTAATTGGCAATTTCACCCGCCGACAAGGGTAAGTTAAACTATTTGTGTTTTTTTGCCGTTTCGTGTTATTTTTGTGTGTGCCGAGCCACATTATTTTTTTCTTTAATATATCTTGTAGCGGTGCACGTGTTGGAGTTTCGTTCTACGATGCAGTAGATCGTGGCCAACATCCCTGCTGGGATGATTTCTTCACAGCCTTTCTTGGTTTCTTCTTGAGTGCTGCTTCTTGTCCTATGCAGCAGACGAAAGTTTGATTCTCTCCAGCACCAACTAAAATCTAACAATTGTGTTCGCATGCCACGTTCTCCGAGCTTACAGCTCTCATTAACATGAACTGTTCATAGACTGGTTGAACTAAATTTTTCTTAAAATTGGCAACTAATTAACATGATTGTGTTTTTTTTTTTGGGACGATAAAACATGTAACCTACAAAATTGAGAAACGTTTATGTGCCCTTATGACTTATACTTGCAAACGGGTACCCGAAGGTGATTTCACTTGTTGTCTTGCTGAAAATAGAATTTTTTGTTTTAAAGTAACTTAATTTGAAAAGAGAAGGCCTTAGTTGTGAAAGATATTGAATTCTCAAGATCCTTTTATATTTAAATTAATTATTAAAATATTTTTTTTACTCATATAAAATGCTCAAATATATATGCTTATGTTGTTTGCCAGACGATATTATATATATATATATATATATATATATATATATATATATATATATATATATATATATATATATATATATATATGTATGTATTTACTGAGATTTTGTCATTGTACTGTTTTTTTTTTCCTGAAAATTTTCCTCTTAAAATATAAGTACACTGGTCTGGTAATGTGTATTTAACCGTTGTTCTATGTTGATAACAAAATAAAACGACAATGAACAAACCATTTTATTTAACAAATAATATATTTCTACAAATAAGTTTTCTTTTAAAGACCGGAGCACGTCTTTAACTTAAGTTCGGCAAACACTACTACAACATGAATCTTTATTCACCCTTCCACATGTATCATCCTTGTGTCGTGATGAGAGTACCTTTCAGTTTTGGAATCAACTACACGATGGTGTTACATAACAGAGGGTAGCAGACGCTAGTGGTTCCTTGTTGTTGATAAGGTTTGTTTTGTGCATACTTGTTGCATGTGTCCCCCTTGGAACTAGAGCATGCATGGTAGTGGCAATATTTCTATGAGCATTATAGAATTAGGTTAAGTGTGTTATATTTTCGTGTGTCCAATTTTTTTTAGTGTATTTACCCCTCTTGTCATAATGGCATTTTGCATTGTGCCTGAACTGTTACTTAAGGATTAGCGTGCATACGAGTGCACCATCAGTTGTGCAAAAGTATTATAAAATATTGCAGCTGCATATAGGAATGCATTACGAGCTGCAGTGAATAATAATGCCCTCATATCATTGGACTTTTTAGCTGATATGAATATTGAAATTTAATACCTTGTTTTAACCACTAAAATAATTGCATTACAAGAGATTTACTATAGTCTCACAGACGAAGTCTCTGGTTCTCACTGCAGGGTAAAAAAATAGGTTCGTGCATCTCAAAAAACATGCTATCTAGCTATGTTTTCAGAACAATTGTCTGAGACTCAAATTAAATCCCTTCAGAGCATTGTAGCTCAAACACAGTCACCGTTTGAGGCTGTCACTAGTATGGAGTCACTCTCCATCAAATATCATACAAGTGTAGACCTCCCAACAACCACCATTACATGAATCACTCAACAACTGGCTAGCATCAATGTCACTTCGCCTTCACAAGTACCTATCACCACACAACCCATTTCTGTTAACCTAGTTGGTAATCCATCCATTTCCACGATAACCTCGCCCACCTATCCTCTCGCTACTATTCACAACACAACACCCATCCAGACTTCCTATTCCTTCCATCCCACCACAATTTCCAGTACACCCATCCAAATTTCCCACTCACAATAATCCACATATTCATCGGTTTTTGGCAAAATAACTCACCCCTTTGAAAATATGCTTCGTGATTTCCCAGCTACTGATGGAATGAGTGTACCCAAGTTTTTGGAATTTCTTAAGGTCATAGTCAAGCTACAACAAAGCAAAATAGTGCCAGAGGCACAAATTCTTGAGGTCATTTTCCCCTTTACTCAAGGTCCCTTGAGTGAGCGAACTAGTCTAGCAGTGTCTAAACAAATGTCATTTGATGCATACCATGCGGACATTTAAAATTTTTTTATTCCCTCGAGGTTACGTGCCCAGTTGCAATTGAGAATGTTTAATATATTACAAGAACCTCAGGAAGCACTTTCAGTTTATGTTAGCAGTATCAAAGAGGCCGAAATCATCCTACGTTTAAATTTACCTGAAACTGAAGTTTTCAACACAATACTGGAGGGCCAGGAACCTGAAGAGCATTCGCATTTAGTATTTTTTTCCAAGCCCAACACATTTACAGAATTGTATCAGGCTTGTATTCATTCTCAAAACATACATTATGCTGACCAAAACAGGCAACACATTTTTAAGACACACCTGTCATTTCGTGGGGCAGATAGTAAGAAAAGGCCTAATGATTTCCCCACACATGTTGTTGCGGTAAGAAAAGAGAAGTTATAGGGTACTAGGGATGCCAATTCCTCTTCTCCCTCTGACTCTCTAGCACGGGAAAAACCTTCATGTAGGTACTGCAAGAGAGTAGGCCACAGCATTAACCAGTGTCGTATTCTTGAACAAAAAAACAAGGCACACGAGGACAAGTGAGCTGATATCCTCGATATCCAGGCAAGTTTACTAATACTCAATATAATGCTCACCTGTTTCATCATGTAAAACGTTGCCAGAAGTTTCAACTGTGGTTTAGTCCTTACGACCATGCAAAAAAGACAAATTTTGAAGTATGGCATATTAAGCTTCCTAATGTTGTGGGAATTCAAAAGGTCAGAACACCACATGTTGAGGTAAATTTAGGGCCATTACCTGTTGATTCTGGGTCTTCTCGCAATATTATTTCTGTAAGACTTTTTGAAAAGTTAAAGGAATTGAAGTTAGTTAAATCAGTAGAACCATCAGATATGAAATGCTACACAGTTTCTAGACAGGCCTTTCCAAATTCTTATTGCGCCACTATTAAGTTTAAAACTTACAATTTCACTTGGCTTCATAAATTTCTAGTTTCTGAACATTTATGTTTAGACTTTATTTTGGGCGCTGAATTCATAGCTGCTACTCAAGACGAAGACATTTTTTTTTTAAGTTTGCTCCAAAAATAAAATTTCCTTTAGTGGGCTCTAAAACTAAGCAAAATAATTCCTATGTTGATAAGGCACAGTCCAACCAAGTTATTGATTCCTTTGGACGTCTTAATGAACAGCAGCGTGCTGCTATTGAGAACTTATGCAAAAATTTTCCTAAGGTCCTTACAACAGAGTTAGGCCTACCCAAAGTACTTGAATATCAAATTTAAGTACTCAATAAAGAAAACATCAAGTGTCGCCCTTACAAGTCAGCACCTCCTCAAATGGAAATATTGAGGAAACATGTAAATGAGTTATTAGATAAAGGAGTCATAGAGCAGTCTACTTCCCAATATGCTAGTCCCGCATTTTTGGTCCCAAAATCTAATGGGAAACATCGTATGGTTGTGGACTACCGTAAACTTAATAAAAACTTTGAAATTGAATCTGTACCTCTTCCTGATCTCCATTCGGCTTTCATTTGGTTTGAAAAGGCAACATTTTTTACCACCATTGATTGCAATGCGGCGTACCATCAAATTCCCTTGACAGAAGACTCCAAACCAATTGATAGCTTTTGTGATCCTTTGAACTTATATCAGTTTACCCGTGTGCTGTTTGGTTTGGCCATAGGTGCCCAAGTACTTACCAGACTGTTAGATATGATTTTTCATGATGTGAAATTCAAATTTGTGTTCAATTATCTGGATGATCTTGTCATTTACACTGATTCTTTTGAGCAACATTTAGACCACTTAATGGAAGTACTCTCTCGTTTGGAAAAGGCAGGTCTAAATGTTAACCCTTCTAAGGTTAGGTTTGCAGTGAAAGAGATTTCATTTTTATGATATAGAATTTCCTCCAGTGGAATTTCCATTGACCCTGGGAGAACAAAGTCCATTAGAGATTTTCCGCACCCACGCGATGTGAAAGGCATAGCAAGATTCATTGGGATGATACAATTTTCTGGTAAATTGATTCCTAATTTAGCTGAAAAGGCAGCACCACTGAATAAACTTAGAAAGAAATTGTTGTATTTGAATAGGGTGAAGAACAGCAAAAGGCCTTTGACACACTTAAAAATGGCGTCATACATCCTCCTGTATTACACATGTCAGACTTTAATAAACAGTTTATCCTACAAACAAATGCTTCTAGTCAAGCTATTGGATCTGTCCTGGCTCAGGAGATTGATGGCTGTCGTCAGCCAATTGCCTTTGCGTCTCGTACTCTTACTCCCCAAGAAAAGAAATCTTATACTATTTATGAACTGGAATATTTGGCTGTAGTTGTTGCTATTGACAGATTTAGGCAATATATTGAACATGCAGAATTTCTTCTCGAAACAGACAACCAGGCTTTGTCGTGGTTTTTGGCTCATCCCCGGCAATTAGGTAAAATTGGTAGATGGGTTGTAAAAATTTCTTCCCTGAAATTTAGAGTACAGCAAATTAACGCAAAGTACGCAAAATATTGTAGCAGATGCATTATCCCATATGTTTGATAGTACCAATATAGAACCCGAAGTTCTTCCAAATTGCAATGTTTTGTCAAGTTTCTCATTAGCCTTTGCCGATATTAAAGTGCACCAAGAAAAATACAGCAATTTGAGTCGAATTATTTCAAATTTAAAATCAGGAAATGAACATAAACCTTATTTTCTTTCAAAAGGACTTCTTTGTGGCAGATCTCGTGACAAAAGTAAACTTATTGTTTTACCGGAACATCTAAAATCTATCATTTTTTAATATTTTCATTCATCTCCTCTCGGTGCTCATCTAGGGACACATGAAACCGTTCAGGACATTCGACAGCATTTCATTTACAAGGGAATGGATGCTGACATTTCAGAAAGAATAAAATGTTGCAAAATTTGTGCTCTGAGCAAACCAGCACAGAATACACAATTAGGTTTTCTGTCTTCAGATGTTGCTGAAAAACCGATGGAAAAAAGTTTATTGATTTTGTCGGTCTATTTACCAGAAGCAAACTAGGAAATAACATGTTGCGTGTGTGTGTTGGTGCTTTCACCAAGTTCGTTTGGTTAGTTCCATTGCGGAAAGCTGACGCTATGTCAACCTTTCATGTTCTTCAAACACACATTTTTTCCAAATTTTGGTACTCCATCTATTGTTTCTGATAACAGTTCACACTTTACCTCACATATGTTTCAAAACATGTGCTTTTCTCACGACGTACGGCACATTACTTTATCCCCATATAACCCTCATCATTCGCATGCGAAGCGTTTCAATCGAAACCTTCGTTCTGCTCTCACTGCCTTTCATGCTACAGAGCAGACAAATTAGGATAAAAATCTTTCTTGGCTGCAGATGGCATTTAATTTTGCTAGACATGAATCTCACAAAACAAATCCATTTAATTTCATGTTCGCACGTGCCCCAAATAACCCTTTGTCGAATCTGTGGCATTTAAATGATTTATTGCCAAACGATCCCAAGGATGTCCGTGACGTTTGGGCTTCTGCCCTCAAGAATTTAAAGCGAGCTCATTTCAAGAGCCGTGCAAAGTATAACAAAGATCGCATAGATAATCCTTTTCGCGTAGGTGACCTAGTTTTGTGCAAAGCACGCCCAGTCAGTAAGGCAATTGATAAGAAAATGGCCAAAAATTCTTATCGTTGGTCGGGCCCATATCAAATCCAACGTTTTTTGACGCCAGCTACTGCCGTTTTAGCGGATCCCAGTTCAGGAACCTTTATTACTAGGGCACATGTATCACATCTGAAGAAATTTCAAGCAAGCAAATAATTTTTTTGCTCTGGTTATGAGCTGCAGACATTAACTGTGCACTTTACATTATATACTTCAGTAACTTTTCTTACTTGTTTGATTTATTTAACTAGTGATTCGGTGCAGCATATTTCTGACCTCTTCCATAGTCCTACTTTGTTCTTTTCTCGTCTCATATTCTTAACAGACAAACAAAACCTGTGCCTAACAGACAAACGTTTTCTATGACTAGTGTCGTTCCTTTTTACAAGCAAACAAAATTTTCTTTTTAAAACATAATTGCACCAAATAATAACATATTTCTTTGAATAATAGTATAAGTATGAAAGCTTACTTTAGAAATGCATTTCTGCTTGTAACATATGCATGGCAACATTATTCTTAATACAGGAAGAACCAAAACAATTAATTAATTATCATACCTTAAGTCATTAACATCAGCAAACAAAACACACACAAATTCTGAAATGTTACACAACATTATATATATTTCCATACACACGAGTTTCATGAGCCTTTGAAAGACGTTTCCCTTGACGTAGTACATCGTATGGGGGTTATGCATGCTGATGCACCCACCACCACATTTTACCCGAATAGCAAAAAATATCGTGAACGAAAAATTTACGAACAAATGGATAGGTCATGCAGAACCTATAGGCTGACCTGCACGTTCTCCAGACTAAAATCTTATCTATATTAATTGATCATGCCTCTTAAAAATAATTGCGTTTGCAACACATATTGCCAACATCTAAACACTTGGTCAGCGAATCCAAGAGAACTGTCAAAAACCATACGTCGGTCTATGATACGACGACTGCAGGTGTGCATTATGGCTGGATGTAGTAATATTTTGATCACATCCCATTACGATAAGGAGCACTACATTATTGCAATACTAACGAGTGGATAAAGGTCAAATAAATAGGCTACATGTTTATATGAACCTTTGTCATTTTTTCGGCGTCTGTTCACCGGTGAAGTGGATCACTTATGTTATGAAACATGCCCTATGTAGAAAATATTCTTTCCATTGCTGGTCTTATGTTGTAGGAACTAGAGGAACGATGGTCAGGTCCTCCGTCAACTAAGTTGATTTTATGTTGGTGACCAATTTCTTATGTGATGTTGATCATATATATATATATATATATATATATATATATATATATATATATAGTGTGTGTGTGTGATAATAAAAAACTGGTAAAAGTTTATACATTTCCCAAAATCGGCAAATTATGATGGTTAACGTTATTATAATTTTCGTATTAACACCGCAACAATATAATCGACAAACTTACATAGAGCAAATATGCATGATGAGTATATGTAACGGCAAAGCATGAACGACTTTTCAGCCTGCACCAAAATGAAGAACCCTAATTCCAGAGGAACATTTTCTATATACTATAATAAGTTCATTTAAGTAGCGTAGTTAAAATTTTAGTTCTTAATTTTTAAAAACCCCCCATTTAATTTCAAACAGGAACTACACGATTTCAGCTTCTCTTTTGTATAATTATTTTTGTCTTATGATATATAAAGATGTGATTGCGAGGTTTATTGCCCACTTTCAATAATATTCGAAATTATCAAATAAATAGTACATAATATTTTAATTGTTGGAAGTTTTAACTTAAATGTAGTAGGATAACTTAGCAAACTGAACGTGCATGTTATGTTAGAAATGCTTGTTTTAATATTTCGTCATTGTATTTACTGACGCTAAATTTCTTTAAATGAGACTGGCAAACTTTGTCGTGGGTTTTATATATGCTAATATATTTGTTTCATATAGCATAATTATTTCTTCTGGCGTAAAATGTTAAAATTTAAATGAAGATATGTTAAGTAAATTGAACAGCTGTGGCAGTGCACAACCCACGGTGCTCTGTCTTTGTTTAAGTAAAACTTTAAGTAACAAAAGAAACAAATATAAAAGATAAATTCTTTGACAATAGCAATTGAGATATCAATTCTGTTTGTTTGACAGGATATATGATATGCCCGAGTAAAATAATGCTGCGAAATGCCGAAGATTTACAAAAACACTTTAAATTTTTTACTGTATATATTGTTAAAACTTTTGTAAACTGATGGTGATATTGATTTGTAAATGCACGCCTAGAAGGATAGCATATTGTCATATTATAAAATTCGTGCATTTCTAAGTTTATATATACATTTATACAGATATGCATTCCAATTTTATACACCCCCCCAACATCTTTCTTCTACTACATCCATAAACGTATGACAGCATCGCGTAAACTTTATTACACTGACTATACCCAGATTGCATGTAAGTTTGCGGCAAGCTTGTCATTTCATTTGAATTTGCATTGCCGAGCAAGCTACTAATATCATGTGTGATTTAAGCTTGATTACAGCCTGCTTCTCATGACTGACACATACGTGCTAATGACAAGCTTGTAGATGAGTTGCATTAAACTCGCAGCTTGCCAAAGCATACTTGCAGCAAGTGTAAGTATTTGAGAATGCTACAAGCTTAACCTTTGGAGACTAGTTAGCTTGATTCAATCTTAATACAAGCTTGCTGACTCGTCATAATAAGCATGTTTCAAGCCTGTATCAAGCTGATTATGCTATCGGAGTATTATCTACATAAAGATCTATAAATATTGTTCACAATAAACTGAACAGTTTTGAAATCAACCTTGTCATATAGGCTAAGTGCATGAACTAGCAAAATTGTGAAATATTTATTTTCTAATAATTTTACAGTTTTACTTTACCGACGCTTGAGTAAGTGCCAAAGTCAATGGCAATGTTTATTTTACATATGGCATAAGTATACGGAATATGCGTACAAGTAGATCACTAGCAGGGCTTTGAAACATTCTCACTTTATCGTGAACAGTCTTTAAGTAATAATAGTTCAGGTATCTAACAGAAAACTCAAGTGATTTTATTGAGAAACCATTGTTGAAAACAGCATATTATCTGGAAATATTTTCAGTTGTTGTGGAAGAAAAATATATCGACATAAATACTCGCGTTGCCGTTCGAAAATATTTGTATGTTTTAGTTATGAAATGTCATGTTTTTTATCTACGTCATTATACGCCATTATTTGCATACCAAAAATGGTAACATTGATTTTAATAATTTTTTTAGCTGTAGCATATGTCGCTTACTAAGGCGGGCTGTAATACATTCTTAAATGTCATATGAAACATTTTATTAAAATAATTTAATGTTGCCCCTCTGCTACAACCACCATACAAAGTATTTTGTTGTTATAGTTGGTTACATCGCCGTAACAAACTATTAGTGCGAGCATTAATAATTATTATCTCATATTTTTAAACTGCATAACAAATCGGGAACAATTTATAGCATTACTTCAGTACCATATTTGATATAAAATACGTGAACAATTATTGAATTATAGAACACGAAATAATATTTTGTCAAAAAGAACAGGCAGAAAACACTATGTATTTCTTAGACTACCAAATTACAACGTTTCCTTTAAACATACGGCATGGTTTCACAAAGACATCAAGTTCAAAATTTTAAGATCCTTTTAAAAGCCTTTCTAATGGTTGTAAAATATACAAGTCGAGTGATCTAACTGCGAAGGGATATTAAAAAGTGCAGTATTAAAATGCGCAACCTCTCTTACGTCAGTACGTGCAGTTCAAGTTATCGGCACTGTAGAAAATTTTTCTGGTAAACTTCCTAAACTGTAATGGATTTTTCTTACCCTATACACTGTATGATAATAATACCACACATCAAGCTGCATATATATTATATATATATATATATATATATATATATAAATGTTAAGTAGCGCTACTATACACAGTTGGGAACTTCCCTATGAATTTGACTATTTCCTGACCAAAGGTAGGAGTGCTACAATTAATGTATAAGGGAAAGTATTAGCATCCCTGCTTTCTCACTAAGCATATACAGTGGTATGCTAAATTTCCCAATAATTTCTTAGAAAGGGGGTACAATAGTTTTAAGCACAAATGTTAAAGTTCTTAAAATCATATTCGGTCAAATAAAAATATTACGTCCAGTGATCACATTACCAAGCGCAACAACTGAGTAAACTACTGTTACGTACGATTTTTTTCTCGTCGTGAGCTGAAATATTTACAAAGGGGAGCGGTCCTTTCATAATTTCTTAATGGTGATCAAACAATATAGATTTTTTAAGCTGATTAAATTTGTTTTGTTAATACTATAGTGAACTTATAACTGTTGCTACACCCTTTACTTTTCATCATTACGTCGGGGCCCCCAGTGTAATATTAAAGGCAAGTAAATAAATTTGTTGGTCCTTTGTATTGGTTATTGCCTCCACAACACACACCTCTGAATTTTTCCGTAAGGATACACTAATTTGATACTTCTTCTGTCCAAACATAAAGTAATAATACGCATTCAAATATTTGATATCCGGCCAGCATTCTAAGTGTGACAGCATCAAAGTGGAGATATTTATTGAGTTATCATTGGCGCAGTAACGGTCTAATTATAAAAATAATGCTTTTTATATAACTCCTTACTACTATATAAATACGAAAGTGTGTTTGTGTGTTTGCTTGTTTGTCCTTCTTTCACGTCAAAACGGAGCAACAGGTCGACGTGATTTTTTGCCCAGATATAGTTGGAGGTTCAGAGAGTGACATGGGCTACTTTTTATCCCAGGAAAATATCTCAATACTTCAGAAAAAATTTTATTGTAAATATCTTCTGAAATAAGCTTTTCTCAGGATTAATTACTACATAAAAAAGCATTGTTCGAAAAATTCGTCATTTCTACTTTCATTTTTGTCAATGGATATATATCAAGTGGGCCGCAGTAGCTCAGTGGCTAAGACACCAAATAAGGGGGCCGCAGAAGCTCACTGGCTAGAGAACCCAATAAGATTCCCGCAGTAGCTCAGTGTGTAGAGAACTTAATAGTGGGGCCGCAGTAACTCAGTGGTTAGAGCACCCAATAGTGGGGCCGCAGTAACCCAGGGGTTAGATAACCCATTAAGAGGGACGCAGTAGCTCAGTGAGTAGAGAACCCAATAGTGGGGCCGCAGTAGCTCAGTGGGTAGAGAACCAAATAGTGGGGCCACAGTAGATCAGTGGGTAGAGAACACAATAGTGGGGCCACAGTAGCACTGTGGATAGAGAACCAAGTGTTGGGGCCGCAGTAGATCAGTAGGTAGAGAACCCAATAGTGGGGCCGCAGTATCCCAGTGGCTAGAGAACTCAATAGTGAGGCCGCAATAGTCCAGTGACTGGAGAACCCAATAGTTATTTCAAGAAATAAATTTCACGCTAGCGAAGCTGTGGATAAAAGATAGTATATATAAAATTTTTTTAGTGACTATTGAGTTCTCTAGCCACTGGGATACTGCCGCCCCACTATTGGGTTCTCTACCTACTGATCTACTGCGGCCCCAACGCTTGGTTCTCTACCCACTGTGCTACTGTGGCCCCACTATTGTGTTCTCTACCTCTCTACCCACTGAACTACTGCGGCCCCACTATTGGGTTCTCTACTCACTGAGCTACTGCGTCCCTATTAATGGGTTATCTAACCCCTGGGCTACAGCGGCCCTACTATTGGGTGCTCTAACCACTGAGTTACTGCGGCCCCACTATTATTTCTCTACCCACTGAGTTACTGCACCACTCTTATTTAAGAAATATTCATTATTCAGAACGGCTCATCCCATGTAGCAAACCACATATGGTTCATTGATGGTTTACAGTCAGATGCCAAGCCGGCAAATAGTTGGCCAACAGCTGGCATGCACCCGGCACCATTGCTGGTCCTGAAGTGGCACAACTAATTTAGCCATACTCTGCCCATAACTGGCCCAGGTGTGAACGCAAATGGCCCAAGCATGGTCCATATGCTTACAACAGCAATGGCCCATCAATGTACCATTTCACAACCATCAGATGGTCTACTGATGGCTAGCCATGCTTTCACCACATGTCTAATTGCATCTCTTAAAAAAAATTTGACTATCAATTTCAACTTTTCCTTGTTTTTGATGTAATGTATTATTAAACACATCATACGACATGAAAATCTTATACTTACCATTGCAGAGGAGGGGGCGTGAACCTACAACCCTTGTATTGACAGCCCAGCATGCCAACCATTAATCCATTGTGTAGTCTTACATTTAGATAAACTAATATAGAATATATTCGGACATGAATTATTAACAAATATTAATATAGTATGAATTACACCAGTTATTCCATTGCCTTAAAATTTACCATGCGTACAAATCAGTTTTTAAAAAATGCAGATAAAAAATAATAATGTCTTTGAGAGAAATCTTCCTACATGAATCGCGATATCAACTCAAAAACTGCCTTAAATGTAATCTTTCGCAGTATGTATGTCATCTGAATGCTATTCATCTGTATCGAAATGCAGTCGCCAGTTTTGAATATTTTAGTGATGTGAAACAACAAAAGCCCTTCAATGTTAATTTTATAAAGGTGGTAAAAAATTTTTTTAACTTATAATTTTAATTATATGCAGTCATACATTGAAAACATTACATACATAAAATTATTCAATACCAGTCACTGTATTTACAACATTTTGCCATAGATTTTTTGTCAATATATTTACAAATAATCTATAATTATATTAGATACACACGTATATACATATACGTGTGTGTAGTTTGAAGAAGCTACCTTCGAAAAGTGGGAGCCCTAAAAATTCCCATAATAAGCCAAATTGCACCAGCACTGGCACATCGATGTACCACTTCACAGTCATCAAATGGCCTATAGATGTCTACCCATACTTTTACCAGCAATAAGTATAGGTTATGTGTGGTCATTGCTGGACTACAGTGGGTAAGACAGTTATGGGCCATTAATAGGTCACCTACTGTCAATCATCAGTTTAATTTCCTTCAACATTCCATCAGTGGGCCATAAATGGCATGCCAAGTGACTTAATGCCAACAGTTAACCATAGCAAGGGTAGTTGTGTAGGCCCATAAGTTTTCTGGGTCGGCAGTAATCCAGCAATGCCATCAATAAAACCACAGTCGGCCGACTGTCTCTTAAGTGCGCGATAAACTATAGTGAATGTCATCAATGGCCCAAAAAATGGATAAGTTAAGTGTTTCCAGTACTGGAATACAGTTGGCAAGCCATTTATGGGCCATTAATAGGTAACCTACTCTCAACCATCAGTTTCATTTCTATGAACGTTCCATCAGTGAGCCATAAATGGCTTGCCAAGTGTCCTGTTGCCAGCAGTCAGCCATAACAGGGCTATTAGTGTAAACCCATAAATATGCAGTGCCAGCAGTCATCCAGCAGTGCTAGCAGTACAACCACAGTCGGCCGACTGTGGCTTGCTACATGGGAAGTATGCTAGGACCACTGCAAAATTATAATATCTCGTGCAAGGGGAGAAAGTACATCTGATGTTGACTGCCCTTTAATTTACGATCAGGAAATTCTATCACACTATTGATAAAAGAAAAAAGTTTAATTAGATTATTTTTAAACTTATTCTGAGAAAATTATATTCTTCAGATGAAGGCCACCCATTACGCGGCAACTCGCGGCACCAAACCAAGGCATTGTACATTACGGATGAGTGTGTGTCAAATGTGATGCCTGAAGCGCATCGCAGAATGTTAACATTCATGCCATGCTGGTGTAGCTCTGTACGCTTTGCTTACACCGCAGGGCCGCGTCCCAAAACGTTACTCTGAAATGAGTGGAGTTAAAGGAACAGATAGTAACAGCTGAGAAAAGCAAGGGTAAACGTGGTTTTTGAACGAGCAAGATGTAAATAGGATTCTGTGTTTACAAATATGTACTGATTGAGCAACCTATGTAATTTCCAAAATATATGTATCACTTTCTCCAAACTCTCTTTTCTAAAAAAATAAGTTATGTTCATAAACAGCATTTCTTAACATACACTATAAATCTGAATCAGTGAGAATTTCACTGTTTCAATAAATCAAATGTATCTGACTGGTTCAACAGTCACTTCAGTGAATTTTAATGATGAATCAGTTATAAAATGCCATATTTTCGTCACTTATTAATTCAGTGGCATTTTCCACTGATACACCAGTGATTTTTTCACTGTTTACTCAGTGGTTTATTTTTTACTGATGGATCATTTAAATAGCATGTAGAAATTGACGTCAAATAACGTTTAAAAATGGCCGTTAAACAAATTGTATCAAGTGAAATAACAACGAATAAACTAATAAGACCCATACAAAATACATTCTAAAATGTTTTTCGTCTTCAAAACGCCATTTTATAAGGTAATAAGAACACAAAGCCTTTCATTCCGTTTTTACGTCTATCATTTCGTTTTCATGTAGTTATCACATAACTCTGTTTGAAGGTTTAAACTGCGTATAATGTGATGAAACGAAAGCACTCATGCATAAATACTATTAGTAGTAACAATCCTAACGGACCAATTAAACTGCAGCGATGCTGCGCTCTTTTGATTAGTTCGCTCCATCGCCACCGTCGCCAGCGCGCGAGGACGTTCTCCATGGCCAGCTGGTCCACCCTCCCTTTTCCTTTCTCTTCCGCCACTCACCTTTCTCTTCTCCCCCACTCCCCTTTCTCCTCCCGGCACGGGACTAAATTTCATTGGAGGGGTTACGTGACTACTGGAGGGCAGGAGCGCTGACCTCTCTCCAAATTATTCTGCTGCCGATCACCACATCGAGACGACATGCATATTGAGAAGGGGGCATCGTCTACAGTCCTAATGGATACGGCGTGATTGAAACTGTAATGTCAATTTCAGCTTGACATCGTTTGCTTGCAAAGGCTTTAATTTTTGCTGTGTAAGATGGTCTGCCTCGACGGGAACGAACAGTGTCAGTGAGTGCTGGACAGTTTGAGAAAAGATAATAGGTCAAGTTTTGTAATTTTCTATAACTGTTGAGAGTGCTTAGTTTTGGTTGTGAGCGGCCTTAATTTCTAGAGTAGCATGTTTGTATATTTTCTGGCTTGTACATGCTAAATTTTAAATGATAATCATGTGTGCGAATAATTTCGGATCTCTGCCTTTTGTATTGCAGACGCATAGTCTAGTTTGCTAGCCGCTGCCCCGTTTGTCTGCCCACGGCTCAATGTTATTTGTATCGTCGAACTGTCCACACTTTGCCTGAAGCAATTGTCTTTTTTATCATTTTTAATATTCAGCTTCGCGTTTGGAGGCCCGTAAACTCATATTAGGTGCCGTCGTGTAAATTACGCCTGTCATATTCTTTTAATGTAATGAATTCTAACGTGTAGCTTTTATGGCAAATGCTCTTTGATGGGTCGTTTTGGCTGCGGCGTTTGCCATGTTTTTAAAAATAAATTATGTTTGGAGCCAAGTAATATTTAACAATCATGTGAATGCTCCGTTACTAGACTGTGTGCCTTACGTGCATGTTCATGGTATGCACGAAAATGCGAGCAGCAAGACATAAGAAAATCTGTTGAATAATTAAGAGTGTTGGCACCTAATAGGAATTGTGATCACCCTAAAAGTGAGCTTCATTATTTTTCGTCCTCTACTGTCGACGAATTGGTTCGAGGAATATTTTAAAGATAAGACAAGCTTGTGAGAATACTATATACCACTTTAAGAGTCAGTCAATGTGACTAGTTGGTAACTAGGAGTACTTTGTAACAGTTAAATTCAATTTCTAGGCATGAGTTCGTGCTTATCCAACTGTAGATTGGAGGATTGATTAAATGTCATGTGGTGGCCAGCTACATTTAAATTACAGGACTCTAATCAGAATAAACTGTGACCGGAAAATCTTCCGGAGAAATAAGGGCATATTTTTTAAAAATTGCTTTAAGCAATCTGGACTGGCTATAGGGATCTTTCTTTATGTCCACTGGCTGGTAATATTAAGGAACTTGTATTTAATCTGTCATTGAGATGTTATGGGCCCTGCGTGCCGTCTAATAAATGTGGCGTGTTGTCGGGGCAATATATTTTTTTATGTAATGATTTTTATGGCCCGAGTGAGTATCTCATAATTTCTTACCACTCAGTATTAATAGGTGTAAGCTTGTGATTATTAAAACCTTTGTCAGTATTATAAACTGAAACTACGTAACATTCATGTTTCTATTTTTGCTATGTTGTTAATTAATTTTAAAACACTCTTAATGTTTTCTTATCCTGATATTGAAGTATATCGCAGTTTTCATAAAAGGTTGTTTTCATTTGTATGTAACGCGCTGAATTATCAGTGCAAAACCAAAAACGAGTTTTAAGAGCGTACATTTTAAATCTTGACGATTTGGCGGCGAAACTAAGGACATAGTTTCCTCCCATTATGTACTACAAGTTGACGTAGTAGAGATGATGGTAAGCTAAAGGTCTAAAAATGAAAGGTGTTTCAGTTCAATCACGGCAACCTCCGAAAATTTTTTACTTTTTCAAATTTCGGTAAATTGCGCAATATAAGTAATAAACTGTCGTAAATATGTTTATTTCACGTAATTATTTGGCTACCTTCAATAAAAACAATATTTAATTCGCCACTGTAGTCGGCCGCCCCATATTAAATAAGTGAATAAATTTCTCGTCACTAATTCAATCAGACAGGGGCCATGGTAGCTGAGTGAATACCGGGTCGCCTCCCACCCAAGCGAACCTGGTTCAATCCCAGCCCGGGTCACCGGACTTTTGCATGTGGGAATCGTGCCGGACGATACCGCTGGTCGGCGGGTTTTCTCGGGGATCTCCCGTTTCCCCTATCCTTTCATTCCGGCGCTGCCCCATGCTCACACCAATCACCCTAGTCGGTTCTCAAGACCTCGCTGTTAAGAGACATCCAAATCTCTTATATATATCCCTCTCTCTCTCTAATTCATTCGGTGAAATTTTTTCACTGAAACAATCATTGGTTTTCATCTGATTCTAAGTGGAGCCATTTTCACTTATTCAAGTAGTTAAATTTCACTACGAATCAGTGGTTTCCCACTGATTCGAATTTAGAGTGTATAATAATCGTAAACAGTAATTCTAAAAAATGCAACCGTTGTAAAAGATAACATTTAAATAAAAATACGATTTTTATCACTCGTGATTTGTAATTTTTTCTTGTGTGTGTGTGTGTGCGCGCGCGCGCGCGCGCCTGTAAACAGAATTTCCATATTTACTTTCAGTTTGTTTAGTTTTACTAAACGTCCCGCCATATTCAGTTTACCTTTCGTTACTCGATGAAATTGTTTGTGTAAAAGATTTACTCTGGCAAGATGCTCAGAGTAGTCTTTCTGCAATTTTCGACCACTGCCAAAAGCGAGCGAAACATTTACTCGAAGAGTTTTGGGCACAATTGAAGAGAAAAGTTTACTCGCAGAGTAACGTCTTACAACGCCGCCCAGGAAAAAGTCGGGTACCACTGTCTGGAGAACGCAGTGTCTACGAAAAAGACCTCTTCCCCCCCCCCCCCCCCCCCCAATCACGATATGAGTCTGTTAGTGAACTGTTTTCTGAGGAGGACCACGCATGTACGAACAGTGCGCTTTACCGCTCCGTCCTGCTGTGAGCAAACATTGTCCAAACTAACTTCCTTCCGCAGTAGTTTTGGAACGGAGAAATCCTGCAACATGCTCTGGAAATGTGACGTCTCAGTTGCGCCCTCCTCTCCGAAGAAAAACGTTCCGAAATATCTGTCAGTCTGAGATTGCACATCACGCAGTAAATTTTTGTTCAATCAGAGGCTTCTCGCGTCCTTTCTCGGGATTTACAACAGACCAAACAAAAACTACAGTTATGTTTGTCCAACGCTTCGTCACTCATGAACGAATTGGTAATCACAATCACGTCGTTTTCACAGATGATGAGAAAGTCATTGACGAAGTGAAGAGTCTGAGCTGCGTCTCGTTAGTTCGGCTCTTCCGCATTCTGAATTTTATAGGGAAAACAAAACTAGTGAGTCATTTTTCGGTATTCTGGGCACCGAAGTACAGCTCATCCCGGTCAAAAGTATCAATTGCTGAAGTGATATGTTTGGACTCCTCTGTTGCTGTGCCAATTGCTGCGATAGTCTCTGCCATCCTGGCTGTTGCTATCCGCATGTCCTTCCTCGGTGTCAAGATTCCTTCCCTGGTGTGCTCTATCCGGGCTCAACTCTATATCATAATTCTGTCTGGAAGTCCCTCTGAGTTAGGACTACAAAGCCCGTCCTGAAATACGGCTCTTCAGCTTTAGCTCTCTGCTTCACACTTCACTCATACGTCATGTCGAGTTTTCTGATACCAAAGACTGCACTGAAAAAAGAGAAACCTAATTTCGATATCTGTTTTGGAACAACACGCCTTTCAAATGGTCCCGAGATATTCGAGACATCCCTATGGCCATTTGCCTTATATTTAATCTTAGTGTGAAATAACTTTCAAAAGTACTTAACAAGAAATACTGATGGTGATAATATAAATTTAGATTGCTTTTTATGATTCAGATTACTTTCTTTAGGGTTTCAATTTTAAAGCCACATTTGCGTGTTTTCATATGTGACATACCAAAACACATTTTTATTATTTTACCTGAATTATGGAATTAATACAAAGTAAGCATAGTGACTATGACTAATTAATAGAGACCTGAAAAATTCGCGAGTTCAATGACCTGCAGGCTATACTCTGCAGTCTTATGTACAAATATGCCGACATCAACTGCACATTGGTTGTCTGCTGTGGCGACAATTGGACACCGTTCTCCAGGAGGTGTCAAACGCCGTGTGGACCAATGGCTTAAGTAATATAAACGCACGTAATTTGAATTCTAGCTTGTCGCAAAATGAATCCGCGAATTCTTCAGGTCTCTACTAATTAAATTAAGATTGTAGTAATGTTTTTTTCTTGTGTCTATCGATCAAAAATATTGCTGCTTAAGCAATTAACCTTCAGTACATACAGCTTAGTTGCTTAACGACATTACACACTTCCAAGGAAAGAAATAACTTTTTTTTAATTGACATTACCAGATATCATGTAAAGTTCTTCCATAAAATACGCAGTAAAGCACGCATACTACTTTTCCGTCGTCATTGCAGCAAGATTAAATGGATACAAGTACGTGGCTGAGGCATAGGAAACCTTTATTGCAAAAATGAATATCATATTTATTTAGATAATTTTATGCCGAAAGGAATGTTTAAGGCTCGCAGCCAAAAGGGAATTCGTCGAGGGTGGTGGGCGGAGGGGAGGAAAAGTTAGGAAAACATTCAAAACAGCTGCTTTCTGCACTCTTGCCAATTCCCTAGCCCTAAATAGCAACAAATTTTAAAATTATAGCTCCCTAAAACAACTCATGAGGTTGTATTGTATTGTAAAAGGCTTTTTAACGTCCCCCGGTTTCATACTCGAAAGCTTAGCAGGGGACGACTTACAGACTAACTTATAACCTAACTTAAATTAACACCCATACCTTACCTGGGATTCTAACCCATTGCCTCCCACACCCCATTATGAGATTGTGATTTAGAGTTTGCAAGCTGTAATGGTGAGCCGATCAGTTCGCAGTGTTACGTACAGCAACACTACAGGCATGCTAGTCTGATTGCGGGAGTATAAACATATTGCGAAGAAGTGGAACGAAGTCTTGGGCTTTCCTAAACAAACCCGGCCAGGCAGGCCGATTGTGTCAGATATTACGGCAGGAAACCCGGCGAACGAGGTCTTTGTCATCGTGACACTGCACCAGCAAGACGTCCAGAGATGGGAGCGTGCCATCTGCCGAAATTCGTCTAGTCATCAGCCTACGGAATCATGGACAAGGTGAAGTCGGACCATAGTAAACTAGTCAGAGTGGCTTTCATATAAACAAGTAATTTAGTAACAAATAATATTATATAACACAATGTAACCAAGTAAGCTTAACGAGAGATCCTCCGATTTAATGAGTAACTAACATTTTGTAACAAGATGTAAAAAGTTTGTAACGAGGTGTAATTGATATTGATTTCAATACAGGGACGATAACCAGTCAAATGAGTTCACCTTTGAGTACTCCTAACCCCAACATTTACGCTTAGAATAAGCTATAATTGTCCACTCTAAAGTAACCATTCTCCCCTTCACCCCCCTTCACAACTCACTCATTCCGACGCTGCTCCATACTCACCTCGCTCCACCCACATCAGTTCTCCAGTTCTCAAGACCTCAATTTGAGATCTGCCCGAACCTCTTCACCCTTTCACTTACTCTTTGATCCTTTTGTGGAATCAGTGCTCGGGAGATGTAGAATTATTGGCAACGTTCTGCGGTAATTTTGCTTAAATTTACGTGAAACAGTGACGAAGTCCGGCATGTTTTAACGTAAAGCCAGTTTAAATTCTAAGGTAACACACATCTCACCAAAACCATTTACTTCCAACTTACGTTATTATATTTTTCCATGCCCAAGTCTTACTTGAATGTTAATTGCCTCAAATGATAGGCTACAACAAATCGATTGAATAACTCACATTTTATCGAAAATGAATGTGTTCTAAATTTCAAAATACACTTGTAGGAATGCAATTTTAAGAGATCCCAAAGGAGTACATATATACGCCCTAAACTGGTACACAATAAGAAAATAAGGAAGATCAAAACGTTCAGAACATTGAATGCGACATATACAGTCAACACCTTAATGAGTATTACCACCCCGAACGATCACATGCAGCAATTATTGCATTTAAAGTGTCGTAGAAATGCAGAATGTCGGGCCGGATTTCGGTATCCCACGCTCGTTATACTCCTTGGCGTAGCTGGGTGATGGTCGCTGCCGAGACTGGGCTGGGTGTCAGGCGCCGTAAAGGCTGTTCACGATAATGTGAGCACTTTTGAAATCAACCTTAGAAAAAAGTCACTGCTCCTACCTGCAAATATTTTAACTGAGTGCCATGCGCCCAGTAAAGTTGGTAACAATGGATGGAAAGCCGTTCCATATCTTAACGTCTAATAAAAAGTTTTATAGTCCGTTCACGATAAATGAGTATTTTTGAAGCACTAGTTACTTTTTTCTTTCAATCAATTTATATCCTTCCACCACTTGTTAATGTGAACCCTGCCATGTGATTAATAAACACAGTGTATACATTCACCATACCCAAAATCAAAAGTTCGAAGCCACAATGGAATGTATTTATTGGTTATTATGTTTGATGAAACAGCTTCAAAATGTGCTCACGTTACCGTGAATGGCCTATAGGTAACCATTTGTGGTAAATAAAATTATTCCTTTCGCTTAATATTTTTTGTTGATTCATCGAAGTATAAAAATTGCCATATTTGTGAAGTATTTTCTTTCCCAGTAATTCCAGTTTCACATGAACGACTCATGAATAAAGTGATGAGGCCCATGACAATGATAATTTTGCATAAGGCGAAAAAATACACAACTTGCTTACAAGTAAATCTTAAGACGACTTTCAAAAGTGCTCATTTTACCGTGAACAGTCTATACCACCACGTCTCACGCATACTTGATTAAGCTGAGGTCTGGAGATCTAGCAGGCCAGAGTAGAATGCGTGCAACATGTAGAACACAATGTGTTTCCTTAGCGGCATGAGGACGCGCGTTATCGTGCTAGATGATTGGTTCCTGCAGTGTGTCAAGATATGGCCGGAGGACAGGATTGACATCACGAATGTACGATGTACTGTTCATGCCCCCCTGAATGAATACTGGAGACGATCTTGTTATATAGCTTACTAGGTGACCCGTGCGTCTTCGTTCGCATGACATTTAGGACTTGATATATTTATATTCACTAAGACACTGCGGCCCCACTTTGAATCGCTGTAGCCACTGAGCCACTGCGGCCCCACTTGTTATATTTCTATTAACTAAGCCAGTACTGCCCCACTTGGAATAACTCTAGCCACTGGGCCACTACGGCTCTTGGGAAGGAATGGAAGACAGCCCATAGGCAAAAAAGAAAGAATAACTGACGGGTCTTTTTTTAACGATGCTTTTTTTATGCAGTAAAATTGCAATAAGAATTTTCCTGTAGGAATGAGATTAAATTACAATAAGAATTTTCCTGAATTAATGAGTTATTTTCCTGGAATAAGAAGTACTCTGTGTCACTCTTCGACCCTCCGACTATATCTGTGCAAAAAATCACGACGATCGGTTGCTCCATTTTGACGTGAAAGAAGGACAAACAAACAAACACACATTCGCATTTATATTATTAGTAAGGATGATCGCTCATTCCACTATCCCAGGTGCGGGTCTGGTATTTGCGAGTGAGAATACACGATATAGTTAATTTTATCGACATTTTTTATGACATTTCCATAAGTTAAGCTAGTAGGACAAAATTAATTTGTTATATCCCTTGTTTAATTATAGCACGTTTTCGCACCAAAACTTATGATATGGAATTTCCATGTGTTGGCATGCATTAATTTAGCTCTCAGTTAAACATTAAACCAGTGAGTACACCAGGCTTATAATGAAAGTTAATTGAAATGTGAAGCCTTTAACATTGCATAACGTCAAATTTTAAATATTTTTACTTACGAATAAAATTCTAAATGAAATATATTGATCAGTAAATATTCATGTAGGAAAGTCGTGTGTATGTTGGAGGGTTTGTTGTTTGAAACAGTTGGCCCTGCTCTGTTTGCACATATCTACGATCGTTTCATCGCACATTGGTTTGGTTGTGATACAGCGGAGGGGGGAGAGGGGAGGTCTCAACCACTGCGGCCGTGCGGTCCTGAGAGCCCTTGGCCCAGACCGCGAACATAAATTAACAGAACCGCAACTTGCCCCTCGCTCTTCCGTCCTGGCTGGATGCTGCAATCAAATTTTGAGTGCTGCCACAACGAATTTGTAATCAAAGAGCGTGTAATTGCTATAAGCTACAGACGTGGAATTAATTTAAACCGGGAACAACGAAAGCGAATAATTTATCATTTCCTCAAAATGATTTACGTCCAGCCTAACCACCGTAATGGTATGTATCTCCGAGAGAAATGGGTCTGTGATTTGTGTTAACGTTGGTGCTTGTATTTCGAATACCAATAAAAATATTTTTTTATGGGGAATAATTATTCAATCGAGAAAAAGTTGTATATTTGATTTTAATTTAATGGCTAGTTAAAAAAAAAATTGCTTTGGAAAATTGAGATAATTTTAAGTTGTCCACCTTTTACCATGACTTTTCCTTCTCCGAGAAAATAGAGATTTTTAACTCAATTTCGTGGTGGTATCATTCAAATGGCTGAATTAACAGCTGTTATATTACTTTGTAAATAAATATTATATATTGTTATGGAAAGTCTTAGACAGTGGCCTACTTTCGTGAAAAGAAGCGACAAAACCAGAATTTGTCGCACCAGAAAAATTTTGATTGAACTTAGTGACAGAACGTATCAGCATAGTTGACGAAATAAAATTAGAGTGCTAAGCTGAAATGTGGCAGAAGCAAAAATTGGTAACAAGCTACACACGTTGACATTTTCGTAATATGCAACTTATATTATTTTAATTTATTTTTTTTTCATTTGTTTCAGTTTATTTTTTAATTACACTCCCAGACTGTAAATAATTGTTATTGTTTACTGCCAGCAGTTCTGCTAGAGAACTTTTTTTCTACAGTTACCTCACACATTAAAAATAGCAAATCCAAAATGCTTTAGGCAACTGTATCTCTGCTGAAACAAATAGTGGAGGTCATTAAACAGTATAACATATGCAAAAAAATGTTAAAGTCTTTCTGGCTAAGTAGGTAACAGCCAGCAATGCAATCAGGCAAACAAGCTATTCTTTCCGCAAAAATTTAATTTACTGACAAAACTGCTTAATTTATATATCTGAATATTAAATATTTCTGAAGGGCTCGTGATTAAATTGGATATATTGCTTTTATTTGCATTAATTTATAGTTCCGTTATATATATAGTTTTTATAATTTTTGACTGCATGTGTGTTTATATATTTAAAAACATATACATTCAGCCGCACTCTTAACAGCTGTCGCATTACTAACGTGACATTTGCATACATTCTGTGAGAAACAATATTCTGAAATATTAAAAAAACACGCCAGCATTCATATACTCAAATGAAATTTTTCACTACAGTCAGGATGGATGCAATGAATAAAAGTAACAGTCACGGAAATCAATACTTCGACACTGTTCATTATATATTTCAATTTACAAAAAAAAACCTTACAGTTCACTTGGTTGAATACTAGTTCTCATACATGAAAATATTCGTCAATACTCCTGCAATAATTTTACTGTCATGTTAATAGTCTACACATAATTGATTCTTTCATCACTCTTGAAATTTACTGCGCACAGCTAAAGGCATATGTTTACGTCTTCAACCAGGTTAATTTATTTTAACCAGTGAAATCAGATGTTTTTAAAATATTTTGTTTGGTAAACTGAGAAAATTAAGTTAGTTTAGATTGACGACCGGGAATCGAGATAATATATTACTTTATATAAAATTTCTAAATCTATCTAGGTGAGACTGACTCCAACAGACCTTTATAGATTCGTTGTTTTTTGGTTTGGGTTGTGTCAGAAGGTACGTGGTTCGCTTTTATATTTAAATTAGTAATAATCGTTGCCAATACATTTGAATGTTCGCTAAGCAATAGCTGACTAAAATAAACACAGCAGGAAAAAGTTATCGTTACTCGTGTATTGTTTAGACATCCTGTCGCAAAACAAAAATTTCAAATAAAGAATTTGACCAACGAAGCATTAATTCAATAAACAGATCTGCATTTTGCACAAAATTGAACTCGGCCTTGTATTCGTTGTACTGTAGCCTGACCAGGAAATTTATTCGTAAAGATTTTTTTTTCACAGCTGAAAGGATTTACGGTACTAAATATTCTGAATTGTAAATTACATAAGTTCATCTTCTTTAATCGCTGAATTCAATTGCTGGGCGGATATTTAGAGGCATGCCGTATGAAGCTTTAATATTTCACAACGTGGTATTAAGTAGAAGGCTGGACTGGCATTACATGGCCTCCGCGAATGCTTGCACAGAGTCTTCGACATACACATAAATATAATAGCATGGAGCATTTAAAACTGACAGGTGTTTAACAATGCATTTTCTGATAAAGTTCCTAAAGTTAATTCGGTAACACAAGAGTGGATGGGTCCAATTTTTGTATCGGCATTACGAAAGTTTAAAAAATGGATAAAAACCTTACCCCAGATGCGAGGACGCGAAGCTGCACAATAGTAAATAACTCCAAAATTTAAATTATATGAAACTAACAGTGGTACTTAACTAATGTCACTATCTAAATCATAAACAATATATATCTTATCTGCAGTGTTTCTTTCCGCTAAATCGAAAGAAGTTTACGCACCAAAACAAAATAAACTTTTTCTTATAAATACTGCACGCTGACACGGATAGAAAATCATTTTGTTAGTGTTTCGACTTGACAGCCATGTTTATGAAGGTAGGCCTATCCTGGTTTCATAAACAGCATGAGCCGAATCACAAGTAATCACACACAGAAAACAATGTTAGATTTTATATTTAGATAAAAATATTTACAATAACTGGTAGCACCAAATACAACTCATAAAGTTGATCATCAACAAAATTTTGAGTATCCAAAAATTGCATACAATAAGTTAAAAATTGCAAACATAAGAAATTTACAAAACGTAATAATACTGAATAAATTGGTCATACGAATTGAAGGTAATCAAAACGTGAATGAAATACATGAATACAATGCTTGGAAAAGTTTAGAAAATACCAAAAATGCACATACGTTGACTAGAGATTTGAAATAGAGCAATGGGAGTAAAGGAGGGCAGCTTAAAAAAAAAAATAAATAAATAAATAAAAAAAAAAAAAAAAAAAAAAAAAACCACACACACACACGTATAATAAAATTTACGTCGAAATGAAGTATTAAAACGACCCATCAGCGCTCTATCGATCAAAAAGCAAAAAAAGATAAAAACTTTTAAAGTTGTTATCCACGCTCAACGCAACAGTCGTCGACGCACAGCATAAAGAGAAAATTTTAAATGAAACTGGCAGCAGACAAAACTAGCACTGCACATTAAAAGGTCTGGACCACACAGCATAGCACGTGTATTAGTAATACCGAAACCAAATTTTGGCTGGCGACCGAAATAACAACTTAGAAAAAAAAACCAACTCACTGCATACCCAAGATGACACAAAACTACACTACACAAATTTTTAAAAAAATTTTTACAGACCCAAAACAACACAATGTTGCGACCACGACTCACCGTTTCAAGATACTCAGCATGGCCATTTAGACAACGAACCAATTTAAAGCTGCCTCGTGAATGCGCACGTATAAGGGACGACTGGAATTACAATTTAAGGCATCTTGCAGACGAGGTATAGGCGTTGAATATGCGTAGAATACCAGGAGCGCTAGGTGTGCAACAACTTATATTAACTTGGCCCCTTAACAAAAAATATTGACGGGCGAGGAGGGGAAATAAAGGGAGGGAAATCAGGGGAGGAAATACGAGGGAAGCGGAGCCGAACATAGAGGAAGTCACCTCGCAGTGTTTATTATTAAAGACGCCAGGCGCGACGGCGCTAGTGTCGCAAGCAAATGCCGAGATCGATTGTAAAGATGGTTTCGAAAATTTGTTTACTAACGGAAATGTTTACAAAAATATACAGTAGGTATACAGAAAACGAGGTGTGTGAAAAGTAATCACGGAAATACACTCCGTATTTAGAAAATACTCACCCCTTCTTTGTTTCTAATGTCGGTAATAATTGCCGCTGAGAAAACGCGAATCGTTCTTCGCCGAAATGATTAGAATCGATATATTACACGAAAGTTGAGATATTCACGCCACTCAGATCTGAACTGTAAATTATTTAAATTTAGTAAACAAAACCTATAAAACATAACTCCATTTCACATTATTTAACGAAACGGAAAAACTGAAACACGGTTCGCGTCACGCAAAAGGTAATAAATCGTATGTGTAATTTGCTACTTCATATATTAATTCGTATGTGTACAAATCGCAAATTTAACATAACGTAAAAAAAAATTACCCTTTTTATTTTATAGTAATGCCACACTGAAGTCATGTTTCTTGTTACACAGAAGATAGGTTGCTATATAGTTTTTGAGAGAGGGCGGTGTTTGGGATGGACTTCAAACCAAATGCTTTTGACTCCTCTTATTCCTCTTTCACGCGGAAAGAAGAGTCGGGTTTAGCTTCGTATGTTCGTTACTTAATAAGGGTGGCCGATTTACATTGCATTTATAGCTAGGCAAGCAGTATAATTTCGATAATTGAATTTAGTGAACTTAAAGAACTTTTTTTTTTTGTGTTTAAATATAATTCAGTAACAAAGTGTATGTTTATAACTTATTCGTATAGAGTCTAACGCTTACATTGCGGTAGTCTATTTTTCCAAACACCAATCCAAAAATCGCCAATAGCAAAGGAAAATTAATTTAATAAAACTTATAAATCGCTTCCTAAATCCCTACAAACGATAGCGTAATTAAATATACTTTTGCCAATAAATTGACGGAGGTAATTCGATGTACGAATAATTCTGAATAAGTTTTGAGACAATTTATATTTCTTGAAGGTACGGAAATATTAAACGGGAAGCGATAACGTTAAAGGATTCTATTTATTTATTTTTGTATGTGTGTGGGTTTTATTTCCGTTTATACTTCATGCATAAACGCTAGGCCAAACACCTCTGGCATTTTCTAGGCAGTACTGCTTCTCAAATAAACCCGCTAATGGACGCCAGCGATAGTATCTACTTCCATTAGGAATTAATCAACACGAAGTAATGGAGCGGCGCCATACAGCGTTATGTTAGAACCTAAAATAATGCCCCATATTTTATTCTTATCTAATTTCTGTGAAGTTGAGCACAGCCCGTAATGGAGTTGGTTTCATTTACATGCTGAATCACTGTGCCATGACATGCAGGAAAAGACGCGCATGATTTCTAATATAATAACTGACAATTCCTTAGATACGAACACTAACACACAAAATACCGCTCTGTCGTTTGCATATAATCTTTGAAAGATATTGCAAATGTTTTTAAAAGATCTGGAAATAATCCGTTCTTGCGATTGTGAGTTGCATCATGTTGTTTGCTGCCTGAAAATAGGAGAACATTGTAAACTTGCTGGATGGAACTGTGACTTAAAGCACGATAAAAAAAAAAGGAGTAACGTGTAAAAATATGAATTTTAGCTAAACTATTTATAATTTAAATATTAGAATCTCTCTCCTTGCACTATCCATCATTTTCTTCCTATTATAAATGAGCCAACCGTTTGATTTATACACTAAAAAAAAAAAAAAACTCGCTTTCAATATACTCTGCTGTAAAGGAATGGAAAGAGCTACGAGCGATTAAAATGGTCAGAGCAAAGGGAACTTGAGTGATTTAAGAAAAAATAATAATCCGTGAGTGGAACATTGCTGCACTATTGCTGAATGCCTTATAAACAGAAGAAAAAAAAACACGTGGAAGTGCTTTCCAACATCGCCAACGTACTCGTATCAACGACTTATAAATTTTAGACTGTGCTAGGGTATGAATATAAAATGTTCTGAAAACCTCTCGGTAGAAGAAATTCTAAAAATATTTTCTGCAATGGCTTTGAAAGCAAAGAAGTGATTTGTTTTTTCTAATTTTCTTTTGAGGAGTTTGATATTGGTTGAAGTAGTATAAAATGTTCGTATTGAGGTAAGGGCCTGGGTGGCGGAACCTCTGTCATTTCGGTTGGCCGGCGGCCATCTTGTCCGCCATGTTGAATGTCGATCACCTTGGCGTTTGACCTTGACCCAGTAACTTCAAACTTAAAAATTACACAAACAAATGTAATTAAAAATTTATGAAATATTATTTTTAAAAACTTACATTTCCGAAGGTTTCCCCGCACCACATCAGGCAGACGACTGATTAACACTCCAAACAACCACATTGTATTAACACTCCCCCCTTTACCCAATTCACACCCCCTCACCAACCACACCTCTCCGCCACTCAACAAATACCCCCCCCCCCCCCTATCCTCTCGGCCTTACAAACTCACCTCATCCACCAAACACCCCGCCTCACCCCATCAATACAAGTCATCTTCGTTCATTCCATCGTGTGTACTCCAACCAACATATTGTTTTTTTTTTCATTTGTCATTTGTTTACCTTCTCAACACTAAGGTGGCGCTAGTGAATTAATTATCGATTTACTCGCCAGACTTTACTAATTTCTCGATTACGCCACCAGGCGAGATGATGGCACCCGCTAATTATGTCGATTTAGCTGCCAGATGAACTGTCAGCAGTCATGTTTGTTTTATAGACGAAGGAAAATCTGTGTTTTTTATCCGATCGAAAATATTATTTTTCCAATCAGCAGTACACTTAGGTACATGCATGATGTAGGACATTGACTAAATATTCAATTGCTAAGCCGATATGTTTTGTATGAGAATCTTTAATTAAAACCGATAAAAAATGTTAATTTTTAATTTAATTCTTATTAAAGTACAGTTGTATTTGAGAATTTTTTTTCTGTTACCCCTCGCCCCACCACTTAAGTCTCACCGATTATTTACCCTCGATTAGTCTCTCACCACTACTGTGCTGGTTTTTAGCATTGTCCACAAGAGCGCACAGTGTTGAGAAAGTAGTTAATGGGAACAATGCCGCCCCTCGACAAAGTTACTTGGCTGATGCGGAAGGTGACAGATCGCTCTCTCGCCCCTCTTGATTTGGCAATCAGACTGGTAAAGGCTTTTCACGATAAAGTGAGCACTTATGAAATCAACCTTAGGAATATGTAAATGCCCCTGCATGCATATATTTTAACGGACGCACTGAGTGGCATGCGCCCAGTAAAGTTGGTAACGATGGATTGAAAGTAGTTCCATACCTTAACGTCAAATAAAAAGTATTAAGGTAACAATTTGCGATAACTTAAATTATTATTATTTTTGCTTTCTGTTTTATTAATGCGTCGAAGTGTAAAAATGACCAGTTTGGTAAAATATTTACTTTTCAAATAATTCTACAATTTGCTTGCCCGACGCACGAATAAAGTGATGAGGCCCACGACAACGTTAAATTTAAATAAGGCGGCAGAGTACATAACGTGCACACAAATAGATCTTAAGCAGGACTTTCGAATGTGCTCATTTTACCGTGAACAACCTATAAGTTCAGATATTGCATTACATCAGGTCGCAGGCTATTATCAGCCGTGCACACAATGCATATATATTTTCGCGCGAGATTAAAAATGAACTCAAACTTGTAGTTTCAGTTCAAACTATATGGTCTCCGTATCAATATTTTACCTCATAAAATAAGATAGGCCTACTAAAACTTCGTATTTTTTTAATTTATGTGTCCACCGTTGATCTCCTTTTCAAAGGCGATACTTTAATACACATGCCGCTACTGAGACGCTTCGTTTGAATTTACCAAATATTTTCAAGGACACGAAAAGTATGGATGTGCGATGATTTCTGATCGGGCGAAATATAAGTGCGGGAACTATCGCATGACAATTGCTTTGTGCGATAACGTGCTGAGACATGGAAAACCTGCGTAGCTGTAGGACTTTCGCCTGCCAAACTACAAGTATACAGTCTCCCTCGCTACAGCGTACGAATTTACTTCCCACGGTACCAGGGATTCCCGATCATCATCCACTATCGTGGCAGGTCCATCACGTCTAAGAATCGTCGAGGTTCTGTCAATCGCAATTGAAACGGTTCCGTAGAGGCCAAGATTTCATTCCATCAGAGTCTAAAGACCTATGACGTTTATAATGAGAGCGGGTCGTCGAAGTATATTTGCAAATTTGCGCCAATGGGGGAGCACGTCTCTGTTGGTTCTACATATACTAATTACGCCGACAATACAATTCAATGTATGCCTCGAACGTAGCTTTGCAAAGCTAACCCCATTCAACGAAGGCGCATATTCGAATCGAAAGGCAGAGATATAGAAAATACTGTAAACCCCCTTATAGAAAAAAATGCATCACCAGAAAGAAGTATACAAAGAACATGGTTGGGAGTAAATATTAAAGAAAAATCACTCACCGAGAGCCACCCCCTCTTCCCAGAAATAACAAGCTTGCCCTCAGGGAAGATATTTTTTTTTCAATTCATGAAAACGAAATTAAAACGAACTCCTTGCCTCGCGGTATACGATATGCACAGCGAAGTATCCCGTGCATTCTCCTCAAATAAGCATAGTCGCTCTTCATTGGAAACAATTATTCTCTGGTTTAATATCAATATATTTTAAAATAAAGACAGCATAAAGAAATAATACCCATACGGTTACATGGTTTCGACGATAAACCATACTAAACTAAAATAGCTATAACGCCACCATTTTGAAAATAAGTATTTGACCTTAAAATATGCAATTTTACACTATCCGTCGCAGTACTATTTGTTGGCCAAATTTGGCCTGAATCTGTCGATTGTTTCCGAGTTGTGACATAAAAACTTAATTTCTTCGAATGTTCCTATCTTATAAAATGGTGGATAGTATAAGTTTCGTGCAAGCGGAGTACCTAAAGTATTATATAAGTGTAATCCGTATTTTATCGTAATGTGGAACATATTTATTATAAATTAAATTGAACGACAGTAAATGTGCATGCAGTATTGATAGGCCCACGCAACATTCCTGGACACCGAACAACTAAGTAGCATATGGAGGGGGGCATCGTCCCTGCCCTGGAGGGGTTGAGCCCGTCCTCCAGAGCCAAAGCGGGGTCAGAGGTTTTTCGTCGGCAGCATAGAGAGCGATTGCACAAGAGACAAGAGACACGGCGAACTGATGTTCCGGCCTTTCTGTTAAGCAAGGCAGATGTTGCGATTACGGCCGGTGATACGGGTTAAGTCAATTAAATTTTCGTTCCGAAGATACGGCGTGTGTTTGCCCGGTACATTACCAAGAAACGAATTTTTTTTTTATCGTTGATCGAAACCGTAGGAAGTACGCATTATCTCAGCGAAGAGTTTACAACCAAGCATACCCGGTCGTGTTGCGTGGGGTTCGTTAGTACTAGGCTATACGGGAAAATCAAACTACTATATATTTATAGACTGTTCTAGCTAGCCGAGGCATAACCCAAATAGACAGTAGACATAACTTTGATCAATATGCAATATCACTGATACCATGGTGTGAGCTGAGAGCCAAGACCGGAAGGAAGATCGCAACATATTACAAATATATTTAGGAACTTGGTAAATTTATGCATTCAATAGTTACATTGATATGTTTTTATGGCAATTTGGAAGGTATAGGACGCAAGTATACAGACGAGTTCGCGTTAGTAAACAACAAAGTCAATAATTTGTTTAAGTTGCTACTGCAGTGGACTTGCGACTTACGCCGTTCTACAGCGGAGATCATCAATAATCCTGCCAGCATGTTGTGAACTTTGCTCCCCGCATTACGCCACACTTGAAGACTTTGAAATATTCCTAATTAAGTACGTAGAGTCAGCATCTCTTAAGCTTGGGCCCGGAGGTGCGCAGGAGGAAGGGCACGGGGGGTAGCTTTCCTTCCTCCTAACTGCTCCCTCCAAACCCCCTTCGCCCCTCCCCCGGCTCAACAATACCGTCATCACCTACAACATCAAGTCTCACAGCCCTCCTTGCCCACCAATTAGTCTGTAGGCACGGGTCGCCGCCAAGACGCTATATGCGAGAGGATCACACTGCCTACCGGCTGTCTCAACACTGCTTCTCGACGTATCACAACCATCATTCCATTTCCTTCACGGCGTTTTCCCTCCCAAGTTCCTCTTGCTCGTCCACACCTTACAACCCCCCTCCCCCCACCAAGATATGACCCTTTTCATCCCCCCCCCCCTTTACAAGAACTCACCCCCTCGACACGCCCTTTGAAACGGGGGCAGCGGCTCTACCGCCTCGAGCGAGAAAACTAATTTTCGGAATTAGTTGAGCGTTAAGAAAATTACAGCGTATTCCAGAGGCTGTTGTCACTTTGCCCGGGCCGAGGGTCGGGGAAACTTTCCAATTAGCAAGCACAAAGACCACTCGCTAATGGCGGAAATTTCGCAAATGTGACGGGGTGTTGCTCTGGTGGCTTTTACCGCGCTCTTTTGGGGGTTGGATGCTTCTAGAGCGCTGGCTATACTTGCGAAGGGGTGCGCGAGCTTAAAGCTAAATGGAGAGAGAGAGAGAGAGAGAGAGAGAGAGAGGAGAGAGAGAGAGAGAGAGAGATGAAGCTGCTGCACTGGAACAGTATATTTCTGATGCGTTAATGCCTTATAACTAGAGACCTGCAGAATTAGCGTGATTTTTTTTTTCGTCAAGCTAAAATTCACAACATTCACTATATACTCGATCCGGCGTCGTTTCTCCATTGGCTGCTGCCTCGACGTTAAGTCACTCCCTTTCTGAGTGAACTGCACGCGATTGGGGTACACGGTTGTGGGGCGTTCATCGATTGGCGCAGAGTTACCAGGGGCGTGCCAAATAAGGACTGGTCCAACGACAAACGTATTGCAAAGGAAAGTTGTTTTAAGTTTAACATATCCTCAAATAATAACGCGAATCCAGCAGGTCTCTGCTTATAACGTAGAAATTTTAGAAACCGTTTACCAAGTTACTTTTGCTCTTACCCATGACCATAAAAATTATGCATTGAAATAACTATTGAAAAGGAAATTTCACGCGCAACCCTTGCAACAAACCAGTCATTAACGTAAGCGATGTAAGTACAACTTCCCTCTGACCATACTCAAAAGGAAGCTAGTTTGCTTCTGAGTGGGTCTGGCTGTGGTGTAGGCAAATGCTTCAACACTATGCCAAGCCACTCAATTAGGGACTCACAACTTCCGGTATATCAGCTGAAAATCCATAATCATACCTAATTTTAGCACACAAACATACATTTTTCCATTAAACATAAATCTTAATACCAGCAGTTTTTTGTGATATCTACCCGTATTTAACATTAGCTTTTGAAATTAAAAAAGAAGAATGGAAATAAAAAAATGCCGGCCTGTGCTTTAACACTCAAATGTTCAACAAGTAAGAAAAATGTTCACAAGTAGGATATGAAGCATTGATTTACAAATATTGGTATAATTTCTGTCATTATAATGTTCATAGTAAGGCCCTACAAGTTTTACAAAAATTAATTTTGAAAATCATCACAAGAACCATTAAATGTATTAATTTAACTCGCAGCGTTAGTCAGCGAAGTGAGTGAAGAGATTTGGGCGGCTCTTAACAGCGAGGTGTTGAGAGCCGACGCAGCATTAGTATTTTTACATTCATATATACACACTTAACTTTTTGAAGATGACATCGTACTCCACTGACGTATTATCACAGTGGAAAATGTGGAGCGATTCGTAATGGCCATGCTGCGTATGTACTTATCTATCCTTCCTCGCTGTGACGCGACTTCCAGATCATCTTCCCTTTAGCTGGTGTGTACAATGTTTATAGCGTTACGTGACGTCATGTGCACATGACTGCTCGCGTACGAGTGGCAGTTTGGAATCCTAACTTCTTTCAGATGAACAATCCTGAGGTGCCAAAACATTGTCAAATATTTACTGCATATTTATTTCACAGATGGTGCTTGGTGTTACAAGAGAAACAGTCTTTCGTTGTAAAATTACTTCGGTATTTTGTATAATTAGAATGGATATAATTCGATAAATACATGTTATTAAATATTTTTGTTAGACTTACTTAAATAATGGAAAGATATTTTGTAGGATTTTTAGATGTGTATAAGTGTACATAAACAAACCGATATAGCTAGAGCCCCGAGTGTATTTCGCGAATTGAGTTGGCAGCAAGCCAGGCTGAACAACCCTCTACAAACTCGAGACATGATCGTTTGCTTATTGGTTGCTGTGATCAAATGAAGCACCTGTACAGGACTGTTAAAAACTCACACACACACTACTACTTCCTGCTTATTATTGGCTCACAGTTAAACGGGGCGTGTCTAAAGAACTGTCGTCTAATCACAACAGTGGGGGAAAATAACAAGTGTTAAGGAGTCTGTCTCGCCTCCGAATGAATTCGCGAAATACTAGTTACTCTCTCTCTCTCTCTCTCTATATATATATATATATATATATATATATATATAGATATATATATCAAACAACAATAAATAAACCGTAAGTATGAAAAAAAAAATGTAGAGTTCAACTAATATCAAAGGTTTGTCCGTACTTTTGGAGACCTCATTGGTCCTCTTGTCCGTGGCATAGACTTGCGCCTACACGCACATCATTCTTCCACTTTTACAACTGGTTTTATTCTGGTCCGAGTGCGAGGAGGGGGTTATTTCAGTGACTTTCATAAAAATAAAACGGTTTTCATGACTCACGTTGCAACGCTATTTTTACAGTCGGGAACAGCAAATTTGCTCCAGCGCAATTTAACAAGCATGACCTCTGCAGCGCACGCAGGTTTTATATTTTGTTTTATATTTCGTTTCGGGTCTTTTTCTGCGTCACGCCAGTCGGTGGGGAAACACTATATATTTTGCTGTACTTCCCCGCGAGAAATGTTCAAGTGTGTTAAACCCCGCCCGAAACGATTTTTTTACTTCAACCATCTCGTGCATCGCTGTCAGGTAGGTAGGCGCTAGGAGACTGCGGGCGACAGTTAGGGAAAAGGTTTATAAACTTATACGGTGGCAATGTCTATCTGCGAAGGGGGTGGGATTAGCCCGGAGAGAGGCGGGGGCATGCAGAGCAGGTGGGGAAAGTGGTAAAGCAGTCCAGGGGGTTGAACAGGGGTGGAAAGAGGTTTGGCACAGAGAGTGGCGGCGTGCACGATGAGTTATCCAGAGTGTAATAAAATTAAGGCTCGCAAAATTTGTCGTCGTGGACGAGGGTTAGGGGGCCAGATAAGAGTTGACATGGTTACATTAGCGTCCGTAAATTCGATTTTAAACCTCCCCCCCTCTCTCTCTCTCTCTCGCTCTCTCTCTCTCTATCTCTCTCTCTCTCTCTCTCTGCATTCCGGGAGCCTATTCCGCGCCCTGTTACAGGGTTCGCCACTTGCTCATGAGGTCCTGTGCTGTAAGCTGTGGCATCCATTGCAAAGTTCCGCTTTGATACCTAGGTCAAGTGCGATACGTGCAAAGAATTCCAGAAATCTCTCCGGCGTGGTTACGAACTGTACGCTGGACTTCAGTTGACCTATACTCCAGGCCAAAAAAAAAACTGTAACATTGAAAGAAGCAATTCGGAATTTATTCTCAAGTACCTAACTGCTTTGAATGTTAATTTCGTGCACTTTGATGGACTAAACGATTATTTTAAAAAAAATTCTTCCATATAAAAGGTACAAATTCGATTCCCTTATTAGAACACTAGCTCGTTTGGAGCGTTACACGCTCGCGTGGAGAATTATCTATCTTAATGTTTCAAAGATAAAATAATATATGAATATTATAGTTAGTATTTATCATTACCTACAGTCAAAGCGTTATCAATCTTCTCTTAGAGTTAAGTGATTGTTAGGCTGTAGATACTTGCATTGAGCTGGAAAAATATATAAACCATTGCAAAATGCAGAAATGGTAACTCGTGTAAATCAATTCAATATTTTTAGAATCAGATCAGGCAGAGTAAGAAACAGCGATAACGTGGTCACCAGAAGTGGCAATACGTCGCGAATGCAATCCGTTTTCCCACCAAGGGACGTCCGAAAAAAATACTTCGTCACGGCTCCGTTTCTACACATTTGAATTTCGTGTGCATACCAGTATCCCAGTCAAGATGTACGTAAAATTATTGGCAAAATTTCTCGCTATCTCGCGTCTCTACGTGAACACACATGACAAACTTTCCATAAAGAAACCGTTTTTGAGAGAATCAAAAAGCCTCGCCTGTTTTCAAGGACTGTGGATGATCCTCGGTAGGGGAAAAACGCATTCGAGCCGATTTTTGACTCACGATAATAGCAAGTAATAGTTTCTAGGGTTCTTCTTACCTGATATATAATGCACTAAGCGTAACACGTTACGCTCAACTATCTGCCGTGTTATAAATCAACGCAGTAGTGTTTTGGAAGTACGCATTAACTATACTGGGATAATAATTTATACCTGTTACAGATTCTGATATTTACCAGTTATTTTAGTGTAGCGTATTGCTTCAAGTGGGTTTATTAGATAAGTTTACATAACATAAGGCTGAAATACTGGATCTGATATGGTAAAATCCTGTAATTTTTAAGGCAAGAACTTAAATCATGCAAATGCAAAAAAACGGTACAAATTATTATGTTTTTTGTCGATGGCATATTTATTTGGTTAAATATTTCAGAGAGAAGAAATAAATGAATATTTAAAGCAACTAACTTGATGTTGCCATAAATGCTACATTACATTTTGTTAATCGGTTTATGTTTTTTTTTTTCTGTTACACTCAAAATTTCCTCATGCACCTGCTGATATTTAGATTATATTTTCAGGTTTTCTAATTCAAACTCATTTAGATGTATGCGATATTCTTCGTCTTTGCTTATATTATAGTAAAACCAGCAATAAATGTGTGCTTATTTACTTTAACAAACTCGGTACTAGCGCTGTATTAAAAGCACTAGTTCTTGTAGAGTGTGGATGAAGGTGGGGCATACAGCACACTAGCTGCTACCCGCGGCTCCACCTGTGTGCGAAATATAAAAAACAGACCACCAACCAGTGCCTATTCAAATGGTCGGTGACATATTTTATATATTCCCTAAGAAACTGTTCGTTTTTCCGAAATGAAAAGTACAATATGTGCCATTTCAAAATATAATCTACCCTTGTACCAAATTTCATCCAAATCTGTCGAGCCATTATGACGTGATCGAGTAACACACAAGCATACAAACTTTCGCATTTATAACATTAGTAATATTAAGATTAATATTGAACACGCATCCCGTAGTTAAGAATACCAAGTGTAATCATACTGACAAAGGCTGTTCACGATAAAGTGAGCACTTTTAAAATCAACCTTAGAAAAAAGTCACTGCCCATGACTGCATATACTTCAACAGACGCACTGAGTTGCATTCGTCCGGTGAAGTTGGTAATAATAGGTGGAAAGCAGTTCCATATCGTAACGTTGAATAAAAAGTGTTGGGAAACAATTTGTGATAATTTAAATTAATTATTTCGCTTTCTGTTTTTTGTAATGCATCAGTGTGTAAAATGAGCAGATTTATAAATTGATTACTTTTCTAATAATTTCACAGTTTCACTTCACCAACACACGAATAAAGTGATATGGCCCACGCCAATGGTCATTTTATATAAGGCGGAAGAATACATAACGTGCAAACAAGTAGATCTTAAGCAATGCTTTCAAAAGTGCTCATTTTACCGTGAACAGCCAATACTAGGAATATCTAATACAGTACTGAGTGCAGGGGCCGCTGTGGTGCGGTGGTTAGAGGGCTCGCCTCCAACCAAGACGAACCTATTTCGATTCCCTCTGGGGAGGTTCCCGGAATCTTGCACGTGGCAACCGTGCCGGACGACGCTTCTAATCGGAGGGGTTTTCTCGTGGATCTCGCATTGTTCCCGCCCTTGTAAGCTCAACTCGTTTCACCCTCATTGGCTCTCAAAACCTTCATGTTACGATCTGCCCGAACTTCAACACTCTCCACAACTAACTGTACGATTTGAAACAGGTAAATCAAGAAATTTTTAACGCTGATTCTTATGTTATATCCGTAACAAGAAACGATCATTTTGTATATACGTATTATGTATGAGACCATTAACAAAAACGCCAAATCTAACATCAATCGAAACAGTTAATCAGTTAATTATACTGATCAATTCAATTGCCAGTATTCGCTGATTAATCAGTGATATATGTGATTCTTAATTAATTGCGCTGAGTTTCTTAATGAACAAAGTGACGTCAAACGAACACTAGAATGCGCTTAGCAGATCTCCTTTCGTTACTAAACGAAAATTTGAGTAATCACGAATATTATTGTCGGGAGGAAACGAAACGACTAACTTAGAAACAGTAAAACATCAGTGAATTCCAATGATTCGCCAGTAGATAGCAGTTCATTACCCGAAGATTCAGCAAAACAATTATACTGATTTAAATCACTTATTCGGATTTAGAGAGCACAAACCAAACAAAAAGTTAATGAAATAACTCCAGGGGGCTTATTCTAAGTTATTCGTTTCGTTTCCTCTCGACAAAAATATTCGCGATTACTCGAATTTTCGTTTACTAGCGAAAGGAGCTATTCTAGCCCATTCTAGTGTCATTATGTTCGTTACGAAACTCGAAACGAAAACGAAGACCTTCGGGCCTTCGTTACCGAGTTTATTATAAAATAATTGTGTGGTGTGTGTAACATATTGTTTTTGGTAATGTAAAATAAGTGAATCGTGAAGTAATGTGCCTTCATGTATTACACGATCATTAAAATATATTCCGGAAAAAAATTTGTAATGCCTTTCTCATTTAATTTGTGGACTATGTAAGCAGCAGTGTAGGCTTGCAATTGTCACGGACTTTATGAGATTATTACAGTTGTTTATAATGAAATAAGAGAAGATAGACACTTTTTACTCAAAAAAATGCTTTGATCTATGTAGTTCGTAAATCACATGATAGGTAACGCTAAACAGTAAATAATTCTTGGTGGTTTAAAATAAAATTTGTATTTTTTGGAAATATTTGAGTGAAAATCAATATATCGATATTAATACACTCCTCAGGAAATATAACAGCGTCTAGATTGATGCCCATCGCTTATTTTATGATCTTGGTATTATAAATAACAGAGGGAACTGTTTGTTCGTAAATAGGTTGCAATCAAACTGCTAAATTGTCTTTGAGAAAAATCTTCGGGCACGTAACAACCAAAGTTCTGTCTGCTCTCTATTATCGGCGTACATGAGAGTTTATTTCAACTCAGAGCATAAGAAATAAAAGCACATTTATGTGTATACATCACACATCCAACCGAGTTACAAAATAGTACAGTGTCGTCAGCAAATGTGTCACATTTGACGAAAAGAAACTTACCTTTTTCCTTGAATATATTATATTATTTATTTAATACTAATATATAAAACACGCCAAAGCCAACAAAATATTTCAAGGGTATTACTGCTGGTGTTTGTGTGTGCGTGTGAACCCCTATTAAAGTTTTTGAACACGTGAACTCAATTTCACCAACCTCGGTACACACATAAAACGTGCTGACCTCCCGTGGCGCAGTCGGCTGGTGTTCAGTCGGTTGGTGCGCCACCGATTTGGGGTGCGGGAGGCTCTGGGTTCGAGTCCCGGGTAAGGCATGGGTGTTAATTTAAACTAGGTTTTAAGTTAGTCTGTAAGCCGTCCCCTGCTAAGCTTTCGAGCATAAGACGTGGGTACGTTAAAAATCCCTTTACAATACAATACACATACAACATAGTAAGGACACATAGCGTTTATAGTTTTCAACCACTTCGGGGGCTCCCTTTAAAAATGGCGGTCACTTAAAATTTAGTTGATATCTTATCGCTAGAACTGTTCTAACAATTTAAATCACATTTGTAAGTTAAGAGTTGAATTTAGATATATATATATATATATATATATATATATATATATATATATATATATATATATATATATATATATAGTTGTTGGTAAGTCATTTTGGAAGAAAGCGTCGCATAAAAATTAAAGAATTTAAGTTGTAGCTCAAAAGCTACAGAACCGATTATCGCCAAATTTGGCATGTAAGGAAGACTATATATATATATATATATATATATATATATATATATATATATATATATATATATATATATATATATATAAACTGGTTGGCTCAGATGGTTTTTAAAGTTTTCTTCTGCCCTCACAGTCTCCGAGACCCAGGCACGTAAACCCAGTTGTTACTAAATTCAGTAGAATTAAATTAAAGGGTGTTTTTACTGACAATTTCCAGATCAGCCAATCCACTTGGCTTTTGAGAGTCTTAACATGTACTATAGCATTAAAAGAACATAAAATGTTGACTGGTGAACTGACGATTAATTAAATGAAAACTAATAGTCCAATTAAACTAAATTTTATTAAAATAATAATAAATCAAATATCAAAACGGGCTGACTCATAACATCGCAAAACAATGAATTCAAATATACGTTTTCACTTCAGTGGCTCATTGGCTCAAATCACATGACGAGGGCTTTCTCATTAACAATTCAATTAAATTTATTTTCCATTTCGGTTTCGTTTCATTTTAGGGGGGCACCTCTCACTCAAGCTAATATTTCTTCAAGGTTTTTGAAATTTAAAGGAAGGCGAGACTAGTTATCTAATTTAGACTTGTAATTACAATATATTAAGTAATATTAGTAATATTTGAGCGATGTTTTCAGCGCCAACTCTAACGGGCTGTTGACTTAGTTCCGTGTTTTCTCCAAACACTCGAAAAACCCTTTCCGCCTATAGCCTACTTACGGTGAAATGAGCACTTTCAAAAGCCCTGCTTAAAATCTACTTGTGTGCGCGTTGTGTATGTTCCTTCTTATGAAAAAATACACTGCTAGGGTCTCATTTCTTTTCATGCGTTGGTCAAGTGAAACTGTAAAATTACTAGGATAGTAAACATTTTTTTTCAAATTTGTTTATTTTTAGACTTCTATGCATTAAAAAAAACTTAAAGCGAAAGGAACAATATAAGTTATCACAAATGGTTATCTAACACTTTTTATTCGACGTTAAGGTATGGAACTACTTTACCTTCCATCATTACCAACTTTACTGGGTGCATGTCACTCAGTGTACCCGTTAAAATATATGCAGGTAGGGGCGGTGACTTTTTTCTAATATTGATTTCAAATGAGCTCACTTTATCGCGAACAGCATTTACCTAGGCCGCCTTGGCTTGGCGACCTCGGCGCACTGTATCACTGGCTGATTCCGACTGCCGCAGACTACTGCTCTACTAACGCCTCAGAACTTCCGCGGGCGGCCAGGACCGCTGACCATGTGAAAGTCCGGTCAGTGTTCGCGGGGCGGGCACCACCTCCTGTCCAGGGACCCCGTGTGCAGTTCGCCGGCCGTCGAGGCGCGCAACTATCACGAAAGGCAGGCCGCTTGCCCCCGGGTAAGGCGACGACCGCCGCTTCACAATCACGCCAACCCGGCTATCTCAGCGAACCGCACTCGCACACTATGCCTAGAGGGGTCATAACTCCATAACACCGGCCGTAAGGTCTAAATGGTAGTCCTCTAACAAATAATTTCAGTTTTACAAAACACAAAACCCGAACGCGTCAATATACAATTCGTGATATCTATTAAAAAATAACCAAATTAATCCAAACTCTGTATGCTGACCATACCTGTTATAAGCATCATAGGGTAAAGGCTGGTATAGGCTGTTCACGGTAAAGTGAGCACTTTTAAGGTCCTAGTTACTTTTTTCTTTCAGCCATATTTTGTCCTGTAACGACCTTTTTAAAATAAATACTGCCATATAAGTAATAAACGCATTGTGTAGATTCCACCGCACTTGGAAGTTTACGTCTAAGGCTAAAATAAAATATATTTATTGACTATTATTCCGAATGAGAGGGTTTTCAAAAGTGCTCACTTTACCGTGAATAGCCTATAAGAGTACACATCGGCTAAGAGTGCGAAGTGTCACTTTTGAGTAGTTGGCAGCACTGATTGTGAAGCTGTAACAAGAATCATATTCTGTACGAGTTGTCGACCTTCTATAAGTGTGTGTGTGTGTGTGTGCCTGTGTGTGTGTACGAGATCATCACATATTCTTCTGGATTTGGCAGGTTAAGTGTGTCTCTTTCCTAAATGTTATAATTTTCTTACATTAGAAACTAAGAATTAGCATAAGCTGGGGATGAAGACAGTAAATTTACTGTACCAAAATGAACGCTTGAAATATGTGCATAACTACGTACTTGGCGGGAACCAAATATCAGATATTTTAATTTATCTAATAGCGGATACTTGAACTAAGCACAAGGAGGTAAAGAGTACTCACACTACAGCTGGTTTTCATGTGCAGGATTTGGACGATACTGTTGCCTATGGATAAAAACAAAAGAAAAACAGCCTGCAAGCTGATGTTCACTCACGAAAATTTAGAGGAACCTAAGAAACGAATTGATAATTTTAAATAGGTTTCTGCCCAAAGTAAATATCCTTTCTATTTTAAATATGTTTCAAATGATTTTTAATTTAAAAAAAAATGGTTTTATATGTATTTCCTATAGTGCTGCAAAATAATTGTCTAATTCAACATTAATTCGTACTACACACGTTTAGATGCACTTTCAATTTTCCGTCAACTCCTTATTGCAATTTTAGAGATACCACCTCCCACCAAGTCGATCTGGTTTCGATTCCCGTCAGGGGTCCCTCCCGGGTTTCCACATATGGGAACCGTGCCGGACGATGACGCTGATCGGTAGATTTTCCCAGCATCTCCCGTTTCTCTCACCTTTCCATTCCGGCGCTGCTACGTACTCGCCTCAATTTCCCTCATCAACTTTTAAGACTATAGATGTTGAGAGCTGCAGAATTCACTCAACTCTACCGCAATTTTAGAAAGTGCAGAGGATGATTAGGCCAATGGCCATCAAAACATTTTCTCGGTCACTCTCGTGTACTATTTGCATTTCATTATTGTTAAATTTTCGTTTCATTCTTCATGAAATGTTGCCAACAGTGCAACTATCCTTCGAACTTCATGCACTGCGACTTCGATGTTTTGACATCGTGTTAATTTTTGATTATTTATTTTACAGAGCATAGTTCCCGAATATCTTGGAAGATTCAATAGGATATTTACAGACCAAATGTAGAAAAAACTTGCAAATCATTGCAGAGATTTGGACCAACGATTTTTTGGAGTAACGAAGAAAGAATTCATGATAGTGGCTATTGAATTTGCCGATTTTAATGGTGTTGGGGACAGATTCAACTACGAAAAAAGATGGAAGGTAGGGAATGGCTATCAGAATTTTGCAAAAGACATGGTCTATCTCTTCGTACTCCTGAGAAATGTAGCTTAGGTAGTTGGATTCAATAAGGTACAATCTGTAGCAGTAACAGCTGTTCCTAATGAAGAAAATATTAACCAGCACGTGGTTAATAATGATGTTTCCATGGTGCAGCCAGTTTCAAACCTACTAAATAGGTCTACTTCATCAATAAATGTTCCTCAATATGACCATTCTGATACAAATAGACCTACTTATATGACTGCAACAAAAATTACTGTTCAGCGAATTCAAACATTGCCTAAAAGTAAGAACAAAAAAACTCCACATCGAAGAAATCGGAAATCCTACCAGCTTCCCCTTATATGAAAAAGGTAGGGAAAACAGCAGACGAAGAAAAGATGAAAAGAGATAGAATGGATAGGAAGAAAGGATTAGAAAAACAAGTTGATATTTTAGACCATCTACATCTTCTGGTTCCATTTCAAGAAAAAAACCGCCACAAGTTCTTCCTGCTTCAAGAAATGTCCTATCTCGAATGCCTGTCAGTTGTTCAGGTTGCAATGAGGTGTATTAAGAACCTATTTCAGAAGATTTGATTCAGTGCAACGCCCGCTCGGAGTGGTGGCATGAAGATTGCACACGTTACGAAGAAACATATATGTTTGTGTGTGATTACTGGTAGTGCGTACTCTTTCCCGATGCTCTGCGTACTCTTGCCCGATGTTGCGTCTAAGATTACGCCTTTACATTGTTTTATTTAACCTTATATATAAATTTTTGGATATTTTCGTAGGATCAGTGATTAGTGTTATAATGTTCTTGAATGTATAGAGAATATTTGACACTGGGAACATTATGTAAAATCGTAGTAGATTAATATTAATATATTCACAGAAAACTTAAGTGAGTACTCTTAACCCCCCCCCCCCCCCCTTATATATATAGAACCACTATTAGGCAATTTCGCAAGATGCCACAAAATAAAAAAATTCTTCCATATCTCAGGAACCAACAAACTGTAGCGCTGTTTATGCGAAGAGAGTGGTGGGAATTTTTGCTTAGTACACCACAATTTCAACCAAACTTTACATGCTCAGAGCATCTACAGCAATCATCCAATAAGATAATACATAACCTTTAGTCCGCAATTTATTAAGCTCGTAACATGAAAACCTGGAGGTTTTATGTTATGACCTGGGATCCAACCAACCAATTCTCGCCTAATTTTACACACGGAAGTAGTGCTACGGTGTGCTAACTAGCATGTTATATCTATTAAACCATTTAACCAAATTCAAACAAATTTGTATGCTAATGGTATCATTTGAAACATCAATTATGCGTACAATAATCCTATTTTGTTGGACTTTCTGTAAGATAGTGCCACGTGAGGAAATTAATCAATCATGCCATATTTCCGGTAATATTCGTCTTATTTGCCATCAAATTTCTCACACCAGTTGGGCTACACAAGGCCGTGTAAACTTACATAATGTAAGTGAGTCAGTTACTATTTCCAAAATGATGACCCCGTAAATATTTCAGATTACTAAACATTTATCTACCATAACATTAGACTGATTATATCCGAAATTGGTGGTCTGGACCCTACCTTCGTAGTGCAGTTGGTTACGCGCTCGCTTATTGTACGAGGTTTCCTTTGGTTCGAGTCCTGGTTACGACAAGTATGTATCCGTAATTGTCTAACCACTGATTCTGGTTCCATCTATAATGATATTGCTGTCAACAAGACATCAAGACCTACCTGCATTCTAAGCTTTTAAGAACATCATTAAAAATTATTTGCACCTATTTAGATGAAATTAGGATCATTATCTTTATCATCGACTTATTGTTTTCAATATGTGCAAGAAGCTATCACATTACACATCTCAACTATTTCTCCACAGCTGAATGTTGTTCATGGGAAAGTGCATCTCAATTGTACGTGAAGGTCCAAGTTTGTTAACCTGAAAAACACGCACCTCAAATTTTAGTATGTCCTTAAATAACTGAGGCTGAGATATTTTTAGTTGGCGTTACAAAATGTTAAAACGGTACAAGAGGTTCTATAATCAATACTTCTAGGAACGAAGGCTGATTTTATCCGACGTTAAAATCCTACATGCAAGCAGGGAATCTGCCATACATAATATGGGCCGTAAATATTTTATTGTGCCTTAAATATATCTTGATCAGTCGCAATTATTTACAAGTAAACTCGAAGCAATATTTAAAAATTAATAATGGTCTACTTATAAGTCTTGACTTACTCCTACACTGAATGTGAGCGTGTTTTCTTTCAAGGAACTACTTCAAGGTGCTCTGTGGCCGTTCTTACGTTTATTAGATTCTAAAATACGCTCGCTATAAATGACGTCACAAAGGAAAATCTGTCAATTCACAGAAGGGTTAAAGTTTTATTCATGATTCCGTATGTTTAGATGAGTTACGAATATCGAATGAAGTTGAGGTAATCAGAAATAGTTTTATGAGAGAGAGGAAAAATAGGGTGTGATGGGGTGGTAGAGAAATATATCCAAATACAGACTTTAAAAAAAAATATGCTTCATTCATTTCAAGGGGGGAATAAAAATATGGCTTTCGGGTGATGTACTTTGTTCCATACAAAATATAAAAACTAGAGTTCAGAGAATTTGAAGCAAGGTTCATAAAACAAGGTAACCACGTGGGTATATTTTATTAAAACCGCTATTCTAGTTGTTATACTTTTTTAAAAGAATGTTTTGACTTGTAATATGCAATGAAACCTGCCGATATAGTAGACTGGTCACAAAACTCAAAGACCAAACACTTCTGCGATGTCTCCAAACAATGATGGACCCTTTTACGTCAACAAGAACTGCCATGTGCCCAAATTTACATAGAACGAAATAACATAGAAAGTAAAACATCGTGGAGCTGGTGAGAGAATATCAGGACTTCATCAATGTTTGAATAGCAGAGTTCGAAAAGAAAAACGGGATTCTCGAAGGAAAAAAAAAAAAAGGCACGGAATAATTTCATGACACATCTGTTTGTGTAACGTGAGGGGAAATATGGATAAAGCTTATGCGGGGGATTGCCTCGTGGAAGGGAGGCCGAGAGGAGCTTGAATAAAAGCAGGGGGTGAGGGGAATGGAAGGAGAGGGGAAGTAGGCGGAGATAGAAGGAGGACATGTGCGGTTAAGGTGCGAGGAGATCTTAAGCCAGATTTTCTAAGGAAAGGCGTTGGGACACCCGCTGTGCCTCCCACCCCGCATTTCTCTTAAACCTTCTATTTCTCCGAGAACGACCGCCATTTTGCATATTTCCATTAGCGCGGAACTATGCGGGATCAAGCCCGCCCAACGTGCTGTAACACGAACTTTAATTGATTCCAGCGCAGATTATTATATTAAACCTTAGTGCTGGGCGCGATCCTTGGAGACCAGCGTGTTCCCTGTTCGTAGACGATTAGAAGCAACTTCGGGTGCAAAATCGATTCCCGTCTCTAGTGCTTAGTTCGTTGTTCTGAAAGGTTGCCTACTCTGTGGAGGTCAGAAATTAACACTCTCATATCCGCTTTAAATCACAGCTTCAGATGAATCAGACAATAAATTCTATGCTGCGTGCTGTGCTTAGGTGGACAAAAAAAGTTGTTTTGTTGTAACGATCAGAAGTAACATGAGCCAAACATAACATAAACCAGTAAACACGATTTACGTGTCAGTTACAAACAGCGTGCGAATCAATGACGGAAATATCAAGGAAATCTCCCTCATTTTTTCACTGGCCTATGCAAGAAAAGTTATTTCCCTTTCTACGCCTTATAGCGCTAACTAGGACGACACAGAAGGGCACAACCAAAGATCCCAATAGCAATTTCGAAAATCAGCAGAGTGAGAGTAAATAATTTGTTTTATGAACATTTAAAACATGAGTTGGTTAGGTATAAAAAATATATTTTGGTTATAGATTACAAATCTGGATGCCATTAAACATAATTATGAAATATCACCCTTGAAAAATCTCTGAATACAATTATTATTTTCCATTTACATAACCATCTGAAAACTTCGCATTTTGGCTGATACCAGAAATATTTATAATACTGACAGCCATTTAGTTGAAAACAAACTTTAATAATTAGATAAAACATTACTTTGGCTTGTACTAAGCATTTCTAAAATTCGCACAGTCATTTACAAATTCCATCTAAAACAAACTCTATCCAGAGGTAAAGTCTTTAAAAATTGATTACCAGCTAAGGGACTCCCAAGCGTTCCCTTTGAACACAGCAACCAGACGGGCCTCATATTAACAAGTATTACTTATCTCATCTGAAGTCCAGAAGCAACTTTTCCTCGAACCTGCAGGGTACTGTAGCTTTTAACTTTATGTAACTATAAAATGATATATGTTTAACTCCATATATAAATTCAAACAATCTAACTCAAAAATGATATACTACAAGGTAAATTAAAAAAATTCAAAGTGGTACATAACATTCAGAAAATATTTTTATTTCACGTTTATTAAATCAAATTATTTACGTCTTAAAATTATTTTTTCATCGAAATCTTAGAACAAAATTTTATAAATTTATTAAAATCATTATATAATATTTGTAAAAGTATTACTATCAAAATACATGGTATAGGCTGTTCACGGATATTTGAACATTTTTGATTTCAACCTTTGAAAAAATTTTACTAGGAATTCCCCTTATGTCACCATGGCTTTGTTTTATGATGATTCTGCTCAGAACTGCTGTTAACACTGATCTCATTTCCTGAGAGGAAAATTCTGCAGGCGTGTGGTTCATGTATTTAGGTTATGCTTTGTTGATCCGTCACTGTTAAAGGCGTGTAAGCCGATCCTAAACAGCTGTGCCTCTCCCGCTACCCAACCTTACGCCATTTAGTTCCTGAATGGACCTTCATTATCGAGTACGCTCGTGATAATAGACGCGTGAAGCGTGGCATCACGGACACGCGCGTGCTTATACGTCGACAGAAACCGCCGACGAGAATCGATACCCAATTACCATCGAGCACTGTGTATGGAGCTGGGCTCGCCACACGTCCAGCGAGGGAAAAACAGTAATTTGGGTGACTAGGGTTCGATTACCACTCCGATGGATATGCTGTTTCACAAGACAAGTATTTTATATCATGTCTCTGAGGGGAAAAATTTTAAAGAGCAAGAAGTGGGGATAAACTGCAAAAAAAATGTAAAAATATACGTACAACCTTTTTGTAATTTTACATTTTCTGTGTGTAATTTGTAAAAACAAGTACAGTATATGTAAATTTACAGCAATGTACAACTTTATTCATAAACGTAGTGTATTAATATTATGAAAAAACACAAATGTATTGGTATATTGACAATAAGAGGGGTGTAAATTTACAAAATGGAAGTACCTGTAGAAATCCACGAAAGTAAAGTATTAAAACCCAAATCTGTGTATTTTTACAACTACGCCAATGTTGCATTGAAACATGTACATCGATGTAAAAGTACATCTTGTTCTATTTCACTCTAAATGTAGTACAATCTTACCTTAAGAAAACACAAATGTGCTGGTATATCGACGTTTAAAAAGGTGTAAAATTACCCATGCAAAAGTATGTGTAAAAAATACACTAATGCAAGGCATTAAAACCCTAAGCTTCTGTGTGCTTACAACCACGCTAATGTTGTATTAATTCATCAGTGTAAAAGTACATATTTTTCTATTTCACTCACTAGGTAGTACAACCTTACTGTAAAAAAACACAAATGTACTGGTATATTGACATAAAAAAGGGCGTAAAATTACAAACACGAAAGTATGTGTTAAAGTACACTAATTCATGGTACTAAAACCCCAATTCTGTGTGTTTTTACAACCAAGCCAATATTGTATAAACTCGTACATCAGTGTAAAAGTGTACTGGTATATTGACATTAACAAGGGCGTAAAATTACAAATTCGAAAGTATATGAGCGAATATTTACACACAAATTTACGGTAACTTTACATTGTTATGTGTAATTTCCTAAAAGGAGTACACTATTTGTGATTTTAAACTAATGTTCCTGTGAATTTAAATATAATTACAAGTATTTGCTAAACACATGCGATCTAGTGGTAGGGAGTAGAGCTACTTCGAACTCATTTTGTGTTCAAAAGGAAATCTTTATTCCCACTGATGGTATATGCTGGCTTTTTTATATAACTGCATAATTTATATCTGAAGTCAATCGTTATCTACATTTTGGAGATATCTTTCTATGACTCTGTTAATGTACATAAATTTTGTAATACAATTACAGGGAATCTGCGACTTTAATTTTTTGTTAGTGAAAAAATACATATACACAGTGGTGAAATAACACGTGTCATGTTTGTGTAAATTTACAGCATGTGCCAGGAAATCTATAATTTACATAGTTAAATTGTATGCACGGAGTGCATGTTATTTAACATCATAAGAAGTTAAAATTACAAACTGGTATGGTAATATTACCTACAGTGTACATTTAATTGGGTATGATGAACATTAAAGAGTAACAGACTGGTTTAGTAAAATTACCATAACAATGATTGAGTTAATCAACAATGTGTAGTAGAAAATAAGTAGCAATTATAGTAAAATAACACAGAGTACATGTGATTTAATGTGATGGTTAGTAAAGAAAACTAACAGGTATAATAAAATTACACTAACAAAGTTTGTGTAAATTTACATTATGTGGATTTACATTGGTAACAAAAAAAAGTAAAATGACACATACAGATTACGTGTAATTGGAGATAATGATTAGTAAAAAGAATAACAAGTATAGTAAAATTACACTGACACTGTATTTGTAAATATACATGGGACACATAGTAAAAGTATACGTACACATGTACATGTAAAAATACACGAACTTGTGTGGAGATTGTGCTGCCACGTACATTCGTGTAAAATTACACAATTTTTTACTATCCTGTTACTAGAGACCTGCAAAATTCGAGTTATTATTTGGGGACACGTTAAACTTTAAACACGTGTACCTTCGCAATACGTTTGTCAGTGAACCATACTTTATCTAACAGGCCCCAGGTAATTCTGCACCAATGAATGAGCCCTTAATATAAGTGTGCTCCAATCACGCGCAGTTCAGTCAGAAAGGGCGTGGTTTCAGATCTGTGCAGCAGCCAATGGAAAATCGACGCCGACTCCGGTATGTACAGTACTGCGACGTTCAGCCCGATGCGAAATAATAACGTGAATTTTGCATGTCTGTACCTATTACAAATCAAACCTATTAATTTACTAATGTATTGTCATTGTTTTAATACAATTACTTGTCAAAATATTTTACATGGTGTTTAAGGAGCTAATCTAAACTAGAATAAATAATATTGATTAATATATAGGCCTAGAGTATACCAACAGGGTGACTTACAGACAACATTTATTAATTCTGTACCTTTTTAATTAACATTCTTGCTCTCTGGATTGAATCCAGAATCTTTCAGTTGTTATGCGCGTAAGAAATATAATCGAAAACACGGCTTCACTAATGCAACAAAAAGTATGCAACTGAGAACAGTAAAAGCGTGTACCTAGCATTTGCCCTGCAGATATGTGTATTATGCTTACTTCACAGTTAAAAACAGATTTAGTAGACAACCTCTCGCAATCTTGAGAACTCATTTTCGTAGTATGTGCAGTTATGCCGTGTTAATTACATGATAAATTTGCCCCGTCTGCTAGCATAGATATGTTTGTTGGAAAAGTAGTCAGACTTTTGAATATATTGTGTGTCTGATCCTCCCTGATTACTTCTGAACCGACAAACCGATTCAAAACTAGTATGTAAGCGTCTACTCCACCACCTGGAAAGCTGCGTACATTAGGAACCAAAAAAATTATCACAAAATGGCACAAATGACTTTCTTACGTTCTTAACATTGTAATTCATACACACATATATATATTTATTTATATGTGTTTCTCCTTCTGTTTACTTGGCATAACGTACAATATTTTATAGCATATTATCTACCTTAAAAAGAATTAAGACAAGACCTCTCAGTCAACTTTTTGAAATTTTCAGTAAATATTTTCGTGTATTTTATTTGTACATTCCAGAAACCCTAAAATTGTAATTTTGATATTCCTTGAAGCAAAATGTATGTAACCTAATTTTTTTTATACGAGTTAGGAAATAGTACTTGAAAGTAATAGTAGAATGAAATTGTCGATTAGGTGCCATCGGCGTCTGGCGTGGAGCAAGCATCGTAGCTGTCCATTCTCTGCATTTCCGGTCAGCCTGCGGTCATCTTGTCCGCGATGTTGGATGTCAGTGTCCTTGACCTTGACCCCCGTAACATTTGACCTAGAAAACGCAAAAGAAACCCTCCGAAAAAATTAAAATATCCCAAAAAAATTATAAAAATTATTTTAAAATTTGTTATAAATTATTAAACATTATTAAGAAATTTACCATCGGTATCTGGGATTGGAGATCGAAGCTGTTTATGCTCTGTCATTCTGGTCCCCAGAGGCTATATTGCCCTCCATATTGCATGACCTTGAACTTTGACCTTGACCCGGTGACATATGATCTTGAAAAACCAAAAATCCAAAAAATCCCCAAACATAAAAAAAATTTTGTTAAAAATATAAAAAAATTTTTACTAAATTTTTGTTCATTTTATTGAAAAAATTTTATAAATTTTTATTAAAGTTATTATTAAATATTAAAAAAATATTAAAAATATATTATTAAAAATTGTGTTATTAAAAACTTGATTTTTGAAAACTTACATTTCCGTAGGTTCCCCGCTCCCCTTCCCTTTGCTCATTCTATCGTAAGCAGCCATCTTGGTTTTTCGTTTGTCATTTGTTTATATATTTCTGGATGACGCCAACTTCGATATATTACTAGTGTATTAGTAATCGATATCGCCACCAGGCGAGTTGTCAATTTAGCCACCAGGTCGCAGCCATATTTGTTTATGTTTTTATAGTATAGGTTGCGCTGTCGGCGCCCTCCAAGTTGAATTCTATTTTCAACACAGAGGTATCGTTCATTTCTCGATTTCGCCGCTAGGCGAGCTGTCAGCATCCACCCATTCTCTCGGTTCAGCCTCTTTCAGAGAAGCAGAACGGACTGTATAAAAAATTAAACACACATCACTATGTATATGCAAATTTAATTTATTTACTTATTACATACTTTCTCTTTCTCTGATTATTTTGTAAGTTAGTTCTTTACCTTTCTCAGATGTTTGCAGGTCAGGGAAAGTAGCCAACAGTCTCATCTGGTGTAACTCCGATCCTCCAGTTCATCTATAATTGAAGATATCTCAACAATGTGTGAGAAATCCCCACATTTTTGCAAATCAATCAAATATCTGAGTGTATTAACAAGTTCATTCAGGTCTTCAGGAAATATGTAACGAGCGTTCTTGACGCTTTCTGCCTTTTTCGCACCACTTTTCGGACGAAATTCGTTGGTGAAATGTGTGCGAACGTCAAGAGAATCTTCATCCTTCTCATTAGATACTTCCATGAAATCAGTTACCATAATCATTATCATCAATGCTATCTTCATGATCGGTTTCACCTCCTGTTTCATCCTCAATATCAAGTTTACATTTCGTTGTAGGAGTCACATGGCCATCTACATTATTTAGGGCTAACATCAGTTTATTTTGAAGTTCGTCAACTTCACGCGAACGCCTTGTAAGTGTACATTACACGCATACTGACTCGTATCAGGCCTTGCAGGTCTCTCATTCCGTCTTTAACATTAACTGTCTCGTAAAAATTGTCTGCGGAAACAGTACCCATCGCTGTAGCAGGCGGTATTGGCGACATCATTTTCTGGCTCCCAGTAAGCGAACCCTTGCATATCTCTATGTGTTCGTTCATTCCATCACCTTGCATACATTGCATGTGGTCATTGTCGTAATGCTGCACCATGCGAGTTCCCTGTACGTCTGCAAACATTTTATGTAGTGTATTAACAGGAGGTAACGAAGCCGCTGTTTATCAGTGGGCTGTAAAACACTACATTTATCATGCTTGATGTGTTTATTTAAGTTATCACGTCGAGTGAACTGCCTAGGTCAGGTTTTCCAGCTAAAAATCACACGAGTTGGGTTCTTCAAACAGCCACTCTTCTCACGTGACCACGCGTTGCATCTATTACTGAAGGACTTAGCACAGTGACAGCATTGTCTTCTAGGTCATTTGTGAACAGTCGTCGAAGGTATGCATGTAGTCGTAAATGAAATACATGATCCCACATCGTAAGTGGCTTTAATCGTTTTCAAGCTTAACATAAATTTAAAAAAATTACTCCTGCCGACTGATTCCTGCAGACTAACTCCTGCAGATCGACTCCTGCAGACCGACCCCTGCAGACCGACTCCTTGCCAAGATGTTACTGATATGGTTGTTTAAAAAGAACTAACATGTGACACATGGATGTATTAACTTATATGAGCCACTCAGAAGCCAAACCGACTGTCCATTTTTTTTAAATGAAATTGTTACCAATTAATGTAAGAAGCCTTTTTTTTTTTCAGTGGCCAACATGACTAACTCAAAAGTTCATTATTATTCTAAGGTGGCTACATTTTAGTTGGCCACGGAGAAAAACGAGCTATCTTTCAAAGAGTAAAGTGACTAACTCCATACGTCATATTTGGTCTGTGGTTTGTTTAGTTGTAAACAGTGTTACCTGTGTGTTGTTGATATCTTGCTTGTTTTACTTGCAAAGGTATAATGCAGAATTTTCATTTGTAAGTGAACTTTAAATTCAATTTTCTCAGTTTCGTCTTGTGCAGAGTTAGTCTGTTTGGCTTCTGAGTGGCACATATATCCAGATAATTCATCGCGTTCATTAAAAGTGTCGGATATCAGACATTTTTTATATGACGCATGGTCGATGCGGTTTTACAAGCGATTGCCCGACGAATCCTCGAGCTAAACGAATATTCCCTGGATAACTCACCGTTGATGCCGCTCACCCTCTATCATACCCATAATAGTCAATGTAGCACCATCCGATCGGGACTCGAACCAGTGACACACACTCGCCAACATCTTCGATGCCAAGAAGTAAGTCGCTCCTTTGCGGTGCATTTCGTAAAACTTTTTATGAACCATTCATCCATTGTATGAACTTTCCTTCTCGAATCACGCCACGAAACACATTGTTAATTATTCGTCTGATTGGAGGAACATTTCAGGTAGGGTACAGAGCTCGTTTCATTCTTCCACAACGCCTTCTAACATACATTTTATTTAAATATGTAGGAGCACTCTGAGAAAACCCATATACCAATTTGCTGCAGGATAAAACACGAAGGTACTAGTATTATTTATATACAGAGATATACATAATTATGTATAAAATAAATTTAAAAAATATATATATTTATATATGTATATTCACACCTACAAATATATTAATACAATATGGTATTTAAACACCAAAATACCCCTTTTCTTAAAATAGCGAAACGAATTTTAATTGTTTCTTTTCAATGCCGCATTCCGCACTAAATACGTATGAAATATTTTACAACTTTATCAACTTCTAACCCCAGCGGGCTGTAACATTTTAGCATTTGTTCAACCGGATACGCATATCTGAATACGGAAAGGGTCTATTATTTTATAGATCAGTATATTTGTGTTTTCACATACAGTAACCATGGCAAAAGGTAATCGTGTGACTCTTCGGGAAGTTCTGAACACACCCAGAAACTTTGTTTATAGCTGTAGTGGTTTCTAATGTTCCGATGATATCTTTACGTTTGCATTTGAATTGAACCGATATCGGTTTTTTTTTTTATATGCGTACAATACTGAGCAATTCATGACATGTGGTGGCGTGTCTGATGTACATTCGTGAGGTCGTGAGTTTCAATCCACGCCGGCTGCACAGTGGATTGTGTTTCTTAAGAGGTTTACTATCCTTGTTATGACGGGTTTACAGTTAACTAAACATTTTGAGATCAACCTTTGAAAAAAAATACCCTGCCCGTAAGTGCATTTATCAACATAAAAACTGACCATCACGTTTCTGGTAAAGTTGGCAGCTATGTGGGAAAAGTAGCTTCATGTCTTGACTTCGTCGTATTAAAAAAAATGGCATTTAAATTTGTGGACACTGAATTATTTTATTTTGTTATGGTTTGATCACTACGTACACGATTAAGAACTACATCAACGTTTGTGAAAAATGCAACATCAACATTGAAATGAACTTTATACCACAAATTAGGTATATTTATAAAGATAAATTAACTTGGTGGTAATTAAAACTCTTAAAGAGTAGCAAAATAATGGAATAGTTTGGAGAGTTCTCGCTTTTTGTGCATTTATAACGAGATGTATGATAATTCCTGACCACCGTTGTTGATATTTGTAGAATATATTTTCTAGATGGTAGTTTCTTGCACTCATTTCTCGTCTTTTACGTTGGTTTAATAAACAGTTATTTAATTTGGTGTTTTTTGCAACCTACACTATATATTTGCATGGTAAAGAGAAAATTTACGATTTTTTATTTATCACTATACACTTAAAAAATACCAAAACTGCTATAAAACACATGAGGCCTACTTTGCAGACTGTAATTCTAATGATTTCAATAATACTGAATATTTCAACGCAGTTTCTCCACTGCTGAATACTAACGTTATAATTAACTTCGATGAATATCAACTAACCCACAAAAACCACAAGGGATAACAAAAAATACAAATTGTGTGGCAAAATAAATTGCAAGTGCCATATGTACTGGCTATTCACGGTAAAGTGAGCACTTTTGAAAGCCCTCTCATATGTTGGAATAATAGTCAATCAATATATTTTATATTATCCTTGGATGTTAACTTCCGAGAGCAATTTAATATACACACCGTGTTTATTATTTACACGGTAATATTAATTTTGAAAAGTGATTAGGGGATAAAATATGGCTAAAAGAAAAAAATTAACAAGGGCTTCAAAAGTGCTCACTTTACCGTGAAGAGCCTATATATGCTCAGAGAACGATTATATTGCTCCCTTCGCTCAATTGTACTTTAAATATTAAATAAAATCAGTCGAGAGTGCAAAAGAGAATCTCAATATGTTTGCCCAACAAACGAAAATATGCAGTTCACTGTTGCAGTGACTTAAACTAACGACAACAATGAACATAAATTTACTTTAATTTTTTTTGTGAAAATGTTAATTTCTTGAACTTATAAATACACGCAAATACAATACTTTCAATGAGGTTTAGAATCAAGTGAGGCGCAATTATAATAGTTATATTCTCAGTGCAATAATGAGAGTGAATGCAGTAGTATTTTTATTCATATTTCTTTTTAAACAGCAGAGATTAAAAAATCAAGCGAGTTTTTCAAAGACGGCTGTACTGTAACTGAAGATCGTGTACCGTGACTTGAAACTCCATAGAACCTTCTCACACAGCTCCAAATTTGATATTACGGTGTTGTCTTCGCCACACTGGGTGTTAGAGCTCGTGAACTCTGGCTTCCTGGCAACGGAGCGACCGTGAAGTCCAAGTGCTATAACCTCTCAGAAAAGACTCTTCTATTACTCATTTCTGCACTTGTGCTGTGACGTAGTCGTCTGCAGTCTTTGACATGGCTGCCTGACTACTGATTCACACTACAAGCTTTAGCGATCGCCTGTCCCTATTTGTTAGTTTCTTAGGCCTCCCAGAGTGACTCTTAAAGCCAGTGATTGCATGATTTTTTTTCCACTTGACAGTGACATCGTTAACAGTGTACCGAGGTACGTTTAACTACTTATAAATCTGTTTGAGTGAATGCCCCAATTTATGGGCCCATATAAACAAGTTCTTTGCCGAACCCACACGACTCTATTCGTGAAGGGCTAATGAAATATTCTGCAATGCGCAAACAAGAACATAATTTGAATTACAGTCCGTCCATGGTAAAGTGAGAACTTTTGAGGCCCTAGTTACTTTTTCCTTTCAGCCATTTTCTTATCATTTCAACACCTTTTTAAATAAATATCGTGATGTATGTAATAAACACAGTGTGTATATTCCACCGCACTTGGAAGTTAACATCCAAGGAAATATATCTATTGACAATTATTCCAAATGAGAGGGTTTTCAAAAGTGCTCAACTTACCTCGATTTGCCTATTTTAAAAAGTTTAATCTATAAATATTATATTGGGTAAAACTCTGTAATAACAAAATGTCAAAAAAAAATCATAATTTTTTCCTAATTTCATTTTCTTGAAAGCTCCTGTTAGAAAATTTTACAGGAAGTCTTTTTCCTTCAAGTTATACGGTATTTATTTGAGTATGATTTCCCACACTTTCTGTACAGTTACTATGAGATATTTACTCGCAATTAAAACTTTCATAATGTCGAGAAATTGTTAATAACCATGTAAGTTTTTTCAGCTCTAAGCACATTTGCTGAGATATTTCCCGTAGTTAAATAATGTAAAAATGCGAGCCCTGGTTCTGTCCTACAAACTGCATACATTCGCCGCTCTCCAACCCCAAACCCACTTTTTTGACATTCTTTTTGTACGCCAGTTCTTGTACTTTATGACCGTCGCCAAGTCTAGCTCTTTGTGTCGAATTAATTCACCCATGCATTCATTAACCTCGCTAATTAATGTTACTACAAGGGAAACGCATTTCTACAAGTTGGGTTTTAATGTGGTCTTTATGAACGTATTCTTTGTCTGGAACTTAGCTCGAGGATTGCAGTCAGCAACATGCGCGTAACTACTATTGGTATAATGACGTTTCTCATTATAATAGGTGAAGTAGAATACTACCTGCTGGGATGGTGTTTGGCCACAATTTAACCTAGTTAATGTTCTTTAAACGTACAACTACGCTTTAATATGCAAAACTTTAAGCAATAATAAACACAAGAACATGCTTTCAGCTAGCAATTAAAAGCAGCATTCCCAAGTACTCGGTGATTTTCCAGCTTTTGGTAGCACACAATCTTCACTTCGTACACGATTTCAAACCATTTGCACTGCAAGAACTTTAAATATTCGTAACACCGAAATGAATGGAAATCCCTACATATTTACGAAAAGGGGTAAATTAATCAACTAAGCTAAAGTGAAAATCATCAGCACATGTTCCAAATATTAAAGGAGTTGATTTACTAATTAAGTAATGAAATAAGTATAAGGTTTCTGAACTAGACCATAAATATTTAAGTGCTTGTAAGCATGTTTTTACTAAGATATTATTCGCTCTGGCATCTAATTTTGTCTGTAAGTACAATTTGTTTCCTTTGTACACGTGTCAAATGAAAAGAGATACAGGATGATTCATGAGGAGTTACCACGAGATTTTCCGCCACTCACAGGGCTTATTTCTAACATCATTTAGAGCAAACTTTGTCATATAAATGTGGGTCATATTCCCAATATTTGCAGACTATTCAATAATCAGCATACCCACCCTACAACGGAAAGGAGTTTTCGACACCGTTTCAGCATCAATGTGAAGTGTGGTATCCTACACGATCAGCTGATTAGGCCACTTATTTTCTCGGGACGCTTGAATGGTGTGGTGTATCTGCCATTCTTGCAAGAAGAACTGTCTCTGTTACTTGAGGATATTCCGTCAGCAGTGAGACGTCGTATGATCTTCCAGCATGATGGTGTACCTCCTCACTTCCATCATGCTGTGGTTGGACACTTCAATATTCATTCACCTGAGAGATGGATAGGACAAGGCAGTTTTCACTCCTGGCCTCCTCGATTGCCAGATCTATCACCACTAGATTATTGCGTATGAGGCTAGAAGAAGGATATTGTTTACGAAAGGACTGCACAAATACGTGAGGAAATACTTGCGCGTATCACGCATGCCGCTACAGACATCAAATATAGCCGTGTGCAGGAGGATTAATCCGTGGTTGATTCCTGGCCGCTATCATTCAAGAGTACGGAGGTCAGATTATTACATTACTATGCCCTGTTGGTTGTTGACCTTTGGTGGTAGTTAATAATGGATTCTTTAGTGGCAGTTATATTTGAGTGACTTCAAGTGCTACGTCATAAATAAAAACTCATGAGCTGACGTTAGCCAACTCGTGCGTCAAACTATAAGTATCCATAGGCCCTTTTGGTACGTGAATAATTAATGGTTGTCTATATTATAGACTCTTTAGCTGTAGTACACGAACACATTTTCCATCTCAGTGCCATATTTATACTTCATATTATTGATTTTGGGAACTAAAAATGTCATAAAGTGCATAAAGTGGACGAACCTGCATGCATGTTGTGACTTTTTTTCATTAATTGGGAAAACTTTTCCCAATCACGGTACTTTATTTGATACTTTTTTTCGTGTAACTTAAAAAAGAAACCGAAAATCTAGAGTTTAAGATCATTGTAATCCCGCTGGTTGTGCACGTAATTTCGTTTCAATTCTGTTAACCACCGGGATATACCAAATGGCTGTTACGCAGACCTCTTGTTAAAATCTCTTCGGGCTTCAGGAAATTAAATCAACTGTTTCCGCATAGAGAACTTAGTCATTTCGAGTAATTTACTTTACTTTACTTTGCTTATAAGCAAAACTTTGGAATTTCAGTATTGAATCTTTACACGTGAAATATATGCCGTGTCCTTCCAGCGAGACATATAAATGTCAAAACCCTTTTATTTCCTGAATAAAACACCGTTTGAAGTGAAGCCATTCCTAGTCAACAAGTCAAATGTGTCATATTCACTTATGTTTCCAAACTATTTATAATAAGGTTCAAATTTCGTGAAGAAAAAATTGAACGAAATATTAATAATTTGAAATCGTAACAAATGTGTGTGGCTCGGATATTTTATTTCTAATTATTCGTAAGCTGGTACTGGCGAAAGCTAGGAGATATATCGATTTTTTCGCCAAGAGGAATGGTTAAGTAAAAATATAGAGCGATAAGTAATGTTACAGAGGAGAGAAACAGGCGTACACAGGCGGGAAGGAATGAAGGACCCTCAGAAAAGCAAAATTACACAAAAACAAATAACATAATCGTCCTCTTTTTTGTTATCCTTAGGTGCGCCCTTCTACCGTCTACTGGAAAGGGACTGTGAACGTATATAGAAACGAGGAAAGCATCCCAGAGACAAAGGCATTCCTTCCCCTTGAACAGCGTTGGCATTTCTGAACACGTCTCCTTGGTGTTTCTCTGTCTGTCTCCTGCGTTTCTTCTCCCGTGTTTTCTCTCCGTTCTTTTTATATCCCTGCCTTCTGTCTCGCTCGGACATAGCGAAATTGTCACTCGTCGGAAGACAGTAGATAAAAGACCGGGACAAGTTGAAGAATGTTTTCCTTTAGTTGTTTGTGGAGCAATTTGTTGGACATGGTCCAGTTCCCTTCGTCTGTGTATCTCTTCATGGAATCGCTTCTTCCACGCTTACATCAACGCTTCGGGTGCCGATTTATGTATTGCTTCGAACAATTTGGCATTTTAAAATTTAAACTCACAAAATTTTGTAGAAATCTAACCAGAAATATTCATATTTTGCAGTCATCCATTTGGAACTTGGTGCCATCCTCTTAATATTTTATGTTAAGACAGTACAATTTCTCAGAATAAAGTTTTATACTTTTAAGTTTGAATACGGCATTAAATTCTTTAGTATAATATAAACGAGGATATATAGAATACAAACCCATACAGCAAGCTTGGAATAAATTTCAGATTCTTAGAAAAAGGAAGTTCGGAATGTCTCATTTTAAAGAGGAGTTCTAAAACAAATAGCCGTGATTATTAAATGGCTGGTTATAATGAATAATACTAATATAATATTTGATAAAGCACTTGTATCATTTTACTAAATTTATATCTTCAGCGTTTGAAGTAAACATTATCTTCCATTCTAACTGATAACAGAGGGCTGCGGTGGTACAGGGGCTAGAGAACTCGCCTCCATACCAAGGCGAACCACGTACGCTACCGGATTTTTGCAGGCAGGAATCGTGCTGGATGATGCCGCTGGTCAGCGGGTTTTCTCGGGGATCTCCCGTTTTCCTCACGCTCACAATGTGGTGTTGCTCCATACCCACCTCGGTTCATCCTCATGAACTCTCAAGACCTCGATGTTAAGGGCTGCCCAACCTCTTCAATCTAACTGAAAGAGGTTGTAAAATTTCCAAACACGTGAAAATGTTGCATCTTGCAAGAGTTCACTATGTGTCGTGTCATTCTTGTTAGTCGGACAATAAGTTGATAAACTAGGTAAAACAAATTGCACGTAAAATATCATATATTCTGTTGATTCACAGAGATATATATGACTGTCTCGGAACAAATAACAGATTACTGTCATGGAATAGCTTTTATAACTCGTACTGTCGTTCTTATGTGCGAAAAGGTGCTATTGATAACAAAGCAATTCCCCATTAATTTATGACGATTCACGATATATAAAGCTACGAAGTCATTGAAACTCAAGTAAATCATTACAATGAATTAACGAAAAAACACCTAACTTTAAAAATGCGTGAAAAATTATAATTGTAAAACTATGTAAATGACAGTGCATTCATATATTTTGTATAATAATAAATAATATTTAAAATGAGAAAATTTTATGTAATATTTTTAACATATTTATTAGAGCATGATATTAAAATAATGTTTGCATAATTTTATATGTTTTCTTATCTTTACAAGTAAGATACTTCTTATGTCTGTTATTTACAGTCTGGCTTTGGGAAGCTATTAAATTGATGCTTCTTCACTGCAGATTGTGATAGCGAGCTTCTGTAAGGAATCGTATAATACGATTATGGTTAAGGGCATAAGTTTATTATTGTTGACGTAAGTGTAACATTTTATTCGAATTTTTGACATAATATGACGTCATTTTTACTGATTAAAATAATGACGTCGAGCATCTTTTGCTATACGAACGTCGGCAGTTATCACTGGACTCTCGACATTTGCTCTTTGTTTTGATTAGCGACACTTACTAACATCTGACTCTTAACAACATTAATGAAATGTGAATAAATATTCCCCTGTCTCTGCGGTCCGCTACCAGGCCACGTAGGTTGTTCTGAAATGTGATTAAGTGAGAAATTCACTACACACGATCGGTCCGTGCATCACTTCTTCCCTGGATACCTACGCATAAAGGCTGTTCACGATAAATTAAACTCTTTTGAAATCAACCTTAGAAAAAAGACGCTGTTCCTCGCTGCTCCTACCTGCACATATTGAAGTTAGTAACGACTGGGTAAACAAGTTCCTTGCCTTAACGTCGAATTAAAACGTAAGGTGAACATATGTTATAGTAGTAGGGCCGGGGAGGTTCAAAGGGATTGCACCTTTTTGTATTGACCTAATTAGTTTGATATCAAATGGTTAATTAAATTTAGTGAAATTGTTAATCAAATTGAGTGGGTAAAATGGATTGAAAGGGTTAAATTCAATGAGAGGGTAAAATGATCGAAAGGGTTAATTGGTTTTTGTGTTTGGTGCAAGAGTGTACTAAGAATCAATTTTAATATTTCCTTTCTTATTTTCGTGGGGAGCAGGAGCTTCGGTACATCCTCACCCTGTGAGCTTTGGCACACGATAGGAGCGACGTGTTGGGGACGGGGTATGTGTGTGTATATAGATGTACATATGGTGAGTTATGTGCAAGAGTGGCGTAAGTGTAAATATTTTTGATTTGGTAGTCATCTTGCTCGTAAACGGTGTTGGTAGATAGGCGACTTTGAAAGATAGTATTATTCGGAATGCAATTAAACGTTGGAGAATTTGAGAGCGTTCTGCCTATGAATAAATAACACGATAGAGAAGTATAACTACCTGATCTCACAACGAAACAAGTGCAAATACGTGAGTGTCCAATATGAAATTATTATGTAATGGAAATCAATTAACTGTAAAGAGATGAATTTGTCTACCCCGAGCTGTATGTTAGAAATATAATTCACACAAGAGAAGTATAACGAACGACCAAAACTACATGACTATGGCGATTACATGAGTCTCCTGTATGAAATTAACGACTTCTATCTCCTAATACGAATAAAAATGTCCCTATTAATTGAATGGCTAACGAAAACAATAACAAGATATATGACACTACTTGACGCCTCTCGCATATACCTTACACATCTGTCTGCCTGTGAGACTGGTGAGAAACTTTATACACGTTATCCATTAATTGATAAACGTGCGTAAAAAATAAAACGTTTAATATATGTGCATTCGCTCATAAGCTTAAACAAAACTAATGTTTCCACATAAATTAAATGAATACATAATGAAATCGTACAAGGAGCTCTCCCAAAACACATCCGTCGACCTCGGAGGCTGGTGAAGGAATGAAGCAATCTTACGTCGAATGCCTCACTATATATACGTGGAACGCATTCGGAGGCTGACAAGCGACTAAGATTATAGCTACTCGGAAATAGATGTGAATATAATTTGCGTGGCAAATGGATAAAAAATTATATTTATGGTACACATACTGACATATACATTAGACTAGTTTAATTAACAACGAATTTAAAAAAAGTAATGAAATTGTACAAGGAGCTCTCCCAAAACACATCCGTCCACCTCGGAGGTCAGTCAATGAATGAGTGGACCGTATGACGTGCGCCCGCTTACAAGCTGTTACGTGGTGCGCGGCCGAGTTGAAATGTACGACTTACAGAAGCTATTTCCCTACCAAGGAACTATTAACGACTTGATTACACTATTCGTACTACAAGTACATGAATGTATAAAAGTGAACTATTTAAAAATGACAGACGTTCTACAATTTTTTTTTCGTCAAGTCTGTGAAATTTATGGCACTTGGTTACAAAAACACGATTTGAAAATTCTATGAAGTATCGTCTACCGAACACAGAAACAGGGTTTACACGATAAACGCACTATCACACGATAAATTAAAGACTTAAAAAAAAAAAAATTTCATACTATAGTTTACAAAGACTGTGAATGAGATCTGAGCCCCGGAGCATATAATATAGCTTAATGAGAATCGCAGCTATCACACTCCGAAGGCCAAGAAGTCGAGAGTTCCAGTGTCGCATCTATGCTGCATGAGGGTTGGCGAACAACTAAGGTGGTGGGACCCCTCGAGAATTGTCCGCATCGCTCTGCTCAAGATCAACCACCTCCCTCCCCTTACAACGGCCTAGAACATGCTTGTTTCAGAGGGATGCTCTGTCCACGGGGTCCAGACCCCCTCCCTTCACCATCAGTCGAGAACATGTCCTTTGTCCAACAACTTCGGGGTCTCTTCAACTGTCGGACACCCCTGAAGACACCAAGTTAAACTCTTCCAATGTATTTATCTTTTTGCAAAACTACGCTTTACCCGTGAATTGTGGACTCTCCCGAAAAACTGCTCCTGTCCTGTTCTGTGAGATGAATGTTTATTCCCCCACCCACCTCTTCCCCTGACTCGCCATACCTAGAGCTGGTCAACCGCCTTCAAACCTTTGCACCAAGAGATGTTAAAAAATCCTCGCATATCGAGTCTCAAATGTCTGAACCTTTATTTCCATTGAATAAATATTTAAAAATTTTGCTGAAAAAAATCATTCCCCTTAACATTAATAACTAGGTTGAAAATAATAGCAGTATATATGTGTAAGTGTATTTATGGAACTGTAATTTATTGTTTATGAATAATTTTTAGATATCACGATAAAATGTTTTTTTTTTTACATTTCTTTTATTGGCAGCTATCATCTCGCATGGCGAAGTGAATTTTTTTTTTATAAATCTCTGCTGAGACTCTTCACAAAATTAATTTTAATTTCTTCAATTGTTAATATTAGGGCATTCTAATGCTATGAAGGAAATGGAATTATATCATTCCTAACAACAGAACCCAAGCTTACGTAAATGCTTGTGTAAACCCATTCCGACTGTTTAAGAGAAACTAGATGAAGGTGTTATTAGGAATGCACAATAAACATCGACCCATATTTAGTTCTATCTCTCGTTCTTCTATCCTCTCTATTTTGCATCCTTGAATCCGAACATTAATGCATGATTAATATCCCCTTTCTTTTGTAATAGGCAGCGGATACAGAAAACTTAACAGTCTCCCCACAATGACTTCTATTTAGTAAAAAAATTTAAGTTAAGAAATAAGTTTGGAATATTTTTAAGGCTTGTATAATTAAAAGGAATCACAAACAGAGAATCACATCATAAATAAAAGGACATAAATTTAATGGATTATCACTTAAATGCTAATTCAATGAAACGATAATCCAATCAACAAGACGATTGATCGGACAATAAATTGTACATAAAATACACCATTCAGAGGTTTGTTAAATAAAATAACACAACAAATATTATAATTAAAAATATTTTTATTTAGTATAAAAACAATTTACAAATCATTGTATTTCAATCTTTTAAGATTCTTATTCTTAACCCAGGAGTCGAGTGCTTTTGAGAAACCCCTCCGTAGAACCAAGGGCATATCTTTCTTCCTTTTAATGATTTTATCAATTATATATTTGGAGAACTGACTTTTTGCAGTTCATGTTCGTAAAATCCACCTTTTGTTGGTTCTCCATCATATGTTCCTATATAATACACTCTGGGTTGTGTTTGTATAATCGAAAAAAGTTTTAATATTTCATTACACAAATTAACCATAAATTATTTTTCAAATATTCTTTTCTGCTTCGAGATACGTATAAATTCACCAACTTTGAACTTTGGTTTCCTTTCGTCGATGGCTTTAACATTATTATAAATAGTTTTCATTAAACTACTATCTCTAACTTCTTTAGGCACCATCTTAATAGTTCTATGATATCTGGAATTATAAAATTTTACTATTTCATGCAAAACATCAACCCTTTTGTAAGTCCCCCCTTGATGTGAAATGTTTATACATTACCAGCTTAACCGATTTGTTGTAATGTTCCACAACACTAGCTTTAAGCTCCAAATACGTTGTGTTGTAATTAAAACCATATTCAATCATTAGTTTCCGGAATGATGCACAAAAAAATTTGGTTCCTCTATCTGTTTGGAACGAATTTGGCATTCTTTCTCATAAAACGATCTTCATTGCATCGATAACCTGTTTCCCAGTTTTGTTTTTCAGAAGTATGCCCCAACCATACTTTGAATAAATGTCTATTACAGTTAAAATATACTTGTTTCCCTAATTGTATTTGGAAAGCAATATCATTTCACACAAAATGGATTGAGATAAGTCTTTTAAACCATAAATTGTAACTCTTCTTCTAGGATATCTTATCCTTGCAGGAGCGAGAAGATCTACATAAATATTACTAAATTTCATTAGTAATACAACCATCTTCTTTCAACTCTTCAATAATAAAAACAATTTTGTTTGTATGTGAATTATTCCCAGACTCTCTCGAAGCGATGAGAAGTTTTAATATATCAACCAATTAATTACAATTTTTCCAATATACAGGAGAGAAAAAAAATCAACTTCATCTTTATATATTACACTTTCGACAATATCGGGTATTAAACGTATTTTCGGGGAGTTTTCATCTCCTGAACGAATATTAGCATTCGTTCTATGAATAAGTTCTTTATATTTCTGCAAATCAGTATCGGAATATCCATTTGGAAAGTTTTTAAACAATAATTCAAACAATCCTTGACTCACGTCAGTTACATAATCACCAATATTAATTTTATTGTCAGGCAGAAATGTTATTAATGAATGTCCCAGGAACAAGACATTGTCACGTCGATTAACACCAAAGGTTGTATTGTGCATAGATGAAGATAGTTTTAAAGCTAATTAACATTGTATTAAATGAGAAAAGGGTTGCTTTCTGTTCTTCTTTGTTAAATGTTCTTCTTCAGTTTTAATTTCCAAAACTGCTTCATTAGGCTTATTCAACACAGAATGTAATTTATCAATTCTACCCATAATAGGTTTAAATGTTTCTTAGTTTAAAATGTCCTGTTCCATTCGAGCTCATTTGGCTTGTAAATATTTTTCCTTTATAGCAGTTATAACATTATGTAATTCTGAGGCAGAGACAGGCGTGTTTCGATTATATTACATTAAATTCAGTCTATTTATATGTGAAGTAAGTCGTTGCTTTTCTAACTCATGCAGTACATCGAGTAGTTTGAGCTTTTTCAATCTTATCGACCTTACTTAAAACAGCATCCAATTTAGTTACAGGATCAGCTTTCAAATTATTAATAAAATAATTTATATGTTTTTCCAAATCCATATTATGTTTTCTCAAATATGTTTGTGTAACTAAACCAAATTTTTTTAAATAATGAATTCATCTATTATATATTGCGTTAAATGTTCCATTTGTGTTTCAATTTGCTTTGTAATAGTATCGCTTACCAATTCATTAATTTAAACTTATAAATTTTCTTGCATTTCTCTAAAATGTGTTGTAAAATCTATGTTTATTTTATCATTAAAGTCTTTATAATGTCGTTCTTCTACTCTAAATTCAGTGCTCTGCAAATCATTGCTAATATTAGTTTAAATGTTTGCAATTACACTCATGTTTTTATAAATGTTATCATTCAAATCCACTAACTTGATTGATTTCTCTTGAATATGGTTTGATTGCGATTTAAATACATTTAGCATAATAGTGTTTAAGTCTTCCATGTAACATTTATCTACTGCATCACTATCTTTCACAGCTATACCCATATTACCTAATATATGTCCATTCAAATCACAATTCCCATCGCGATTTTTGGTTAAACAGATATTGTAATGATTATGTTTTGTACCACTATGTCCAAACTTCGAAATAATAATTGTTCTTCATCTGGGAATAAAAAACTGTCAAAACCAGACGTATATCTGCCTTTATATAGAGGGAGTGTTGGTATAATCATCAAAAAAATACATATCTCTCTTTCCAATGGTAAAAACAGATATCTTTAAACTTCGCAAGTGTCATATCGCCTATAACACGATCATTGTAAATATTATGCAGAGTCACATTGTCCATTTTAAACACAATTACCCTATTTCCATTTTCACACAAATTATATTTTGGTATACGTGTATAACATTGTGATAGATAAAAACATTCGATGTTTGAATGTCGATCAAAATTGAAATATTATTGTATTTCACCCTGCGGTACACAAAACATCGGAAAAAAAATAAAAAACGGAATTGGGCAATACTTGATTGAGAGGCACTATATCTTCTTTTTGTAAAAGGGAAATAATGCATTCCTTCAATTAATGACAAAATGGTCACTAATGTTGATATTTCTCTTGTTGTATTGTTTTAGAAAACACATTTATGTTTTCAAATTTAAGTTCATTCTGATGTTCCAACAGCGACATAATATCAAAAGTATTTCCACACGAAGAAGGGCAGTTTATTATACAACGAATATTTGATGCTAAAATAATACCATGATTCTGTTCAATTATATTTTCTTTCGTATTTACAATTACCAGCAGATGTACATTTTGTTTCATAACCTTCATTTATGCATAATTGCATAGTATTACATAATATAATAACATAAAACTATAAATGTAGCTATATATATATGTATAGCCTCACATTCAGTTGAAAATAATGGCTCGTACTAAATGTATCAAAAAAGGACATGGTGTATTGATTACAATAATTTATAAACTAACATTTGAATTGCATTTACCGAAATACAATTATTGTGGACCAGGTACTAAACTGGCCAAAAGTATGGCATGGATAGATCAAGGAATGAACTCTTTGGATAATGGATTAAAAGAACACTATACAATTTATGATCGAACAAACTATTTGAAAAAAGACATATATCACATATGATTCTTGCCAATAAAGCTGCAAATATAAGGAAGATCCATTCACATCTGCAGGTAAAAAGCTTGGAGCTTGGGTTGTTGATAAAATTATGAGCACCAAGTTGAATAGAGGCATGGCATTCAAACGTAAAACCAAACGAAAAACAAATATAGGAGGAATCATTCCATTGCTATTTCCAGCATTAACAGCACTTGAATCAATCCTCAGAGGAATTTTCGCAATTAGTAAAGCAGTTATATCAAAAGGTAAAGGAATGTATTTGAAACCATTTAAAGTTGGTCAAGAATGAAAAAACTCGTAACATGGGGGAAAAAATGCAGAAAGTTCTAAATAGTCTTTCAAACCATGCATTAACAAACAAAGATATTAATGTATTTGTAAATAAAATGGATATTCCCTATTTCCGAGGTGTGTATATGAGAGACGATTTACCAAAGAAACCAAATCTTCGTGAATTTAAGATTGTTAATTTAGATTCGATACTAAATGAAGGAATGCATTGGGTTGTATTAATTAACGTAAATCATTCATTTTATTTCGATAGTTTCAGCGATTTAAGTCCTCCAATTGAAATTTGCAATTATTTAAAAAATGCAATTAAGGTATAGTTACAAAATGAAACAATTACCAAATACAATCAATTATGGTCATTTATTTTTATGTCTTTTTTTACTATAAACAGGATATATAAGTAGTGTAATAGTAAAACATGTTAGTAATATGTCAATTACGTTGATATTAAGGGAAAATTTGTCACAATTGTGTGAGGTATATTTCCCAGCTTTAGAATTAGATGGAGAATGGCAAATAAGTCTAATCGAATTCGTTACTTACAACAGCATACAAAACATTGATATGCATTACCAATCATTTATGACCAATATTGGTGAAAAAACATACGAGATTGTGATACCTGTATTATCTTATGAGTTGGATGACAGAAACATTCATTAAAGTAGCAATACCTGAAGATGTACATTAATGATGATGTGTAAATCCAAATACATTAACCAGTGCAATGTATAGTAACATCGATATCGATTTATCGGAAGACAATTCAATTTCAAATATGTTAGGTTATGAACAGAGAATATATCCAGCTAATCAATTTCACGAATCATCAAAACATGTCGATATATGAAATATCTTGTAATAGCAGGTTAATGTACGTATTGTGTACAGACTGCCGCAAAGCCCCACGTAAGGGCACCAATGTGAAATATAGTTTATATTTCATATAAATATGTAATATAGTGTGTAGGGAGCTATGAATAACACACAAGGCCTCCTCATTGTGATAGCCAATATGAGATACAATCATTATATTCAAATAGATATGTGCTGTATATGGTATATAAGTAGCATACGCACCAATGGGGCAACACATATAACACTTGAGTAAGCAAGCTGCACAGCTGACTTGCAATAAATCAGTGGGAAAGGATGTGATCTTACCTAGTCTGACTCTGTATAATTGCCCGGTGCAGTCCTGGGCTGGTAGGGAACCAGTTTATTACCATTAGCACACTCTAGAAACTAGCATTTTGCACATACACTATTTATGTATGTACATCAAAATAAGGCAGACAATTGAAAACTCTTGTAAATACATGTAAGATCTTGGGTAAGAAATAGGTTAACTTAACACTACAGTAGAGAAAATGACCAAACAGATACACTCTTTGAATAAATTTCATTAATTTTACTTTTCATTTCCTTTTGTATTCTAATTGTTTAAATTAGAAATAATTAAAAACCCTTATGGCAATATGAGAAAAGCTATAAAGACAACACACTATTCTAACAATGCTAAAAGTGGTCATGCCTAACCTACTTGAACACTTTTACTGTTACATGACATAGTTTGCCAGAGTCTGAATATACTGGTTTCAAAATCAAATTAATTAAAATGTTCTCTGTAGTAAATTATATGTTAAAATAAATTGTGACCCCTAAAGAGTCTAGTTCTAGTAGAAACTACTCTTATCACAGGTTTTGCAGTGGGTGCATTTGTGCTGGAAATGTACGAACGTATAAAAAGTCAAGATGGCATCGCTTGTGTACTGATGCTAAAAGACATCGAGCTGAATCAAACTGTAAATAATATTAGGTACATTTGTAAATGTCAGATCTTTTTGTAGGGCATATATTTTAATCACGAAACAGATTGAAGATAGGGTGCTCTTGCAGGATTTGGCTTAGCAGGATTAAGGTGGAGATACGTGGAACTCTGCTCTACATGTACCTAGATGGCATGTTTAAACTATCTAGCTCCTGGCCACTTTACCTCGCGAATGGGCGACCATTGACACAATCCCCATTGCTGGTTACAAGTTTACTTAAAAGTTGGTTCAGGGACGCGTCTACACACCCTAAAAGTAATTTAGTCCTGCCTCTCTGTTCACTTCAGATGGGAGGTCCTGCCCTACGTCTGACATCGTTGGAAGCTGCTAGCGAAGAGATTGTAAGTCTCTGCAGGCTGATGCTAGCTTAAGGGGGCCTATAGCACCAGCTAATCAACAATCAGGATTTAAACCTGCAGGCCAATGGGGATCCAAACTACTCAAACCACCCACATGAACCACTTATAAGGACCTAAATGAAGAAAAAAAAAAAAGAACATGTGATCTCAGAACTGAGATATAATACATTAAAAAGTAGAAAGACTTACAAAATTGAGATCACACCAAAAATAGATATTAATTATATGAATATAAATACACAATGAAAAATGAACTAGGCTATCAAAATTATACATAAATATTATTGCCACCATACATCAAAGTTTTAAAAATCTTACGTGTTAAGAAAAATAAAATTAATATAAATAAATAAACTTTGCATAGGCAGTTGAAATCATATGAGTGACATGTAGGAAAAATATTACATTAACTCTTGCATGACAGTATATATAGCTATAAGAATAGGAAACATAATATAAGCATACATATATTATCAGTAAATGTATGTCGCATAAATGTTAATAATTGTAGGCGGTTCATATTTGAATGTAAAACCGACAAATACAATACATCAATTCACATGTTCTGTAGCTCCAGGATATAAAATAATTGAAAAACAGAATACTTTGATATATCTTCCAGTAAAAGTGAATAGTGTTGAAAATAGTTGTTACAATTGTCGATCAAGATGGTAAACATATTCATTTTAGAAACTAAGAAATTACCATCCATTTACATTTAAATAAAGCTATATAAACAGTAGCATTCCACACACATTGCAATCATAATGGGTATTGTGTACTATATTAAATTCGGATGTAAAGTAGGTGGTTACTTTAAGGACTATCTCACTAAGGAACGAATTTCGAAGAAAGGAAATATAAATAGATATAAACATAAGTGTAAAATGCTCACTTCAAATAAGTTACTGTGAAGTTAACACAAGGCAATAAATTGTAATTAAAATATTTAGGATATACTGTTAACATAAATGGAATACATGCGTAATGTTGAAGAACTGATCAGCTATGATCATGCAATCACCAATATGGAAATACATGTGTATGAACAATTCCGAGCAGGTCCATATACATTTTATTCAGAAATAAGGATTTCAATACAAAATCTCGATATTTACATGTTACCACCAAAATCAAGTTTAAGGTTAGAGGAACAATTAAAAGGACAGCCGATGCAAGTAATCGACTACTTCATTTAATCTATAGAATTGCATATTTGCTAAATGGAGTGGAACTCGATCAAACACGAGATGTTGGAATTACTTCCACGATAGAGAACTATCTCTCAGGAACTGCAAACAAAATTTAAACAGGGCTTATGGCTGGGTTGAACAATGCTAGTGATTACTCACTACAAATAAACCCGGATGGAAAATACAAATTTTTTATTCTCTTAGTTGTGGTTTTAGGCTTTGCTGAAGACTACAAACAGCCTATAATAAATGATAAACAAGAATTAGTTATTCTATTCGGCAATACACATTTTAATGCCATATATTATACAGCTAATAAGGAGGAATGTGTAACATTTGAATTAAGCAGTGTGTAATGGTCAATGCCGCATATTGAAATTAACACTTGTGAACGTGTAAAGTTTTTAGAATTTATTCAAAAAGGGAAGAATTTAGAGATTGCATTCAGATCGTGTGGTTTAGAGGTAATTCTAACTCCACCATTAGCTCAAAAAAATGTTTAAAATGTAGAATCAAGTTTTTCATTTTAAAAAACCGAGATATGTTGTCATTTGTTTTCAAAAAAATCGACAAAACAATTTAAAAGCTTATAGATCAGTATTCGATAATTGTGATATGAAAAGTATTAAACTGTAGCAAAACAGCCAAGCTTACCCCTATGTGGATTTAAATATGAAATTTGATAATGGTGAATTCCTTATTTCATATGATATGTATACAAAGTTTCAGGAAACATATTATAACAACCCGAAACATCTAAAAGTAGAGGATCATTGTTTGTGTTTGATGAAAGCAAACAGGATGACGCTATTACAAATAGTGCGATTCATTCATGAATTGAAATTATTGCAAATATACCAATTCTGGCAAATACACAAGCTTACTCTCTGATAAGTCATTACATATTTGTGAGGTACAATGTAAGAGATAAGCTTGTGAAAATAATGAAGAGATTCAGAAGATGACTAACCATGGCTATGACAAGATGTTTTGCATTGTGCAAGTATTTCCATCTGCAGAAAAAAATGTATCATTAAAGAATTAGCTATTACTGATATGGAAGAACAAACAACTATATTCAGCTTCAAAGCACCTTTTTACTGGAAATATCTAACTACCAAATACAAGAAAAGAAATAGATGGGTCACTAAGCACCACCATGGTTTAGCCTGGAAAAGTGGATGCATAGAGTATGAAAATATTGAAGATATTTGCAAACATTACATAAATAATTGTGAAATATATGTCACTGGAATTGAGCAAAAACCCATTTTAGAAAGTGTGTATAGCAGGAAAGTAACTGATATTAAAAAAGAATACAATTCATAAAACAGGCCTCACCCCTAATGTTGATAAGGGTCGCAGGACCAAGTAGGCGGTCGATATTATATGTAGGAAATCAATTTCTTCATTTATTTTTGGTCCTTTGCAAATAATACTAAATTTATCAGCTGTCATGTTGGTGTCTCATATAATAAATCAAAATATAATAAAAGGTAATCTATTGACAAACAAAAGGGTAACTTTCACACAAAATTACGTGTCTGTGTTTTATTGTTCATATTCGTGTTTTTATACACATCTGTGTTTGCACGGTCATGCAACAGGTAACAAAAGTAAACAGCATCAGATGATTTGATGGTAGGTTTGGGTATTTTAGCGTGCCTCTCCAATGCCACAGAGTTTCTTCCTCAACGCCCATGTATTTGTAGCCCTGAAATTCGTCAAGGGATCAGTTGAGAACCATATTGCATTTTCGGATATGCCTTATGGTCTCTTCCCTTTTTGAACTTATATCCTCTTACAACACACACATTTCGCAAACCTTGAGTCCCCATTCGACTCTGGGCATGCATACCTTCTATGTCACACCCAATATAATTCACATTATTGTGTAGCGATGTATCGCCAGCGCCACAGGGTTCAAGGAAGTGAAATGTCATTCTGTAACTATGTCTCACCACAGCCAATAGGTTTGGGAGAGAGTCATAGGCCTTGTTGAGGCGGCAGATTTTTCCGCCGCTGAAGCAGGCCAATGTTACAGTGTTCCAGAGAGCACTGCGAGTCGATGGGTATGACAGTTCCAGGACATGACTGACATGATGCATCGCGGAGGAACGGGTTCATGGAGGGTGTCGACTGCAACTTAATACAATCGTCTTATTACCCAGGCACAGTTGACTCTTTTCAAGTGCCTCAGTCAGCTAAAATGTGCCACACACTTTCCTGGTAGCTCGAGTACCGTTCTGAGGCGCTTCACTGCGGCAGGACTGAAATCCCGGCGTGCTTCAAGGAAACAAAGTCTCACTGATGAGCACAGTATTTATCGACTCACGTTTGCCAAGGAAAACATTGACAGTGACTGGTCAGGTGTTGTCTTTTCCGACGAGTGTGTGTTTTCCTCGGCTAATGATGGCCAATGTGTGTCTTCAGACCTAGTGGGACCCGACACAATCCGGAATATGTGACCGAGTGTTCGCGCAATGGACATGGATCCATTGCATGTTGGGGATGGATGCGTGCATGCGGGATAGGCGTGTTGCACATAACCGATGATCAAGGTCCGAGTACATTCGGCCTCAATGCCGAGCATTATTAGCATATTCTAGAGAATATTATGATTCCCTCAGTGCGAGTTTTGTATACCAATGGTGTGCTGCGCTTCCAGCAGGACCATTCTCCGATACACACTTCGCAGACGGTTCAAGAATGGTTCGCAAGGCAAGTGCAACTAGAGCTCGTAGATTGGTCTCCTTAAGTGCCGACTTAAATCCAATTGAGAATGTTTGGTCGGAGACGAAGCGCACGATAGCTCAAACTGGCCTGATCCACAGCCAGCTAATAAAGATGCTCTCTGGGAGCTAGTAGCGGATGCCTAGGATGTGTAGCTAGTAGCGAACGCTATGCTACTTCTCTGGTGGCCTCTCTACCATGACAATTGCGCAGGTGTTTGAGAATGAGGGATACTAGTCCTCGTATTGAGGTTACATCGGCCCTTTTCAGAGCCAAATAAACACTAATTTGAAAAAGTGACACAAAAAACCAATGGTACACCACGTGGCATAATGACCACATTGACATACAAACTGAAAGAACGAGGTGGTTTCGAACCCGAAACAGAAGGCATCAGAACCATACACGCGGGGCCATCTTTGTTTGCTACATGTGTTTTTCATATGGATGCAAACATATGCTTACAAATAAAATACATTACATGATACTGTAACATTTTGTATCACAACGAAACAAAATAATATAACCAGTAGGAATGAAATTCAAGGCCAAACTACAGAAACCTAATGTTATTGTGTGAAGGGGAAATGCCATTTCTTCTGCAAGTTCGACAACGATGCACACATTGCCACTAGCAGACAGCTGGCAGCATGGACTGACAAGATAATATCATTCCGGTTCAAGTCCGGCATTTACTAATATTTATTTTTCCAATACTGTATTTAATTCTAGGTGAACTGAAATAACATTGAACTATTTCTCGAACTATTATTTTTTACTGCGCGATTTCACTCAGTCTGGCATTTTCAGTCTGACGAATAAAGTTATAATTCAAGTCCACGAATTACCCTGAACTTTAAGGTAATGTGCGATTTCATTTCCAGTTCACTGCAGAGGAAAAATTAAAGAACTGTTTCGCGACCTATATCTCGTACTTCCTTATGTTATTATAGTCCTGCATTTTCGATTCAAAGTAGACAATTCCAAGACATGTTCACGGCCTACCATGAACTAAAATTATGTTCACAGTTGCATTACTAGTTCATTGAAGGGTAAATATGAATTAACTGTATCTCGAACTATATCTCGTACTTCCTTGTGTCATTCTAGACCGATATTTATAATTCTAAGTGGAAATTTCCTATCTATGTTTACTACCTGTTTTGAACTAACATAATGTTTCATTTTTCATTTCCAGTTCAGTAAAGAGGAAACGCTAAAGAACTCCACCTCGAAATGTACTTCGTACTTCTATATTTTGTTCAATCCCTACATTTTTAATCTGAGTATCAAAGGCCAGCTGATATTCACAGAATCATACAAATATATGATAAGTTCTGGTGCAATATTCAGGAATTTTGATCGTGGAGTTAATTGACCACGGCTCATATTCAATCAATTCCTCTATACAACGGCCGTGGGGGCTAAGCGGTTAGAATTCTCGCTTCCCACCTAGGCGAACCAGGTTCAATCCCCGGCTGTGTAACTTGATTTTCGGTTGGGGGAATTGTGCCGGTTGGCTTTATCGGGGATCTCCCGTGTCCCCCACCCTTGCGTTCCAACGCTGCTCAATTCTCGCCTCATTTCGCCCTCATCTTTTCTCAAGAACTCGATATTAAGAGCCGCCCAGATCTCTCAACTCAACTACAACGGCAATTATTTATATTCTTAACCTTGAAAGGTAGCCATGATTATTTCCGCAAGCCGGCGACCATGTGTGTTTCATAGGCACAGGGTTTACAAACTCGAAAAACTGTTTACCAGCCGATTTAAATGTTCTTATTTATTCGACAGCGTACTTACATATATAACATACATGATGCCATGCAATACATGTTTATTTATTATATATAACAGATTTATGATTGCAAGTATTTAGTATCGATGGAATTAATTCGTTTTCATTTAGAAGTGTGCTAACGTGTAAAACAAATGCGATGAGAACATTATGCTAACAATGCCTATTGAATTATAATTTAAATTAATTTGGTTTTGTTTTGAATAGAGAAACAATGGACAGACTAACTCACTGATATATTCTGCCGCATTCATGGCGCGAATATGCAAGAACAGTTTGGAAAATAAGTATCACCAAGAACAATAAAACTATTAATGAATAGCACTGAAAAACTAGGTTTAGGAACCTAGTAGTATAGACGAATATCGAACGTTTTACTTATGACGGTTATGTATTTCCTTTTTTGTGTGATATACTACATTTATATCTGTGAAGTGACATTATAATTGTTTGTTCCTAGAGTATATAAGATATTCCCCGCAGAAATTTGCCTTGCAGTGGCATAAAACTGAAACTGAAATTGAACAGGAAGATGTGGCCTTGATTACATCTTTTTGTCAAGCCTTCACTTTGAGCCCAGTGCTACACTCTAAATTCGGATCAGTGGTAAACCATTGATTCGTAGTGAAATTCAACCACTCGAATCAGTGCAAATGGCTTCACTTAAAATCAGTGGAAAACCACTGATTGTTTCAGTGAAAAACTTTCTCTTATTGAAGTAGTAACGTGAAACAATTTCATTCACTGAGTGAATAAGTGACGGCCGAATGCAGTGGCGAATTAAATATTGATTTTGTTGAACTTAGCTAACAATAGTACGTGAAATAAACATACTTATGATAGTTTAGTATTTATATTGCGCGATCTGCCATAATTTAAAGAAGTAAAACCAATATCGGAGGTGGTCGGGATTGAACACATACACCATTTCCTTTTCGCTTTTAGGCCGTTACCTTACCAAATGTGCTACCAGGTTGAGTTAAAAATTAGTTCAAATTATATGTCTGATACTTCTTATCTAAAACGTTAATATTTAAATTGTATGCCCTTACTTTTTGTATGTGGTTTTATTGGTATTGTTAGTATTATTGAAACGAATACTATGTATGAATGCACTCTCTTCACCACACTATATGCAGCTTAACCTTCAAACAGACCACTGTGGTGATTACATGAAAACGAAATGATAGAGATAAAAACGTAATGAAAGACTGAATGTCCATACTACCTCGTTAAAAGGTGATTTGAAAGAAGAAACACTTTTAGACAGTATTTTGTATTGGGTTTATTAGTTTATCCGTTGTTATTTCACTTGATTCACATTGTTAAATGGGCATTTTTAAACGTTGTTCCACAGCCATTTATACACGCTGTTTAACTGATCCATCAGTCAAAAAACAAACCACTAAAAACAGTGAAAAAGTGACTGATGAATCAGTGGAAATCGTCACTGAATCATTACGTGAGGTAAATGAGGTATATTTTCACTGAATCCTCAGTTTTTTTTACTGAAGCGACTATTGAATCAGCCAGGTACTGCTGAATGATTGTAACAGTGGCATTCTTCCTGATTCAGATTTAGATTGTATTGCAGCGTTTTGGTGGTATGGGCTATTCACGGTAAAATGAGCACTTCTGAATGCTCTGCTTAAGATCTACTTGTGTGAATGTTGTGTGCCTTATGTAATATTAACATTGTCATAGATCTCATCACTATATTCATGCATCGGTCAAGTGAAACACTGAAATTATTACAAAAGTAAATATTTTACTAATATGCTCAATTTTACACTCCGATGCATAAAAAAACACAAAGTGAAAGAAATAATTTAAATGATCAGAAATGGTTACCTAAAACTTATTATTTGATGTTAAGATATGGAATTACTTCCCAGCAAATACAGAAAATACGGGACAGAATCGGGCCGGTAAAAGTTAGCCGACAAACTCTGGCCAGCCAATACCGGCCCGCTGTCTTATGCCGGGAACGGCCTGATGGAAATATGGACTGGCGGCTAACTGTTGGCCGACAATGTCGGGCATGCAAAGGCTGTATGTTGTTACGATGCCGGGCCTGCGACAGCTGGGTGTTGTTGAGATGCCTAGCTTACGACAGCTGGATGTCGTTACGATGCCTTGCCTGCGATGACTGGATGTCGTTATGATGCCTGGCCTGCGACAGCTGGATGTCGCTACGATGCCGGGCCTGCGAGGGCTGGATGTTTTTACTATGCCGGGCCTTCAACATAGGGATGTTGCTACGTTGCCGGGCCTGTGACTGTTGGGTGTCGTTACGATGCCAGACCTGCGACGGCTGGATGGCTGTATGTCGTTACGATGCCGGGCCTGCAACGGCTGGATGTCGTTACAATGCCTGGCCTGCAGCGGTATGATCTCCAGAAATAAGCAGTATAACAATGAAAAAGAACCTTATCCTTTCGATAAAAAATTTTAGTATCAGTAATTTCTTCTTTACAATTATTCATTTCATTAACCTGTCGCCACATTATATGATATGAAAGTGTTTCACTTGCCTAGCGTGGGACTCGACCATAAGACCCTTAAGTTAACAGTCCTGCATACCAACCTATACGCAATGGGGTTAGTTGCTGATATATTCCAGTAATTTAAAATATACCATGACACAAATTATTATAAAGGAGAACATACATTTAATTACAATTTAACAAATACCTTTAAAACGCAGATTATTTAGAAACTATTTCTTCAGAGGCTTGCAAACCAAATAGTTTTTGTTAGTTTTTAATATATATGTAGGATGGTTGTACCAATCAAAAAAATTTCAAAGTCAACCAATGCCATGGGCTACCAAGTGACACACATGTACTCACGAAAGAAAAAACATGCTAACGGTTAACACACGGTCTCAAAAAAGACATCATGCCATTAACAGCTAGCTAACATCTTTCCTATTTAAAACACTTTCCAAAAGTTTGTCAGCAAAAAGACATCATATTTATATCTTTATTATGATAAAAAACCTTTTCTCGAAAACATTACCGGGCCAGAATAAATAAGATATTAGCCAGCTTACCGAAAAAACAAAGATGCTTTATGGGAATCGGTACAGAGACATTTTTAAGATGTTTACATGTTTGCTCAGCTTAAAATATGCCGACATATTTTCGATAACATCCATCTGTTATCCTAAAAAAACAGCGGGCCATTGTCTTTTTTTCTAACAGCTTGCAATCTGTCTCAAAAAAGACATCACGCCGTTGTCAGATGGCTACCTTCTTGCACTGTAACGACAGTTGCCGACAGTTAAGGTATCGGGCCGACAATTTGCCGACACTTTGCAGACAGGTTGTGTTCACTGGGTTTCCATTCAACGTTACCAATTTTATTGGACGCATGTCACTCAGGGCGTCCGTTAAAATATATGTAGGTAGGAGCAGTGACATTTTCTAAGGTTGATTTCAAAAGTGCTCACTTTATCGTGAACAAACTTTAAAATATGGAGCCCAAAAGAACATCAGTATAGCTTCAATACCAGTTAAATATGCTCAAGCAGCGTGCCAGTGTAGTGAATCTGCCGCTCGCCCTGCCGACCGCCACAGCAGACACGGCTATGAAGTGCTAGTAGTGCAACGTTGTCACGTTAACAGATGGTCAGACGGAAGAAGAAAAAAAAACGGGGGGGGGGGGGGGGAGTAGAACGTTGAACATCGTCCTCTGCTTTTGTTGCTATAGTACTCAAGTGTCGCGTCTCCTACGAATTTTTCTGCCATAGAATTATTTTCATCTCAAATAGGAGTACAAGAAAATAGAATTAAGGAATGTGAGAACCTGTTAAAGAAATTAAGAAGTTCAATAATACAATTAATACCTTTTGCTGTGAGTAATTATGGTCTCCATTTAATTTTGCGCTTTAAATTTAAAAACCTTAATCACGCAGTACCGGAACAACAGAAAGTCATCAAATTATAGATTCATATAAACATGGTGACTATCCTTTGTGGTGTGAGTAAATTCAGTGCCTTCAAAAACAGTATATTTTGATTTCATGCAAAAGCCAACTTGTAAAGTATGGCATTGGAACAATAAAAGTATTGGTTAGTAAAACTTTGACATAACGAAACTAAACGTTGTTTAGAATCAATCGGATGCAATGTAAGTTTAACCTGTGAACAAGTGAAGCACGTAAAGAAAAACTGATATGGTATTATTTTAGAAAAACAGAGCTACCTGTAATACTACACCCAGCCATCGACAATATCCACCACAGTTCTCGTATGCCAGTATTCGAACCGTGTTCATGTGTGTTCGAGGTTCAGATGCAATGCCGTGGGACTGGCTGGTGCACTTACCACTAGACCACCACATCCCCTTCGTGAACAACCACAGAAAGAGCAGATTTTAATCAAATATATTTCAATCCGGAAAATTTCCTTGAATAAAGTGATTTATTTAAATTTCTGAATCTTTATATTAGTTGGAAAATATTTTTCATATTAACCACTGAAATAATAATGCAAATTAGTATTGTAAACCCTTTTCGTTCCAGACCAAAAACAATGTAAAATTTAACTTTAAAATCTTAAACTTAAAATATCAACGCTTTGTTAGAAAAGGATATTAATTAGAGAAACTTAATTTTAATTGCAATTGTTACTTTTAACAAACATTTTTCAATAGGCCTACGACAAATTTAAGCGCCAGCAATACGAACACATTATATTCTGCAGTTTTATGTTAACAACACTAGTAGCCAACAGTAATGATAACTATTATTTTATAGACCATGACATAACACATGCAAAACTGAGGGCTACATTTAACATCTGACAAAAGCGTGATCAATGTTGCCACAGGTCTGGAAAACCTGGAAAACAGGGAAATGTCAGGGAATTTAAAAACTGTATGGGAAGTCAGGGAAATGCCAGGGAATTTCAAACAAGTTAGCTAAATGTCAGGGAATTGTGGTATGCATGATATATTTGTCAGTTATTTCATCAATCGTGCACCATTGCATTATCATATAAAATTGTTTTAATGTTTGTGGACTAAATGCTTAGGCATTTATCTTCGCAGTCTATGTATTGATTAATTTTGTAAGATCAGATAAGTATTTTCGTCTAAAAGTGTGTTATAAAGCAAAGTACAGAAACAAAAATGTTAGAAAAAGGCCAGGGAAAAAAATTTATTTTTGTCTGTAAATCAGGGAGATGCCAGGGAATATTCCAATGGAAAAAAGGTGGCAACCCTTGTGATGTCAAACTACACAGTATTTTGTACTGTCAAACAGTAGCACAAACTGTCACTATAATATATTTTTCACCATTAAAATACTCAATATTTTAGATATTGTAAACAAAGTGTTTGGGACAAACGTACATGAAGTAAATTTGCTTATTGTGTAATCGACGATTAAAAATTAGCTTGCGACATACTGAGAAACACTTTCACAAATTTTTACTACGTATAAACTTCCTAAATTAGCTTTTATATGTATTCCGTTCCAAAGTGATAGCTGCTTACCGAATGTAGGTTAAATGCTAACTGTTCACCTATAGATAAACTTACAGTTATGTGCAGCTTTTATATTCGTTATTAGTCTATACCGTCTGAAATTAAATTAATTTCTCTAACCCTAATCATGGAGGGATCTCACCATCTACAATTTCCGGCAATATACTGGTTAATCGTAGTAAAATTTACGCCTTAGGGGATGTAATATTTAATCCTATAATTTCATGTCATGTTCTATACCTTCCACAAATAGGTCTGCATTCAAGAATACGATGAAATCGTAGTATTTCCTGCCTGCAGTTCGAAAGTATACCTGTATCTGGAAGTCTGCCTAACAGTCTTTTTTCTTGCTCTATTTCAGTCTCCGTTTTATTTGCTACTGCAAGGCAAATCTTAATATCCCATTCACTAGTGACAAATTAGAAAATTTATTTACCGATTTTTTAAAACACTAGATTTCCCAAAGTATGTTGTCTCCTACAATACCACAAGTACTTGCTGCTGCTAAATTTATCTGGAATAAAAGCGACTGTCTAAGAGGGTAGGTTTTTTCGTTTGATTACATTCCTGAAAATTGACGCTGTTAGCCTGTACAACCGCGATGTTGTACAGAATTCATTGTCTACAGAATTTGTCTATAACTAAGCACGATTGCGTTGAGTAATTACTTGGCCTTGAATATTTACAATATTTCCTTTACATATAGTTTTCATACATTTCATAGTTGTCACAATGAAATGGGGTACACTGTTGTGCATAGTTTGTATCTCGTTGTTGTTGTATATACATGTCGTCTTTTAGTTGTAAATATATTATTTCGATTAATATGTCGTATCACTGAATCAGCTGAAATGAGAATCACGGGTTTCATTACATGTTTCTACAAAATGCCAAATCGCAATACAGATATCAGTACAGAAGATGAATCAAAATAATATATTGAACATTTGTTTTACCCATTTGAAGAAAAACAATATACAATTTAAATTGATGTTCGTTGAAGTACGGTTTATTTTACTTCAAATTAACCTACTCCGATCTAAAACTGGGTACTGTTTTTCGTATATAGGGACTTAGTGCACTTACGCATCATTATAAAAATATGTGTGTGTGTGTGTGTGTATATATATATATATATATATATATATATATATATATATATAAACATTAGAAAGCCACAGAACTGTGTATTACCTTCATTTACTCTGTCAAGCTTATAACTCTAGAAGGAGTACTATGTGAATTCCCATATGAACGCTTAGACAAGCTTGTATCGCTTATTAAAGTAACACACGGATTTCCTTACATAAAATTCTGCTTCCTGATGGCACTTTATTCATCTTCTGATGCTGCCTTCATCTGCAAGATGCTTCTCCAAACATTGTATGCATTGGAATAAAGTAATAATGTGTACATTGTACAGAAATCGTCGGAAAAGTCAATATTTTTTCCGAAACTTAAAATGGCAATCTTAACTTTCATTATGTTTTTTTTAAATGTGAATACAGTAATCTGTACTGTCCGTAGTGCTTGGTGAAATTATTTATTTGTGATAATAATGTTCGTGAAAGAATGTGGCAATTGACCTCATGTTTTTTAATGCAGCATTGAATAATGCTTAGGCTAAATTTTTTTAAAGAATGTGACAACATGCGTATAGGTAAACTTTTAATTCTTATTAGTGGAAAACCACTGATTCGCAGTGAAATTAAACTGCTCAAATCAGTGAAAGTATATCCACTTAGAATCGGTCGAAAATCACTCATTGTTTCAGTGAAAAATTTCACGGACTGAATACATTAAAACCAACTGCGTGCACCGAATTTAATATTGTTTATATTGAATTTAAGGACGTCATTAAGAAAAATAAACATGTTTCCAACATTCGCAGTTTATATTTTGGAATTTTACGTAATTTCGATACCGAAGCAACAAACATGTTGTGGTGTCCGGGATTTGAACATAAAGCATCCAGCTTATAGACCATTATCTTACAAACAGAGCTACCAAGTGAACGTTGGCGTTAGGAGGGAAAATATACTACGTAATATAATCATTTTTAGGAAATATGTAGCTTTGTATTGTATACCATTTATTTTCGGTTTAGTATCATTGGTAAAATTAAGGATTTTTAAAGCCCTAATGTTTATATACAGTGACGATCACAAATATTCAAACGTCCTGTTCCTTTCACGACGTCTGTACAATAAGTAATTATGTTGACACACATGTATGCGTCCAGCTGTATTATGTATTCCATTTCATCAACTTCAACAAATAAAAAACTATCCTTATAAAAGAAACAAAGTAATATATTACACAAATGTAAATAAATGCACGTTTTCCGAATTAGAAATGTACATACACCTTCGTACGAAGAACAAATGTTTTCGTACATCAACATAAACAAAATAAATTTGCCATTTAATATTTAGCGTACCCTCCCTTTTGCTTCACAACGCTTCTCAAACGCGCTGGCATTGACTTTACTACCGTTACTGGGAGGGTATTATTCCACTCATGAAGGATTTTATCCTTCAAGTCACGCCGCATGCTTGAAATATGATGTTTTCGTAGCTTTATGTTTAAGGATACCCAAATATGTTCTATTGAATTTAAGTTTGAGGGTTGGTGTGCAGTTTATATTGCACTGGGACAATTATACAGAAGCCATATTCGTGTTGCACAGGATTTACGCTTAGTACCATTATCTTGGTAAAATTTGCAGTTCTACATCAAGTTGTATGTCATTATGTCGCAAATTATTTTTAAACAGGTCAATATATTTTTATTGATCCAATCGTAAATCTATAAACGTCAGTTCATCTATGCCACATGCACTCATGTACCCTCGCACCATAACTGAACCAACACCATGCTTGACGGTAGGACGAGAATGTTGGGGATTTTTTTCCACACTTTTGGCTGACTTTCATTACCGAAAACCTTGAATTTACTCTCATCTGGAAATATTACATCAGTCCAGTAATCGTTCTGTAAATATACCTTCATGAAGTTAAGTCTCTTCTTATAATTATATTTGCTTGCTTACGATTACTTCTGTTGTTATTGCATTAAGCACTATAGTCACTATTACTGAGCACACTTCTCATTGTCATTGGCGACAGTGGCTTTGAAAGTATTTCGTAGGTCTCTTGTAATAGCGCATGGACTGGTAAAAGATATCTGACTAATTTATTTCACAATATAACTTTCTTCTCTACACTACAGTACGTTTGGCCATCCACTCCTCAGTTTGTCTCAGCATGTTTGTACTTTTATACCATTTACGATACATTGCACAGTCGCCTAGGTGGGTAGTACTATGGGAGTCATTAGAGCATATGAAAATATTTGTTACTTGTAACAGTTTGTATGAATTCTTTGGGGTTTAATAATGTTTGTTTTTGTAAGAAGTTATTTTATGTTTTTGTTTGTATGAACTCTATGTGTTTCGCAAACCTACAGTTTACTGAACTGATACACTACGTTTTATTCGCTTTGATTTTTGTTCGCAAACATTTCCTGCGTAATGTCTGAAGTATGTATACAGAACAGCGTGGTTTTTATAAATCATTGATCGGCAGTGTATGTCTTTTCTATCTCCCACTTCACACGCAATAGGATAGAATTCATTCAGTTAAACAGTAAAACCCCCTTTCCAAGAGCTTTTATTTTGTAACTAGGAGTGTTTCTGTCTATGCTGTGATTGCCTGCATTTTATAGGCCATTCTCGGTAAATTGAGTGCTTTTGAAAGCCCTTTTATGTGGAATAATAGTCAATAAATATATATTACTTTAGCCTTACACTTTAATTTCAGAGTGTGGTAGAATATACACACTGTGTTTATTACGTACATGGCCATATGTATTTAAAAAGGTGGTTATAGGTTAAAAATGGCTGAAAGAAAAAAAGTTACTAATGCCTCAAAAGTGCTCACTTTACTGTGAATAGCCTTTAGCAGACATGTACGTAAGTTGGCATGCATGTTAGAATTAAACAATATGCGAACTGATTTCCCGTTTTCTTTAGAACGAAAAATTGAGCCACTTCGCTTTAAATGTATTTTCGCCATGGTTATGACAGATATTTGGTTGATATCTTCTCCACGTGGTCAGGGGCAATTAAAACGCCTTGCCACTCACCACGCCCCTTGTAGTGTGAAGTAGTGGGTTGTTGTAAGTTCGAGACATTGGCTCAAGCGGATCTGTACACCTGGCAACACTGCGAGTTTCTCGCTCTCTGTACACTTTCCCCTCTCTATCATTGCATATGCTAACCACATTTATAGTGACAGTTCAGCTGCAGAGTTTACAATGTTTAGTATTTAGTGCATCCTATCAAAGACATGCTCTCACCAACTTTTTTAATCTGCATTTCGTTGAGTATATTGCTATGAAATTGTCCCGTTGAATTAATAGTCCGTTTTTTGTCTCTAGGATAACTGACATTTTAAAACATAAATGTTATTTGTTATATTAAAAAAATAAAATATCGAATTCATTACCATTATTTTTGTTGTACAAATCTTGCCAGAGTTGTTGGATTCAAATTGTTATCTCAAACAAAAATCAAAATACCAGTGATCACTATTTCCTTGTGTTGAAGCTAAAAGGACAAACAAACGTAATAAGAAACTTGTGTTGTAATGGATTGCATTCAACCATTTTTAACACTGTGTCTAATTTCTATTTCATTTCTACCCCTTCGAAAAACTTAAGCAAACCATAATATTGTTATATAGTTAATGTGGCTCAACTCTTGTCATATTGTCTTCTATGGCGATTGCCAAATATTAGTCGATTAACTCTCGAAGTACAGAATATGCTTTGGGTAAACTGATTTGTGTTGTCTGAGCATTTATGGTTGTAATGCTACTGGAATATTTTCAAATGTGAATAAAAGCTCAGGTTTGTTGGGAAACGAAATATAATGAAATGACCTCGCCATTGCTATAAAATGTTATTTTAGTAGTTCTCAACATGATTAGCAAATTTGTATTTCAGATAGTTCTGTTTCCAAGAAATCAATTAAATGTTGCTACTCAAAGATAGTTACTGTGCAAAGGGAATTGGTTTCATATCCCAATTCACTCTTCATTGAAAATGACGTGTGAGATTATTAACCGTGGCGTAAAGTGTAATAACACATTATGTACGCATTGAGAACCTCATAAGAAAACATAACATAGCGTGATATATTTCACTGACTATTTAATTATTGAACCTGTTTGGATTTAATAAATGTTTGTTGAGAATGTAAGAAAAAAAATTTTTTTATCAGTGAGATAGGTTAATTTTTATCCATACTTTTTCGTTTCGTAAGTTCACAAAACATCATCGAGAAAACATTCGAACCTTCTTAATTTTCTTAGGGATTTTAATTTGGACAATTTCTTAAATGGGTTTTAGGAATTTATATAACCAACCGTTTAAAGCAAAGATCATGACTATATCTTATCGAGTTACTGAGCTATTGATGAGTTTTCAAAACACGTTTTACTTCTTTTCGTCCCCTAAGGTAATGACTTTCAAAAAATAACCTTCAATGAATTTTAAGGCAATTGTATGGGTAACCTTTTGAAACATACAGAATAACAATATATTATCGCTTTAATGCGAGATTACGCAGACGTGGATAGCATATTTGAACACTTTTCACCCTCTTAATGGTTAAATTTTAAAATATGTTTATATGTTATCGTTTAAAGTTAAGAGCATAGCGATATCTCATTAGGTTAATAAGATACTGAGGGATCCTCGAACATAAATTTTACCGCTTTTTACCTTTTCAATTGTTGGATTTCAAATAATGCTGAAATCAGTTTTGTGGTATATGTATTGGGTAAATTTTGAAGATAAAAGCACAATCATACCTCGTCAGATTAATCAGCTATTGAAGAGTCCTCAAAAACATGCTTTACCTGTTTTCGCCCTCTTAGGGGTTAAATTTAAAAAAATCCTTTCTCAGTGGGTGCCTGCATCCAGAAGGAAAGCCAACACTACATTTTCAAACTTTGCATCTAGCCATTTTGTCTGTATATTGGTGATTGAGTCAGTCAGTCGGTAACTTCATTGTGTACACAGATATTTTAATTCAAGCATTGAAAATAAATTTCTTGTTATTGTTTTAGTTCTACGGTACAGTACATTGTTTCATCTAATGTTCACATTTTGCAAAAACAGAACATCACTTATCCAAATACATTTACATCAACAAATTGTCAATATCAGGCAGTAGCCTTAAATCCTTCATGATGATATTGTGAAAAATGGAAGTTTAACTGTCGTATTATAAATACAATAAAGAAATCAGTTCAGATAATTTCATGAAGACCATGGAAGAAGGAATATCATAAAAATGTCATGAACAGAAATTTTCTTTTACCTTCATTTCCGGTCCAAAAATTAGTATATGCTGTATATCATCCTAACATGTGTGTCCAGTGCGAGTTCTGTCATAGTATGTTGTTTTCAGTTACACAACATATGATAAATATTTAATTTACCCGTTTAATTATGCGTCTATTTGTTTTGACGATTTTAATACAGTGTTCACGAACGTGGCTCTAAGTTACTAATTATAGATTACTGATAACCTGTCATTTTGGTTCTGTAGCAGGCATATCTACTGGTTTTTGTGACGTTGGATTTCGTACATTTTCACCTTGAAAATTCTTAAGGAAACACTAAAGAAACAGACAATTCTACATCGAGTTCAAAGCATATCAATCAAAATCATAAAAAAAGCTTTCCCTCGCTTTACAATTACGGTTCAATGGACATAATCTTGGAATTAGTTGTTTATTGCTCAGTCAACGAATAATTCAACAAATCTGGAACCCTGTATGGCGAAAGCCTATCTGATGTCTAGTTATCTGTATATTATATACTTATTCATTAAAATGTATGTAACTGTGATCCCCAAACATCGTCTTGCAGGACAATGATGATTATACCCTTTGCGATTCGAAGACGTAATTTTAAGGACTTGAGAAGAATTCGCTTGCTGCATGTTAACCTTATTGCCATTTTGCGGAAGTGGTAACTGTGAGTAAAATTGTAGCTCTGAGAAACGTAGCGAACTGTAGTATCTATTGTGTATACAGTACATATTCGAAACAGCAATATCAGTTATTAATCACTGTGTTTGGGTCTGAGAGACGGTAGCGAACAGCGAACATCCCTGTACTCCACACCATCAAAAAGGCAGTGTAGCACTTAGATCTGCGAGGGACCCACGTAGACAGGCAGGCTGCTACAACAGCCTGGCCAACTTGGCCTCCGCCATCTAACTACTGTATATGCACTGGCACCTGCCTTGAGCTCTGTACACGTCACTGCGTGTACCGTCCATAATCATGACAGCACATCACTGCATGTTTCTTTACGTAGCCTGTGTATTGTAAGTTAGGGAATCGCATTCCTGACTTCGTACACTTCACACAAAACTAAACAATCGTAAAACAGGGGGCGTGTGAATTCATCGTGAATATAAACATAAATACGATTTGAACATGATTACATAATAGATTGTCCCCATGCCAGAGATCAGTAAATATTTGTTGTACGGTTTGCGAAGCAAGAAGATTACTCATTACCGCATGTTTTAGAGAAGGCAACAAAGGCAACACAACATTTTGGAGAGTGATTCCAGTAGAGACTTTGTGTGTGGCGTTACCTAAATTATCTCTCAAGCGGAGGCAAACTTTCTTCCGCCAGACTTATAATTCTCATTGTTTTCTTCTGCATTAAAGTACGAAGACAAACTGAACGTTTTATTTTAAATGGGTATCTTATTGCATTGCTGAAGTAACAAAATGTTAAGTACATATCAATAACCTATATTGTTAAAGGAAAAACGAAAATAATGACATCCACAAAGAATTCTGTGAAACCAAGACATGCGAGGAAAGATAACAGCGGTACGCCCCTAGTTGTACGAAACACTTTCTGAATCCATTTAAACATTAACAAAGAAAACTTTATACTCAGCTTATAATATTTGAACCATTTATTAATTTTTTCTTAAGAGAAATTTATTTTCTGTCATAAACAATATATTTCGAAAATAGTGTGCTGCTGCTGTGTTTAACGGTTGTTTAATAATTCTAAATAAAGAATTTTTCCACCTTATTTCCTTAATTAACTAGAAACATTCAATTAAATTTAACTTTAAGCTACTTTCCTTGGGAAAATGGGTTTATGTAATCACGCAAATGTCTGTCTGTGATGTACTGTATGTCGGCTCATAATAACATTTGAATCCATAAAACATATTTCACCATATTCGGTTCACATAAAACCTAGTAAGGACAATCAATTTTGCAATGTTCTGCCAAGCCGTTTGCTTATTTTCAAAACGGTTGGTGTTTTAATACAATAGGGCACTATTTCATATCTGGGGAATTATTTTACTAGGTAATACAAAATCTTGTATTTTCACAGTTAATCATGTACGTCTTTAATATAGAAAGGTAGGTTTTTATTGGTTCGCCATTGTGGAAGGTAGCACATCATAAAAACAATAAGCTTTTACATCATATCTTGGAAATTAGACAGTAGATTAATGCCGCATTTTGAAGGTAACTAGTACCTTAAGGTCTATAGTAGACCATGGCACCTTATAAATTTCAGATTAATGTGGAACTTACTATATTTTCTAAACCGTGCCAAATATTAGTTATTAAATTTGATATATATATATATATATATATATATATATATATAATCTAATTATATTAAATTTGATATGAATAACATATAGCCTAAACAGTAAATATGCCAATAAATAACCATTTTCGTTCACCTTTTTGTAATATAGCGCAACACGAAAAAATAAAATCATTGTATCGTAACTCGTAAAACAATCTACACATTCCTACCAAATTTGACAAACAAGGCGTACGCTCATATGAATTAATTGGGCCAGGCATTTATTTTTAAATTGGTGGCAATATAGACATTTTGATAACTATGCTGTGTCTATGAAACGATGTGACCAATTTCAACCAAACTTTGTATACTGTATCTAATACTATGTACGCCATGTTAACATATGCGATTTAAATGTGTAAGAAACTTGTTTTCGACATGGTGACTATATAAATATTTTAGGTTCATTTTGTATACAGTATACCATGCTGTTTGACCAATTTCAACCAAACTTGGTGTGTTGAACGTATCACCTACATGTATTAAACATGCTGGTACATTGTCTCTTTTGTCCGCCAAATTGTAAGGTAGCGCTACACGACAATATATTGTGTCAAATGTCGGGAAACAATAAACCTATTACTACCTAATTTGGCAAACAAGATTCACCACGGTGATCAAATAAACACATTACGTGGGTCGGTCACTTATTTTTAAAATGGCGGCCATATGAACATTTTGATTACTTATCTATAACCATGGAACCGGGTAACCAAGGAACGAAAAAACAAATAGGGAATGAGGGGGTGGGGATCATACAATTTTGAAATATTGCGCATGTACTAGTAAATTTGATCGCAAATTCGGAAATTTTATCGAAATTACACAGCACATTGAAAATAAACATTCGAATGGAATGAAGCCTTATCAGTGCTTTAAGCAAAACATGTTATACATTACAAAATATCTGGAAGAATTACATTCTGGGTCCGTACAGTTAGGTTAAATGTTATTTAACATAAAATCATACAGGAATTACCAAAGTTATTCAGATTAAGTTTATTTTTATCTTTTACAAAGTGTGTACTTATATACATAAATATATCTCTCTTAGAGTTTAATTGTGTGCATATTCTCAGCCATTAAAATATCGACACAATGAGTCAAAACATTTTTTTTTTAACATTTTATTCTCTACACAATTTCCCATGCAGAAAAATATATTGTAGCTGTTTGTTAAAAACTGGATTAATTTCTTTAGTCGGCAACCATTCTGCAATGAGAGATATTGTACAACTAAAATTCCTGAGGGCATCTCGCTTGTTTTCTGACAGCTTTGACAAGTTCAAGTGCCAGATTTCAAAACTTTATAAGCTAGTTCACATAATCGTCCTGTGTATATTTTCTTCGCTTTATACGATAACTTTTACAAAGCATGGCTCTCTAGGAAATTGAAGAACAGTGGTGAAGGAACTGTATATGGCCTTGTACGATACTGTAGCCCAAACATAATTATGTGAGTTGCACCGTTTGTTTCGCTGCTGCATGCATCTCCGACCTGAAACGTCACCTCCTCGCTCGCTTAATACAGCAGTAGAAATCGGTATATTTGATTACCATGGCTTTATTGGGCAGTCTGCATTAAAACATTTGACATAAAATGACATAACATTTGATTTGGATGGAAGTAGGGCCCCTGCTTCTACATGGCGGTATTCAAGGAAACAAGATTACTTGCCTTTCTTGCTGACTTAACGAAGCACTTAAATACAAGTGAAATAACATTAGTGCGAAGCTTTGCGTTTCTCTTATTGCTTTTACAGAATAAAAGGAAAAGCTATTCCTCTGGGAATACCAGCTCGCCAAGAAAAGGGATGTGTATTTCTATAATATTTAATCGTTTATAGGAGCTGTTGTGTTGTAACTATGAGACTACTCGCCTCGCACCTCGGCAAACCAGGGTCAAATACGTATTTTCGTGTGCAGGAAACATGGCGGGTGTTTCTGTTGGCCGGCGGGTAGTGTCGGGGTACTCCCGATACTCAGTTTTCTGTCGCTGCTCCATCTATACCTCTCTTCACCACCATTAGCGCTGAAGACCTTAGTTGTTAAGCGCCGCTCACGTCTCTCTCATATCACTGGCGTTAACTTAAGACTGTTTCACCTGCATACAGTATTTCACATCTGCATTGATCGTTCAAAGAATTTCATTACATTGTTTATCTCCGTTCTCAATTAATGTTAATTTTGTATCCATCGAATATCATGTTACTTGAAAATGCCACTTAGATATGACGTTAAATACAGGTTTTGTATGTGCCATACGAAAGCTTTCCTATTATTCCTACAATGTTTTAACTTGCCGACTGAATTATGATTATGTTTGGAACCATGGGTCTTCATGGAAGACTTTTTTTCTTATGAAACTCGCAAATTCTCAGCTTCGGTTAAGCTTGTGGTCTGTAATACACAAACTCCATTTCCCTTGTTAGTGCCCTACAATTAAATGTTTGGTGAGAAAATTAAAACAAGTAATAAAATTGTAAAAGAGAAGACATATGACATGAAAATTATACAGGAACAATTACAATGCACTTGCAGTGTATTACATTATTTAGTCAAACTATCATTTTGTTAAACTAATGTATACGTGTAACTATGAATATATACATAATTAAAAATAGTCTCAACATGTTTGCACCGTAACTTTGCTTTCCAAAGATATTTTTGCAATGAACAAATAATGCAGTCGATTTTATTTCTTAAGTGAGAATTTGTTTGAGTAAATAAGCCTAGTATGCGTCTTTTTATATAAGGCATGCTTAGTGCCGAGGCAAAACGAACACGCAGCCAGGTGGTTTCCCTATTCAACCGATTCATAGTCCACCTGGATGTATGAAGTTCCCACTGCTTGCAGCTCGCACTACTGTCCGCGCCAGACATCATGACCTTGAGCTCCCTCGTCCGTCAGTGATGGGCTGGACACGGACGGGCGCTGTAGAGGGCGGGAATTACTAACGGAACGGTTATCTTATACTCTTTACTAAAAGCATTTTACAGGATGTCCGTTGGATTATTTCCCACTAAAGCCTGGTTCAGTTCACATTCTTACCGATCACGCCAAACGGAGCTGTCCAAATGTAAACAGATATTCAGCGTTGCCATTTTCGTGCATGGGTGAAAGCTGAGTTTACGAATATAGGATTACAATGTAAATGGATGACAAGGAACTAGAAGCTAAATTTATTTTTATTGTATTGTTTGGTAATCAGAAAATATTACAAATATTTTATAAAATAGGCCCAATTTTCCAGTTATCTCAGAGGTACGTTTCTGAAGGAAAGACTGCACACTTGTTCAGTACCTTGCACATAGAGACGATGACGCATGTGATGCGCGTGCCTGGGTCGTCCTCAGCGCTTCGCCCTTCTGGACAAAATACGTCCTGGTAGGCGGAATGCTTAATGAGAGAGAGAAGAGATTTGAGTGACTCTTAACACCGAGGTCTTGAGAGCCGTTTAGGGTAAAGCGAGATGAGTATGGAGCAGCGCCGGAATGCAAGGGTGGGGGAAATGGGAGATCAGTGAGAAAACCCACTGACCAGCGGCATCGTCCTGTACGCTTCCCACATGCGAAAATCCGCAAGCGATCTGGCCGGAAATCGAACCCGGTTCACCATGGTGGGAGGAGAGTATTCTAACCACTACACCACCGTGGCCCCGCGAATGATCAATGTTCACTATCAGATTATAGTTATGTCTTATATACACAATGACGTCGTAACAGCAAATATTTACTAACACACTAAAACCAAGTGTTTTTAAGTGTATTAATATCAGCGCAACGTTTTAAACGGCTACGTTTGCCTAAAAGTGCTCACTTTAAACAATATTTTATTAACAGGAATAAATACAATGTAGCTGATGAAACCAGTATAAAAGAATAGTCGAAAATATTACTTTGCTATACAATGAACTGAAGATAATGCAGGTAAATTATCTCTAAACTTTAAGCGTTAAAAATATTTCAAAAAGAGATGACACTGAACGCTCAGTTGCAGGGATATAGGTTCACCATATTGAAAATTGTAGGCAACTGTGTCTACCAGAATACATCAGCATTATGGCCAAATCGCCTTGTTCGAGGACACAAGTTTAATTTTATGTCATAAATTTGGCAGCTATAATTTCAGTGAATTTAAAACGGCATACAACTATTCATACAAGGATTTTAAAGCATTTTGGGCTTTATTGCCTTGATAGAGGTCAAAAGTAGAACATATAATAATTATATATTAAGTAGTCATAACATCAACTAATCCAAAATGGCAGCCAACAATGATTACAATGCTTATCAGAGGGCTTAGGATATAATGCATATTTTCTTCTTTAACAGGCTTTTACCTACACCTGCTAAATTATAAATGGCGTTCAACATGTTAGAATTAATAAATATGATGGTAGTAGCCTGTAATGTAATATGCTTGGTGACTTATATGTACTTTTTCTCTAGTTTTTGTTTTCACACTCATTCAAGGTCACAGGGTCACGCTTCAGATCACCTGCATCTAATATGTTGGTAGTAGTTAGTAATGTAATATCCATGTTGACTTCTGTGTTTTTTCTGGAGTTTTTGTTATCAAGGTCATCCGAGGTCATGGGGTTCTGATTAAGGTTACCTGCATTTTATATGGTGCCCGTAGTTAGAAATTATCAAGTTTGTTGACTCCTGTGTATTTATTCTCGATACTTTGTTTTCAAGGTCATTCAAGGTCATGGGGTCAAGGACGAGGGTACCTATATCCAGTATGGTGGTATTTGTGTGTAATGTATTATGCTTGTTGACATTTATGTATTGTTTCTTGGGTTTTTGTATCCAAGGTCATTCAACATCATGTGGTCAAGGTAGTCTGCATTCAATATGATGATGGTAGTTTGTAAAGTATGGCGCCTGTTGACTTTTATGTATTATTCCTTGAGTTTTTGTTTTCAAGGTCATTCAACATCATGGGGTCAAGATCAAGGTAGTCTGCATCCAATATGATGGTTGTAGTCAGTAATGTATTATGCTTGTTGACTTTTGAGTATTTTTTCTCGAGTTTTAGTTTTCAAGGTCATTCTAGGTCATGGGGTAAAGGTCAAGGTAGTCTGCATCCAATATAGCGGTGGCAGTCAGTAACATATTTTGCTTGGTGACTTTTTTTGTGTTTTTTTCTCGAGCATTTATTTTCAAGGTTATTCAAGGTCATGGTGTCAAAGTTAAATGTTGTCTGCTTCTAATATTGTGAAATTAGTTAGTAATGTATTATGCTTGCTGACGTATATGTATTTATTCTAGAGTTATTGTTTTCAAGGTCATTCAAGGTAATGGGATTGAGGTCACTGTTACCTGCATCCAAAATGACGGACAGGTGATAACGACCAAGATGGCGGTCGCCTACCAAGATGGTGGCCATCTATCACGATGGTCGTCTTTTGCACCTTTCAAGATGGTGGAATTGGTATGGGTGAGGTATGACCTCTGGAAAGTTCATTTTTAAATACATCATAAAATGTTTTTTTTATATTTATTTAATAATTTTTATATGTGTGTTAACGATTTTTGAATAAATTTGAACCAATTATTTTCTAATTAATTTTTAATGGTTTTAATAATATATAATACATTTTTTATTATTACATTTTTAAACGATATTCAAATAATTCTTTATGATTTTTTAAATAATTTTTATTACTTTTAGTAATATTATTTTTAGAATTTTTTTTTTTTTGTTTTAAATCTTGTCAATTGTGTTTTACTTTTTTTATTATTATTTTTTGGGTCAACGCCGGGATCTCGAATCCCGGTCACCTGGGTCGCTGATCTAGCTCCCTGATCTTACCCATGGTCACTGATCCGCCTGAGAAATTAAGCATTTTTTGGGGTAAAAGAGAATTTTTTAAGGAAAAGGGGGAACATGTAGGGACATTTAGTCGACTGTTAGGGAAGAAAGGGAATTTTTGAAGGCACAATGGACAAAAGGGAAATTCCAATATGGCGGCGGGCGGTTACTCCGCTCCTATCACCCCTCCCTTTGAGCCATAGTCTTTTTATATATTACTCACAACATTACAAATTAAATTGTTATTTTGAATTTATTTCTTTTCTGACTTGCACAACTAAACATAATAAACGGAGAATAAAGGGTTATAAAATAGCACAAATTGTTGATAAATCAATAAATAATGTTAACAGTAACTGATAAATGACGCTTGAGTGGATCAGAATGGGCATCCATGTACGGCATTTTGGAACTCTGGCTTAGTATAATTTAATTTGACTGCATGTCATATTAATAATCTTTAAAACGTACCTCCACTCCCTCAGCCCTTTACGTCAGGATAACATCTACGGTTTTGGAAGACAGATTTTTGTAGATGTGTTATAAAGAAAATTCAATTCTCTATCTCTGTGTATTTCTTGCAGACACTGAATACAGTCTTCTGACGGTTAAACTTTCGTTTTTTGGTCAACCAATTTGGGTTCAAACTTAGAAATTGCTATACTTTATCACGCAAGGAAAGTAATTCTTAGAAGAAACATTTGTTTAGTAAATATGTATATGTGCGAATGTTTCGTGTGAAAGACAGTCCAAGACGGGTAATCATCACTGTGCATGTAAATAGGCGTTTACTTTATTAACGGAACAAAATCGTTTTACTTTTCCGTATTATCATCACATGGAACAGGAAAACTGCGCGGATTATTTTGAGGACAAGCTAAACTTTACACACTTATAAGCGTAATCCACCTCTGCATTGAATTACAGTTAACAAGGCTCACTCAGGAATGTGAGAAGTAATTACGAAACTGACTAGGAAAGACGTTTGGGATCACGTGCTGTATGTTTTAGAGTAATATTGGCAACTTACTGGAGAAACAAACAGTGAATATATAGTTTATCGGGTATTTATTGCTCTGTGTAGCCTAGACTACAGGCCATTCATTTCGAGACATTTCATGGTCTCTAATTATCTTACATATGAAAACATTATTTTACGTAATGTGTAATTTAATGTTTTTAGTGATTATCACTTTGTTTTCAATGTGTGTTGGCAAGGGGATTTATAACTTAATATCTCATTTCAAATTTAAAATAATGCATGATTTGGAAGTAGTTTTTTCCAGTGGTTCAGTGTGGTCTGTTCAAATTTATCATTTACTATTTGTTTCTCGTATCTAATACAGGCTATTTCATAATTCCGACGGTTTTTACCACTAATTTACTTTAACTACAATACATATAATGTGTTGTAATATATTCAGACTAAACTGAGCTGAAAGAAATATTATTCGTGTTTTGTATGCTTTTTCCTACAAAGCCATATTCCCTGCAGCAGTTAACCACGCCAACTCCGCGGCACGCTCCTGTGACTTGGGAGGGGGCAGTCTGCCGAACATACCGGAAGTGGGACTTAAAAACATTTTCAGCTACACGAGATCGCTCATTTTTTGTGACGAGAAGTGTACAATTTTATTACGTGTTTTTTTTAATTAGTTGTAATTAAACTAGTCTAATTTATATATTAGTATGTGTATCATATACATAATTTTTTATCCATTTGTCACGTAAATTATATTCACATCTATTTCCGAGTAGCTATAACATTAGTCGCTTGTCAGCCTCCGAACGCGTTCCACGTATATATAGTCAGGCTCTCTATGTAAGATCGCTTCATTCCTTCACCAACCTCCGAGGTCGACGGATGTGTTTGGAAGAGCTTCTTGTACGATTTCATTACGTATTCGTTTAATTTATTTGGAAACATTCGTTTTGTTTAAGCTCGCGAGCAAATGCACATATATTAAACGTTTTCTTTTTTATGCATGTTAATCAATTAATTTCTTTTTACATGTGGATTACGTTTCTAAAGTTTCTCACCAGTCTCGCAGGCAGACATACGTGTAAGGTATGTGCAAGAGGCGTCAAGTAGTGTCATATATATATATATATATAGTTATTGTGTTCGTTAGCCGTTTAATTAATAGGTACATTTTTATTCGTTGTAGGTAGAAGTCGTTAATTTCATACAGGAGACTCATGTAATCGCCATAGTCATGTAGTTGTGGTCGTTCGTTATACTTCTCTCGTGTAATTATATTTCTAACATACAGCTCAGGGTAGACTAATTCATCTCTTTATATTTTATTGATTTTTATTACGTAATGATTTCATATTGGACACACGTATTTGCAATTGTTTCATTATGAGATCAGGTAGTTATACTTCTCTCTTGTGTTATTTATTCAAAGTTATAATACTCTCGAATTCTCTAACGTTTAATTGCATTCCGAATAATACAATTTTTCAAAGTCGCTTATCTACCGACACCGTCTATGGTCAAGATGACTACCAAACCAAAACAATTTTACACTTATGCCACTCTTGCACAAAACTCACCATATATATACATATACATACACACACACACACCCCGTCCCCAACACGCCGCATCTCATCGTGTGCCAGAGCTCACTCTGGGTGAGGACGTACCAGAGCTTCTGCTCCCCACGAAAAAAGAAAGAAATTAATCAAATTGACCCTTAGTACACTTTGACACTAAACACAAAAATAATTAATTACCCCTTTCGATCCATTTAACCCATTCATTAAATTTAACCATGTATATATATTTAACCATTGCAATATATTTAACCCTTTCAATTTGATTAACGCTTTCAATCGATTTAATTAACCCTTTTATATAAAATTAATTATATCTACCAAAAAAGGCGGCATCCCTTTGAATCTAGAACACCCCCCCCCCCCCAGGCACTACTACTTGTGATCACTTAGATAAACTATTTCGCTCTCTGTTTTTGTAATGCATCTATGTGTAAGAATCAGCGTATTTGTGAAATATTTACTTTTCTAATAAATGCATAGTTTCACGTGACCTACACATGAATAAAGTGACGAAGCTCAATGGAGGGTTAGTTTTAAATTTGGTTTAAGAATACATAATGTGCGTACAAGTAGATCTTAAGCAGAAAGCAGTGCTTTTATAAGTGCTCCGTTTACCGTAAACAGCTTATACGAGCTTCTGTGTTCGCGTCCGTCATTTAAGACCGCACTGGAGCAAATTAAACTACAAAATGAGGCTCTCACAAGTTACGTGTGAAATAGTAGCGAGAATTGTAGCTTGCGAACATTTCCCCGGTTGCGTTTGCCGATGATAACACCTCTAACTCTGGTACAAATGTGAAAAAATTAGCGTCTATCAGAGTAATTGCAGGTGTTAAAGTTCGTTGGTTTGTCCTCTGTATGTTGATGTAAAGAAAAGCCAGTTATCTATTTTTTAAATTTTAACTTTTAATTTAATCTGTTTATTCGCCGGAAGGCTGTCGGTCGACAAAGAAGTCCGAGAAAGAGGCGCCACTTCTTCTACGACTGAAAGGCGCATTTTGTCTGCCTGGAGCCTTGTTTGCCTGAGAAATCGTAATGCACTGGATATCTTTATAGCATCACCTTGGTACGAACCCCATTTTACTTTGCAACACTTAGTTGTAACAGTTTTGGAACGAGTTACAATTTTTACATGTTTGTATCCTTTAATCACTGTAAATGTATTTCACTGTGTATCTGATTAAAATTTGCTGTACGAGTTGTCGATTATAGTTAGTCACACATTTTTTTCCTCAGATGTCTCGTAGGAACAAGAGCAATGTCCTCTTCATACGCCGTAGTGTGTGATCACGGAGGTCGTAAGGCATGGGTAACTACGAAAAATGCCTCCCATTGACATATATTACGACTGTTTGACGTAATATTTGAATGTCGCCATTGCGCAAGTTATTGTCAGTTATTTTTGCTGTCAAAATGTTTCGTGATTTTAAGTTTATTTTTCAATTCAATTTTTTTTCTATCTTTTCAAAAAATTTTCATTTCGAATTATTAATATACTCCCAGGGATATATTATTTTATTAAAAGATCAGTAAAAATATATTTAAAGATTTTTAGCTTTTATGAATATAAATACAGTACAGGGATATTAAGATAAATAAATTCGACGGAAATCTTGTATAAAAGGAAGTGTTCAATAGTGACAATTAAGAATTTGAAAATTACGACTGCAAGTAAAGATGTAAAAACGTTCGTAGCTTTTTTTAAATCGTTAATTCTATCAATTTACTACCTTTTGGGCGGAACTGCCATACAGGAACCACGCGGATAGAAATGGCAATTTTTTTTTATATCATTATGCCCGGTAACGAGTTCAAATAACTGCGACACACAAGCATAAATCAATTAAATATATATATATACACACACACGTGAATGGATACAAATATTTATATTTATACACTTTAGCACATCCCTCTCTCGTTGTTTTTTAGTGTACTATTTCTGTAAACCTAACCTATACATATTTCTATGTATTTGTAATTTCTTAACTCTGAACAAATCCTTCAACTTCCATATTAACGTGGCCTAATACTAATCTCTATGTTCGGCATGAGAAGCGTTATAACCAAGGAAAATGTTTAATTTTAAAATTGCTTAGTACTTGTATCCACGTGTAATTATGTATTATTACGTGAATATCTTCTGGTAGCTTCATGCTCCTACTCATATCAGTTCCCTCTGCAACTTCTTAACAGTTAACGTCCAGTGGCCTCTTATACTAAATGTTCTGAGAGAAACTGTTAATTAAGATTACACGCTGACTTTACTTACTATACGCCGTAGTTAACATTTACGAAACAGTGGTGGGCAGATAGATTTTGCAGCCCACGGCTACCAGCGGTTCATTCATTCGTCACGACCGACAATTACGGCAAGGCCCTACAATACTGGTAACACCTCCTGCTGGTTTTCGAGCAGGTGCGCTGCCATACGAATTTATTGACACCTTACACCACGAGTCGGACACGCGAAATGGGTTTAGCCCTCGTTGATTAGACCGGGAGCACAGCTATCCGAACGATCCCGCGACACCCGTCGAGGTGCGAACCAATTTTACTCGAATTATTCCCATTGTGTCCCTAATGGCCCCCGGGGAAGAGAATGGCGTCTAATTGCTCCCTGCGTGATGGACGACTCGGGCGCTGGGTACATTATCCCGCAGGGCGGGAAGTGTGGAAGGGCTGGAGTGGACCAGGAGGATGTTTGAGTATGTAATTGAGACCGTTGGAGAGAGAAGGGGTTTTGAAAGGGTGATGGGAGGAGAGGAACGGATGCTGACGTGTGATATTCACGGGGGTTGCAGGTTACCAGGAGACCCGTGGTAAGTGAGGAGGAGGGAAGTTTAATTGGGATATGAGGTATTAACGATACCTGCGCCGTCATTACACATTCACCCCCCCCCCCCCCAGTCGCCTGACACCTTCCCCTAGCCAACAAAATGAGGACACTTTTGGGGATGCATTAGTTTGGGGTGGTTTTGGTCGTGAAGAGGGGTTGGAGGAGGAGGAGGAGGAGGGCTGGCAATCCATAAACAGGACATTAACCTGACGTGTCATGGGCGTGGTCGCGCAGTGTAGTGTGTGTGTGTGTGTGTGGGGAGGGGAGGGGGGTCCTGAGTGGTTTGTTCGCCATCAATCATGTCCATATTAACTTCACCCAAACTCCCCCCAATCTCACCCTCTTGTTTGACTTCCTTCCCGAAACGCCGCTCCATAACTCGTGCGGACATGTTTGCTGAAACAAGCGCCTAACTTCTCCCTCGACGTCGACATCACACGAGCAGCCTCGCTCGCCATTAAGATCGCAGGACCGTTTAACTTGGCCTGAGTATGGCGGGTAGTGGCAGTGGAAGTTGTACTCCCCGTGCGGACCTCTGTGCCGTCGAGAAGGATCGTTGCTTTGAGTACCACGTAATAGGGATGTTAAGAAAAATATGGATGTATAGAAATTATATTAAATCAACGCTACATCGATATAAATAGTCGATATATATCAACAATATTTAATCGAAATCAATATCTTTTCCCAGGTATCAGAAATAAAAAAATTTAAAATGCTTTTTTAATAAGCTCTGTTTTGAATACAAAAACTGTATTAAAAAATTCTGTGTTTACTTTGACAACATACTAAAAACCAGACGCCGCACTTTTCTGCAAAGCATAGTGTCGTCAATATATGTAGGCCTAATATTACAAGCAATTTTACATTTGCCAAGTCCTTTAATATATAAAATATAGGATTCCGATTTGCCGAAAATCGATATTTTTATTTCGATATATAGTTTTGTAAAACGATACTTCAATAAATAACCAATATAAATTATATCGATTTTTTTTCCCGACATCATCATCAATGCCGCGTAAGGCATGGGAGCGTGTGCCCTTTTTAAGGTGTATTTAAAGTTTAAAAAAAATTAATAAAACTTTTGAGATCTTTCAACTATTGGTAAGAATGTATTATTGGCTCAGTGACTAACGACTAGCCCCCCACCGCAAAGGCGGTGCCGAGGGGTTTTTCTCTGGATGCTTCCAATTCCTCGTCCTTCTTTATTTCGTCGTTTTTTTATTTATACATTATTTGGATTGGCGATCACGACGGGTGTGTCCCTCTTGTAGGCTAGCCAGCTCAGAGAGCATCAGTGTTTTTTATCGTCCATTTTGTTGGCCAGCCTGAAGGAGGGAACCTGTCTTTTATTATAATGGCATCCTGAATAAACACAGCTTTTGCAGTTATTAGAAATATTTTCCCCTTAATAATTGCATAATCAATTCTATTTTTACTCTGATAAGGATAGAACTGTAAAACAATACGATAAAAATTCATGTAACTGGACGCTCCTCACAGTAAACTTAATGCCTTGATTTGTGACCAAGACCAGAGGTTCAGCACATTTGTATTGCTCGATTTCAGTTCACCCTAGCCATAAGCGGAATACTAAACTCTGACAAGTGTAGAATTCAAAAGTACTGTCTATAATATGTTAAATAGATCATTATCAATAAGCTTCACACCATTTACGCAGCATACTAGTACATGTACAAATATTTTGCCGATCAACTACTGAGGTAATCTATTTGAAATTACACCTTGTTATGTCAACAAAGGATAATAAACTCCAAGGTGGGTTGTAATGGTGCAAATGAAGTATTTTTAAATGAGGATTCAATAATTTAACGAGATTCCGCCCAGTCAGAATTGGCGACCGCAACATGCAAGGGCAGGAAGACAGCCATGGTGATTACCTGACACACAGTGCAAGCACATAGATATTGATACTTGTAAATACACGATCCAAAAGGCAGCATGCTCGCAGTTTATATTCGAAATGTGGTTCACCAGTTGCCAGATATGTAAACAGGCGGCACATACACAGGCGAGTTAATGTGAGGCGAGATAAGGTGACTGTGGCAGCCGCGCAATGGGCAGACCTATGCAATTCCACCAGTTCGACTGCAGTGCATCGGCGAAATGAGACATAGCCCAGCGTTCTGTTGGAATCACAACGCCGGATGCATCCAAAGGCACTTCCTCATAGTACAGCAGTAATGAGTCCTGTACACCATGCCATAGTGGGTATCTGTGACTTTGGTATTGACCCTAAAAATTGAGAAAAACCACGAAAATCGTTTAAAAAAAAAAAAAAAAAAAAAAAGCATAAAAATCAGGTTAAAATTATAATCGACCTCAGCTGTCATCTTGGATATCGATGACCTTGACTTTGGTCGCAGAGAATTTAAACTCGAAAAATCAGAATTATCATAACAAACTATTCGGTGACTGAAGAGATTTGAGCAGCTCTTAACGTCGAGGTCTTGACAGCCGATCAGGGTGACGGGAGGTGAGTATGGAGCAGCGCTGGAATGAAAGGGCGGAGGAAACGGGAGATCCCCGAGAAAACCCGCCGATCAGCGGCAACATCCCGCAAGAATACGTGAATCGATCCCTGTTCACCTAGCTGGGAGGCGAGTGGTCTAACGACGTCACCACTGCGGTCCCGTAAACTATTGGGGAGAGATTACATTATTGACTCCGTCCACCATCTTTCATTTCTGTGATCTAGAAACCAAGTAATCGTAAACTCAAAAAAAATTCTACCGAATTTGCACATAAACTTAATAAAATTATAAAATAACACAAAAATTACGATTATAAATATAGAAATATTAATACATAATTTTGTAACAAATTAATGTAGATTGTAATAAATTCTGTAGAAAAAATATCAAATTTTTGAAGATGCCAATAATAAGTTTAATAAAAAAATAATTACTCTAAATTCTAATAAAATATTAAAATTTCTGAAAAAATGTTTTTAAAGATGTACCTGTAGGAGGTCTAGGATTCGAATCTCGTAAATTTGGTGGGGCCACCGTGGTTTACGGGATTTATAATCGTAGTGTAATAGTAGTCCTTATCCCTAACTCTATATTATGCTCTTCACTGCTACTCCTGAGCCTTTCGCTGCTGCTAGTCAGCTTAATATCAGAACTCTCTATGATAGGGAGGCCTACTGGAGGTTGGTAACTACAGACGGCTATTCACTAAGTAAGATCCTTTCTACGAAACACATTTATTATAATGAATTCTATAATTGAATAGAACAATACAATTGACATAAATAGAAAAAGGAAACAATTACTTTAATTTATCGACATCAATTACAAGATTATTATACTGCAGCTACTCTCTAACATTGCCAGCGTATTATTTAAGTGTATTTTTAACGGGGCCTCGAGGACTGGGATTTCACCCTACTGCCTAGTCGGAATTATGCTCACCAAATATCTGAAGAAGGGTAGATTGCAGTTCTGCCTGGAGCTCCTCCAGACCGTGGTCTCTCGAAGCCTTCTGCTTAGTGCCGCTCTGGCCCTGTACGTCGTCGCTGTCCAACACTCTCTGCCGCCGTCGGGGGGGGGGGGGGGGGAGGTGTTGAGGTTCGTGCTCTGGTCCTTTGTAGCCTGGCGGTAGTAGGTCAGAGGGAATTTGTTATCCAAACAGGGGGCTCGCAAGAAACCCATAGTCTGTTCAACCTTATCAACATTAACTTGTTGTGTGTGGCCTCCTAGCCCCCGCTACACTCCCCCCCCCCCCAACCACAGGTCGAAATAGCAGTCCGTCCTGGCTGATGTATGGTATATTGTTTGTAGAATATATCCTGATAGGGATGAGTTGCAGTGGTGGGGTCGAGGAGCTCAGGCACAACTCGTCGTCTTGTAGGAGATTGGTGGCATGCGCGAACATACACTAAGGCAGTGTCGATGGTTGAATGCTAAAGTCGAGGCACCGTTTCACATATAATAAGAACTGACTGGAATGATTGAAAAATGGCAATGTAGGAAATGTATTATATTTACATTGAATCAAAAATTGAACTTGATCTGAAAACATTGAAACCTTGTAAAAAAAAAAATTATATGCACATTGTGTTGTGAGACCACGGAATAGAAGGAGGTACATCCATCGCCACATTTAACATTTAAAATCCACCTAATTACTAGGCGGTGGATATGGGTAAGAGGGAATTCAACATGGCGCACGCGCATACGGTCATAGTTTACTCAAAACGTGCCGAGAAGTTACTATTTATCAACTTGTACAAGTTTAAGTTTTTTATGTGCCTATAGGCTTAAAATGGAATTGAATTTAATAATTGGTATCATTTGAAATATTTGAGACACTTTTTTAAAACAGTAATATTGTACAACAAGGGAAAAGTTGTAGTCTAGGTAACTACCTGTGGGAAAGGTAGTGTTAGCACACCGAAGTTGGCTGTGCTGCACGGCCGAACCATGTTTTGTTAACTCAGGCGCAGCGATATTACTAGTGAGCTAGCCATTTGCCGACTGTCGGCGTGTTATATTTTCTTTTTACAACCTGATTTTATGTTACTCACCAGTGTGATTGTAGATAACTCTTAAGCAGATAAGCACATCACAAATACATTAACAACACCTTTACATGATGCTAGAAGTAGTTAAAAATTAAGATGGTTTTCGTTTTTGTAAGCCCCATACGGAAACCGATAACCTCGCTAACTTCTGGGTTGAGAACACCTCAAAATATACATATATATACATAACATACTTAGAATTTACAATTTAGGAACAATATTGCAAAAACAGACATTAATTTACAGAATTGAAAAATGTTTTGTTATACATATGTTAGTTATAGCACGTGGCTACCATTGATCGTTGAGAGTGTTTTTGCACTTTTGAAAAACAATTTCTTGGTACGAGTCCGTCGCACTGGTATCGATGCACAATTTTTACTGTTGTATCTTTGAGATTAATGTAATGCACTATTTTGATACTTGTGTGGATCTGATATTTATATCCTTGGCATGCACTCCTCGCAGAGAAAGTGTCCATGCTGAAATATCACACTTACGATTTCATTTGTAGTATGTGAAAGTACTAATTATCATAAACATGTACTTGAAGTGCTCACCAATGTTATATGCAGTATGTAGTGAACATATGAAAATGAAAAGAAATATAAGAAAATATTTTTCTTATGTCTAATACGATATCTTATGTTACTGAGAGCTCTCTTATATCTACACTGTTGTAAGTTTTTATTGTTTCACATAGTGCTCATAAATAACAAATAAGAAAGAGGTTTAAATTGCCATTCTAACGATTACAGTAGTACTGGATTACCAAGTACTCAACCTTAAACCTAAACGTGAAAACCCATAATGATTGAAAAAAAACATCAGTACATATAGAGACAATAGGAATTAGATGATTTATTACACAATAGAAATATAACACTGATTCAACATATATACTTATGTATACAAGCCATCAGGAGGCTGTATAGTAGCAATTGCATGTTGCTTTAAATTGAAATGCCTTACCCTGGTGTGGACGCGGTAAAAAAATTTTTTTTAAATTTAAGTATGACACTTGCAATGACAAGCACTCATAATAAACCTTTGTGTCCTGATACTTACTTCCTATAAAGACACAGTGGTCTTATATTAAGATAACTCATCAAATTCAACATCTTTTGCAGATGGCAAGCAATTAATGGTATTCTTTAGAAACCTGGCAAACGTGTTCTGGTAGACAACCACTAGTGTAATTAATTATAATTTGAAATTGTAAGGTCACTTCAGAGGATTGCAATGCAATATTGTATAGTTATATAACTTGGCAATTTAAATGCCAGACAAAAGCGCTGGATACACACTAAGAAAATACACAATTTTACTAAGTACACATATATGTATATATGCTGAAGTTTGAAACATAACCGCAAGGCTGAGTGGCAAATATCTTAACTGGTGTCCACTTACTTATAACATGCTTGAAAAAGAGAAACTTGGTCGACTTGTAATTACAAGAAGACATAAAATATCAAGGACTTGTGACATGTATTTCAATTAAAATACACATTTAACTATGCCGAATTATAATATGCAGAAATAAGTTCCAGATGGGAACAAAATAAAGTTATTCTTTAGCAATTATAGGGCTTGGCCAAGTGGTACTTAGTACTTCAAATAGTTGTGAAACTTATTCTCTGTTTGCCCCATTATATGGGTATACTATAACATTATTTACTCATGTAGGTCTGGCTATCTACAAGCTTTATGAAAGGTATTCTTGCTTAGTTAGCATTTTGTAGACGTGTCAGAAGCATTGTAAACTTAAGGAGTTTAATGTACATGGCGACAATACAAAATAACAGTAGGCCTATAAAGGCCATGGATGGGTAGTCATAATGCAGAGGCTAGAGTACCAAAAACAGCTTGTTTTCGTTTACAGTATGATACATATATTGTGAATGAAATTTTGGTAGAACTGGGAACTGGGTTTGTGGTTTATTTGCCAGTTAGTGTGGAGTGCATCACTTAGGTTAGAAAAATGAATGCCTGTTGTGAGATGCAATTGTTGGAGGTGAAATGAACTCTGATTCAACCAGTGTACTGGCACCACAGTCTTCTGGAGAGTGACTGTGGGCGCTCTCATGTCACAGAAATGTGTTGCTTCTATGCGTGCTTGGTCATGTGTGGCGGCATAACAACCACACAGTACATGTAGTGCCACAGTACCCAATTTGTGGTTTTGCACATCAGTGTTGAGAGATCTATTTAAACATCTTAAAATAGTGCCTTTTGGCGGGTTGGTAAGGGTGTACTGGTGGGGGAGAATGGCGTGGATTGGAAATAATTTCTCGTGGGAACAGTGGAATTTTTATTTGGAGAACAGTTGGCATCTGACAGTAGAGTGGCTTCTTGGCCACATTTTGAGTTTTCGCACTTTAGCGATTCCTTAGGGATGGCTATAACATCCGGGGAAATGTCTGATGATGGCTATATAGCCTTGACAATACCTTTGTATGGGTCAATTGCCACAATGGTGGATGTAACATGAATTTGGCAAGTGTGATTCTGGAAACGATAGGGAACAGGTATGACATAGTAAATTTGCCAGTTTGAGTTGGTACGTAAGACAGGTATCGGTAACTTTATAACTAATTGTGTACTGGTAAAACTGCATTCAGCCAAATTATTAGTGTAGTATTTAATAATTTCTTTCGTATCAATGGCTAATGTAAGGACCAACTTATTCTATTGTATTTTCAAGTAATTCAAATAATGTGTCAACTGAGATTTGTTTACATTACTTGAGTGTAGGCGATTGATATAACAAGATTGCACATACGTATGGACCAGCTCCTCAATCACAATGTTGTTTAAAAGTTGCAAGGAGTCGTGGACAGCAATGTGAATTGTAACGCAAGATTATTGACAGTGTTTATAGCAGACTGTTGACTAATCATACTTTGTGACAGCTCGTTAATTGTTTCGGATAAAGAGTTAACCTTGTCAGTAACTCTGTGCTCAATTTCTGTCATCGTCTTAAAGGTGACATTGAAAGCTTTGTTTGTGACTTATATACCGTGTGTGAGCTCGTGTATTTGGGCATGACGTGCGATCCGCACAGACTATGTGTAGGTGTTGATCAAGACTGTTTGGTGTTGGAAATTGCAAAAGTGTTATGTCATTAAGTGCTAGGGTATAATTAAATTCAGAATCAGGCGGCAGCCAATACGTTCCGGCTTAGTGCGGAACGTGGCCGGCATCGTGGAAACGGCTGGCAGCAGAAAACATATTTCTGAGTGACCTCGAGCAGCGGCAGCGGGAGGTGTGCTCCTCATTCCCTGCTGTGGGAGGTGCTGATTGCTCTGGTTTCCATGGCGACAGGCGTGCCTCGCGCCGGCACATGCCGCCAACCGCGTCTGGTCGTGGGATCAGCTGCTCGCTGCTGTTGTAGTGGCGCCGTACACAACGTGAGGTTGGCGGCCCTGGCTCTCGTCTCCGCGCCTGGGTGGTGCTGCAGTTTTGTCGCGTCGTGCCGGCAGCTAAGTTGGATGGACAGACCGCCTCGCGTTGTCTGGTCCTTACTATGTCACGCATGTGCTGATTACAGCGCGCTGTCAGCATGTGCTGATTACAGCGCGCTGTCAGCATGCCCTGGTTGCGATCTAGGCTGGCTGCCTTAGCGACGTCCCAATAACTCTCACAGCATCACATGATAGAACTATTTCCCCCATATAGATTCTCATAATTACTGTAACATATTGTAAGGAGATTATTAAACACTGATCATAATTAACACATAAAAAATTTTACTTTCACATTGAAATGGCCACGGTGGAGATGTGTAAATTTTATATAGAGGTCCCTGCTATCGGCATATTTGTATTCTAATATTACTTCAACTTGGTTTGGCACTCACACATATAACGATCTAATTTAATCTATGTGCCTTTCATAAAAAATGTTATATGCCATAGTAAAATTTAGTTTTCAGTGATTTAGTTGTATACACAATGCATTGTATCATCTTAAATTCGCAATAACTTCCTCTAAACTGATTTGTGTTATCAAAACAAGGGAGCGCACTGTGAAGGCGCGGTGTTATAGAGGCCTTGTACAAATGTGCAGCACCCCGCAGGCTACGTGTTTTTCGGCAGTGTTTTGTGTAGATATGGCGACACCGCAATGTAGGTCGCGCTGGTGCTGCAGTGTGGCAACGGTGTCCTTGTGCATGCGGGGCTGGGGGAGGGGAAGTTGTGTGAAGCGCTCGTGTGTCTAACATTGGGCCGGCTGCGCCCTAGCAATGTGCTTTGTCAAATGTTTATGCGACCTAGCTGTGATTCCCGTGTTTTGTCGTCGGCGCGCGTGTTGTAAGCTGTGTTTAACGTGTCCTTCTCCTAACTGGAACGTTTGTTTCGGCCTGCGGAGCGAATTTCCTTGCTCTCATAAATTATTTTCAACACTGGTTGCTCGCTTCAATTTACAACTCATAGAATAACAAGATTCAAACAGTAATCTTTACATATTTAACTAATTATATTTTTAATATTTTTTGCCTCTGGTCTCGTGTGCTACACTTTATATTATTATAGAAGTCTTATAGCGTACGCTGATACCTTCCTGTATTTACATTTTTATAGCAATAAGTAAACTCATAATTTGAGACTTTTTGGTAATTCAAAATTATAGTATTAATGCTCAATAGCATTCATAACTAAATATCTTATCCTAACATGTTACGATATTTAGACTGTTCAATATCCTTTATATAGTGATATAATAAATGATACATACTTCGTTCTATATATATATATTTAAGTATTATAAGAACTTTTGCAATTGGCTATGGGGCCCCTGGGTTTTTCCTTATATTCTAAGTTCATACACTTTATAATTTTATTATATTATTCTATTGACTTATATTTGCTCCCTGCAATAACATATTAAAGTTTTCAGTCCAACACTGATCCTCAATTCAAACAATTCTTATACTAGCCTAAACATTTTATTTAATTCTTATAATCTATGGTGGCCACAAACTATCCCTTAACCTAGTAATAATTTGTCTTCTCCTACTGCACTTTCTAATTCAATATTCTGCATTATAATATGGGGTCTAATTTCACCATTCCTGTGGCTCCTCGTTTAGGCCTGTGTACGAGACTTTTATGTGTCTTGCAATGGAAGTCCCCTGCTACTATTCCGCCCTTATACTGACCGGAAGTCTCCATACCGGCAGTGGATATAATTTGGGTCCTCAATGTCGTTTCAGTTCTTGCGACATGCGTGTTCTTGTTTCTACGCTCAGGCGCGAAACAATTAATGTCGGGTTCTGCCCGATATGTCCGTAACGTGAGCTAAATGAGTGCCTACTGTAATAATGGACTGAGCGCAATTTAGCAGCTGGCAAATGCCTGCGCGACATGGACTTGGCTGTGTGATCTAGTGCCTCATGTGGCCACCCATGAACCTATCATATGGCGTACATGAAAACTGGGCTGTTTAACATTTTAATTTGATTTTGCCCATTTACGATCACAAAACTGTATTCTGCCCCATATTGCCCACCATTTTGTGTAATAAATATCTTATTATAGCCCTCGCACGTAGTTGCTTCAAATTTCTAACAGTAATGCACCCAAATGCATTTAAAGTGATACTTATACTTTACACTGTAGAAGGAATGTATACCTGTACTGCCACTTTATTTTCTAAAATAATTTTGCGTGGGCAGGAGGGGTTTGTCTACTATAGACAGGGGAGGTGGTTTTCTTGCACTCGGTCTCACGTTTACTACTACTGAATCACTTCTATATATATTAATATATCAAAACTATACTCCTGTCGTGGGTGTACAGCGTAACTTATAATTAATGCAAACTACAAAGAAAATAAGAGTTTGAAAAAGCACTCCTAAAACACACAAAAAACCAGTGGAGTGTTTCTCGCTTGCAATGGAAAGAGGTTGTCCCACATTCAATTACAAGCAGAGAACATGCATTAAATAAAAAGACGCAAAGAAGCGTTTCTAGCTGGAGTGGGATGGGAGTCGTGACGTCGTACAGCGTAGCTGGTAAGTACAGCGTCCTACTCGTGTGTAATACTGACTCACGCTGGTGCACTTACCTCAATGATGCTTACAGCGCACTCGCCTTGACCAGAGGAAGTTAACAGCTGTTCTCATCTCACGCTGGTTGCTGTGTTCTACACGTAATTGACGAACAACACTGACAATAAAGAATTACTGTAATAAGGAGCTACTAATAAAATGAAAGCACGAGGGATTACAATAGCAATACGGGAAGGCACAAAGTGCAAGTGAAATTCCAGTTAATGTAAGCTTACTCACCTAAGCATTATGTGTAAATGTGCGGCGTTCCACCAGTGTAAGAGTGGTCACTATCTCTAACTCTATATTATGCTCTTCACTGATACTCCTGAGCCTTTCGCTGCTGCTAGTCAGCTTAATATCAGAACTCTCTATGATAGGGAGGCCTACTGCGGGGTTGGTAACTACAGACGGCTATTCATTAAGTAAGATTCTTTCTACTAAACATATTTATTATAATGAATTCTATAATTGAACAGAACAATACAATTGACATAAATAGAAAAAGGAAACTATTACTTTAATTTATCGACATCAATTACAAGATTATTATACTGCAGCTACTCCCTAACCTTGCCAACGTATTATTTAAGTGTATTATTAACGGGGCCTTGAGGACTGGGATGTCACTCTACTGCCTAGCCGGAATTATGCTCACCAAATATCTGAAGAAGGGTAGATTGCAGTTCTCCCTGGAGTTCCTCCAGACCCTGGTCTCTCGTAGCCTTCTGCTTAGTGCTGCTCTGGCCCTGTATGTCGTCGCTGTCCAACACTCTCTTCCGTCTGGGTTGGGGGGGGGGGGCTGTTTACACCTTTATAGTCCGGCGGTAGTGGATCAGAGGGAATTTGTTATCCAAACAGGGGACTCGCAAGAAACCCATTGTCTGTTCAACCTTAACTCGTTTTGTGCGGCCCGCTAGCGTCCGGCACAGTAGTTAACTTAAAACTGTCAATAATAACTGTTACATATTAGACAACCTAGTACAAATTCGGTTAATTGGAAATGCTTCAACACTTTTTGAATTAACTATAGACAACGTAAAAAATATCACAACAACCCAAACATTCCAACATACACAGAGGGTACCAAACAACAAGACCAGCAGGCCACATGAACAAATATCAGGACCGACAACCTAACAAAACCGATTGACTACTCTGTTCAGCCAGACCGACCAACCATTCAGACTGACCTCACTAGCTGGCCATACCAAATAAACATACCAGCGGTAGATGCCAAACATGTATACGAAAAGTATTGTACATGCAAACAGACCAAAAAGACCGACTAGCTGTACCATCCATCAAGAACGGCCGATCATGCGAAACATCAATACCACCCTTACCAATCGTCAAGACCGTCAAGCTATACAAAACATACCAAACGATTATACAGAGCATTTATACCCGCCAACCAGACCTACTGGCCATCAAAGCGACTGGACATACAACCGACAAGATCCAACAACTGCTACACCAGTCGACCATACCAACCAACACGACCGACCAGCTATAAATCCATCAATATTGACATATTGTACCAAAGTAGTAGGATTTGAGGACGTCGTGTCCAAGGGGATGGGGAATCGGAGTATTGCAACGGTTCATGCTCTGTCATTCCGGTCCCCCAGTGGTAATTTCTCCCTCGGTATTTCCCTTTTCCCCTTAAAATTTCCTTTTTCCCCCTCAATATTTCCCGTTTTTTCCTCAAAAAGCACCGATCACACTAGTTGCAAAAACGAGCTGCAGAAAGGCACTTTTCGTTCCATCATAAGGATTTGCGAGGCTCGCTTCTCGAGGGCCGAGCAGTGGCAGGCATGTGGGTTTTATAGGCATAGGGTAAGCCAAATCGATACACAGGGTCCAGGGTCCAGAGTCACACCTTACCATCAGCTATCTTGCCCGTCATGTTAGATTTTGGTAACCTTGACCGTGGCCTTTGACCATGACCCCATTTCCATTACCTTGGGTGAACTTAAACCCAAAAATTGGAAATAAATCCAAAATATTTCCAAAAAATTTATTTAAAAATATTTTTTAACTATTAAAAATATATAACAAACACTGAAAAAAAACCAAACCGTTTATAAAAATTATTTCAAAGAATTATTTTAAAAAATCGCACAAATGTCAACTTTTTCCCAATAAACCTTGACTTAAGACCCAAATGTATTAACCAAAGGCTGAAAACATTTGATCCACGACTCAAGCCTCAAAATGTTTGACTCGAAACCCTTGACTCAACACCCAAGGCTCAAAACATTCGACCCATGATTCAAGACTAAAAATGTTTGACTCGAAACCCTTGACTCAGGACCCAAGACTCAAGTATCAAGACCCTTGACTCAAGGCTCAAGACTCAAGACCTAATACTCAAAACTCAAGACCTTTCACCAAAGAACCTCGACCATAAAATAATGAAGAAATTAAAAACAAAATCCGAATGTTTGGATATAACAGGACCCTGAGCCGAAGCCAGCATAATGTTTTGTTATTATGGTCTTTCGGCTACCATGTTATGATGTCACCCAACCAAAACATTGAATACAAGTGACCTTGAACATGACCTTAGAACTTGACCCGTGACCTTTTATAACCTTGAATCCAAAAAATCCAAAACATTCTCAAAAATTCTAAAACAAAGCTACAAAATCGAAAAAAAAAATTGCTAAAAATTTATAAAGAATTTATTTAAAACTTATAAAAAATTATTCAAAATTACAAATAATTTTTTTTTATACTTACATTTCCGGAGGTTCCCCAGCCATCATGTCCAACAGACGAATGACCATTCGCCAATTAATCACATTGTCACAACTTTCCATCCCCTACCATTGTTTATCATTGGTCAATTAGTCGGCAGCCCTCCACCCCCTTAGAATGCACTCCGCCAGCCATATTAGTTTTTTCGTTTGTAATTTGTTTACTTTAATCTCCTAGGTAGCACTAGTGTTTTAATTCTCGAATTCGTCACCAGGCGAACATCGATTAAGTCCAGATAGCAGCCATAATTGTTTACATTTATTTAAATTATAGGTGGTACTGTCCGCGTCTGTCATATTGGACTCCATTTCGATCAAATAAGTGGAGCTAATTTCTCGATTTAGCCAACAGGCTATCTGATGAAACAAACATTATCTCACATTCTGTTATGCCATTTTCACCATCTTTGATTTCGTTTTTTCTTTGATACCTTCCTTTAATTCCCGTTCATTCCTTCTTAATTTTGTCGCCATGATTAAGTCACCTGTGTTCCACCCAACATCTTACATTGTATTCATGCTCTGCCATTCCACCCCGATTTAGTAGCCTGCTGATTACTTGGCCCCCTTGAACCACCATCACAGGTTATATCACTTCGCAAGCTAGGATTATTTCATAAGTGCTTCTGGATCTTAACCATCGAAATCCATTTAGTTCTTCATTTGTATTTACTATAAAAATAACTGTGGTGAATTAGAACAACATCAGTCATGTAGACATTTATGTAGGACCTCTCTTCGCCATATACCGCACTGGAGCAGGCCTGGCCAGGCCGTTTCGGCCTCCTCCATCCCCTCCCTCCAAGTCTCAGGGTCAAACTTCTACTACTTCAACAGTATGTTTTCATGTCTGTTGCATCCAAACTGCTTAAAATGTATTATGATGGCAATCTACTCTGAGTTTCTGTATATTTAAATTCAACACTATAACTTTATTGCCATATTGTTGATTGTGCACAGCCAGTGATGTGGTTACACAAGAAATATTTAAGTACTAACTTTCAGATCATTGTATTTTGACATATAATTTCATTTAACTTTTTTTATTGTGCTCAACTAGAGTACCACCACGTAGTAACTGATAAAAACCAAAGCTATCTTATTCTCTATAACAGGGAAGTTGGCATTATAGGGCAAGGTACAACAACACCAGCTAGAAATAAAACAATTTCTCTTTGAAATAATACATATATTTATATACTTCAGAAACAATCATAAAGAAACAGAATCTCTACAGTTTCCATATATTCATGTAATGTATTTACAGTAGAATGCTCACTTTTCACGTAGTGAATATTATCTGTTTATGCGTAGCTCAAGACAGTCTAAGCTATTAAGCGTCCAACCAGAACCGTTAGCTATATATTCTCTTCTTTACGAAAAAGTTTTTCTTTAAAGGCCTCTACAGCCCCTGGAATGCTATCAATATTGTACAATGCTATGTTCGCGGTCTAGAATAATCAACGACTAATGGTTTTATTTATATGTTGTGGTTTTTCGTAGGTACACTCCAGCCAAATATTATATTTTATAGGACCTTCTTCAACTTCTTCTGTTAATTTATTATCATTTGTCTAATGTGGTCAAGTTATGTACATAAGTTTTTGTACCAACAAAGTTATTCCCATCCACATAATCTTTGAAAATACCCTTGAATACTAATTGTTTAAGGTAGATTCGATTCGGTGTTACTTTTACCAACAGCTATTACAGATCGCTTGTTGCCTGTAGAAACTCTACTTTTACAGTTCTTGTTATGTCTCTTTAGGTTATCACTGCGTTTGAACAGATGTTTGCATTTGTAACATCATTGCAAAGCAGAAGAAGGATACTTCGCAAACGTAATTCTTCCATGCTTCCTCGCACTTTCGCTGTAAATAAATATCTTGTCACAGTGACAGCAACGAAGACTTGGCGAAATCATCGATGGCGAACCTGTGGTAGGTGATCCATCCGAAGAAGTCGATGGCGACACTGCTGCAGGTTTTGTTGCTGGACTCGCAACCTTTGTCACCATAATATTTTAGAAGTGCTTTCACTAGCTAAGACGATGTATCTATAATGTCAGCTAATGACAAACGAAGCCTCGCAACTGACCCCAACTGCTTATAACATACCCTAATGCAAGACCAATGGCGTCATGTTGACATAAAACCAATCATAATACGCCAAAACACATTCTGTGGACATCGACCAGCCAATCACCGAGTTGTCGTCTGACTGCAACTTGCCAATCACGTGCAGGCCCTGAGACATCACATGCAGGAGTCAGTCTGTAGGAGCCAGTCTCTGAATCTTTAGGGAGGAGTTCATCAGCAGGAGTCAATCTTTCCATCAATCCTTTTAAAATTTCACCAGTCAGCACCGCACACACTGCAATCAGCATCGCACGCACCACAATCAGAACTACACGCACCGCAAGCACTAGAATCAGAAATACACGCACCACAATCAGCACCACATGCACTGCAATCAGCACCACGCGCACAGCAATCAGCACTGCACGCGCCGCAATCTGCTCCACAATCGCACCACATGCTCCACAAATTCCGCCATCAGATCCACGTTCTCTACAAACAGCTACACACTCTGTACAATGAGGAGTTAGCACCACTTAGATGATGGAAATATAATCCAATATGGCAGGCGCAGACAGCGCCACCTATATTTTAAATAAATGTAAGCAAATATGTCTGCAACCTGGTGACTAAATCGATAGCTCGCCTAGTGATGAAATTGAAAATTAATACACTAGTGCCACCTATATGATAAAAGTACACAAATGACAAACGAAGAAAACAATATGGCTGGTGGAGTACATTCGACCGAATGAGTATGGATGAGAGGTGTAGGCCTGCCGACTAATTGGTCAATGAGAAAAATTGGTAGAGGAAGGAATGGCTATGACAATGTGATTGTTTGGAGGACGGTGGTCGTCTGCTCGACATGGTGCTTCGAGAACCTCCAGAAATGTAAGATTTTTAAATTAAAATTTTTGAAATAATTCTGAATAATTTTTTTTCATAAATATTAAATAATTTCTTTATAAAATTTAAATAAACTTATTAGAATTATTTGCGATATTTTTTAGAATTTTTGGGGATATTTTGGAATTTTCTGGGGTCGTCATACAAGGTCACGGGGTCAAGCTCTAAGGTGAAGATCAAAATCACTTGGATTCAATATGGTGGTTGGGTGACATTATAACATGGCATCCAAAATACCGGAATGGGAGATAAATGATGCTAGCTTAGTCTCCTGGCCCCATTATGTCCAAAGATTGAAAACTTTAATTTTTAACTTTTTAATTTCTGGTCGATGGTCTTTGATCACGGGTCTTGAGTCTTGTGTCTTGAGTCTTGAGTATTGGGTTAAGGGTTTCGAGTCAAGTATTTTGAGTCTTGGGTCTTGGGTCTTGGGTCTTGGGTCAAGAGTCTTGAGTCTTGGGTTAAGGAGTCTTGAGTCTTGATTCAATGTTTTTTTTTTTGGGAATTCGTTGGATTTTTTTTTGGGAGTTTTATATAGTTCTAAATAATTTTTTTACATTTATACTTTTTTGGATAATTGGGATTTTTCTTAGTTTGGAAAGTAATTCTAAAAATTTTTTGGGTTTTTTACTCCAAGCCCTGCGCCCTGTGTGCTGATTTGGCATATCCTATATCTATTAACCCAATATGGCCGTCACTGCTCTACCCTCGAGAAGCGAGCCTCCCAAATCCTTCCGATGGATCGAAAAGTGCTTTTCTTAGGGTCGTTTCTGTAACTAAGGGGATCGGCACTTTTTTGTGGGGAAAAAGGGACATTTTAATCAATAAATGGAAATTTCTAGGGAAAATGGTCGATTTTAAGGGACAAAGGGATGTTTTGAGAGAAAATGACCGCTGGGAGACTGGAATGACAGAGCAGGAACAACTCAGACGCTCCGATCCCCCATCCCCTTGGCTCCGACTTCCCCAAATCCTACTGCTTACCACCATCAAGGCCAACCAACTAGACCACACATACCAACTGTCACAACCTTCAAGCTATACCAACCATCCAGACTAAACATACCAAGCGTCTACACTTACAGTACTTACGATACCAATCATCTATACCCACCCACCAAGCCAACTGGCTATCAGATGTAGATATTTGCAAGAAAATGCTTGAAGGCCTAAGAAAGAGAAAAACATGTTAATCCAGTAAGTTTTCATGTAAGGAAACGATAATGCGTTTCACAAAATTTGCATCTGTGTCAGTTTTAAAAAAAAAGATAGGTTTTCTGTAACAATATTGGTATGCAAATCTTAACGTCCACAAAATAACTTTTTATTTATTAATGATATTCTGTCGCCTTCTTCAGTAATTGATCCAGAAGGAACAGTTTACGCATGAACATATTTCACACTATAATACAACACTACAAGGAAATCTAGGAAGTCTAATGTACGAATTCAAATAGACTGGTACGCCCTACAGTGGTAGTTAAAACAGATCTTGTAGACTTAAACCTGCAGCGCACTCACTTCATATCAACATGCATCAAACTCACCAATTCTATCTTCGCTAACTAAAAACTTACCCTACTTTCTTCAGACCTAATCCAGTCAAAGGAAATTATTTTATCCTCCGCGATTGTCGCATAGATTTTCCCAGGCCCTCTCCGCTTTGCTTGGTTCGCTATGCTCTTATCTAGACCATTCTTCTTTCGGGGAGTGTCAATGGCTACAATTTCTGCCATGGCACCAACTAGCCCTGCTATAGCCACGATGCATGCTCCCATTTATTAAAATAAACCCCGACCTGAGGCGTAAAGGGCTTGCCCTGAGAGGCATCCCATTCTCCAACCGTCTTAGCTACTAATACGCATGCCGGAGGGCACATAGAACTGTGAAGGTGCTCACGTTGGCGTAGCGGGATTTGGGGACTCGCCAGATAAATTGTTATAGATAGCCATCGTCTCTTAAGTGTGACATGAAATGACACCCTAGCAAGGCATGTCTTGGAAACATCCGCTTCCTAAGAAATATTCAATCTACGATCCGACAGTGATCAAACGCGATTCCCGGTGGTGAAAATTCCTGTATCAGTCAAAACGCAGCCGAATTTTCCATAAATTTAAGTTAAAAATTAACATTTTACTAAAAAATAATTTCGAATAAATGCAATACGTATTTTGTATGTTTCTCGAAATTTTGTAGAAAAGCGATAAAAATAAACGTCTCAAAGTTTCCTGGAACTCGGAATTTTGAGCAATAAAATCTTAATTACTACATGTGTTCCTTAAGATCTTGTTAAATGTAAACATATTGTAAATCGCGCAAATTTTTTGAATAACTGGAACAGGAAATTATGCCACGGATAGAACATACTGAATAATCGGAAAAACTTAAGTTCCTCTATTTTTTATCAGAACATTACTGATGATTGTCTCGGAGAAATGTTAGTAGATATTAGCTCAAGGCTCGCAACAAGTTGTATGAAAGCGTATAATCTATATGGTTCTTAAAATATATAAGTTTACTCTCGAAAATGAAATTTTTTCGCTCTCGCGGGATTCAAACTCAGAACGCCAGTCAACAAAGTTACGGTGGTAGGTGTCAAACTATGCTATTTGTTTTTAAAAAAATGGTATGACTATAACAAAAAAATTCGTAGGGTCCGTACTACAGTTGCCACAGCCGGCCAGATTTAACACTTGCAACGATTTCCTGCGGCAGAAGGAAGTTTGTATCCCGGCGGAAGGGGTCGACATGAAGAGCAACGATATCGCCTTATATATATATATATATATCCCCCCAATCACCCCAAGCGTGTGACCGCAGGCGACGCGGCCAGAGGTCAGTGTAATGAAGTACGAATGGCCGCGACTGTCCGCTGTAACTGCGCCATTAACGTTCTTTGTGGCTCTGCAGGCGTGTTTTCACGGGGAACGGCGGGGTGGTAAGGTGGTAGCAGCGCAGAGCCCCTCGGGGGCGGGCACGTAACCCCCCCCCCCACCTTCCAAAAAAAAACCCTGAAAATGTACCAACTCAACGACCGTAGGCGACCCGCGCCGAACGAAAATTCCCTCGGCCTCGCCGCTTTACGACACCGCGACACGTGGCGTTATGGCAACAACGACAGTTCCTTCTCTGCGAGAAAGTAAAGGACGGAGGAGAGAGAGAGAGAGAGAGAGAGAGAGCTGTGTCCCATACCCACGGCCTGCAAGGTGGTGGGGAGTTTAAGGGGCGCAGTTTCGGAAAAAGGTGCAAGCGAAACTGTTACGACCCCCGAACATAGGGATGAGGCGCGGCGATTATCCGATTGCGAGGTATACTCTGCGACGGAAATTCAGGATTGCAGTTACCCAAGGTTCAGCTCCCCGGCCAATTTGTCGGCACTAAGTGCATACAACAATTTGAAAGCAGGTATTCCGCATAGTCGAAACAGTGAAGAAAGGACTGCATTGGCTGCCCTGTCATCTCCGATACATGCACAAATTTTTTTATGTGGGGTTGGGAAAAGCGCTTTTCTTGATTCACAAGTTGAAAAAAAAAGAAAGAAAGGCGTTATGACACACACTGCATGTGTGTGTGTGTGTGTGTGTGTATATATATATATATATATATATATATATATATATAAGTGGTGATCCCCCACCACTTCTTCCTTCTCCTTTCTCTCTCTCGGAGTACGCCACTGATCATCTTTACGCACAAGGAACCATGGCGATGCGCAGACTTTCGTACGTAATTGCACCACGTCACAATAAACTTTAACGTTGGTCAACTATCCAAGAAATCATATTCTGAAATCATAATTTCGTTGTAGGCCAAAGTCAAAGATACTGGTGCTGTATCAGAGGAAACTCCACCCAAAACTTGTTCAAATTACTGTAGTTTTCAAAACTAAGCCAAACAAATTTATTTCCCATTATGTGATCTCGTTTCTGTGAGTTTTTTTTCTGGAAGCAGAATTTCGAATTAAAAGGATGTGTATTTGAGGTATTTTATACTTGTGTGGTATGATAGGGGGTAATATTGCACTGACGGCTAAGACCGGTGTCACACTATGTGTTCTTGCCGCTGTGGCTAAAACGCTCCAGTTTGACAGGATGGGCACAACATATTGATGTAAATGCGTGGTGTCACTCTAGTGAATGCCGCACTAGTCTGACACCTCACATTTACAACAATGTGTTCTGCCCATCCCGTCAAATCGCATCCCGTTTAGCCGCAGCGGCACAAACGCATAGTATGACATCGGCCTAAACTGGACCATATCTGTATCTAGCGAGTATGTGGAGTCAGATTGCATCTGCCGACAGGCACGTAAACGAATAAGTCAAGCAGCGCTTCCATTTCATTATAAGCATGGAAATGAGAATGGTTTGAGACGTGTAGCCTGAAAAAAAAAGTTTTTTTATTTTCATGTAGTCTGTAAGCAAAAACTACTATTTCAGGTCAATTATATATTTGTTCAATACACAGATATAGCCTCCATTTGGGTTTCTTTTTAAATATATAATACACATAAATAGTTCCCACAGATTATGTTCAGCTAACCGACTTGTATACATGATGGCGATTCCTAATTTGAACCACCTCTAGGGTCTAAATTGGACAAATCCAATTAAGGAAACTCGTTATGAATTATTCTGCAGTGTTTAGTCTACTTTCCGAAGGAAATAAATGGTTATGAGATCACTTTCCTCTTTGTGTGTGAGCGCTGGACCCCCTCCCCTCTTTTAAATTCCAATTTTTGAGCGTATGAACCGACTTTCATAAAACTTGGTACATATGTGTATAGTATTTAGTAAGGAGACCTGACTTTTATTGTGTTCGAGCACGCCAGGTATTTACTTTAAAAATGGCGACCATTTAAATGTTTAAGATAATATGTCATATCCTATCTCGGGAACCCTACAACCGATTTTAACCTAATTTTGTACGCTGGTAGAGCATCGTGTAAGGATTAAATTTAGAAATAGATATTGCTCGTAGTCTCTGTCCCCATCCACGAATCCATACAACGCGCTCGAGGGAGGGAGGAGGGGGCTGAAACTAGTTTGGTGCGTTTGGTCGGTTATGTTCGTACTATTTCCTGGTACTTCACAAATATTCGCGACTTTTACTGCGCCCAACGATAGTCTTATACTTAATTATGAAAATGCACCCATCGGCAAAATAGTTGCATCCTCAAGGAAGCAACTTAAAGAAATAAAACGTGGTGGGTACGTTTGGCAATGCGAGACATGCAGATGATCGACTTCTCTCTCTCTCTCTCTCTCTCTCTCTCTCTCTCTCTCTCTCTCTCTCTCTCTCTCTCTCTGCCGCTCAAGTGACATCCGGAAGGTCGGGCCTTATCGCTGTGTGTATGCTTTCCATTAAGACGCGTGTTATTGTTTCTCGGTAGCACCCCTTCAATATGCAGTATGCCTCGGATACATAATCTATATCTTCTACCAAGCACTAAACTTGAAAGCCATTTTTTTCCCCTTTTCCCAACTGTTGGACGACAGGATAGTTGTAATCTCATAAAGTATGATTAATTTTCGTCATAAGCGTTGTTGGAAAAAAAAATTCTCATAGATTTATGTGATTTGAACCATGACGTGTTCATATCTGTGTAACACTAGTTCTGTAGGGCTATTGCTACTCTGAGAACCTAACTCGTGCTACTCGCAGTTCGGATATTTTGCAGTCTACATGGTGTGCACAAATTGTTATGCAGAATTTCCTTCTACGTGATTTCGTTAGTTTTTACCGGAAAAGTTTTGCGTATTAAAGTGTTTCACTCTGAATATAATACCTTCGTCTGAGTCCTGTTTCGAACTCTCCCTGGCAATGGCGTCTCGTCCATAAACTATATCGGCTTTGGGATTGTGTGTCAGATAAATTCTAAAGTAATCGAGCAGTTGTCAAACGTACTTCAATAATTTCAGTTATATGGTAATAGCAAAATGTGGTCCGCTTGTATTTCTAGGCGCTATGTGGCATGTACCAAAATAGGTGCATCGCATTTTCAAAAAACTGATTGTAATTTGTATAACTTTCTTCCCTTTCAACAACCTACTACTCTTTGTGTGATATGACGCCCGCCTCCTTTGCTGTGACGTCAGACCAAATTCTCGTGTTTCAGAATAGTCTCCGGTAGACATAGCTTATTCCTCACGGCAAACGACTTACGTCTTACAAGATCGGTAGACTGAAGAATTCTTTCCCCGTTTTATGTCAAGTACTCGTGTGCAAGGCATCTAAATATTCTTCTTCGGTCACCTTAAGATTAATAGATTTTTGCAACCACGCATATTTTATCCGTCGTTTAAAGAAAGTTTGAGACTGAATAATTTGATTTATTCTGCTTCAAGACCATGTGAGAGTAATTTTGGGTCTTCGCCAGTTTTCCTCCCAGTAGAACTCACGAGTCTTGACGTTAAAACTCCCACAGGCTTTGAGTTAGACGTAAATTTTATAGGGACCTAAGATCCTTTTTTTTTTTTGTTCAAAGTTCCTTAGCTTAACTAACGAAGGCAATACTAACAGAATGAAAGTCACGCGAACGATCCTCATTTGGGAATACTTAAACTTTTCTATTTCGAATATTTTTTGACAATAATATAAATTCGAAGTCTTTGCATTTCCTTCAGTAAAAACTGTAGAATAATTATTACATAGGTAACTATAGCTAGAGTGGCAAACGTGTGTCAACTAAGTTAACACTAAGCGTTTTTTGAAATTATTGTATAAAATACATTTCATTCATTTAACTGGGTATCAATCAAAAACGCATGGTAGCAGAATCTTTTTTCTTGGCCTAATATTCTGTCTGCTGTTAGTCGACTATGATCAATTTTGAAAATTAAAATATTTCTTCGTGTTCAATGCAGCTGACCAGAATCGCGTTATGTTTCTGGAATGAAATTTGTAACCCATCAAGTACGAACCAATGATAAGAAGAGAATGTTGCCGAATTTTAAGAGCGAGATGCTTGCCATGAGACGCAATGAAAATAACTCATTAAATGTATGATCGTTAATACGCCACCTTGGAGACAGGAGCTGTTACGGAATAACTTTTAAGTCAATTCATACCTGAAAGGTTCTATGAGCGTAGTTAATAAGTCATGATTAGGTAGAGCACAACCGTACAAGATTGGGTTTATTAAACATAAGGATTATACAATAACTATTTACGTGACTATTGATCGAGGGAGCTTAAATGGAATACCAAGAGGATAATTAATTATAAGTTTTATTACCGCACGCCACTACTATCTAATTGAAAAGTCCCCACCTTGTTCATATTGCCGGAGGCAGATTCTAGGAGGCGGTTAACGACGGCCGGACATATGCATCTCCACGTCTTCTTGGTCCGCTGCCCCGATGACAACAGACGCCGATCCCAGTGTTACGCTGGCCTACAGCCTATCGGGCGTGTTTTGTAAAATATTCGGCCCCGTTTACTGACCGGTGGAGCGGGTTCTGCAACTGTCCGAAAGGTGTTATTGCCATCACGCTCGTGCCCTGGTTCAATTTTTCAAGGTGTGATCAGGCAGACCGTTCAGCTAAAGCCTTATAACTTCACAACAGAGCGTTTACATAATCCAGAAAAAAAAAAGGAACTACGGTTGGTGTCATTTTCAGAAGTAAAACCTGTTCAGTAAAGATGTTTGTGAGTAGTAGGGGGGTGCCGGTCCTACCCCAATTTTGAATACTTTAAAGGGTTAAATCGATATCAAAGGGCTAATTAAATCGATTGTAAGTGTTAATAAAAATGGCTAAATTTAATGAATGGGTTAAATTTAATGAAAGAGATCAATTTAATTGCGAGGGTTAAATTTATTGAAAGGGTTAAATTTATTGAAAGGGTTGATCAAAAAAGGGTTAGTTAAAAGGTTCAATTATTAATCCGATTAATTTTTCTTTCTTTCGTTCTTTTTGGGTGGGAGTAGCAGGATCTCTGTACGATGTTGATGATGTGGTGTCCTAAAGGCGACAGACCATAGTGGTGGGTTGCAATGTCTTTATAGGTGTTCAGCTGAGTGTAAGAGTGGGATAAGTGTAAATTTTATGTTTTTTTTGTTACATATTGCTCGTAGATGGTGGTGGGAGATAGGCGACTTTGAAAGATGGGATTTACATGTTAGTAATGACAAACAATCTGTTTTCCGAATACAATTAAACATTAGAGAAATTCAGCGTGCTCTACGTATGATTCAATTACATGCATCGAATCGCAAATTTCAAACAACTACGTGAAAAATATGTGCTATTACGTTACTCTTGAACGTAACGTGATTCTCGAGCTTACAAATATAATTTACATGATAGAGACAATTTTAATTAGGTGAATAACATCTGATGTCGACAAGTGCAAACTCACTACACAAAATCCAGCTAGTCAATATGAATAAATAACACATTAACACAAACAAATTACACGATTCAGCCTGGTGAATAATATTTTATGCCAAAAAAACTCTGTATACGATTTAAAACAGACACAATAGCATATGTCTATTCTGACAAGTAAAATATATAACGATAGAAAATCTTACCCCAAAAAATATTTTTTCAAAATAACCAACTTGCATAGAACTTAATCCCATATCACTTTATATATGTAATGGAAAAAATCAACAAACATACTCGAAGAGAAAATTATTTTTAAAATAACGGAAGTACTACAAATTTCCATAAATAGAGCACACTTGTTAACACAAATGGTATTTTCGTAGACCGAGCTCAGAAATTGGAAATCTTATCTCAATATTGACTTAACACACGAAAATTTATATTTTCCTGATAAAATACTTTTATATCAAAATGCGTACATTATAAAATGTTAATCACTGCTATCACTAGAGATGAAGGTAGGTCAGACTGTTGCGAATTTATGGGAAATATGTGGGTATTTTACATAACTTGAGTTGAATGTCATTTATTTAAAAAATAGTTTAAATATATTATATTGTGATTGTCTTCTTCTCCAGACATCATCGTGTTGTATCTTGAAGAGCTGTAATTTGTGCGCTTGTATGTAAAATGAAATATTTAAAACTTTTGCTGAACTAGGTTTGATGCAGACGTAAATGTTTTAGCTGGAGAATTTTTCTTGTAGGCAAGGAGGGACTCCTTTCCTACAAAAGGTCATTGCTACCTGCCTCTTTAAAGGTATTCGGGACTCGCTTTTAGTATGTTCCTCTGGGATGTCACAAAAGTTGGTCAGCTTGAATAGCCAGAGTGGATGAAGGCTTTTAAACTGCTGCCTTGTTTCTTTGCAAAACTTCTTTCATTCATCTATGATTGATTTTCTCCACAATTTCTATTTTTTTTTTTTTTTTTGTAATTTTCCCTCATCCCTTCAATGTAAGTTTTTATTCAAATATTAATTTAAATGATTGGAAATTTCTTAAGTCAAAAAAAGTTACCCTGAATTTAAATACAAACCACCAGCTCACAATTACTGATAGACACTTAATCATTTTTCTTCACTACTATTAAACCACCACTCATTGTACATAACACATTATTGAAAAAAAGTTAGTGACATGAGGTACTATAAAAATAAAATAAAAAGTCACACACTATTCCTTTTTTACACTTTACAATAAAATATTATTTTCAAAATCATCCTTAAATGAAGTATTTACAATATCACACAAAAATATTGAATTTAAAACAAACAAGTTATTATTCACTATTTTTTAAACCATATAATACTTAAGGGTTAAAACAATATTAATTTACAAAAAATATTATTTTCAAATATTATGTGCCATGATAAGGTAATTTTACTTACTAAAAACGTTTTTTAACAAAGACAGTATTTTGTCATCAAGCAATCATTATTTACACATACAAAAAATAATTTAACAGATTTATATACAAAAGCTACAACAACTAATTACAAGCATTGAGTTTACACATTTAACATTTATATCCAAAAAGCAAAAACAAGTATTTACAGCAAGCAATGAGTTTACACATTTAACAATTATATACAAAAAGTAAGAACAAGTATTTTAATCAGACATTGAGTTTACACATTTAACATTTTTCTTTCTTTTCAGAAAGACATTATTTGACATAAAATCAAAAAACACAATTGAATATATTTATGTACGATAAAAAAAATCTTATATATTATAAAAAATATTACTAAATTTACACACTATAGCGATATATAGGTTATCTCTTTCCTAATTATTTACAATATTTACACTAACAACACATTTGGGAGGTGAGTTCATAGGCGCTTACTGTGGAGCATTCTTTTGTAGGTGTCACATCCGGGTATTTCCCACACACACGCCAAACACAGAGTGTAACACACACTCACATGCACGCAGTTTCCAATGTGAATTTTATTTTCTTCTTTGAGAAGGGGTAAATATATTAAAGATACTAGTAGTAGTAATCTTATTTGGCAAAGAGGGAGCAGCACATTGAATGTAATGCAATTTGTAGTTGGTGTAGTCAACTGCGATGAGGATTGTAGTCAGCTGCGATGATGATGGCAGACATCTATAGTCAGCTGCGATAATGTTTGTAGTCGGCTGCAAGGAGTTTCGAACAGAAGGTGCGTGTGGTGTCGGCAGATGGATGTCCTTGGCATTGTGTTGGTTTTGGGAGGACTATAAATTTATTGTGGTGCTGAAATTAATATATGGAGGAAAATAAAAATAATATTCAGATATTCGATAGTGCCCCCAAGGTAAGGTTCATTTTCCATTTGCCTCAATGTACTCGTTTATTATCGATACCTGACAACACTACCTTTGTTATACATTCGGTGTAGACTTGATGAGCATGCGAACAGAACTGACATTGGGTTCGCATTACCCTTGTGCAATTTTCGAGGCAATCTCGATAATCCTCATATCTGAGTGATTGCAACATGTTGGGTTTAACACCCTTCACCTTATAAATTCATTGCTCATTCGCAACGACACATGTGCAAAGCTTAGGACGTAAACACACAAAGTCTATGATTATTAGGCCAGCACATTCATCTTTCATCATCCCGGCATGGTATTTGTTCCTCTGAGGGAATCCTTGCAGGTTATCGAGCACATAGTTGAATGTATCAAACTGTGCCTTTAAATCTGGGGTCATTATTTTATATGTCATTATGAACATCAGAATAGATTAGGGAATCAGTGTCACAATAGTGGAGGTGCAAAGCCTGTGGAAGAAATTTTGTACACATGTACTGATAGTGAAATTCATAGAGTGTTAATTTTGAAACATCGAGAATGGCAACACCAGTGTACAAAAGTTTGTTGAACACAACACAACTCTCTGACATTTCGATAAGGACTAAGTTTTCATCGATAATCTGGTTTGCCTGGAATGTTGAACATCCTATCAGCTCTGCAGCCCATAGATCGTGTTATGCCTTGAAACTGCTATGATGTCCATTTCCCGGCAGACTTTCTGCAAGGTTTTTCCATTATTCATCAACTTGAAAAAAACCTTTTTCGAATGCTTTCACAGCCTGGGCACGTTTCTCAATGTTAAACTCGATGTATGGAACCATCCATGCCTTCTGCACAAAGCGCAAAATGCGATGAACAGAGTAAGGTTTGGCCCCATACATCAAGTAGTGCCTTAGTGTTTCCCTGTGTAAAACATATTACTTGTGTGGCACAAGTGTTAAAAGAAGTTTCTGATGCAAGCCGTTCGGGGGTACGCCATTCTCTTGTGCGAAAGGCAAATCAGATAGTTTATCATGACACTCCTCCGGAAAAGACAGATCAACTTCTGCGAAAAACAAGTGCCGCCATCATTCCCCATGTTTGCAAAATCCCATGACAAGAACACATCAACCTCAACCCACTCGAAATTATCAACCAGAAGCTTTGACCACATTGTATGACTGTACAGTCCATTGACATCGAAATAGTGTATATATTTCGATGCCACACTGTAGTCCTCACCCATGTAAAGATTGTTGGCTTCTGCACATATTTTTGAAACCTGGGTAATGCCGCCCCTATCCTCACATTCTACAAAATGATACATGTCTGGGTCAGTCAACAGCATCTCACACTACCTGGAAAAAAATTTTTTTGGAAAAAATTGATATCTTTATACATAGGTAGGATGTTGGTACAAATATTCTCTTAAAACTTCGCTTTTGCATTGCGAACAGAACATTTTTTTCCTCCCAGTGATTTGTATTATAGCATCTGACTACTGAATTAATACTCTAACAGTTGTGGTATCTTCTGATATTTATTACTTCTGCATTTGTTAAAGTTTTTTAAAAATTTCCTTCTGTGTTTTTCCAAGCATGTATATGGAATAGTCTTTGAGTATCGCATCATTGACATATTGAAAACATGTTTTGTAAGTTATGTCACCAGAGTCCCATTTCAGGTTATGTATCTCGTTTGTCTGTTCTCGAAACATCATTTTAACTTCAGGTTTTAAACTGTACCAAGGTCTAGGAGATTTAAAGTATAGTACTTTAGAGTCATAGCGTCGGTTGTATAAGAAATAGCAAGCTCCTTAATCACAGAGGAGTGGTCTTGGTAGTTTTCAAAACCCTGAGCATAGCACATAATTTTTACATTATTTCTTTTTTATTCAATATTTAAAAAGACAGTCTCTCTCTCTCGTATAAAATTTTATAAGATAACAGTGCTCGCCTCGGAATCTACTTCATCTACTCCGGAATTGTCCATTACTATATCTGGAATAATTAGTGCTTCAAGTAGTTGTTCCAGCCTGTGCATCATACAATCCTTCTGCATATGTTGTAAGTTCTCATCATTGGCAAAGGCAGGCATGCCGTAAGGACAGTCTTCAGAAGGTAAATAGGATATGATACCCTCATCGGCTTTTAGACGTTCAGCCAGGAACAGATACTCTAATTTTATTTTGTGGCCCGCAAAACAATTTATAAATTCTTTCAGCAACACTTGCAGTTGGGAACACTATAGCCTTAATAAGGTTTTTCGCCTTTCCATGAGCTAAAATAGCATTGAACGTTTCAATGCAGTCAGAGTCGCAATTGTCACAGCAGTGATCTTGATGCATTGTACCTGATGCAAAGATGAAATGCCTTGTAGATTCTGCTTTGATAATGTTGTAGATGTAGCGAAGTTGTAGTAGACGCCTGGCATCGTTCTTGGCGTGGACATCTGGACTATAGTAGTCCTGATGGAGCTGTAGTAATCGTGATGGACATCTGTTGTTATAGTTGATTTTCTAGTGAGCTTCTGTTGTTGTAGTGGATGCCTGGCATCGCTCATGTTATCAATGCTTGTCGTTGATGTCGACACTTCCGTACACCTGTAGTAGATGCCTGGCCTCATTATCTATGCTACTGCAATGCATATGCATGCACACAAAGTGACCTTAATAGATGCCGAGTTAAGACTGAGAAAAAGTTAATTTATCCCTCCTTATATCCTGCAAGATTCAAAATGGCCGCCATTTTCCCATGAATTTACAATATTTGGGCCTTATATTAAAAAAGTAAGAGTAACTTAGAAATTGCTATATTCCAACTCCAAAAAAACATGATTTCTGCCTGTATCCATACTATTTCGTTAAAATTACATCAGAAACTTTTAAATATTAAATAAATTCAAATAAATACATTTTATGTTACATGCAATACATTTTGTTGTTGGAAATTTTCTGGTTAGAAGTAAAGAAAGGGAACACATTGGTTAAGCAGTTAGCATGCTCGCCTCCCCCATTGGTTCACACCATAAAAATTATTATTTTTTGCAATGTGTGGATGTCGTGATAGACATTGCCATTTATACAAATGTTTTATCGGATATCTCTCTCTCTCTCTCTCTCATTTATCGTCGTCCCACGTGCACGACCCAGCACTTCTCCAACTCTGAACGTTTTCCCCTCATCGGCTCTCAAGACCTCATTGTTAAAAGAGATGGGTAATTCTTTCCCAATATTTTTTCTCTCCTATATGTGGAATTGATAGTAAAAACTTTTCTTAGAGAGTGTATAAAATATGTCTTGTTTGAATATTTCTATTTCTGTGTGATTTTACAAAACATAGTTGGCTTGATTCAAATATATAATTGTTGGAATGTTAAATCTGGAGATTATCCCACAGCTTATATTGGAAACTTTATTTCAGGGAGTTATACTTTTTTTTTTTTTGCCTGTCATATAGTCAACCTGTTCCACAGGGTTGAAATGTCAGCAAGTCATACGAAATCTCTCGGGGTACACACTCAGAGGGCTATGGGTCGAAGCAGGGAAGCCAACACTAGAAAAAACATGTTCTGCATACTCTTGTGTGGGAGGGGCGCATAACTGTGAAACAGATACTGCAGAAGTGCCAAATCATGGAAAAGTATAAAAATCATTCTCAGGGCTGATGCTGGGGTGCCTAAAACATGTTTTCGCGAACACCAGGCTGGATCGATAATGAAGCCCTTCAGAAAAGTCAACTTCAGGACTAAGGGAGAGAGGGGTGCTTGGACAGAGGGTAAGTTCCTCTAGACTCGGGCCTGTTCTGAGAGCTGGAGGGTAGGGAGTGTGTACAGCCGAGTGAAACCAGATCTGAGCACAACTAGGCAGTTGATGCCATCTTCCCTTAGTGCTGAAAAAACTGACAATCGAGCGCAGGCGGGTGAATCCCCCCCCCCCCCCCAGGACCTCGCAGACGCTGCTTGTAAGATAGGGAGGTGTAAGGGGTGGTTGCCATCCTTGACTTCGGCTGGTTCTGAGGGATGGTGGGTAGGGGTGGAAGGGGTGGCTGCTCCCCCGATCTGAGTACAAGTAGGCAGTTGTCGCCATCTTGACTCAGTTGCGAAAATGATAATTGATGGCTGGCAGGTGAATGACCACAGGTCATGTTGCTTTGGAGAGGGGTGCAGCATAGGGGTGGGTGTTTGGAGTGGCAGGGAGTGGTGGGTAGGGGTCCTCCCAGTCGGAACGCAACTAGGCAGTTGATGCCATCTTGCCTTAGTGCCGAAAAATTGACAATCGCCGGCAGCCTGGAGTCGCACTCCGTCAAGAGGAGGGAGGTTTAGGGAGCTATGGAGCGAAGTGACTTATCCTACCCAGTCGTCGCAAACTTCAGTCGCTCATGAATGCTTCGAGGATACATACATTTTACATACTTTCATCTTCACGGCACATCTAGAAACTTGGCGACTAACGACCTTACCACTGGAGGTTACCTCAACTACGGACCGGCGACCATCTCTAGTGATAGCCGCGATTAATGTTTTATAATGTACACGTTTTAATATAAGAGTACTTTATCAGAAAAATATAAATTTCCATGTGTTAAGTCAATATTGCGATAATATTTCCAATTTCTGAGCTCGGTCTACGAAAATACCATTTGTGTTAACAAGTGTGCTCTATTTATGGAAATTTGTAGTACTTCCGTTATTTTAAAAATAATTTTCTCTTCGAGTATGTTTGTTGATTTTTTCCATTACATATATAAAGTGATATGGGATTAAGTTCTATGCAAGTTGGTTATTTTGAAAAATATTTTTTGGGGTAAGATTTTCTATCGTTATATATTTTACTTGTCAGAATAGACATATGCTATTGTGTCTGTTTTAAATCGTATACAGAGTTTTTTTGGCATAAAATATTATTCACCAGGCTGAATCGTGTAATTTGTTTGTGTTAATGTGTTATTTATTCATATTGACTAGCTGGATTTTGTGTAGTGAGTTTGCACTTGTCGACATCAGATGTTATTCACCTAATTAAAATTGTCTCTATCATGTAAATTATATTTGTAAGCTCGAGAATCACGTTACGTTCAAGAGTAACGTAATAGCACATATTTTTCACGTAGTTGTTTGAAATTTGCGATTCGATGCATGTAATTGAATCATACGTAGAACACGCTGAATTTCTCTAATGTTTAATTGTATTCGGAAAACAGATTGTTTGTCATTACTAACATGTAAATCCCATCTTTCAAAGTCTCCTATCTCCCACCACCATCTACGAGCAATATCTAACAAAAAAAACATAAAATTTACACTTATCCCACTCTTACACTCAGCTGAACACCTATAAAGACATTGCAACCCACCACTATGGTCTGTCGCCTTTAGGACACCACATCATCAACATCGTACAGAGATCCTGCTACTCCCACCCAAAAAGAACGAAAGAAAGAAAAATTAATCGGATTAATAATTGACCCTTTTAATTAATCCTTTTTGGATAAACCCTTTCAATAAATTTAACCTTTTCAATTAAACCTAACCCTTTCGTTAGATTTAACCCCTTTTTATTAGCCCTTTCAATGGATTTAACTAACCCTCTGATACCAATTTAACCTTTCAATCATTCAAAAGTGGGGTAGTACCGGCATGCCCCTAATACTTTTGTGTAACTGGCTCCTCCTAAATCATGATAAACAAAAAAAAAGTGAGTCATTGAACACCCCATTAATAACAATTCGTGAAATGCAACTTCTCCGCCCTTTTATAGAAAAAATGGTCTGACATGATATTTCGAATTACTTAGCCTTCTGTTTCTAAATATTTCTAGACACCCAGTTCGGTATCTATTCACGTACTAGGATAGAACCTTAGCTAATTAACTACCGTTTAACGTATTGGTTCTGTTCTCCGGAGATTTTCAAACAAATACAATTTTTTATGGTGGAAAATAAGAAGAATAATTACTGAAAAGAATCTCGAACGCTTTGCTTCTACTTGAGAAAGGGAACCAACAATAATTTATAGATCCTCAAAGATAGCGTAAAGCATATGTTAGCCAATTCTTTCAGCATCTACACGAGATTTAGATGTACTCAGCAAGGACTATGTTCCATTTGCGTTGCACTACGAAACTAATGAAATTTGAAATAATGGAATTAAGAACGATATACTTATCACTCTATTTCAAATAACATTCTCAGGGCTCGCGTGCGTTTTATTAATTATTTTCTTTATTTACTCCAACGGATGATTATTTTTATGCCCTGTCATTAATATTATTTGCTTAGTAACATCAAAATAATATCATTATTTCAAAAAAACCTCAAAGTTTGTAACTTCGCTTTATTTTAAACAGAAAGTGAGTTAGATCAGCGTTCTTGTCTTAATTAAGTGTTTAAAATGTGTACTTCGAACGTAAAATGTTCCACTGGTTTACAGCACAGATCTGTAAGAAAAAAATATCCCCATCTAACGACTGAGTAAACATTCACATCAGACGCAATTTCTAAAAAGTCTCGGGTCACAGTTTAACAGTCTCAAGAAGCGACACGGCCTCACAACATCCGCTACTTCTACTCTCATCTGACGAAGTTTCAAAATTATTTCCAAGATAAGCTACGTGATGAAGTAAACTTTTTTTTCATTTTACGAACTCCCAGAAAGCAAACCAATTTCCTGGTTGAAAACTGAAATTATTTTGCGAAGCGTTTGATCATTTGCGGAAATTTGCTGGGTTCGAAGTTTTTATCGTTGTCGTGGCATCTTCATCGCTGCTTTCAGTGATTGCTCGTGTATTAAGTTCATAAATGCCATGTATTCATCTTTCATAATTTTTCAATCAATCTTTCGCAGTCTTTCCATTAATCATCAATCCATATTCAATCCATGTGTTTGTCACCAGTCTCTATCCAAACATTTAAAAAAATGATTTACCAACTGTCTCCAAAATTGTAGTCACTGTAACACCCTTAAAATGCACATCGTTCATGCATATAATTACCATGTATTTATTTTCACACTTATAATTTTCACGTAATATTTTATGTATATTTTAAGTAAATATTGTTTCCACATATGTCACTTACGTAATTTCATGTTTGTTTTCATTTATTTTATTTGTAATAGTTTTTCTTTATTTCACACGTAGGATATTTTAATTTAGCTGTACGGTGGCAATCTTATTATGTTTAAAGTAGGAGAATAGCTAGTTTTAATTTATATATTTATTTTTCAAATAAATAATTTTATTTTTATTTTTCAGTTTCTTGTTGTCAATGTTTCTGTTTTGTTTAATTTTTGTATCTGTTTTGAGACCTTATACACTAGGTATTTTAAGCAGTTAGACCGTTGAAAGTGGATCGTAAGGGGTTTTGAAGGGTTTTAGCTCCCCATTGGCCCACAGGTTTGAATCCTGACTTATGATTGACTGGAATGGTAGGTCTCTTTAAGATAGCTCCTGTCAATCGAGCTTAACGCTCTCTCTTCCATCAGCAAAAATAATGATTAGATGTAGACTAGGACCCTCGCCTGAATGTGGGCTGAATTTAGGATTTCTATTTAGATTTTAGGGTGTTTGGATCCTTCTCCCAACTACAGTTTAAGTATTATGTCACCAGCGTTATGCGATAGCCGAGTTTTGCCCCTTTTTGCTAGGTTTAGTGGTATAGGAGGTAGAAGTATCTTAACTATGTTAACGTGTAGGAGAGCAATGACTCCATGTTTAAGCACCCTGTCCTACATCCTACTTTTCTACGAGAGCAGCCTGCAAGCATTTGTTTGCAAAATAAAGATGATCTTCGCATCGAGAGCAACTAAACGTCACACCAGATAAGCTTTTAAAGTATGTCTACAGATGGTACCTGGCATCGTCGGTCGATTTGTTCTAAAAGTTTTGGCACCGACGCATTCTTGTAATTTTAAGTACATAGCATCCCAGCTTATTTTTGCTCGCGGTAAACTAAATAAGATTTTTTGATTTCACTGAGCTAGGCACAGAAAATAAGTGTGACATTTTTGCAACTTGATATTTTTTATTTTTTAGAAGCATTAACATTTTCAACACGTAATTTTTTTTATTGACAACGGCAAGGTATGAGTATGTTAGCATTGGGATTAGTTCAGCTAGGTATGGCCACTTTCAACTGCAGTAGGATTGTTCTTATGTTGTTCGTTAGCCTTGTCTGATTTCCATCAGGTTTTTAAAGTACTTATTTCAGAAAACATTCCAGAATTGACCGACTATATCAGGTACCATCTGTAGACATACATATAAAAACTTATCTGGTGTGACGTTTAGTTGCTCTCGATGCGAAGATCATCTTTATTCTGCAAACAAATACTTGTAGACTGCTCTCGTAGAAAATTAGGATGTAGGACAGGGTGCTTAAACGTGGAGTCGTTGCTCTCCTACACGTTAACATAGCTAAGATACTTCTACCTCCTATACCACTAAACCCAGCAAAAAGGGGCAAAACTCGGCTCTCGAATACACAAATGCATGAATAGATGACTGCATAGAAAACAATAATTCTGTTGACATGTACAAATTTTGTGGAGAGGTGGTGAATCGTTTTCTTTTATGTATGGAAAGAGACAGACAAACGAATGGGTTGAATATGGATTTATGATCGATGGAAATGTTGCGGAAGATTAATGTAGTGTCTGTGAAAGATTGATGGAAAAATTGATTGAAGGTTCGCGAAAGATTGATGGAAATATTTTATGTGTGATGGAATTATTGAAAGATTTAAAGAAAGATAGAAATATTGATGGAATGATTGAGAAATATTCAAGGAAAGATTGTGAAAATTGATGGAATGATTGCGAAATATTGACGGAATGATTGATAGATTGATGGAAAGATAGCGAAAGATTGATGGAAAGAATGAAAGATTGATGGAAATATTGAAAGACTGATGGAAAGGTTGGTGCATGTGGTGCTGATTGCGGTGTTGATTGCAGTGTGATTGTGGTGCATGTGGTGCTGATTGGGGTACATGTAGTGCTGATTTTGGTGTGTGTGGTGCTCACTGATGGGAATATTGCGAGAATGATCGAACGATTGATAAAAAAAAATTTAATTAATTTTTTAATATTTAAGATCTTCTTTTGGAATCCTCTGGATTTTATAAAAGTCTTAATTATTTATTTTTGCGTGTAAGGTTATCCAAAGTCATGGCCACTGGGTCAAGGTAACATGTGAAGTCAAGGAGAAGGTCTTTCAGATCTAACACAGAACCAAGATGGCTGATGGTCGGGCCTAACTCCGGAACTAAGATGGCAGATGGTTAGGTCTAACTCCGGACCCTGGACCCTATGTATCGATTTGGCATAAGCTATGCCTATAAAACTAATATGGCTGCCACCACACCCCTCGAAAACGATCAACTGAAATCCTTCCGATGGCTCGAAAAGTGCCTTTCGGGGGATCGTTTTTGCAGATGGGGAATCGGTGTTTTTTTAGGTAAAAAAAAACCAACTTTTTGTCAGAAGAAAGGAAAATTTTGAGGAGAAAGAGAAATTTTGAAAGAAAATGGGAAATTTAAAGGGAAAGGGAAAGTTCCAAGATGGCTACGACTGCCTCCGACTCCGATCTCGGATACAGATGGCGCCAACTCCCCCACTTCCTTATGTTTATAATGTTTGATTTATAACTAATATGAATAGAAACAGGAGAAAAATATGTGAATTGGTTATGCCTAGTAAAAAATAGTTCTTGTGCAAAATTGCATTACACTGAGTGCTCACGAATGCAGTTCGTTTTCCCTTTGGTGTAATTTTGTATACATGGTTAGGCTTTGTTTGCATGGGGAGGTGGAATATTCTGGAAGAAGAAAATAGCAAGGCTTCATAAAAGCCGAAAGTAACACTGAACGGACTGTTATTTCTGCGTTCTCTATTGCGCCCTGACATCCGCCATGACTTTTAGAAAAATTAGTTTAAGATATTTTAGACGGCGGATATGTTAAATCTTTTATGGCGTCGTATTTCAATGAAAATACTTCTTTAAATTGTACTTTATTTTAGTTCGCTCTATTGTGTGACAGTTTTGGCTTTAATGAGTGTTTATTGCGCTCACTAAGAGCATTTGGTGGGAGATTAATAAATTCCGTTAAAAACTCTCGTGTGCATTCGTTGTATGTTCTGTTTTTCTTTTACCAAAAACAAGAGAGCAACGTCCCAAATCGCACTAAGGTGAAGCGCAAAAGTGTACTAAAAGGCCTCCTCGCCAGGTAATGCGAAAGAGTGCTTTCTAAATGGAGGAACGACCTCCGATCTCGAACTCATCGTTCAATTTATTTATACTGAACAATTGTAATATGTTTATGATTTGTAAGAACACGTCGATTTCACGTCACGCAAAATTACTTACTTCCGCGTTATGGCTACTTGACGCTATATTAACTAGTCTGTGAGTCGACTAGGGCAGGGAGGGGGCACGTTATCGGTGGAAAGTGCCCCACTTCCGGAAATTTCGTATGTTATATACCTTCTGAGTACCAGAACCTTCTAGACGTAACTTGCGTTTCTTCCTGCCGCTATCCGAACCGTTTATCCTCTGTGCGTATGGGTATTCTGGTGGTTCCTGGTGCTCTACCACGGTAAGCCATATCTGGCTTTTTGAGGACTTCCATTGGTGATTCATTTTCTACAGGACCCGTTCTTCCCGTGGGTTGACATTTTCATAATTACTCACCGTCCTCTGCCTTCAACAAGTGGACATTTTTCATTTGAGTGTCATTGTGTACCAGGAATTTTACTGGGCTAATAAAAGGCATCACCAATGTATTGGAGGCTACGGAGAAAAACAATCAATGTTTTTTTTTGTTGTAGCAATAGATTGAATAAATTACAAATAAATTAATAATATGATTTCCCCTTTTCGTGACGAAATAGATTATTTTTGAGTATCAATGTGGAATGTTTACCAGCCCGTGCAAACACAGAATTTTTAGTTTTAGTTTGAAGTATATTTTTAATGTGCTAGATAAACAGTTTTCAAAACTAAATGTTATAGTCCTTAATGTTTGGATACGCTAACGTTTTTTGGATGCATAGTTTTACCAATATTATGCGAAATCTGAAAATTGCTGTTGCAGGTGTTTATATATAATGAACCAAGTTTTGAATGTAAATATTATCCACGAAAAAATGGGGGAGATTCTTCTTGTTTCCAGAAGGAGTATTGAGAGACGTCACTTGTTCCTCTACTCAATATTTTGTAGACTTCAGAGACATCTGCTACTAATTGATTTCCAAGTATACTGTGCAGTGTATTCATGATAAGCAACTATTTTATTAATTCTAATAGTTTCCTTTCTAGACATATATATAATTATAGTAATTTGTAAAAAATAATTATCACAATAAACGAATCGCGCGAGTACAACGTAGGTTGTCACAGAGTATTTTCATAGCTCAACATGTGTAACATTTGCATTAAATTGCTGTATGCCTGCGCGGATATGCCACCAGGGGTCATACATGTTACTCCATCATTCATAGCTGCAGGGGGCCACGGAGGCTGAGCGGTTAAACTGCTCGCCTCCCACCATGGCGAACCGGATTCAATTCCCGGCCGGGAAACTCCCGGATTTTCGCATGTGGGAATCGTGCCCGGCGATGACGCTGATCAGCGGATTTTCTCAGGGATCTCCCGTTTTCTCCGCCCTTTCATTCCGGCACTGCTCCATACACACCTCAATCGCCTTCATCGGTTCTCAAGACCTCGCTGTTAAGAGCCGGGCGGCTCACTCATGCATAGCTGTAAGACGCCGAACAAGGTCTTATAGACTGTTCACGGTAAAGTGAGCACTGTTGAGGTCCTAGTTATTTTTTCTTTCAGCCATTCTTTTTTTGCCTTTGCCTGCCTTTTTAAATCGATATTGCCGTGTAAGTAATAAACACTGTGTGTATATTGTGCCGCACTCGTAATTTAACGTCTAAGACTAAAGTAAAATATGTTTATTGACTATTATTCCAAACGAGAGCGCTTTCAAAGGTTCTCACTTTTCCGTGAACAACCTATAGTAGCAGTGCGAGCCACAGAGCCATGTTCAGTGAACACGACGGCGCATTCGCCAAGCCTTCGCCCATCTCGATGAGTTTGATAGTGGCAGCATCGTCAGGCTCCGAGAGGCAGGTTGGATGTTTCGGCGCATTACTTGCAACGCTGAACCGTTCTGCCTACACTGTGAGTCGTTGTTGGACACAGTGGGAACGGGAGGGTTCATGCGGCCGTCTACAAGTGCACGAGTTGACCCCGGTGGACCACGGGCAGGGAGGATCGTTTTTTCTTCGCGACATGTTGTAAATACTCCACGGGCGTCACTATGCACCATCCACTGACTTGCCCCGGCAGCAGGGGATACGCCTACAGGCTGTTCGCGGTAAAATGAGCACTTTTGAAAACCCTGTTTAAGATCTACTTGTATGCACATAGTGTATTCTTCCGCTTTACGTAAGATTATTAACACTGTCATAGGCCTCATCGTTTTATTCATGTGCCGGTCAAGTGAAACTGCGAAATTATTACCAAAGTAAATATCTAACAAATCTGCTCATTTCTACACTTCGATGCATTAAAAAACAGAAAGCGAAAGAAATAATTTAAGTTATCACAAATGGTTATATAACACTTTTTATATGCGACGTTAAGATACGGAACTACTTTCCCCTTCGTCGTTACCAACTTTACTTAACACATGTCACTATCATTGCTCCCGTTAAAATATGTGCGGACAAGGGCAGTGACTTTTTTCTAAGGTTGGTTTCAAAAGTGCTCACTTTATCGTAAACAGCCTATAGTGTCCACCAGCAGTTTATCCAAGCCGCTAGCAGATCAAGATCTGTATTCGCGGCTACCCTTACAACGTCTACCATTACGACCTGAGCATCGACGAGCATGTGTGAGCATCTGCCGGGTGCGGGCACCAAGGCAGTTTGCGTATTGGCGACGAGCGGTGTTCTACGACGAATCACGTTTCTGTCTCGACGCAGAAGACAGCCGAATTCGAGTCTAGAGACGTGCTGGCTATTGTCGTGACCCACGCTTCATTTTAGAGCGACACGTCCCTCAAATAGAGGTGTCATGGTGTGAAATGCCATTTCGTACGATTCCCGCACCCCAATGATGGTGATTGAAGGAACCCTTACCGCTGTGCGGCGGTAGGTCCAGGAATTGCTGCGACCATGTAGGCTCCCCTTCCTGGTGCAGCTTTGACAGCCCCATGTTACAACATGATAACGCCTGGCCTCACACTGCACGGGTATCTCTGTCTTGCCTTCGTGATGTCAATATGCTTCCTTGGCCGGCAAGGTCCCTAGACCTCTCGCCCATCTAAATAGTTTGGGACCAGATTGAAAGGCAAATTCGGCGTATTTGGAGAGTCACTTGTGCCAGTTTGTGCAGGATCTTCCTCAGAAGAACGTCTGACGTCATTATGCCTCCATGTTAGACCGTATCACTACCTGTCTGTATGCTATGGGTGTTCTAGCACTATACTTAGTACGCCCTGAAAGTATTGGTCCCCTACAATACATGCTTGGTGTGGTACAATATTGTGATGTGTTATGTATACATACTACCAAGTCCTGTGCATGTAGCTACTTACCTGCCCCTGCGATGGCATATTTAGGGTAACAACTTTTTTTTTTGCAAATGAGTGTATTTATATCATTATCTACTACCATACAATCCCGTGATTCACTCGAAATCAGAATTGGCCAGTATGATATTCTACGTTAAAAAATAATATATATAGATATTTCTTGTTGAAGTGTTTTTCGAGTGTCTGTTTGACGTCTTAAATACTTTTCCCAATTTGGCAAATTTATTACTCGCGACAAGTTTTTAATTGTGTAATTAAAAATTATAATTTACTATACTATTCCAGTTACAAACATACCTTCTGACCAAACTTTGTTTGTTCTGATGCTATTTTTAAACTTTATACTTCATTCTTTAGTGGTTAGCGTGCTTGCACGTTACGCTTAGGTCCCGTTTTTTTTTTCAAAGGTGTTGAGGGTGGAATTGGATTGAGGAAGTCTCGTGGATACATTTGGGAAGCTGCCTGAATGTTAAATTGCAGTAGTCTTGGTCCAGTACTCCGGGGTAAACGCTGAGATGTGTCCTGGCAATAGCCCCACCCCTCCCTCCTTCCGTGTCAGACGTAAAGATTTGCAGCAGCAGTCCGGTATTATAGTTAGCTGAGCACGTTTGAAAGCCTTGCTTAAGCGGGCGTGATACATAAACCTACACTACACAGACGGATAAATATTTACAGGGTTTTTTTTTAAAGCAAATACAGTAAAATTACAAAACGGCAATCCTAGATAGTAAATGACTTCAACTTTAAGAGCAAATATTTTTTCTAGTGTGATGCATAACTGTTGAGTTATTTCTTACGCCGTAAATTTGCAAGTTTCAGTTCGGCGTAAGATGTCGCGCTAAAGGAACGCATCTGTCCGTCAAAATATTTGCTCACAAAACAGCCACAAACTATTATCTATGGTCGCTCTTTCTTGATTTATTTATCTGTCTTCCAGATATCAGTTAACAGCAATTATCCTATTCAGAGTTTACTTACGTACCAAGCCATCTTGAGATCTATTTTTATCATTTTGTATTATTCCACTATATGTAAAATGTACATTACTATATCCTAATGAGTTTATTTATGGGTCAGTTAAGTGAAAACGTGTAATTGTTATGAAACTAAATGTTACTAATATGCCAATTTGCAATTAAACATGTGAAAAGCAAAATAAGTCAAATTTTATTTGGCACTTATTTCAATATTTCATTCGTGATACGTTAAGCCTTATAACTATGTTATTTAATCAGCTGCCACCTCATCTTGGGGCCTGCATGTCAGTGTCTACAATAATAAATATGAGTTTAACGAGTAGTGGTTTTTCATAGGTTGATTTCAAAAGTGCAAACTTTGCCACACAGACCATATGTGATTATTTTATATGATTTTGGGTAGTTACTAACTGCATTAAGTGAGTGAGTGAAGAGATTTGGGTGGCTCTTATCATCGAGGTTTTGAGAGCCGATGAGGATGAAGCAAGGCGAGTATGAAGCAGCGCTGGAATTAAAGGGCGGTGGAAACGGGAGATCCCCGAGAAAACTCTCAAACTAGAGGCATCGTCTGGTACGATTCCCACATCCAAAAATCCGGAGTGAACCGGCCGGGAATTGAACCCGGCTCACCTTGGTGGGAGGCGAGCAGTCTAACCTTTCAGAGTCTTCAGCATGCCTTTGTCCGAGTAGGAGGTGGAAAGTGTCGCTCCCGCGAATCGCTCCGAAAAGCGGTAGAAACGCGAGTGAAACAACCGAGTGCCTGTCGGACCTAGTCTCCCGGTGCCGGTCTACAGTCGCATCGAGTTTTATCGAAATCGGACTTACGGTTTGGTCAGAAATAATCTTGGAAAAGTGAAGAAAAAACAACACTTGAAGATACTGGTGAGCGGTAAAAAAAAAAAAAAATATTATATTATATTTCTTTCTAGAGAAAAAAGGATTGTAGAACAGAAAAAAATCTTCGACAAATTCTCATAAATTACAAAAATTAATAAAAGGAGGAAAAAATAAAAATTAAGAATTGGAACGGAAAAATACAAAACTGTCACAAAGGTTGAAATAGTGGATGAAATTTGGTGCTAATCGCTTCAGTAGAAATAGAAATAATTAACATTCTAGAAGAGTAGCATAGATCCCATTACCAAGAGTATTGCATGAAGATTGTTTATAATTCATGGATCGCGACATTCCTACCTGGTCAATAACCCTCCAGTGGAAAAGTACTGACCTATTTCAGCAACTGTGTATAGGACCACAAAAGTGTTTGTACAGGACTTCTTGAAACCATGCACAGAATAACAGTTTAACTGAATTTTAAATGAGAATGTAAAAAGTTTTTTTTCTTTTCTTTCTCTTTTCTAAAGTTTAAAGGATTGAACTCAATAGCTCAAAAACGGTGCGTCCTAGAGTAAAACGGAGAAAATTTGCCGCCTTAATGAAACACATAAAAGCTTCTTTGAAGAACTCATTGGTATAATACAAAGTAAATCTAAATTACTCGAGAACTAATAGACACACGATGAAAAATAAAATATATCCGTTATAAAACCGGATGTAATAACACAAAGAGTTAACACCCAAAATATTCAAGATCAGCAGAATTAAAAACTGTCACTATTCCGGTCAGAAAAGGACGTACAGAGGAAATAAAAACAACGGAATAATCAGCAAGAGGAGAGAACTCTATAAATAAGAAATTTAGCACCTTAAATATGCAAGATCAGCAGAATCAAAGAAAACTAAGGGGAAAGCGACCAGGTCATACAGAATAAATAATATAATCATGACTGCGGGGGAGGCGCTGGGACGACTGGGACACGGAATTACTAAAGAAGAAAAGAAAAAGGACGGGGCGAGGAGCGGGAGCGGTAGACACCTGAATAGTAATAGTGTAGTGTTAATATGAGTAGTAACACATCGCCATATTCTAAATCAGCAACAACACTAAGAACACCACCGAACAGTAGAGAACCAACAGTAGATCAAGACAGGATATTACAACAAAACCAAGGAAAAACCAAGAAAACAATCATGAAAAACAGCACTTGAAATAGAAGAAGAATAATAATACGTACATTACAAAATATTAAAATAAATTTTACAATAACTGCAAACGATACTAAGAACAAAAAATAGTGGCATACGTGGAAATCATGGCAAAATTATCAGAAGTAAAGAATGTAGTTTGGCAGCAGAAATTATAAATAGCGAAATTAAAAGCTGAAATGAAGGGAATTAAGCAAGAAAGAAGAGAGCGAGAGAAGAATATAAAAAAAATACTAGAAAAACAAGAAGAAGAAGAAGAAATTATTGGATTAGGAAAAATAAAATGGAACCAGTCAAAACTATAATAAAGCCAGAACAAATGCATAAGGACAGTAGCAGCGAAGAAACCAAAAAGGGAATTTACACAATACATTAGACGAAATGAAAAGAACATTAAAATAAATAACATTATCAACACAAATTTTCCTGCCATAATAAATGAGATGCCAAATGAAGAACAAGCAGAAAAATTAGAAAAAGAAATAAGGAATAAAGAGGTGAAAATGAAATTTGACAGGCTACAGAAAATAAACCCAAAAATAATGGTATATAGAGTAAGCGAGGGCTTAGGTAAAGAAGAATATTTGGAAACAATATATAATCAAAATCTGAGTGAAGATTTCGCCAAAGATGATCATCAAACAGAAACAAAGTTGCTTTGAAACAAGGGAGGTGAACAGAACAAAGAACATAGTAATAGAGACAAGCCCGAAAATTTATAAACGAATAATGAATAAGAAAGAATTATACTGTGAATGGGAAGCATACACTGTTAAAGAATTTGTGTCGCCTATGAGATATGTGGGGAATTCAAAGAAGAGGGACATGCAACAAGAACATGTAAAGAAGAACATAATTAATGTATAAACTGCATACGGGGACAAAAGATAGGAGAAGAAAGAAACCACACGGTATTCGATAAGGACTGCTCATTTTACAATTTGGCAAGAGAAAGACTAAACTAGTAAACAGATTATGGGGACTAGAGTGGTACAATCAAATATGCAAAAGGCCCGTACAGTAACATTAGACTTAAATAATCAATTAATAGAAGATAAATAATAAATTGCATTTATACAAGAGCCACATTTATTTAATAATAGTTGTACAAATTTAAACAGCAACTACCAAATTATTAAAAACGAGAAAGGGGGATTATTATCAGCAATAATAATAGCTAATAAATGCAAAATATTAAATTTGCAACATCTAATAATGAAAGAAATAGCAGTAGCAAAAATTATGATAAATAATGAAGAACTGACATTAATTTCAATATGATTGCCACCACAGAGGGAAATAAAAGATATATTAAAACAATTGAATAGAATAATAGTAGAACTAGGTAATAATAAACAAATAATTGCAGGTGACTTTAACGCGAAATCTCGACTATGGTATCCAGAAATATTAGACACAAGAGGAGAAGAAGTAATTGAAATAATAAACAAAAACAATTTAATAATTTGTAAAGAAGAAGGTAATTTATGTACATTTGGGAGCATCAATGGAGAAGAGAATATTAATTTAACTATAACTACAAAAGATATAGAAGGAAAAATTAAAAATTGGATAGTAAAACATAGTATAAGCGATCACAACAAAATAAATTTTGAGATAGAAATTGGAAGTCAACAGGAAATCACGCTAGAGAAAAGATTACATTTAAAGTTACTAAGGGGGAAAAGGTTAATGAAGAATTATAAAACGTTGTTAAAATTATAGATGACAGAATGGAAGATGATACGATTGAAGAAACAATAAATAAATTCCAGGAAGCGATAGTTAACATATGTGATAAACAAGAAACAACAAATAAAACTACAAATATAAACATAAATTGGTGGTGGAATAACGAACTAAGAATAATGAGAAATAATGTAATAAATAAACACAGGATATATAGGAGTTGTTATGAACGTGATACTTAATTGATTTATAAGGAAGATTATTAAAAAAATCAACGGGAATATAAAAAGTTAATCAGGACAAACATGAAAAATAAATGTATTGAATTTGTTAAAGAAGAAGCAAGAATGGGACCATGAAATTTAGTGGATAAACTGGCAAGGAAGAAGTTGAGGGGAAAAGAAACCATCAGTAGCATAAAAATTGGGGGAAAATACACAACAATTTAGGAAACATATAAAGTTATGATGGACAAATTACTACTTAATCTTGAAGGAACAGAAGAAGAAATAGAAATACATAATTTGGAAAAAGAAGAGAAAATGTAATCCGAAGAAATTAAAGGAGGAGGTATTGAAAATGCAATAAAAATATGAAGTGTTAAAAAAGTACCGGGAATCGATCGGATAACAATCGAAGTAATAAATAAAAGCTGGGAAACAATTAAATCAATACTAACAAAAATTATAAATAAATGCTATAAATTAAGCAGATATCCGGAAATATGGAAAACAAGAAAGATAGTATGTTTATACAAAATTAAGAATGAATTAAAAACAGAGGTTTCATCCTGGCAAAATATACGAAAGGATAATATATAGTAAAATTAAATCAGAAATAGAAGGAAAAAAAAAACCTTCACGATAACCAATTTGGATTTAGAGAAAAAAAATCAAACGAAGAGTCAATAAATAAGGTATTAAATTTAATAGAAACAAGTACAAGAATATTTGATTGGCATTTCAATAGACATAAGCAACGCATTTTCAACAGCGACATGGAAAGAAATTAAAGTACAGATTTTAAAAAATACCAATAAGGAAATTATGGGAAGAAATTTTATGGGACTATTTGAATAACCGGAACATAGTAGTACAATACAATCAGATAACGCTAAAAAGGGAAATAAATCGCGGCTGTCCACAAGTATCTGTAATACGGCCAAGTCTATGGAATTTAGTAATAAATGATTACATAGTATAAAACAATAATGAAGATTCAAAAGTTGTGGCATTCGCGGACGATTGTATAATTTTGATAGAAGATAATACAAGAAAGAAATATAATAACGGACACAAAAAATAATGGATAAAACCTTAATATGGATGAAAGAGGAAAAAAATTTTAACTATCAGTAAAGAAATAGTTGCCATAATTTTAAAAGGAAAAGTAGATAAAAGACCATCAGTGATAAAGAATATGACAAACAATGAAAGTTAAGGGCATTATTTTGGATAATAGATTAAGTTCTATCCCACATGTTAAATATATAAACGAAAAAGTTAAGAATATATTTTTTTAATTAAAGCAAACGGTATGAATTATCAAAAATTATAATAAGAAAAATAAGAAAATAATATACCATGCATTATACCGTAATATTACACAATATGCTAGCACTTGTTACAAAAATAAAATTGAAAATGCACACATTAAAAGAATACTAAGAACATCACAAAGATATGTATCAATAAAAATAATGAATTTAACACCAACAACATCATATGTATCCGCAATAACTGTTAGTAAAGGAATCCCAATAAACTATAGTATAAAAGATAGAAATATGATACATCAAATCAAAAATGAATTAGACGAAGTAGAATACAACGGAAATAGATATAATAAGCTAGTAGAGCACAATAATATTTGGAATGAAAAAATAGAAATAATCAACCTATTAGTTTAAAAGAATTAAAGAAAGAAAGCCATGCACTAAATGTTATAAGTTGGCTAACAGAGTACGATGCAACAGGAACCGGCCTAAATACTAAAAATTATATTAAAAATATAAATATAAATAATAGTGTGTTGAAAGTAGTAACCAGACACTCTTAAATTAAAGAATATTTAGCTAAAAATAAATAAAATAGAAGACGACAGTTATCAATGTGAAACGGGAACTCAGACGGTATACCATATTCTGTACTTGTGTGAGATATTTAAAGAAGAAAGGCAAGAATTAGAACAGAAATTAAAACCTTTTAATGACAAATGGCCATTACAAAAACAAAATATGTATGACAAGGAAATCGTAGAAGTAATAAATGAAAGTATTAGCAAAATATATGATTTGGTAAAAACTATGAATGATGATTTAACAGAGTAGTCTAGGGAGCGGATGAGAGTGTGCGGGAACTAAGGGAATTACTGAGTGAGTGTTTGTGTTTGTCTAGTGTTTTATCGTTTAAATCAAATAAAAATTATAAACAACTCTCTCTTTTAGATAAGAAACAACATTTTTAGTCAATATTGAGGTTTTTCAGAATAACAATGCGGAAGAAAAATTTTAAAGCTCCAAACACGAAAAAGTCATAAAGAAGAACACGAGATCTGAAATGTATGCAAGAAGAAATGAAGGAAATGTGGAGAAAAATAGAAGAACAAGAAGGAGGAAGAAAAGAAAAAGAAGAGAACGAAAAAGAGGAAAGAAAATGGGGAGGAGAACAGAGAAGGAAAGTAGAACAAGAGAACAGAGAAAAATAGGAGAAGCAGAAAGAAAGAGAAGAAGAAAGACAAGATCTGAAACGGATGAAAGAAAAACGGAAGGAACTGCGGAGAAGAAAATTTAAATGATGTCTGTGTATGTGTCTGTGTAAAAAAAAAGGGGGAGGGGAGGGCGCCCGTAGAAGCGGAGCTCCATTCCCTCGTCCGCCAGGAAACGAAGGCTAGGGTGTCCAGAAGGGGTACTTCGATGTCCTGGACGAAGCTTAGGTTGGAGCAAAACGGTGAGTGAGGGGATAAAATAAAAAGACCAAAATAGAATAGCAGAGATAGGGAGGGGCCTGGAGGCCTTCGGGTTCGTGGGTGGGGCCATTTGACCGTTGAGTGCCATGTCGGACCGGCCAAAAGGCTATTTAGCTGTGTGCGGGCTCGACGGCGTCTGGTCGCGCGGGTGGATTCATGGGAATCTCGGTCCCTGGTCTGTTCCGGCGGGGGCGGCGAAACGGGGGGCGGCCGAAAGGATACCCGTCGGGGAACTGTCTCGGTCGGGGCAGAATAGCTCACCACCTTCCTAGGAAGTGTGAATGATGCTTTTGAATAGAAATGGAGTTTGTAGCTTAAATTACGGGAGCCCAGACGAACAGCCGCCCTCCCACCAAAAAAATTGTGAATCTATATAACTGTTTGTTAAATTGTAGTAGTCATGATAGAATTGAACACCCTGGATGGCTGTACTGCTAAGTAGGGTTAACGAAATTTAAAAAAAAAGTCTAGCCACTCAGCCATAATTTTCCCAGGTGCAGTAAGTTTTCCAAATAATATCTGTCGAAAATGAATCAACGTAAATGTGTGAGAAATACTTATAATGTCGAAACAATTATATCTTCGCCACATGCCATTTTTCCCTGATCAGAAAAAAGTTCGATCTTTCTAATAGCTCGTTTTTTTTTCTACATCCATCAAATAATTATTCACGAATTTGCACAACTGTACCTGTTCAATTTATAAAAAAATTTACTTGTTTCTAATAATTGCCGCTATTAACTTTCTTGATTGTTTTAGTTGCAAATTTCAATATTAATATCATAGGATTCTATTCAACGACTATTTGGGTCATTCTTTCAGTACAATGCACCCGTACCTATTGCGTGATTGCGTATACTCTATAGAATTTGTTGCAAATTTACTACATCATTACATATGCGCACTAAGAAAGCATAAATGATAAAGAAAATTTCACACATTCGTTGTAACGTCCCTACATGTATTCAGTAAAGGCTTAAATAAGTAATGATGTACCAAGCTGTGTATCTATTTTTGCAGCCTAATGTATGGTAAAAATTTGTGTATATATATATATATACACATGTGTGTAAATATGTATACATATGTGTGTTAAAATATTAATTTAAAGTCAGGACTTAAGTGAAAAAAGTTTACAATTAATTCTTGACAATATTACTATCTATAGTATATTTGCGGTTTCTCCACCCTTTTTAAATCAAATTTTTGAAAAATTTCCCCATGTAAGACGTGTGTAGTTATTTTCAACATATGGCGTGTTTCACAAGCGTATTATACTTGTGTTCATAAAAGTTACAATTTTTCTGTTAAATTGAAATGTTATTATCTATAAATTGTAATGTTTCTAAAAAAATAATCTGAATTTAAAACAGGGATAATATGGGTATGTTGGTAATACCTAGTAAGAAATAGCCCTTATACATAATACTGCTACAGCTGACTGCGCACGAGTGCGGTGCGTTGTCCTCTGGTGCAATTTTCCAAACTTTGTTGAGCTTAGTTTGTACGAAGCGTAGGAATATCCTGGAAGTATAACTTTAGCAGAGCTTCAGAAACGGCTGAAGTAACCGTGAATGGATTATATAGAAGATACTTAAAATTCCTGGTGTTTTTGCCCACTTTGCGCTTGTTCTTCATTATAAATTCCTTAGTCTCTATTTCCTCTTTGCGCTTGTGCTTTATTATATATCTCTTAGTCTCTATTTCCTATTTGCGCTTGTGCTTCATTATAAATCTCTTAGTATCTATTTCCTCTTTGCGCTTGTGCTTCATTATAAATCTCTTAGTCTCTATTTCCTCTTTGCGCTTGTGCTTCATTATAAATCTCTTAGTCTCTATTTCCTCTTTGCGCTTGTGCTTCATTATAAATCTCTTAGTCTCTATTTCCTCTTACGTACATTTTTATACTGAGAGAATAATTTTTAACATATAAATATATTAGGTTATATACGTATACTATCTTAATTACTCACCCAAACCAGGAACGATTTTATAATTTATTTACTGCATATCTTTGTTACGAAAATGGCACATAAATACTAAAATGAGTTTAACAGAATGTCTACGAAAAATTTATTAACCAGTGAAGACGTGTTTAATGATTGAAGAAACCAGAATGACATTTCGTTTCGACAAAGGGTAGGAGGGGTGTGACGGAGGATTTAAAAGTTAAGTAATACTCTAATGACAATCAACCCTGTTTTAGCAGACACTTTCTAATTCAATATACAGTTCTTTGTTCATAAAAGCGCTTACATGCAGGTTCGTTTCGGGTGAAGTGTTCCAAACAAATTCCTCCCTCGTCCACTTTTTTTAATTTTACTTTCACATCTCCTAACATCTCTGTCCTTCTCAACCCACAACCCGGGCGATTTTTTTTTCTTGCGGGAACAAGACCCGCGTGGCGACGAAATGATCGTTTCAGCCGCCGCGTTAATTTTCCTCTATCCTACCCAGAGAACAGGGGAGGAAATTAAATCTATCCACGTCTCCGGGAGGGTAAAATTAGAAATTCGCTTATTGAATCTCGTTCTCATTCTTCGCTGTAGATTTTTTTTTTTTTTTCGGCAAGGCGGTTCCGGCTTTCTTAAATTTCGTTTCTCCGTGAAATTTCCGCGGTGTACCGGGAATTCTAGGCCTCCATTGCAGTACGTGATAATATTCGAAACGTGGTTGCAAGAAAAAGCTGAAGAAGGGGGTGGGGGAGGGAATGAAACATATTTACGTGAATACAGCAGGCACTGCAGATGTTACCAACTTAAACTAGAGTACTTGCACAGTTAATGTGCCTCTGTGATTAAATCTGACTACAAAAATACAAACCAATGTCACGTACGTTCTAGTGACCTCCATATGTTCCGTCGGCTGTCATAAGGGTCGGTTTCGGCACTTTTGAAGAAATCTTCGTTTTTGTGTCATAATTTAGAATTTATGGTAATTATTTACAATGTACGATATTATATAACATTTACATTTTACGATTTGTTTGACTTTTTTGTGCGTAATCTTGATTGTGTGTTAACTGGTCGTTGTCATATGTCGAGAACATATTTATATTTTAGCAGTAACTTCTCGCATTTTTGCAAGCAGGAAATAACACACTATGAAAATTAGATACAAATGATTCAAACCGCTAGTAAATTAGTAAATTTTCCATTATCAATAATTTCCGATTGTACCTCTGAAACTGAAATTATGATACGAAAACGACGAATTTATGCAAAAAATGGCGAAGAAGAGCATTTTAAGAGCGCCGATCAAAAATGTATGTAAATAAAATATTTATAATCATACATATATAGTAATTATGCATATATACGAAATGCTGCTCAACTTGTAGGTATTACATACAAGTAGTGCTTCCTCAAATTAAAAAAAAAATCTTAGACTGCATATTTGTTCCATAATAGCAAGCCAAGATCACAATTATAATATTTTAGGAACGTACACATAAACTTAAGGAAAATATTTCCAAAAAGTTTAACTAAGGTAACTGAAAGATCATGTTAAAATTCGTTTTCGGGTTTACGTAACAAAATCTGTTTTATAATAATTCTCATAATAGTACAGAATCCGAAAAGGTGCAAAATTTCCTTTTTTCAAGCAACATTTAAAATTGCGGGAAAAAAATTCACTGTGTGATTAGAAAAATTTCTTGGAGTAACTTACGATATCTCGTTTGAACGTGAATTGTCTCATTTCGTTAAGTGAGTTAGTTTCTATTGTTTGTATGTCATGCAAAACATGTGTAGTCTAAATGTATTTATTCGACGAAATAATAGTTGTAAGTAATGTCTACAAGTTGAGCAGCACTTCGTAGAGGCTGTTCACGATAAAGTGAGCACTTATGAAATCAACCTTAGAAAAAAGTCACTGCCCCAACCTGCAAATATTTTAACGGGTGTATTGAATGACATGCGCCCAGCAAAGTTGGTAACGATGGATGGAAAATAGTTCCATATTTTACCGTTGAGTGAAAAGTGTCAGGAAACCATCTGTGTTTACTTGAATTATTCCTTTTGCTTTCTGTATTTTTTTTAAATGCACCAAAGTGTTAAAATTGGCAAATTTGTAAAATATTTAGTTTCTGATAATTTTACAGTTTCACTTGACCGCGCATGAATAAATTTATGAGAGCTATGATGAAGTTAATTTTTCATAAGGCGGAAGAATACACAACGAGTATACAAGTAGATCTTAAGCAGGGCTTTCTAAAGTCCTCATTTTTCCGCGAACAACCTTTATAAATGTAAAATAATGAATTTTTGCATGACCAGTGGCGCTAGAACTGCGGTGCAGTGTGTGTGAAATCCATTTTTTTTTTTTTTTTTTTTTTTTTACCAAAACTACTACACATGTCGCCAGTATGACTGCCTACGAAAAGATATCATAACCTAGACGATGAAAGAATGGTACTTTGAAGTTATCAATGCGTGTTCTAAATATTGTTTTGGAGCCCTCCAAAATAGTTAGAAACGGTTTATTGAGATTGCCGTATCTTAAAACATACTAGCCGGACATGAGTCAAACTACGATAGGAGCCTATATTGAACTTCGCTACAGACTTTTCATCAATAAAATGATATGGTCACCGCTGAAAGTCCCATAGATACATGCAGCACTGCGAGAACACTGCACTCCAGTTCAGAGACATACACGTAGCAGCGGCGATGGCGTGCATGTAGCGCCTGTCAATGTAGCCCCTATAGCTCCTGCGCTAAACTATGAATGCAGGCGGAGTCCTCAAGGTCGGCTACAGCGCGTAGCATGGCCGCTAATGGCAGTTGGATGCAATGGCTGACGAGAGAGATTCCACACTCGAAAATGGTTCGCTGAACTACGTATTTGTGGGTTCATGGATATCAGGTTAACAGTAGATCGAAGCAGTGTGTCACGAGATATTCGGAAGCGTGGTGTAAGATTGCAGCATCGGAAAGAAGATATTAGTGTAGGAGGAAGAAACGCTTTTGCAGCAACCGTTGTAATGTAGAAGACGATCCACAAGACTTGAACCTTCTGCGGATTTGGCAGAACCGGTCGAGTGATCCTGGTTTAAATCCACGAGTAAACGTACTGCTGATTTGGGAGTGCCAGAAACAACCACGCGAAAACACACAAAGTGTTGCCTGTAAGTAAAAGGTTAGCGTCCATTAAAAAATGCATAATGAATAAACAGATGCAGCAGTGCCAGGCGTGTGCTCAGACACTGCAGTAATTTCCAACAATGCCTCAGCAGTCAAAAGTCATGATTCAAGATGAATGCGCTATTTATCGCAACTCTTGCATCTGCAGTGTGTTTTTCTGGGGGAAAGAAATATCCCTACATTTTGGAAGAAGCTATGACTCCCTTTATGCCAATGAGTTGAGTTGAGAAACTTTCGTGGCCAGTTAACATTAAAGAAGTCTTAAACGCCAGTAAGGGCGATGATGAAATGAGTTTAACATCAACTCGTCTTTTTTAGCGGTACATTGTATTAGAGTGGTGACAAAAAAAAAAAGAATTGTATAATTGGACTCAGTAGAATTCCTCTGAAGTCATGAATATTGATACTGCAAAGTATTGTTATTTTGTTGAAAAATTACGGGATTTTTAAATAATAATTTGGTTTTATGGATCTGTGAATTGATTGTAGTTCTCGTTTTAATTGATCTAAAACTATTTAACATAATTTTAATAGAACTTTTTATACAGACGTGAGTTTTTTTAGAGAATTTAGTTTCCTAGCTTAACTTTACATATCAAATTATGCGATACTTCTACCTGCATCAATCTGACCTCTTTTACGAAATCGACTCCAAAAATATTTTATATTGGAGGTTCAACAAGATTTTACCTCGTTCTATCTATAGGACATAATTGGCTTACTAACACTGACTTTTTTATTTATACTTTTAATTGGCATATTCCGCAGTAGTACGAAAACCCAAATAAAATTGAGATCACTGAAATTTGAGAATAAGAATTATTTTAGTTCAATGATTACATTTATTAATATCTTTAATTGTTTGGTCGGTAAATACTTGCGTGTAATAAACAAACACGTGTTTTGTGTGTAATCTGTTTTAAAGTAAAGTCGTTCAAACAGTGACGACTTCCACAAAATAACTTAAATTTTTCTGTGGCGGAGAAAATAATCTAATTAGATACTCTGTAATTTATTCATTGATAAAATGTATCACACCAAAAATAACGATACTCTGAACGTATCTAGTAGGACTGCTCTACCCAAGATACGAAAACGCAATGTCTAATTTCGATCCTAAGCTCAAAATGTGACTGGAAACGTGATTAGCTCTAGTAAAATGTTCAGGGTGTAATAGGGATCGCTGAAATGAACGATGATAAATTCTTTGATTGCCTGTGAGCAGTTGGATTGTGTGCGGTAAATGGTATTGGACGATTAAAGTTTAAATTTTATGTGACCATTCGGAAGTAGAAAAAGTTGGGTGCTAATTAACGAATTGATAAAAAAAAAAGTTTCTAATACCTACTTTTCTCATTAACCGCAACAGAGTTTTAAATTGCGGCTATACGGATAATCCTTTCGCCTGGTTGATATTAGACTTCAAATACTTTTACTTTTTTACTAACTACTAAGGTTTGTATAGAATTGACTACGTAATGTACTACGCCCTGTTTAAATTAATAACAGCATAAAAATACAATAATAAAAAGTTCGATAAATACATAAACACTCTTTATTTGGAAATAAATTCTATATAAAGAATACATAAACATTTTCATTATTTTTGCACCAATACCCATGCTTCAGATAAAATTCTCATTTCGACATATGAGACAACGTAATTACGTTAACGAGAATATGTAAAAGGTGTAATATAAATATAAGCGAAAAAAATTTAAACATTTTCTTTAAATTCTATATAAATTTACTAATATTAAACGTAAATAAAATATTTATTCATTACACTCTCTCCCATTTCACTTATTATCTAACCATTACGAATTTTTTTTTATCTAAATTTTTTATATTTCGTGAGGACATTTTTGGCACTCGTTAAAATACGTATATACTAATTAATATAATCCTTCAAGTTCGCCTTCATTTTAACTCGTCTATAAAACATATTTTATGGGTTTTTTTTTTATTTCCCACTTTATGCCAGCAGTCTAATCGGTAGACGGCTTACGTACTGAATTATCATAAACACCACATATATGTTTTACGTTAATTTATACATTATAAAGGATTTGAACCCAGAAACTCACGATTCTAGATGCGTTTGCTATCTGGGCTACGAAGGTCACATCTACAAAAAACCAAATAATTGTTTCCAACCACAAAATTAATTATAATAGGCTATCTGTAAACGAATATACATTTTTGAGGTATTTTCAAAGGCGAATTTAACATTAACTTTGTAAATAAATATCTAAATAATTTTTCAAGAAAATAATGTTATAAAAATTGTTATTTGAAACTTTACAGTTTGTAAAGCAATATTAAAGAAGTCTGTGAATATTAGATCAAGACTTGTTACACATACGTATGGTTGAGTTCATTAATGTGTGTTGATTTAACTTTTTTTTTTAATTCTGAACTTTTTTCAGTTTGAACCCAAGTTCAGCAGATCATAATTTAATTGGTATTTATCTTCGGTTACATCCCGCGTCGTACAGACGAACATATCGATATCGTAACTAATTTAATTGGTATTTATCTTCGGTTACATCCCGCGTCGTACAGACGAACATATCGATATCGTAACTAATTTAATTGGTATTTATCTTCGGTTACATCCCGCGTCGTACAGACGAACATATCGATATCGTAACTAATTTATGTGGTTTCGCTCACTCGTGTACAAAACCCTATCTCATTAACATTCCAACAGTTCGCCGTGTATAACAAATAGCTTGTTTACTTGAAGGTCAGATATTTATGAACGATCAGACAAAAATATAGCGTAAAAATAGTGAAACGCTCTAAGTTCCATGTCCAAAATATTTTTATGGTTCAACTTCAACATGACCCCCAGTGTCATACACCGGAAATTCCACATGTAACCAGTTTCTTGCCACGTGAGATATAGCATTTCCGGGCTCAGAAATATATATAAAAAAAAAAAAAAACACCGTTGTAGTATTCCGAGTCCGAAGTTCTGCCAGGTATACAAGTAGGTTGGCACATACACTCGGTCATTAACAAATATTGAAATTACAATACGGGTTTACCGATATTACTAATTAGTATGCTTTCCTTTGTATGAAAGTAACTTTGATGAAGTACTCAAGGACTTATATACAAAACGATCAAGTGTGATAAAAATATCTGAACATAAATGATTTTTAGTAATATTTGACTATGATCAATAGAGTAGTTCCACAGATATAAGACTATCAGAATATGTTTTAGTGGCGGTATCTTTCAAAATGGCGGACAATTGCAGGCATTACTAAGTTAATTAGTGTGCACTTTAATCGTACCATAAATATGTCATGTAACACTATAAGAATAACCCCGGCGCTTTAAAACTAAGAGACTAGTTTATAGAACTGTCACGTGGCGTCGCATGATACTTTTGCATGGAGATGTGATGGGAATAGGTTTAAAATTTACTGAGGCATGATAAATTAGTTTGAATCTCAGTTTACATATTTCAATACGACGTGCTAAATAAATTCGCATATGTAACGCACTTAATAAAAACAGCCAGCGTGGTAAGTTGGGTTCAAATCGGTTTGATTGCGCCATATAAGTCTTGCGGAGCACTTGTAACGAGACGTCAATTTAAAAAATAAGTAAATTATCCTAATTAAATAGTAATTTTCAAGGTAAAAGCTGCAGAACCAGCCATTTTAGAGAGAGTGAAGAAAAAAGAAATTCAAATAATGTATGCAGTTTCGTAAAAAGGAATTCATTATTTTTATGAACGGTTCGTAAGTTGCCAAATGCAAAATATTGGAACTCCAGATACCCCACCCCCGGCTCCTCCCCCTTCCTCAAACTCCTCATAAATCCTGCCGTAGTTCTAAATTTGATCTCCACTTAGAATTTTGTTTGAAATCAGTCCTTAATGGAAGAGGATACAAGATAAAGTATGGAAATATGTAAATTTTAAATTTGATATCACTAGCCTACTCTTCAACTCTCTTTAAATGAGTTTTTGATACAACCAAAACTGTAAATAAGATTCCATTCATTGTTATTGAGGAATAAAATACGAAGTGAGCATTGTTCATGTTAAGGCATGATACACTTAATGAATTACAATAGCTATGTTTGGTTGCGCTGCATATTAATGAACTGGGAGATACTAAGTAGACAGGAATAAAAATACACCCATTCAATCATTAATCTATATGAACATATGTTATGTTAATTTTTATGTGAAACTCTGCAGATTAGGTACATATTCCACTATGTATTATTATATTTATACCAATAATAATTTCGGCTTTCAGCCTGGTGTGGTTCTTTCTGTAAGACGTATTTAAAAAGCACACATTTGACAAAGTTTTTGTTTAGTTTGTTGTAGTTTTAAATTATTTAACAGCACACAGAGGAAACATGTTTATTGAAAATTACGTCACATAATCATTAATCAGGGCCTTCGCCTTAGGCGAATTTTTGATCACAACACAGTTGTATCGAACAAAATTTGTCAATATTGTGTTGAATAATCATTTTCCTGAAGAATTCGGAGAAGATTGAAGCGATTTACTGTTTTTAATTCATTCGTATGTCGTTGAGGCTCTGGAAAAATGTAAGACACATTCATGGTGATTTTCACTGTTCCATCTGCACTTTAAACTCACGATTTCGGAAGCATCTTTTGGTGAATTTCGACTTTTACTTTTTCGTGATGCTTCAAATTTTTTTGAGAGAGCGCACAAAGTAATTTCCACTAGAGCATATACTGCTTTTTCATCTTCAATAAAACTCTTCTACGGTAGATTTCAAATATCTGCTCACCATTTTTCCGACTTTTTTGCTCTTCTTGCTCAACTTTTACACCTTTCCTTCCATGATGTTCTGTGTAAAAATGAAATTTAAACGTTTGTAACAATACATAAGATATATTGTAATTATTAATGGTATACAATGTATACATATACTTGTTATGTCACATTTTCTTACACTCTAAGAATTTATTTGTAAATTTACCATATAAATGTAGGCATATACGCACAGAGACAAAGTACGAGTGGTAAAATATTTTCCCACACATGCATGGTAACGTCCCTACTACAATTGCTTAGGAAAGAGTCAAATGCGTAGGGAAGTTCCCAATTTCCTATAGTAGCGATGCTAAACATTCCCATATTTTTTGCCTGATAGGTAGTATTATTTTCCTACACTATATAGGTTAAAAACTTCCATTATTGTTTAGGAAGTCTACCAGATTTTTTTTACGGGGTAGTATCGTGGACAATCTGTACATTAATTATAATTATGATCGGTACTTTACACAACGAAGCACCAATGTTCAGTACTCCTCGTGGCTAATCTGATCTGTAGATTTTCTCTACTCCTCTTTGACATAAGTGGTTAACGCCACTAATATATACCATGCAGCACGTTGATCACTGGTTGCTAGAGAAGTGCTGAACTGGAGTACGGAACATGTGGTTGCAACACTCTAACTAAGAATGTAATGTGTGATGGGACGGATTCATTTTTTAAATGATGGTGTTATAATATCACAGGGAGTAATTATCAAAACATAATATAGCCAATAGTACGTTTGTAACAACAACGTGTTAATTTTAATGTGATCGGAACTGTCAAAACTATAGCCAAGGCCTAACTTAAGCAAAAGAAAATGATACGTTATTAATTTTTTTTTTGTAAAATTACGTTTTATTTTTAAGTTTTGTTAATGCGCATGACTCTTTCGAAACATTATATATGTACATTTTGCTTCTATAAACGTGTGTGTTTAAAATATATGAAAAATTAATGGCAGTCACGGATAACAGCTCAAAATGAGCGTATGATTGCTCAAGCGAAATAATTATGTGGGGACAAACATTCATTTGGTATTTTTTTACACTAGGGTACGCTGTTTTTCGTTATTTGTGAAATGCCGTGTGCTGATATCTGCACTGTCAGTACCTCTGTGGCAATGTTTACAGTCTCTGAACTCGCAAACAAGCGTGATTGCTGTTGAAATCGCGTAAAAATACGTTTTGTCGATTCGCTTCTCCAAACAAAATATTTCTTGTGTAAACACTTATTGATAATCAGGTCAAAAGTTACAGTTCAAAGCCGTAGTAGTTTTTTTTATTTATATTTGCATTAAAATATATGTTCTATTAGCAAATATTTTACATTTGCTGCACACTGAACTAAACAATTCGCGTAGTCACCATTTTCTGCAACAGATATTTATAAGCCCACTCAAGAATTTATTTTAGCAGGTTATACAAAACATGTGTCACAATGAGTATTATGCAGTAATATATTTCATACGTGACATCATGGCTGGCTTTGACATCACCATATGCACTCGGTAGTTGGCTAAAGTCAACTCATTATTTATATGTCCCTGCTCTCAATATATTAGCATGCCGTGTAGTGACAAAGAGGTGATTCATGGTCTGTATCTATGTTTATGGCCCACGTAACTCTTTAATATACCTCTGCCTCAAATTTTTTTCTCGAACACACAGATATTTCCTATTTTGATTGTTTATCACGTTAATGCTCTTTAAACTCATATATACTAACATATGAAAATCATGAGAATGAAAAACAGTATTATCACCGCAGTGAAATTCAAGTAGCTAAACGATATGAACTTTCTGTTAGGTATTAAAAACCGTATTAGCACGTAAAACAGGACGGTATCCATAGTAATAAATGCCAGTCTGTAGTATATTTCGCATTAAATATGTCTGAGAGAACTGATTGATCGTGGCATATATAATAATTTTATCCGATAAGTGAATTCGATTCAGAAAATTACCAGTGAGCTGAAACAGTAATTTTCTTGTTTCACACAGAACATGTTGTACACGTCTTTGTACTACAATGTACGTCCTGCTGTACAGATAAAATATTGAATATAAGTAAACGCCCTCAGGTAACGGCGATAGTTGGGTAGATCACCAGAAGTTAATTTTACTCGTATGAACTGATAACTCAGGCGGTCTTAGCTGCTGGTAGAATATATTTTATCTCTGAAGATGAGCCTTCAAGAGAAACAAAGGTGCGTCTTGAGCGCTGCGAAGGTTAAATGAGGTAAGTATGGAGTAGCGGCGGAACTCAAGGGCAGAGGAAACAAGATATCCTCGAAATACCCCCCTCCCCTTCCCAGCACCAGCCAACGGGAATGTCCACCACGTATGTCACCTAAAAAAAAAAAGAATGTAAGAAGTTAGTTACAACTGTAAAGATAATGTAAATATTTTTTATTTAATTTGTGTGGTATGTATAATGTAAAAAGACTAACTTCACACATTAAACAGCTTCTTTTCCCCAGAGGGACCGCACCGGGTATCGCCCCCTCTTCGCCTTGGTGGAAAGCTAGTAGTCTGACCTATCGCACACTCTTGGCCTTGGTGGAAAGCTAGTAATCTGACCTATAGTACCCTCTTCGCCTTGGTGGAAAGCTAGTAGTCTGACCTATAGTACACTCTTCGCCTTGGTGGAACGCTAGTAGTCTGACCTAACGCACCCTCTTCGCCTTTGTGGAAAGCTAGTATTCGGACCTATAGTACCCTCTTCGCCTTGGTGGAAAGCTAGTAGTCTGACCTATAGTACCCTCTTCACCTTGGTGGAAATCTAGTAGTCTGACCTATAGAACCCTCTTCGCCTTGGTGGAAAGCTAGTAATCTGACATATTGCACCCTCTTCGCCTTTGTGGAAAGCTAGTATTCTGACCTATAGTACCCTCTTCGCTTTGATGGAAAGCTAGTATTCTTACCTATAGTACCCTCTTCACCTTGGTGGAAAGCTAGTAGTATGACCTATAGTACCCTCTTCGCCTTGGTGGAAATCTAGTAATCTGACCACCACACCATATCGGTCGCATGGACCTTCAAATCCACTAACTCATTAACCAGCGTATTCTCAAGACCTTCGGTGTACTTAATGCGCATGAAGTAGGGCTATCCTCTTTCTTCAAAATTATCAAGTGGAATTTTTTCAGTTCTGGTCACACCCCTAAATGTTTTGTTTATCTGAACCTAAGCAGCTCATACCTTAAAGCCCTGATTGTAAGTGACATGTGAGAACAAATAAGGTGCGAATTCTGAAGATGTTCCTACTATTTAATTCCTAATTTATTTCATTCTTGCTGCGCAGTTTGGTTTCGTTTGTGTGAGGGCACTGAACGCAATCAAAGGAGCAGGGATATTAAATAATGTCCGCAGTCCTCCGTGGCGCAGGGAATTGCGTGCGGATTATAGTCCCGCGTAAGGCAAAGGTGTCGATTTGTGTTCGTCCTCTCTGAGCCACATGAGTGTTGTCATCGGAAGTCTGAATGTGTTAATCTTTTTTAAAACGAAACTTAAAATGGTTTGCAGGGTATTTCAATTAGTTTTCCCGCTGGGTGACTGGGCCACTAAAAATGACAATGCTAGACGAGCGCACTCGCTTATTTCACATCGTGGTTCACTTGATCGCAGTTTATATACGTGAAAATCGAATAGGCACGTGAAAAAAAAATTATTACTACAGGTTTTTCGCAAGTGATAGTAGCTAAGGACATCAAATTAGGTAAATGGAAAATTTAAAATTTTACTAATAAAATATTTAGTCCGCAGGCCAGTCTGACGACCCTCATGTGACCCGCGGACCGCTAGTTTAAAGTCCCTGATTTTGACTCCTAACGCCGGTGTCTCCTTTCAATCCCAGGCTCCAAAGTAGAGGAATTTCTCAGACTGGGACTTCGCGTGGGTGTTGTGGCGGACGCTGCCGCGGTGTCAATGTTTTCTTCGGGTACTCCCATTTCCTCTCCTGTTTGCATTCCGCTGATGTTTCGTCTCATCTGACCTTATTCATAATTCTGGTTAGCAGTGAACAATATGATGCCCCTGGATTGTGTCAGTCGGCTTCAGTTAGCGCTCGTCACCTCATATACATTTGGTTTTCTCCTTTGTTTCAATACCTGATAATAATTCGTATGGATTTTTTATTTTTTCAAAACAATATTATTCATCCCGAATAGCCTTTAGGAGCAAAATCAACCTTTTTTTAAATTGAATGACAGAACTTTAATTAACACCAACACATTGAAGTATCTTGTTTTCAGCATTTAATCTTCCGTTACAAATACCCAGAATTATGTTATGAATGTTGTTTGACGCTGTCATAACTAACTGTGAAGGTCCTTATCTTAAACACGAATATATTCTTTGCATACCATACTCGCCTATGAAATTTATTGTGAGAAGATAACCAGCCAACTGTTCTTCAGTTCTTGGAAGTCATCAACTCATGCTGACATCCCAGTTTCGAACAGACTTTAAGACGTAGTTGTTTTTGGTCAGGTTCTTAGGTCAATCCATGAGCTCTAAACAATTTACGGCCTTTGCAACTAAATTTTGATACTTCGTTCCTACCTGGTTTAAAGAACGAGCAGAGCAGGGAACGAACTTGGGGGAGCAGTTTTTACATTTTGATTCTGTTCCACAGACCTATGTATTAATCAGACATGTTACTTTAATATTTTTTCTATTGGCCCCGATAGTTGTAAATGACCGTATAGTGACCGTCTATAATCCTTCAGATATCATAACAATTTTCCTCGCCCTTGGGTTAGCATTAGGGCCAGTGGTGTGCGGTTTCCTGTAACATTATAATATCTCATAAATGAAGCATGTTGGGCCAAGATGATAATAACATTAACTGGTTGAAACATTATTTATGGGAAAGAACATTTTTCGGAACAATTGTATCTTAGGCGTATAATTTAAAAAAAAATCAATACATACTGAGGAGTCCCACAAAGGGCTACTATATTGTTTCATATTTTTTTATAACGATAATACCACGGAGATCATTAAATATTCATTATTTTCTCTCGGGATTTTTAAATACAAAATTACTTAAAACCGATATGATTTTATGCTGTGATAAAACCACACACGCCTTCCCATGACTTATTTTAAATTTTCGTCATATTATAAAATCGGTCTTGTTACGACCCAACATGCTCCCACATTTTTTATACGAGGACCGTGGTGTTATAGAAGCTAGAGTGAAGAGATTTGGGTTGCTCTTAACATAGAGGTATTCAGAGCCGATGAGGGCGATTGAAGTTAAATGGAGCGGTGCTGGAATGAAGGGGCGGGGGAAACGGGAGATCCCAGGGAAAACCCGCCAACCTACGGCATCGTCGACACGATTCCCATTTGCGAAAATCCGGTTACCAGGTCGGGGATAGAACCCGGTTCGCCTTGGTGGGAGGCGAGCAGGCTAACCACTCAGCAACCGTGGTGTAAAGGCTAGAGGTGTGATCACTCACCTCCTACCACGGCGAGTAGAGTTCGACTCCCGACGCGGTTAAAAGCAAATTCTCACATTGAGTAACGTGGCAGGCGTTGTTGTTGACCTCTGGATCCTCTCGAGGCATAGCCTGTTCACGATAAAGTTAGCACTTTTTAAGGCCCTCCCAACAGGTATTAACTGCTAATAAATATTTCTTATTGCCACCTCAGGCATTAAATTTTGATCGTGGTGAAATATATACACTGTGTTTGTTGGTCACATTGGAATGTTTATACTAAAAAGGAGCAGGAAGATGGAAATTGCATTAAAGGAAGAATTTATAAGGGCCCTTAAAAAGTGCTCACTTTACCGTGAATAACACATACTTAGTTTTATTTAACCATTCCACACTGTAGCTCACTCACGGCCTCACTTCAGTTTTGAAATCAACCTTAGCAAAAAAAATTACTGCCCCTGCCTGCATATTATATTTTAACGAGCACAGTAAAGTTGGTATCGAATGGTGGAAAGTAGTTACATATCTTAACGTCGAATAAAAAAAGGTTAGGTAACCATTCGTGATAACTTTAATTATTTATTTAGCTTCCAATTTTTTTAAATTAATGCATCGACGTGTAAAAATGAGCAGATTTGTAAAATATTTACTTTTCTAAGAATTTCACAGTTTCATTTGACCGACGCAAGAATAAACTGATGAGGCCTATGGCAATATTAATTTTACATAACGTTCATAAAAGTTGGTCTTAAGCAAGGCTTTCAAAAGTGCTCACTTTACCATGAGCAGTCTATAGTCGTCTTTCGCAAAGGGGGGAATGGTACAGGTACCCAACCTGGAATGCTCTTCACTCCATAGGACCACTTCGTACCTTAAACCCCTATCAAATGCCCGAGTGTGCTGGGAATGCGTTTGACGTAACGGTCAAGCGCTGGGCTGTTACCGATAATCGATATGGCGATTGGAATTTGATGTACTTACACGACATGCTAGAGCTTACACTATCGCATCTCCTGCATTTCAGATGCAGATACGAGCGAAAACCATTTTCAGTCCTGGCGACGGCTATAGGATATAATACAGACACGTGCGAATATGGGTCGGCAATCCATAATGTTATTTTTATACGACTTTATTGTAAAGTCTTGAGTTAAAACTTCAAAGTTTATTATTCCGATTCCAAACATTATGAATAACTTCTTTCAGTTCAGAAAAATGGATAATTTTAGAATATCCTTTAAGTATAGTAATATAGACCACTTACCAATAAACAGTACCTATCGAAAATAGAAAACCTACAGATGTATTTTAATGTTTACAGTTGTTATATATTCGTTAAATCTAACTCTTTGTTATAAGCTGGTCTAAACATTATTGCGAATAATTTATTTTCTTTCGAAGAGTATACAATTTTATTTTTTTTTTTTCAAAATAATTTTATTACGATTATCCGATTATTTCTTTAAAATAACTTGAAGTTATTTTGAACATCATAATAAAATATATAAGCTAATTTAATTAATTTCTATCCCAACTGTTGGAATAATCGCAGCACATGAGTAACGCAAAAGCATAAACTCACATGCAAACTAATGCTAATAATTGTTCCTGGTAATGCTGGCACTCATGGATCAAATATACCTACAGCCATAAGTAAACAAGGATTGTTACTTGAGTATTGAGCAATCAAGAAAGTTGAACCGTCTTTTAGCTGGACACAAGGGTTGCAGCTGCTGTTTCAGTACTACTGTTTGTGGAAATAGTACATTCTAATTCAGCGCACTGTTAAGAACTTGAGACATCTAACCTATCGTTAACAGTAGTTGTGGGGTAAAATTATTCATCCGATTTTGTTTATTATTTTGTGCTCTATGGTCAGTACTCTGTGTAGTCGTACAGTCAGTGTATTTGTATGTGCTATAGTACACAACTTAACAAAGATTGGCCATACATATACAATCTCCTTTTTTGTTGGTAGTTGCACTGAATTGGAAGAAGGCGAATGACTAAAGATGTAGTAATTTTGGCGTAAACAGGATGACTTTGCCTAATGATTCGTGTATCCCCCTGGGTGTTAACTTGCGAGATCACTTGAGTGTTTATATATTACTAATACAAAATTCCCGCGAGGAAGACGAATTTCAATCTTTCTCGCGACGGGGTAGATCCTCGGGGAAGGGTAAAATCTGAAAGAACAGCCGAAAATAAATTCCCGGGCAGCCACAAGCTGTCGATGACGGCTGGTCTCTGGGAAATCAAACGACGTCCAACTCTGCCTACTATCTCCTACCCTTGATTCAAACGGGGGTCTCTCCCTCCCTGGAGTGGCGACAATAAAACGCAGGTCGCATCGTTGCCAGATGCTCTCTGGCAGGGGTTAGAACAGGGGGTGAAAGGGGCAGTGTCCGCGCCCGGAAGGGGTGGTGAGCACGTATGGGCTTGGCGGGGTGTGAGGAGACATGGCAACGCTGGCTGTTAAAAACCTCCCCGGGGGTGGGGTGGCGCTGTCACCGAGGGACTCCGCGGAGGGTGGCACAGGACGATACCCGTTTGTTACCCCCCCCCCCCCCCCTTTTGTTAGGTCTGCGTAATGCGAGGGAGTTGGCCCGCAGCGATGGCAGGTTTCTCCCGCCCGACGTCATAAAGCTCACCCCCTACCCGCCCTTAAAACACATTTTGTCTCAGCCATACACCCCCGACACTCATGCCCTTCACCATCCCAACATACACCAGCTCCATCACCACGCCGGCCGGGATATCGCCGCGGTCGTAAATAACACACCTGTCGTTTACGACGTACCCTGCTCTCATCCCGACATGTGGGGAGTCCACGAATGATGCTGTTGCTGTCGTAAGAGCCTGCGGTGGTAGATGCGTGATAACTCGCGACATGTGCTGTGGATTGTTCTAGACCGAAACACCGCCAAGAGAAAGGGAGTTAGTATCTAGTCTCGTGGCGATACTACTGACAACAAGTTTAGAACTATTGTTGTTACTGGACAAGCAGTTATTCTAAAGGAGAGTGTTTGTTAATAAAAACTTAACGCTACTTCTGTAAATATAATTACACTTCTTGCCATTAAAATTGCGACACCAACAATACCGCGCGCTATTACATCCGAATGTATTTGACAGAATACCCGTCATACACAGGTGACAAATACATTATTACTCATGCAGCTTGGTATGACATGCAGAACGTGGTGAAATAAGAACTGTATGGTCGCACCATGGGCGGAATTAATAACTGCTACACGATGCGGCTTTGAGAGGATAAGTCTTTGGATGTGTGCAATTTGTAGGCACTCGCTTACTTTTTACTGTGTTATTTTTTAACGTTGTATTCTCTTTCGGAGAATAGATTTGATTTTCATGGCAAAGCTAGTTGTTTTCTTTTCCAGCACCTATCTTTCTAAATTGCTTATTTCTATGTAAAAGCAAGTTTATATAATGTTTTAGACATGTTTTCTGTAATTTTATTTCTTCAGCTTAGAATATTCCAACATATTATTACTTTTTTATTTTGAAATATATAGGTGACCAGTTACTCAGATCAGGTTAAGCTGTTGTGTCAACCGATTGAAATATCGTTAGTTTTGGAATTTGTAAATTTTGTAATTAAATATCCTGTATTTAGTTTGTGAAATTCCTAATTGAAATTGTTTTCTGTCAATGTAATTTTATGGAGTAATCGTGGTATTAATGTAAAATACAGCGTAATGAAAAAGGGTAGTATCACTGGTTTTGTGTCAAACAACATGGTATCTGTGATTTTCACTGGTATGTTCGGAACACACCCTACAGATTTTTTCTTGATTTCTTTTCACTATAGTATAACACAACATTTTATTAGCTCCAGCTATTATCTAACTCTAGTGGAGTGATCTTCTGAGTTTTGCCGCTTTGGGTGAATGTTCCTCGCCCTGTTTTTATCGTCGCCTCAGTAATGTATTATTTCGTCATTACCTCTTGAGTTATGAGTAAATTTTTGTTTACAGCGTTCGACCTTTTCGGTCGGAAAATGTTGTGTTCAGGCCATTTCTTTACCTTACTGCCTTTGTTAATATTTATTAAACATTAGAAATATTTTATTGTTATGTGTTGTTTCACTTTCGTTAAAATTAATTTTGGTAACACGAATATACGTTCTACTTTATTTATCAACCCTCTTGCTTCTTTTTACTCTAAATCACACTTTGCTTTATTGCTATAACTATACATAGTAGGTATAAAACAAAGTTGCCCGGCCGTGTGTATCTGTGTATTCGGCTAAGGTTTCTAAACTACTTGATGGATTTTGATGCGGTTTTCTCCATCATTTAGAGAAATCCTTGAGAAAGATTTAAGTATATAATACATTAATATTTAATGTAAGGCCAGTAGATAAATATCGACTTTTTCTAATCAAGTTGGAAAAAGCCGCTTTTCGAACACTTACATGGCTTACGCTGACTAAACCATAAGAAATACACCAAATTAATGTACTACAGAATTGTATATCTCAAAAAGGTTTATGCAAAAGTCCACGATAGCATAAGTTTATATTTTAAGGATGACCCACCGTAACCATTTTTGTCTTTTAGGGGTTCACTTACTAAGACTTTGTGAACAACACAGTATTAATCATATGTTAGTTGCCTTAAGCATTTAGTGTATATACTTGCTGTAAACCTAAACAATGCCACATTTGTAAATCGCACCCGAGCAAGGCCAGGGCGTGTCGCTAGTATAATAATAATTATTATTAATATGTGTAATGGTGTTGGAGTATGAATTTTCGTTCGGCCTCTTTGTTTCTCCATTTTATATTGGGGTCACACTTACACAACTAAATCCTTCGGAGCTTCCCCTCCTGCGCCCCTCGTAAATGGTCCTAGTCTTGGCGGAGCACCGAATACTGGTTTCCCACAGGTATTAGGAGTTTCTGCGCTAGTATCATTTATTATAGGTGCGGCGTAGAACATCTAGTAGCATGCTCGTGGTTATGTACCACGAAGTTTATACCGTACTACAAAACTGCTAGCAGAGCATGGTTGTGTACGAGTGTGTACCTTTCATGCATGCCTTTGTTTGTGGAGGTTGTGTGCCTTTACTTTTGTGTGGGCCTTTTGGCTTTGGGATTTTTGGTGTTGGTGATGCTGGCATACAAACAAAATTATTTAGGGTTAAATTTAACATAGGATATTTTAAGTGTTATTTTAATATTATTTTGTCTGTTTTTCTTTTGTCCTATTGTTTGCCATGTCTGCTATTGTTCCAGAATATCTCGTCAAGGGCGAGGGTCAATATGAGTGTTATATTAGATCCGTTCAACCTCCTAAGAACACTGTCAGGTAATTTAGGAGCACTTTGCATTCTGGAATTAATACTGATATGCATATCGGTTTAAGTAATTTATCTTAAATTAATATTGAGTCAGAATACCGAACATGTGGTTCAAAAATAATTTCCCTCCAGGAAACGTTTGACAACATTGACGATGTCTACAGTCCTTCAGTCTATTCAAGACTTAAGCACATGCTCACCCATTTGAGAAATCGAGCCCAAAATTGATTAACAATATGTTCTGACCAACATTCAGAAATTTATGGTCAGTCCCTGAACAATATTGCCGCTCAGGCGCAGTCCCTATTTTAGGCTGATAAACGTATTGAAGCCGATGAATCACAGAAACATTTACTTGATTTTCAAACAACTATGTTTGCTGAACAATTTGTTGATCTTAGTATCTGTACTGTGTCCACCACCAATTCAGTTCCATCACCTACCCAATTTAACTTAGTTAGTAACCCTTTCACTTCCATCGCAGCATCGCACATACCACCACCCTCTATTTCACATCATATCACAATAACGTCAGTTATCCCATATGCTAATAAATTTTTCACTGCCAATCTGCTTGTCTCAGTTTCAGTAGTGCCATCTTAGCAAAATTAAATGTCACTGCTTTTGTGAAAAATTACTCATCCACTTGAAAGAATGTTACATGAATTCCCGGCCACCGATGATTTGCAGGTGCCCAAATCCTTAGATAGTTTGATAATTATTGTGAAACTACACCAGAGTAGAACGGTACCCGAGCCCCAGCTTTTGGAAATAATGTATCCCTTCACGCAGGGACCTTTGATTGAAAGAACTAGACATCCTTCACTATTTCATTCCATGCAGATTACATACATAGCTACAGTTGAAAACGTTTAACCATTTGCAAGAGCCCAATGAATCATTGTCAGTGTATGTAAGTAGCATTAAAGAGGCTGTCGTAGTTTTGCATTTGTCGTTGTCTGAAAACAACATTTTCAACACCATTTTGGAAGGTTTAGAACCCTGAGAGTGCTCCTGCTTGTCTTTGTTGGTAAACCTAACTCATTTGTGGAATTAGACAGAGGTTGTATCCATTCCCAAAATATTCGGTATGCTGACCAGAGACATAAAACATATTTTGGATCAGGGCAGATTCCCAAAGAAGTCGGGGGCTAACTCTGATAAGAAAGGTAAAACCTGTGGCCCTGATGTCAGTTCAATGGATACTGACACTTCATCTTCCAAATAATCTGATGATACAAATTGTGCTACTAATGGTTCATCCAATTCTCGTAGTATTCTTACATTCAATTATTGCAAGCAACCTGGTCACATTATTTCGAAATGTTTTTAATTACAGGCAAAAAAAGTCCCACAGGGATGTGAGTGTTCATTCCTCTCAATCTGGCAACTTTGCCAATTCTCAATTCAATGCTCACCTAGTACAAAGTCATTGTTGTCGCGTTCAACATCTTTTGGTCCATATGACCCCTGTGAGGTTAAAAAACAATACAAGGCATTTCAAGAAAATGTTCCCAATGTAGTGGTTGTACAAAGGATTGCTACTCCTCGCGTTGAGTTAAATTTGGGACCATTGTCTGTCAATGCACTTGCAGACTCGGGATCTGCACACACTATTATTTCTGGTAAACTCTTTGAACAAGTGTTGGATTTAAAGTTGGTAAAATCAGTGCTAGACAGCTTCCAGCGAAGCTTTGCCTATGTTGTGCAGTGCAACTCTTAAATTAAATATTGGGTGTTTCACCTGGATGTACAAATGCTTAGTTTCAAAAAATCTTGCTTTATCTTTTATTTTAGGAGCCGATTTCATGACATCAATGGGACTTATTTTGGACATCCAGGCACAAAACACATTTTCTTTAAATTTTCTCCGAGGGACAAAATTATTTTTTTCAGTAGTAAACAAAGTCCACCACTCTCATCTGAATTAAGTGCTGAGTAGAAGCCTGTTGTTGACCCATTTGCACATTTGGACTCAACCCACAATGTGGCTATAAATAAAATTCGTGAAAAATTTGCTCAAGTTCTGACATTAAAATTAGGTCTTAATGATTTGTTGGAGTATGAAATAAAATTTGTTGACAAGGATTATGTCACAAGCAATCCATATAGATTCGCCCCATCTAATATGAATATATTAAAGAAACAGGTTCTGGAATTGTTAGATAAAGGCGTTATTCAACCCTCCACATCACAGTATGCAAGCCCAACCTTTTTGGTTCAAGAACTTAATGGTAAGCGCAGAATGGGTATTGATTACCACAAATTTAATAAAGAAATTTAATTGAGTTTTTTCTTCTTCCTGACATTCATTCGGCTTTCAATTGGTTTGGAAAATCCAGATTTTTCACCACGATATATCGTAATGCTATATATGACCAAATTCTGTTGTCAAAACAGTCCAAACCAATTACCAGTTCTTGTGCCTCTGGAATCTTTATCAGTTTACCTATGTGCCTTTTGGCTTGGCCACAGGTGCTCAAGTGCTCACTTGCCTTTTAGACAAAATTTTCCATGTTGTGAAATATGAATATCTATACAATTATCTGAAGGCCTTGTGATATATTCCGAGTCATTTCAACAACATTTAGCACACCTGAAGGAAGTTCTGTCACGTTTGGAAACAGCAAGTTTAACTGTTAACCCCAATAGGTTTAAGTTTGCTGTTCAGGAAATTTCCTTTCTGTGCCACAGGATTTCGTCACAAGAAGTTTCCATTGACCCCGAGCAGACTAGATGCATTAGAGATTTTTCGCCGCCTTGGAACATTAAAGGCATTGCCCTATTTATTGGGATGGTGCAGTTTTTTGGGAAATTCATTCCCAAACATTCTGAAAAAGTTGCTTCACTTAACGTGCTACATAAGAAATCAGTAAAGTTTGACACACCCAAGAAGGACATTATGCACACTCTGGTTCAATGGATACCAGATTTCTCTAAAGAATTCATCTGCATACTGATGTTTCGAACTTTAGGAGCTGTCTTATGTCAGGAGCAAGATTGGGTTCGCCAACCTATCTCTTGCATCCTGCACTCTCACACCCCAGGAGAAAAATCCCACTATTTATGAATTAGAATGCTTGGTAGTTATTTTTTGTATAGAAAAGTGTCGATAATATTTAGAACCTACTGAATTCCTCCTGGAAAGTGATTACCAGGCATTGTTGTGGCTTTTAGCTCATATGCGAAAACTTGGCAAAATTGGATGCTGCATCATTAAGATTTAATCTTTTTGAAATTTAGGGTGCAATGCATTAAACGACCACAGGATGTAGTAGCTGATGCTCTCTCTCTCTCTCTCTCTCTCTCTCTCTCTCTCTCTCTCTCTCGCATGTTTGATGATTCCAAAGTTAGTGATGAATCTTAAGTTCTTCCTAATTGTAATGGTTTATTGGAGTTTCCTCTAGCATTTACAAATATCAATGAGCATCAAGAAAAGGATGATTAAATGAGAGAAACTGTTACAAAATTAAAATCTGGTGTTGAACAAATACCATGTTTTCTGGCCAAAAGTATTTTATGTTTCAAATCCCATAACAATTTAAAACACGTGTTGCCTGCTCATTTAAAACCAATGGTTTTCGACTCTTTTCATTCATCACCTCTAGGTGTTTATTCAGGCACACACAAAACTATTCAGGCAATTCGCAAGCATTTTATTTGGAAAGGCATGGAAACTGAAATTTCAGAAAGAGTAAAATTCTGTAAATTGTGTGACTTGAGCAAGCCTGCTCAAAACACATACCTAGGTTTTATCTCTGCAGATGTGGCTGAAAAACCCATGCAAAATCATTTTGTTGATTTTGTTGGTTATTTTCCAATAAGTAAGTTAGGTAATAATATGTTATTAGTTTGTGTCGATGCATTTTCTAATTTTTGTGGTTTATTCCTGTGAGAAAGGCTGTGCTATATCCACTGTTCCTACTCTACAAGCCCATGTATTCCAAAATTTTGTGTGCCTTCGTCAATTGTGTCTGATAGGGGTTCCCAATTTACTTCAACAATTTTTCGTAACATGTGTTTTGCTTATGGCCTTCGCCATATTACATTGTCGCCATATATTCCCTCGCCTTCGCATGCGGAGCATTTAAACTGAAACCTCTGTTCAGTTCTCATTGCTTTTCATGCGACGGAGCATTCTAAGTGGGACAAAAATCTTCCTTGGTTGCAAATGGCTTTCAACTATGCCAAGTATGAGTCCCACAAGACAAGTCCACAAGACAAGTCTTGTTTTCACTTACCTGCCCAATAATCCTTTGTCCAATTTGTAGCAATGAAATTACTTGTTACCGGATGATGCCAAGGACAACAATCAGGTCTGGGCAGCTGCCCTTAAAAACTTAAAACGTGCTCATTTCAAGAGCCATAGCAAATATGATAAACATCGGATTGACAATCCACTTTGAATAGGTGATTTGAGTAAAGCTAATCCTGTTAGCAGACCAGTTGACAAGAGAATGGCTAAAATTCCTTACCCTTGGACTGGTTCTTACCAAATCCAACATTTCTTAATGCCAGTCACTGCTAGCATTGCTGACCCCAGTTTAGGAACATATATTACAAGAGCTCATGTCTCTCGCCTAAAAAGGTTTCATTCTCCACTTTATAAATATAATTTGTGTTCTACAGTCTATTACCTGCAGATCCTAGCCGTAGGTGTTCTCAATAAGTTTTCTTGTTGGTTTGGCTGGCCAGCCACTATTCATCTTGGCCTTAACTTGGTTTTTAGACAGTGGACTAATCATCCACTGGTCAAGTATTCTTAGGGTCCATTTTGTTTGTGCGCTAATAATAATAAAAACTGTGGTACTCGGTTAATAAGAAAAGAATGAATGTTGTATGTGTACTAAATTTAGATTTGGGTTGTTATTGTAAAATAATCTACCAACATTGGAATTTGATTTCATCTTTTCAGTGGGTGACAATGCTGGATTTATTTTGGGTTTTCATTCAAAGTGGTTAATACTTAGCTTGGAGATGTATTACATTCATGTCTTAGGTTATTTTTGGATTGTGGTAGTAGCTCAGAGACAATTCCCTTATAATATTTTCCATGGGGATGATTTGTAAGAAAACTTATTTTCTGGTGAAATTTCAATTTTTAGTTATACTCTCTATGAGTGCATCATATTTTCTGTTTTAGTGTTGTATTTTCACTGAGGCATCATATTCCTTCCCTGCATCGTAGTTCTGGCTGTGGATAAACTTCGCACTTTCAACAGTCACCATTGCACTGTTGGATTCCGGTGTAGTTTTTGAACATGCAGATGATGTCTGGTTTTCTGACAACACATACTCGGTAGTGTTTAATTTTGATTTGATTACCTTGCAAATTAAGTGTTCACAACTTGAAACCATGATAAATGCAGTTGTGCCAGTGCATAAGAATGAGAACAGGCATCCTGCTGAGAACTCTTCATTTGACCAAAATTTTAAGTTAACTGTTGTACAATTAAGGAATAGTTTTCTTCCATTTAAGTCCGAAAATGAAAACTTAACTTCGTTATTGCCATCCAGATCGAAATGTACACTAATTGGTCTTAGAGGAAATATTTTGAAAGAATTTTTGGAACATTCGGTAGTGAATATTTAACCCTTCTGGGACATCGTCTGAACTCTCTGGCAAACACCAAGGATGACATTTCAACAAATGTGGCTAATCAAATTGTTCTTATCAAAAATTTGGAACACAGAATTATAAATAACACTTAGTATATCAAAAAATTAAGTCATTTGTATCTTGACCATTGCAATACTTTGTACCGTAACCGCTCTTTTGCATTACATAACATCATTGTGATCTTTGTTCATCTTAAGTTTTAGGATTGATTTAAATGATATGCTACTCCATGTCAGTGAAGCTCTCACTAATGCCAGATTGGAAATTTTTTACTTGTGTAATGCTATTGAAACTAGTGTATGTGGCAAGTTCAGTACAACCTTGTTAAGTGCTGATTAATTGTTAAACTTTCTAAATCACATTCGGTGGTTCTTTGCTTTGCCACTCTACATGATAGCATCAGTTGTATATGAAAATTTATATATGTTTTATGGTCTAAGTAATGTACAGGCAATTATCTACAATTAATCTCTTAATGTTGTTGTTGTTGTTAATGTTCCCTTGACCAATAAGGATAGTTTGCTTGGAAGATATCACGTTTTCCCCATTCCCTTTTTGTATTCTAAAGTAAGCAAATACATGTTACTCAATGTTTAGTAATTCCTGATTGTTAGTTTGGATCGTAAGCATTTTGCCACTGTTAACCATGATTCTTTTATGAGATGCAACACTCACTGCATTCCCTACACCCTGCTTATTTCGCTTTTTTTATATTCACGTAGATAACTGTGAATTTAACCTTTTCGTTGGAAAATCATGTTTTGAATTTTGTAATATGCATGTTATCATTTTAAAACCTCACTTTTTTTTATGTAAAACGGGTTCGTTTTGGTTCTTTACTTATAATGCCACCATTGATGTTAATTTCTTGTGCGAGTTTACTGAAAATCTATTTCCTCTTTTACTCTTGCATTGTCCGGTAGTGGTTTGATAAACTATGCTTCTCATTGTGACCTTATGAGTCCCTTTATTAAAACATTTGGTTTTGTTAATTCTGCTGTTTGTTATAACCCATCTCTGCCTCTCATCCACGTCCCTAAACTGGTAGCTAAACTTTCTCATGTCAGTTTTTCTCCTTTTTCCAACCTTACCCTGAATGATCACTTTGTTAAGGAATTAGATACACTTGTGGCTTTACTCCCTCAGGGAACCAACTTTCAGGATGTCCTGTGTCTCCTTCGCCCTCATCCTACAAAACCTCCAGTCGACCTAAATTTCATCTCCATTATTGTGTCTTGTATTGCTGTTTTTTGTTTCCTGTTTTTTATGTATTTTTGTTTCAAATCCAAATTTTGTGCGAAGGTAAGTTCCCCACCTTCTGAGCGGTCCCTGTTCTTGTGCCAGAAGGATGTGTTATGATTCATTTGCCTACTACATCAACTTCTATTGATGTTTTTTTTTTGGACTAGGTATCTTTGTTAAACCTTAGTTGGTCAATTTTAGTGTATGGTTGTGTCAGTGTTTGCCACACTTTGCATCCCGAGGCTTCGTTTAAGGGGGGAGTATGTGCCACTTGTAGGCACTCGCTTAAGTTTATCTTTGGTTTTATATTTTATTTTCTTTCATGTGGTAGATTTGGTTTTCGTGGCAACGACGCTTGTTTTCTTCCCAGCACTTAGCTTTCATAATTGTTTATTTCTGTGTAAAAGTAAGGTTAGATAGTTTTTTAGTCACTGTTTCTGTAATTATTTATCATTGACCAGTTACTCTGATCAGGTTAAGCTGTAGTGTCAACTGATTGAAATATATTCAGTTAAAGGAATTTTAAATTTTGTAATGAAATATACTGTATTTAGTTTATGAAATTCCTAATTAAAATTACTTTCCGTCAATGTATTTTTATAGAGTACTAGCTGTACCCTCACCTGCTTCGTTCGGCATTGATTTATTTTGACAATTGGAATCCCTCTAGCCTCTCAATTTGGATCGCTCTAGCCACTGGGGCTCTGTGGCCCCACTTGATATATTTATATCCACAGAGCAACTGCGGCCCCACTTGAAAGTGCTCTAGCCACAGAGCCTACTGTGCCCCTACTTGGGATCGTTCTACAAACTGGTCCACTGCGGCCGCACTTGAGATTACTCTACCCACTGGGCCTCTGTGGCCCCACTTGATATATGTCAATAGCTATATGAAAGAATGTAGCTAGCTAACAATGAATGAATTATAACTATCGGCTCTGCAGTTTTGGTATAGCATGCTTAAGAAGCTGTAAAATAGCTTATTTTTTCCCGATTTGATTCACTAATACTGTTAATACTCAGTTCCTGTAAATGCTACGGCCATTTTTAATACACATAAACCTTCCTCGATAAATGCAGATTATAACATTAAAAACTGCATTCAAATCCGTTCAGTTGTTCCCGAGATCAGAGCAGTCGTACAGACACACACGCACCACGGTCTTCCTTTTATACTATGCATTGCTTGGTTGATTCATGGTATTAATGTAAAATACCACATAATGAGAAATAATAGTATCATTGGTTTTGTGTCAAGCAACTTGATATTTGTGATTGTCACTGGTATTTTCGGAACATACCCTACAGCTTTCTTCTTGCTTTCTATTCGTTATGTCATGACACAAAATTTTATTAGCTCTGGCTATTATCTAATTCTAATGGAGTGATCTTCTGAGTTTTACCGCTTCGGGTTAGCGTTCTTTAACCTGTTTTTTTTTATCGTCGCCTCAATAATGTATTATTTCGTCCTTGTCTCTTTATTTTATCCGTAAATTTTTGTATTTACAGTGGTCGACCTGTTCGGTGGGGAAATGCTGTGTCACTATCCTGCTGCCTATGTTACTTATTTAAAAATTTCTAATAATTTATTATACTTATATGCTGTTTCACATTCATTAAAACTCATTTTTGTCACATGAATGTAAGTTCTACTTTCTTTATGAACCACCTTTCTTTCTTTCTACTCTAAATCACATTCTGCTTTATTTCTGTACAAAATAATTATTATTGTTATGTTTGGGTAAGGTTGGTGGAGTAGGAATTTTTGCTCGACCTTTTTGTTTCTCCATTTTATATTGGGGTCACACCTACACAACTACATGCTTCAGAACTTCCCTTCCGTGCCCCTTGGCTTGGTGGAGCACTGAACACAGGTATCCTGTTGATGTATAACAATTAGTGCATAACAAGTAGTGGCATGCTCGCGGTTATATACCACGAAGTTTCTACCCTATTGCAGATGTCTGTATGTGGTATCTCTACGTTTGCTGCTTTGATGCATGCCAAAGTTTATCCGTTGTGGCTGCGGGTAACCTGTGGCGTGGCAGTCGTCGTCCGATTATGGATCACACATTTTCGATGAACGAGAGATCGGTTGAACGCATAGGCCAAAGAAGGAGTGTGACATGTCATCCATCCAGGCACCGCTAGACGATGTGTGTCACAAGTGGTCTTGTGTTGTCCTTTTGATTCAGGATCCCAGGCTGGCGCTGAATATAGCAGGAACACACAGGCTCTAACTGCTCCACGATACAACTGTTGCCCATCAGCATGCCAGCGATAATCTAGACATGTGAGGTACTGATGTCCGATGTCACACCTTATCATAACTCCAGGTCCTGAGCCGGTATTATGGTGAAGAATGCAGGGTTTGGCCAGGCATGAGCCATCGTTCTCCCACACATGGTTACAACTATTTTGGTGATGAAAGCAATGGTGGAATTTCTCGGAGATGACTAGGACATTCGTATCTCTAGGCCCGACGTTCCACCCACTATTGCAGCCGCTGGTGCCTGTGGGTAGCAGTCAGTGGCAGCTCTAGTAACCTGCACTTGAACAAGATGGTCTGATGCTGCAGACAAAGACGAACCGTGCGTGCGGACACAGATTTATGTGCCACATGCGTGAACTTCTGAGCAAGGGTGTTTGATGAGTCTGTACAGTCCTTAATCGCCGTGCACTCTAGGTGTCTGTCCTCGTGCTCGTTGGGGGCGACGGGGCCTTTGGCATCCAGAACAATGCTCAGCCTGTCCCTACTGGACCCATCGCACGAAAGTGCTACTGTCACTTAATGTTATGTGAATAAACAGTCCCTAGAACAGTAGTGGCATACACTGCTTTGTCAGGAGTCATCAATAAGCGAAAGTTATACCAAGTAGACACACGATACAGACATGCAAACAAATTGTGTAATTTGCCAGTTAAGATAGCACCAAGGGGCAAGATGGACAGCACGCTATACTGACCTCCATTTGGGCCGTTTGTAAATTACAGTGAGGTTGCATTAACAGCAACGGACACGTGAAAGTAATCACATGCAAGGAATGGTTCTGGACGACCCGACCAAATCACCAGAAGAGACGACACTATGTTTGCCCTACAGGCATTAAGAGAACCAGCAGATACATTGTACATCTATCAAAGGCATATTGTAACCTGTATATCTGCCAGCAGCATTTCAATATGGTTGGCACTGGCAAATAAACGATGCCGATGATCTTCATGTGTTCTACTACTTCTGATGTGATTGCCGTCATATATATTGCATTTATGATCTCCATTCGCCAGTGGCATGACACAAGGGTCAATGAATGCACAGCAGTATGTTGAAGACATCTAGTGTCTTCGTGTGCTACCTTTTATATTTGAGTGGCCAATCTCTTGCACAATTCTCTGGTTTTTCAGTGGTTTTTGTCCATCATGTTTAAACGCGTTCGTAGCTTACCCGCTCACTTCATTAGTAGTCGACTGAAGGTTAGCAGGATCAGATGGCACTCCAGTTTTCTCCACGCTGACGTGCTTGTAGTTTGGAGCATAATTGCAACAACTGTGGGCAAATTTGCCGTATCATAATATACCAAATTTGTTTGATTCCAAGCTCGGTCTTATAGACGCATATGTCCAACCACAAGCAAGTCTGACGAAATACTATATGCGGTCTGCCTGTGCAACAGTTGGATGTAACATTGTCTTGATGCAGTGGCTGCTTGATCATGATAATAAACTTTCGTTCAATTCCAATGGCTCCTTTTCATTGCACACTTTTTACGTAATGAGCACATTTGCGATTGAAAACAATTTATCCACCAGGAGTTTCTCGAAGGCTATGACCTTCCAACCGAATAACATTCTGATGTGTTATTGCAACCTGTGATATCGTGTAAAACAGACGAATGCCGAAAATATCACACACTGGACTGGGAGTTCACCCCAGTATACTCTCGCTATGATAATACACCTTGTAAATGATTTTCTTTGCACTTAACAAAAAAAAATGTAGCAAGTCCTTTTCTTCCCTTATTACTGTTCGTTGGATGCATGTAATAATCAAAGCAATTTAAAAAAAAATCCTTTATATCCCTTTTGGTAAAATTTCTGGAAATAAAAATGTGTCAAAAGCGATAAATTCGTAGAGCTTCTCCATCGTAGTGCAATATAGAATCGATCATAATGAGGTAGTGTTCATTTGGCTTCATATATGTTATGGGAATGAACGTGGTCTATGTAGCACGATATACGAGACACTTTGTACTCAGTGAATTGCTTGCATTGTTCCTGGCAAAAATGGGCCATATCTTTCTGCTGAAGTGATCTACCAGAGAAGGCTAAGTCTACTTACATGATAGTGAACACTTGAAGTACACAAAGTGAGATGTCCCTCAGACTGCTCTTGGCTTATATGTATACATACCTGAAGGTCTACAATTGAAAACTCTGTAATGTCACTGTCATCAACATTACATCAATAAACAAAAAGGATAGATATTTATTTAAGAATATTTGCAGAAGCCATGCCCATTACATGAATTCTATGTATTAATCCTATCGAAAGTTTTGATATAATTTCCTATTTTACTTGCTAAAAGTATTGCAATATTTTCATCAGTAATAAATGAACTGAAGCCAGTACTTAGCAGTGGGTTTCTTTCAAATCGTGTTTACTTCTGCAGACGAGGAAAGTAAACTAAAACGCTAGAGAACAATAAAAGGTACCTCTACCTAAAGTTGAGATTTAGCTGGATTGACAGATCTAATTGTAGATGTAGAAAATCTTCTGTATCACAATATCTTCTTTTTTACTTCTGTGATAAACCTCAAGAATCTTATTGCCTGTATCATGTAAAGTTTCCATCTACCTTTCATCTTTACCCTACTTTTATGACGTTCTCTCTATAATAGCTGTGTATACAATGAAGTGTCCCGGATAACTGACTTACCGACACACTATTTAAAGCACAGCCGAAACCGCTGGACGCAAAAGCGTAGCAATGTGAGTATGGCCTCTTAGAACAAATTTGATAAAATTCGACCGCTGAGAGATTGTCATTCCTCATCAATGTCTGTTTTGCTGCCGAGCTCCGTGGCGCCGTTGGTTGGTGCGCCGCCCGTCTGGGCGCGGGAGGTTCTGGTTTCGATTCCCAGATAAAGCATGGGAGTTAGTTTAAGTTAGGTCATAAATTAGTTTCTAAGACGTCCCCTGATAAGACTTCATGTATAACACTGCGGGACGTTAATGAGACCTTTCCAATTCCAATTCTGTTTTACTATGAATGTAAATAAGGCCCAGGGACAGTCGCTGTAGGCAGTGGAGAGAAATTTGAACGCATGGGCAGCTCTATGAAGCCTGCTCCAAAATAAACTCTCCTAACAATGTTATAACCCTAACATCTGACGGATAGTCACTAACATGGCGTAAAACAAGTTAATAGCTGCTTCGAGTATTACACGCATGTGAAGCCTCGGACAGAAAACTAGCATAGAAAGTATAAACTTTATCTTTGTGTGCATAAATATGTAAGCAAGAGCTCTGATTTCATAGTAGGTATTCCTCAATTTTGGAAGTTAGGTCCCGTTCAGTACTTGTTCTTTTTCATCATTATCTTCTAAAGATATGCTGAGGTCCTAGTTCTGTTTTATTTTCTCTCTCTTTTCTCGAAACCTGATCAGCAGAGGAACATGTTTGCGGATTTATTTTTCCAATTAGGTATATTATGCTGCAAGTTTAATTATGTTTCTTATTTGCTTTATGTAGATAATAAAGACCTCTTACCTTAAAATACCATTTATCACAGCGACTTTCCAATGCGATCCGGGTTCAATCTCCGGCCGAGTCACTTCGGATTTAAGCATGTGGGGATTGTGCCAGACGATGCCGCTGGCCCGCGGGTTTTCTCGGCGATCTCCCGTTTCCCCCGCCCTTGCATTCTGGCTCTGCGCCATACTCACCTCACTTCACCCTCGTCGACTTTCAATGCCTCGATTTTAAGAGCCGCCAAAATCTCTCCACCCACTCAAAATGAAATTGGAATTCCTACTCTAGCTGCTGCATTAGTATTGCGGTTGTCTACATTTCACCATCTGCCCCTTAATGTTACCCACGTCCTCTACTCGGACCAGTTTCTCTTTTCAATTTACGCACCATAAATACCTAAAACGTGTTAACAATATAAAGAATGACTATTTTTGTCGCGGTGACGTCATGTATTTCTATGAAACTATGTTTTGTTACTATGGCGGCATTTTTCAAGGGTTTTGATATATATGTATGTATTTCAAATAATTTTACTGAAGAATGTATGATTTCATAAATGTGTGAATATGAACTATATTTTATAATGTTAAAATAAAACCATCCACCTCAACACAACTTTGGAATAAGAAGCTTTTGATACAGTTGTTATTATAAAGTCATTTTATTACTTCTTTTAGATTGTATTTTTTTTTAGCACTAGGTATTAAGTGTAAGAAAGAACTCAGTTTCCTTTACGTGACACTTACAAAACTTTCTTACCTGGATCCGCTGAACGACTCTCTTCCCCCTTATTTTCTTCTTGATTACAATTTCTTTGCTTTAGATTAAATAACTCTTTTGAAGAAATCATTTTCTAGATCTTATATGTGTGTCACATTATACTATGGGAGTATATAATGAATTATCATGAATAAAGTTAATTTCCCATTCATTATGTTTTGGTAATAGTACCTATTAATTTGACTACATATATGATTTCAATTATGTAACAGAATTTTTTAACAAGTGTATATATTATTTAATTTTTACAATGCCAGCTTTTTTTTTGTTACCTTATTTGAAGGAGGGAATAAATTAATGAGTACACAGACTTTTGAAGAAGTAACTATAAATTGTTATTTTATTAGAACTATCATACAACACAAAACTATCGTGATCATAAACCACAGAAGTGTAATTCTTTAGTCCATTCACAGTTGCTGTAGATTGGCACCAACTGCAGGACTCATTTTGTTAAAAGCCACCCTTACTGCCAAAGGGAAACACATAAGAATATTGCATAAAACTTTCACATTAACTTGCACTAGTACCATTAATTAAGAATTTAATACAAATTAAGAATTTATAAGTTGTAAAAACAACCGCAGTGACACACTGAATGAAAGTTAATTCAAATAGTGGAATTATTTGGGTAGAAAATAAAAGAGTTAATACAATAACAAATAGATTTTCTTCGATGTCACTCGAAGTTTAATCAACTATTTCTTTACAGCAGACAACGAATTAAAAATCATATTCTTGGTCCACGCCAAAATTTTTTGACAAAATCTTACTGAAAGTGCTTCCTCGCAAATCTAAAAATTGACTTCTTTAATAACCAATAATTAATTTTATTTGCTTAACATTGTTGACGAAGACGTGTTGAATATTATTTTAGCGTAGAATTTGACAATGTCCTTTGGCTATTAAGGTAACTTCTTAACTTGAGCATGAAAAATAATTTAAGTAAAATACTTCACACCTCTTCACGACATTACAGATAATATGAATGTGACTGAATCACATATATTTAGCATGTTCTCTTTGTCAAACAGTAACATAACCCGTCAAAGGTTAGATTTTTTTAAACCAAAGATAGTCGTCGCCAGAACATTTTTATGCCACTATGATGGTACGTAATAACATGCAGTGATTCCCAGAAATTTAATAAAAAATTTATGTGTACAATTAAGTTGCATTAAAAAAAATAAAATAGCACTTAGTTAATACCGTTTTATTTTTACCTAAACGTAATCATTAGAATTTACTTACATTTCTCCCAAATATATTCTGTAGGGCAATATCAAATCTCCTCGTCTCATACAGATCACTGCAACACTTATTAGATTTGATTTTAAGACTTTATATATAATGTTTTTAAACCCTATATGTTATAACAGCTCAACGATTTAGATAGAAATTAAACCAGTTGGTTATTTATTCCAAACACTGTCCAGCTTGATGATGTGGTGTGTAATGTAATTAAGGACACGTAACTGATTTTTTCCTGAACAATTTTTTTTTTATAATTATGCTGTAAATCAAAATCAATGTTTTGCTGTATCTTGTCAGACATTGTCATTAATTTTTAATGACTTCTTTGGCAAATTTGTTGTACACAAATTAGTCATTCAAATGTATTTGAAGGTTGTGTTATAGATATAAGAGTATTTTTTCTGTTCTAAGAATAGCATAATTTTGTTTTAATGTTGGCTAAGTTAGTAAGTAGATGCTAGCTTCTTAATTATTGGGACATGAAATTAAAGTTTGAAAATATATTTTCTATTTCACAAATTTTGTAATTCAACTGCCAGAAACCCTTAAGTGTCAACTTATGGTTGTACTTAATTATGTAGGTTCAAAATAGTATCCAGTGCGTCTCACGAAAACGAGACAATCTGATATTAAGGTGTTATGAACGATTAAATAGTAGCGTGTAATATTAGTTTGTAGCATACGTCGTCAAGTAACTTCAAGTGATAAGTGAGTCTAACTCTCCTGTCTCGAAACTTACAACATTTGTAAGCAAATAATAATTGCAGTAATTTCCTGTAACGATTTTCGTGAAGCCTTCTTTAGGGTCAAAATAATGGCGTCACGGTGATGTATAAATTGGAAAGAAATTTATCGACGTCTTCAACTTAAAACTGATAGGTTTGCCACAGCATCGGTGTCTCTTTCAAGTCTTACAATGTAAAAAACGAAGGCTGACTGGAATAAAAATCATTGGAAACATCACGTAATTGTCATTTATTTCGTAATTGTAGTACTGATGCATCGGTTTGTGGATTTTGGGGGTAGTTGGGAGGAATTTGCTACAGTCTATAATAAATCCTCTTCGCTCCTTAGGAACGCTATACAGAATGCAATTAAATTTGACGAACAAACTTCGGCTACAGTTTAATCACGAAAAAAGAAGTTGAAAACATAAAGCGAATTATAAGGGCGGTATATATATTTTAAATCTGAACCTGAAACACCAATTTATTTGAGTTTCCCTGTTATGTATATCCCTCTGGAAAATTCCCCACCCTTTGATAATCTAAACACTGCACTGTGTCATTGGGTGTCTTGTGTGTTGCCTAACTGCCAGGTGTTTGTAGGTATTATTTTGAAATTACAACACGAATAACTCGAAAACGATCAAGTTTGGGATATTTTTTCGTTAGTTGTGGCACGCTGATTAATAATAAATATGCTACAGTGTCATGGAGGTTAGTTTAAAATAAGGGCATTAACAGTGATTGTTTACAAAATAATTTTATGACAGCAACAGGTGCTGAGGTGCGTTCAGATCTTTGCCAGTTACCCATAATCCGGACACTAAGTGTTTCATTTTAAATGTTTTCTCCAGTGTTTGCAATAAACTAGTGTTTAGTCCCAACTTGTAAGATCTGCACCACTCGTAGGATTCACATTACACTATGGCCGTGCTATATGTTTTCAACTTCATTTTCGTGATTAACAGCAGCTGAAGTTTGTCGGTCGAATTTAGATACATAACCTGTGTATGCGGGCATAGGTTTATGTGAAGGTGTATGCAGGCTAATTCCCTGAATTTGTGGTTGTGTGGGTTGTTCAATACAAAATTTTCACTGGTATAAATCAACTCGACCGACCATTAAAAAAAATGTGTAGGTGGCCCATTACCTCCTACAGAAAAATCCTGTGAGCGCCACTGACTACCGTTGCAGTCATTCAGTTTACCAGTTAATGTATTGACCCTGCACGATACCTGTGTTGGCGGGATATGTAACAAAACCAAACAGACCATACTCACACACGCCCCACCGACTCCCACAATGTTCTTCCCCGCGTACCACATCGAAATCCTTTCATCTGCTAATGAGCGGTGGCCGCGTTCACTCATCGACGCACATCCCCGTTAACACTAATTGACGAGCTGAAGAACCGACGTCCGGCTTTGTGGCCTCAAAAATATCACTTCGCCGTTTGGTGCCGCTCTCTCTTCAGTACGCCAATGCACTATTCGCGAGCAACACCTTCAGTGAAAAATGTGGTTTATCCCAACAGGTGGTAGTAGGATTGTGAAATTGAAGTGTCGAAATATTTACAGGTTTCACTTTCAACCAAAATAGCGGTCTGGGTTTACTGTTCACCATGTGAACACTAAAGTGTTTTTTCTCTTAGTGCCTATAAAATACTGTGATTCAAAAATTATCTCCATACCTAATAGTTAATTTTCATTTGAAGTATTCGGGCACAAATTTGAATTGTTTTGCAATACTGAAGTATTAACCACTCTAACTTTAACCTTGGTCAAAACTGTGTTATACGTTCGCGCATTCTTTCTCATTTCGTTTGTGATCTGTTGTGGCTGTGTAGATGTGTACGAGTGCTCGTGTGGAGATAGGACTGCCTGTGTAAATTTAATAGGTGGATGTAGGTGTTAACGTAATGGTATGCCTGTATCAAATGTGAACTCGTTATCATGAACGGCTGAATTGTGTATGTAAAACCGTGAAAAATTTTCTTTGTCATTCTTTTAACAATTTTTTTGTTAAATTAATATCTGAATCACATCTGAAAACTGGTTCTCATTAATTCAATTTGACCTAGTAATAACTGGTCCACGGTATATTTTAATACAATTTAAAATTTTAAGTGTAAAATGTGGTTGTAACTGTAAAATTTGATTAAGTGTAACAAATTGTTGTTTATGCAACTTATAAATACTTAATTTGTATTTAGCGGTAAAATAAAGTTAAATTTGAAGTATATTATAGTTATTTATTGTAGACTGTGCTTTAATGTTGAGCTTTCATTCATTTCATCTCTTATTTTTCATTACACTTAACTTCTATACGGTCACAAGGAAGAAAATAATGTGCATTCCCTCAGTAAAAACTAATGCAGACAATTTACTTATGTGCCGTGATGAGATCGCACACATTAGTTGATTGTCTAACATTCAAATTACAAAGAAAGGGAGCTGAGCTATAACAACTAATGGGGATGGACCTCGACGTGACAGTTTTTGCAGCTGAAACATTACTTATCCACCAGGGTATAATGTCTAGGTTTCGGTATATTATCTAAGTCAGTGTAAGCTTCAATCATTTGTATATTGTTTTAGATAAATAATAAAAAATGGTTTTAATTCAATCAAACCAACTGAAACACAGTTATCAAAACTGCGTTGCAAATATAACAAATTTCATTACATTTAATATTTAAATTTTTTAATACATCATATTTCATTGGTTTGTATAACTGGCTTGGTGTTTAAAATACATACTGAGTTGTACAAGAACATTAATTAGCTGTAGTTAACTATGACTTCCCACAAAGTCTGATCAATTTTACAGTAATTGTAAAAACCAAAATTTGTATATCTGGATTACATTTTAATTTTTATGCATACTGATCAGTTTTTTTATGAAAATAGGAAGATAAAATAATCCCTTGACATAAAATTGAATGCACAATCTCTAATGTAATGTTTTATCTAAAGAAAACGGGTGTGCCGTAACGTCTGACAAAGAGAACATGCAGTGAATACCTTGTAAACTCCAGTGTATTAAGAATTAGCAAAGAACACTTACTATAGTCGAATAACTTTATCGTAGCCATCTAAAAAATTAAAATTGTTACTTGAAAAATACAAGACAGAGAAAATACGAAACATTTGTCTTAAATAGACATGTATTCCAACATTTGCTTTCGTTCCAATAAAATGCTTGGTTATAGAAGGAATATGGCTTGTTATATGACTCCAAGCTGATTTTCTGATATTCATAGCTTTAATTTCATGACAAAAGTAGGAACTTTGAGGGAGGGAGCTCACTATTGTTTCCAGCTGAAGGAATCCATGAATAATTTTTCTGTCTCTAATTCAACTACAATTTCGCAGTTTTTCTTTAATTTTATAGTTTAACTACAATGATCTGATGATGAATATCAGAAAATCTGCGTTATGAAAGCGTGGGCAAATATCGTAGTGTAAAATACATAACGCATTGAAATACGTATTTCAGACAAGCGCACACATTTTCAATATCAATAAACGTTATTCATCTAGTGGTAACAGAGAGACATAAAACGGACATGAATACTCCAATTTAGTTATAAAGCACAAATGTTCATATTCCTGCTTTGCGATTGGAGACTTTATTATTAGTAATGCTGAAGCTCGTGTATTTCATTCTTGCATGCTCACACACAGTACGTCGCTGAAATCAAAAACACAAGAAACGATACGCACTCAGTAGTAATTATTTCTCATACGTCCGTGCTTCTTGGGAGAGGCATATATACACTCAATATCTTAAAATATGTTCCGATTTCAAAATAGTTCCATTGTAACATTACACAGTATGTACACTGTACAAAGCCTAAAATCGAATCAGTATGTCTATTTATTGTAATAAATCGCATTATTACTTCAATTGTTGTAGCCCACTTTGGTAGGAGTCCGCTTAACTTCCGTTATGACGTTTGGCGTATGTGAAATGGAACAATAAACCATTTCATTAAGTGAATGACATCATTACTATTACAAAAATACTTAAATCTGTGAAATAAAAATTACAAGCATATTGTGCACATACAACTCATGTGAGTGTTATAAGTTGGGCTTATACTCGTGTTGCGAAATATTGTCCATCTCACCACAATTTACTAACTATACATAACTCAAATTGACATATTATTTTAAAATTAGCTCACTATTTTATGAAAATCAATGCTAAGATCCAAAACACGGAATTCGTATTTAATATTTTAATATTTCCCTTTGCTGCCAGCCTTTTGAACGTGTCGTCTTTTTGCATAGCAGCAGCTATGTTTTATTTACAACTTATCACTTGCTAATTGTTAACGTGGTGCAGGCAGTTTGAAATCTTGACATTCAGTACTCGTGATTAAATATGCATTAGTGTAATTAAGTAGCAAGTTAAATATAAAGGAAAAGAAAAGACGTAGCAACTCAAAATTTTAATTGGGGGAAAGTTAGTTAAAGATGACAATTCCTAAAGTATTAATATCAATATAATTTATATTTTAATATGTGACAACTTCGTAGACACGTAAATTTTACCCCAACTAGGAGCTAGGAAAGAATTGTTGTAGCATATATGACTATATAAGACGTGCATATTACAAACACTGTATGTAATAACTGCTGTGTCTACACTGGGTTTAATCTTAATACGTTGGTTGACAAAACAAGTGATTTGATCTACTGAAAATGAGAGTCTTATCTAAATAACACCGAAAATGTACATTTGAATAAAAATCCGAATTTATTGATGACCTGGTTTCTTTACATATCATAACACTGAATCACATAAAAATATTTATTCCATTTAAAGATTAGTTCTTTTTTTCAAATATCATAAATATTTCAATTAAGTGCTATCGTTGGCATACCTGGCCATACAATTTTTCTTTTGCGAAACGCTTACTATACTTAATAATATTTCCACTCACTAAAATGCATTCATATTTCTTTCAAACCATTTCATTGTGAAAATCTCACGATTGAACAGAAAGGAATACAGAATGTGTAAGTAAAGTTCATGAAACTTTCAAGAAAAATACGTTTTCGTATACACTGAGGAGTAACCACGCATAAGATAAAAATTGTCATAAAATGGCCAAAAGTCTTAGAGAAACGACTTATCTTACTTAAGTTAATTGACAGGCTTAACAGTATCGTTACAGTGAAGAACAAATGGGTTTTAAAGCAAGTGATGATTAAACCGTGTGAAATTTTGTCTATGTACTGCTTGCAATTGTTTACCGGTTTTATAATTTAACTTGTTTCACTGGTTATTGCAGACAAGAAAATTAACATTCATTGTTCTATTGTGTAAGTTCACGAAAGGTAGCATAGAAATAATTCTGAACATACGATACTTTCTTACATAATTTGCTAACAAAATTAAAAAAAAAAAAAAAAAAAAAAGTACCGTTTTCTGGTTTTGTGGCTGTGATTTCTCGAGTTCCTTATTGGTGTTAGCGCGAGAAAAATTCGGCACACTAAACTACAGTGACCAATCGGAACGTCAGTTCTCAAGGGCGGTTTTATAACAGTCACTTTGCAGGCACCTGGTAAATATAACGTGTTCGTTAATTCCTAGTTCCGACATGATATTATCACCGCACTGCTCCGATTGGTTTTAGCGAAAGTCACTCGAGAACTTCAGTTACAGGCTGTTCACGGTAAAGTGAGCACTTTTGAAGCCCTATTTATACTCTCTTTTGAGACATTTCTCATCCTGTAACTACCCTATTAAAGAAATATTGCCATGTAAGTAATAAACACAGTGTATATAATCCACCACACCCTGAAGTTTACTTCTAGGGCTAAAATAAAATACAGTTATTGACTATTATTCCAAAGGAAAGGGCTTTCAAAAGTGCTCACTTTAACGTGAATAGTCTTATATCACATAACTGTTCAACCATTCTGACTCTTGATTGTTTATTTAGTAACCCGAGTAAGTGAAATTGTATTACTTTATATTCACCAGCATAATTTACCAACATTGGACAAAGTTGTTTGCTGCCTGGAATTGTTTTCAGGAACTATCACAACTACCATAAGTTTACTTTTGATCGAAACTGTTCGTTACACTGCAACAAGTTTGGTTTCAAAATAAAAAATACAACGAAACAAATGCCAACGTAAACGTAATGGTGGATCATCATTTAAAATATTATTTTACGTAATGTGCTTAAATTTTGCTTTCTAGTTTAATAATTTTGAAATATTATAAAAAATACACAAACTGTCTGGCTGTTACACTACACAGAGAACGTTATAACTGAATAATATCGAAATGTCAACACTTCACAACATAGCCACAGTCATGCTGTTGCATCTACATTGGTGTAAACTGAAGCTTACTAACAGTAGGTGGTGGGTTTTCCCAATTCATGAGGATGAAGAGAATTGATTACCCTGTGTTTCTTAGCTATCTTTCGTGCACACTTGTCTAAAGATGAGTTGCACTTGTTTATAACAGCGACACTCGGATGATACAAATGTATTTGTGATAAACAACATTAGTGTGGGCTATGGCTTATGAATAATATAAGTCACAAAGATTTTTGTATCGTGTACCTGGTTCGAAAATGCTATTTAAAAATATTATTTAGCAAAAATTACCGATTGCAACATATCATGTTATGAATACGTGAACAACTTAAACCTTACGGTTCAAGAGTTTTACTTGAAGCAGTTTTCGAAACTAACTTATTAAAATCAAAGATAAACTATGAAAGTATCGACGTATATTACTTTCGCTGTGTTTTTGTTTTAATTTAAACTTGCTGGAGACTTTATTTTATCACTTATCATAATCGCAATTACATTCACAACTACTTGCATAATAAGGAATTGAACCGTGAATAACAGATTTTTTATCACGCCTAAAATAATCTGTATGCTACATGGGCATCGCGTTCACATAACGTGAGCAGGGCGCGTTAGCCGTAAGTTACCACTGCTATAGGCTGTTCAAGGTAAAGTGAGAACTTTTGAGGCCCTAGTTACTTTTCATTTCCATCCATTTTTTATCCTTTAACCACCTTTTTAAAATAAATATTATCATGTAAGTAATAAACACAGTGTGTATATTTCACCACATTTTAAAGTTAACTTCTAACGTTAAAATAAAATACATTTATTGGCTGTTATTCCAAATGATAGGGCTTTCAAAAGTGCTCACTTTACCGTGAATAGCCTATACTAAGAGTTAAAAAAAAACATGGAATGGTTTTACGACCGAACAGTGACAAACACCTTTACGCCAATTGACATTTCTACTTAACTCGGCACATCGGTATTATATTTGTAGGCTCGTCCAGGCAGTGAGGATAATATAGCATTCCACGCGTGGTTACACGGATATTATTGCGCCCCTATGTCACATGATATTGGGAGTCAATGAGGATGTAAGATATTTCCTCAACTTGCCTTCCTTACTTGGGTTTTTGACATGGACAAAATAAAGAAACGATTGCAAGTGAAACGACGCTGAATAGGTTGGTAAAGTGAAGTGAGAAAGCGGCTGCTGAAATAATTTCCGACTTTTGAATTGGACAGTGAACATGTCCTTAGTAAGATGACAATATGTAAAACTACCTAGAAACGTGTGTCATAATCAATAAAGAAGCACAGACAAACCCAAAACATTCACTGTGACATATACGTGTTACAAATAGTTGCCATGTTTCCGAACGAGAGCCAGATGAGACATTTTCATTTCAACAGTTTTCACACATCTAATACACAGCACACAGAAGTAAGTATCACTTAAAAAGCAGGAGAGTGCATTTTTAATGTTCGCCTTCTAGGAAGGATTATGTCAAACCTTTAGTTAATTCCGAAGCACATTTCAAAACAAAAGTTCTTGGCAAAGTGGATCTGTTAGGTTTTTTTTCGATACACCCTATCGCGTTTCTCTCTCTCTCTCTCTCTCTCCTCTCTCTCTCTCTCTCTCTCTCCTCTCTCTCTCTCTCTCCTCTCTCTCTCTCTCTCTCTCTCTCTCTCTCTCTCTCTCTCTCTCCTCTCTCTCTCTCTATCCTATTCCCCCTCTTTTCTTCTTGGTTACCTTTTAACTATTCCCTCGCTCGTCATCCTATTAAATATAATTTGCACCTTGACATCGTTGCTTCTAGTTACCATGTAAAAACTACACCTTGTATCCAACATAATTTATCGTTCGCCTGTTTTCCCTTATACAACTCTTTGGTTTTGGTTTCTCCTTCGTCACTCCGTCCCCCCCCCCCCCCCAACCTTCTCAACGTAACAACCTTAGAGATTTCCAGACACTCAGAGCATTTTGTTTTATTTTCTTCTTGTCTTCCTCTCTCCGGTGGTGCTGTGTTGTTGGTTGCCCCGTGATTGGTCGGCTGCTGACTAGGACTCCTCGCCGCTGCAGTCGTCGGGCTGGTCGTCGGTCCACACGTGACGTCCACTGATCACGTGGTAGTAGATGCCTCTTCCCAGAGGCCACTCCACGTCGTGCGACCACAGCTTGCGACTGCCAACACAAACACGCAGGAACATCGCGTTAGTGCATGCTGCCCTCCTCCGGAAAAAAATCCCGCTCCGCCGTCAACACAACGCGCACACAAAACAGCGGCGTGTGGTGAACTGACACAAGGTAGGTTTTTTTTTCTCTGTGCTATGCCTAATCCTTTGCTAGTTGACACATCGGTCAATTAAGAGTAGTGGTGCAGTTGACGCCACAGCACGTATGTAATCGGTGCCTCACCGCTCTCTCGTGAGTGGCCGCAATAAATTCGGTTTCTCCTGGCCCCACACTCTGGTTACTGGCTCCTACTGTGTACGCCGAGTGTGTACAGCACTCAGCAAGCACCAGCTTACCTTGCAACACTTCACCACACACCGCTGACACATACACATGTCCACATGACCATAGGCTCTTCGAGCTTGATTGAGCAATTTTGAAAATTACAGATTATCCACTTTTTGTATGTAAAACAGGCATAAATTCGAGGTCTATGTATTTCAATGTTGTACATTTCATACGACTTTATGACTTAGAATCATTTCGGTCATTGTGTCTGTTAAAAAATATTATCCTAGTGCCATGTTTTTCTATATTTCAAAACTGCTCAATTAACCTCGAACAAGCTGTGTATATATATATATATGCATCTATACCAACTGGGAGAATACATCATCCATATTATATCTTGGAAATATGAAATTCGCCAGGATTCAGCTGTTTTGCATGTACACTCTTAGAAGGACTGCTCTAGACATGTGCGTTTCTTTAAACGCAGAGAGGTAATCGCATAATTAAAAGAGTTATTTCACAAAACAAACTGTGTGCAGCGTCAAAAACGGTATGGATTTTAGACGGCATTTTTCTCCCTTGGGTATTGTTATTCATTGGAATCAGTGAAAACTGTAATTACGATTAATACAAAATCATTTAAATTTTAATGACACAAATAATTCGTTTTACAAATCTACTTTATTCTGAAAGAGTTTTGTGACAGAAAGCGTCTCGTTATGATGTTATATTTCGAAAAAATGGTATTAATTTCAATATAAAAATAACAAAACTCAATAACTGAAGGTCGTGTAATTTTATTCTCTATACAAAATTGGACATATATTTTATTGTTTATTTACACTATGGTTGGATTTTAATAAAATATTTTATTTGTCTTATAAGTAGCTACCAATTCTCTAGTATGCTACATCCATATTCTAAATGTGTCAATATAGGGTTCAAATTGCAAGCATGTGTCCTGACCTGTCCTTCAAAGATCTCTGTCGTAGGAATATGTCTCTCGTTCACCAATATAAATGTTGCGTACACATGCACTAATTAAACCCTCGGCTTTATTGCAAAAGCGATCAAAGATCTTATGGTATTCTGGACTCAAATATGCGTCTTATAAAAATCTAATAAGATTTCTAACTCTCATTCTAAGTAGGAACTACATAAATTTTAGCCAGGCGTATAAAATATACCACACTATACCAGGTTATTCAACTAACCTGAGATTACGGAATAACGCGAAATAGATGCGTCTTACGAGAAAAATATCGAAGTAAATCCCATTATTTTAGAGGGGGCAATTCAAGACAGCAAAAGTTGGCTCACCGTCTCCCTATCTAATATAAAGGAGGGTGGAGGGGAGGGGGGAAGTTATCATTTCAAATGAGAACCCCAATTTTTTAGTGCATTTTAGGATTCTGCGTCAATACGTATGAAAGATTTATTAGAATCAAATTTTTGCGATTCGTTTTAAATAGCGCTGTAATCGATGCAGAGTACATTACCCTTGGTTACATCAATTGGGAACCGCCACTTTACATTCGAGAATGAATCCGAAATACAAACTGCCACGTTTGTGTCTTTAACACACCGTTCAATCTGTGATGGATGGCCCTACAGGCGCCCATATGTTCTTACTCTTCTACGTTTCTGCTGTGGGAACAGCTATGTTATAATGCATTCTGTTTCAGCATAGAAGAAACGTAACCTTTATGGTTCGAAACATCCAGATGTAAACGTAAGCAGAGTGTCCCTTTTCCTCTCACTAAGGGGTGCTTGTTTTCGGTGAGTCATCTTGCCTCTCACCATGGGGTGCTTGTATTCTGTGAGTTACTTTGCCTCTCACCATGGGGAGCTTGTATTCGGTGAGTCCCCTTGCCTCTCACGATGGCGTACTTGTATTCTTTAGTACCCTTGCCGCTTATCTTGGTACGCTTGTATTCGGTGAGTCCCCTTGCCTCTCACCATGGGGTGCTTGTTTTCGGTGAGTCACCTTGCCTCTCACCATCCGAATGCTTGTATTTGGTGAGTCACCTTGTCTCTCACCAAGGGATGCTTTGGTCCGGCGAGTCCCATTGCCTCTCACCATGGGGTACTTGCATTCGGTGAGTTACTTTGCCTCTCACCATGGGGAGCTTGTATTCGGTAAGTCACCTTGTCTCTCACCATCGGGATGCTTGTTTTCGGAGATTCACTTTGCCTCTCGCCAAGGAGGTGCTTTTATTCGGTGAGTCCCCTTACCTCTCACCATTGAGGTATTTGTATTAAGTAAGTCATTTTGCCTCTCACCTTCGAGGTAGTCCTACTAAATCTAAATGCTATAAATGATAGTCTCCAAATTAGGTGCATTTATTTATCCCTGCTTCAAATGATAGTACACAATGTAAAATTTTGTTTTTATGAGTTTATGCACAAGCATTTTAAATTGGTTCAATCAAGTTGTCGCGGACTGTTGGCACTTCGAGGTAAATGTCATTTTTAAGGAAACTATACAAAAAGAGATATGTTATCGGAAGGTCTCCGCACCCAGACTGGAAACCAACCACTCAGTATAAAGGATGACAGCATTGTTGACGTTCTGTCCACATTCACACATTAGCTGTCAAATTCTCTCGATCGCTTTCTCACGAGAATAGAGAAGTCATCGTTAACTCCAAATACCAAACACAGGAAATATTATGTAAATCGGTTATTCCACGGTCGGGAGCTACGTCTCGAAAAACATAGAACAGAGTCCCTGGTATCCTTGACAACATGCTAGGTACAGTGTCCGGCAGTTACCTGGGTGCGCGAGCTCCCTAGTCCTGTCTTGCGGGGTGTCCAGTACAAAGAGGACAATGGATATGCGACACCGTCGCGCGCCGGCCGTATGCGTGCAGGACGGAAAACATTCGCTGCACAGCCCGAGACACAAAGCTCGAAAATTTCACATTATTACAACCACATGCGTCCTTACGCACACAAGTAATGAACCATACTGCAACATAGTTAACAATGGAGCAGATAAACTTACGAAAAATCACATAAATATATGTAAATTTTGTACATAGACTCGTGCAATGGGGTTCGACAAAAGTTATTTATTCTGCATTTTGTATTTCTTTTTTAGTTTATAACGAGTATAAGTGCTCGTTAACAATATGCTGAGATAATGAATATAGTGAATCTCCAGATAGTATGTAAGTAGACTTATGATTTCCAGTTAGCTACGTTACTAAATTATCTATAAACTGAAATCTGTAATTATGAACAATCATTACAAATTGCATTAGATTTAATCATATTACGTGCTATATGAAGTTGATATAAGCTGTTCACGGTAAAGTTAGCACTTTTCAAAGCCCTTTCATTTGGAACAATGGTCAATACATAATTTGAATTTGGCATTAGATTATATCTTCCGAATAAAGTGGAATATACACATTATGTTTATTACTTGCATTGTAATATTTATTTTAAAAGTTGGTCAAAGTAAAAAAAATGGCGTGAAGGAAAAAGTGATTAGGGCCTCAAAAGTGCTCACTTGACTGTGAACAGCCTTTAACAATATTTACAAAGTAGTGCTGTTGACTGAATATATTTGAAAATTATCCTAACAGATGGCTTGGCCACGTAATGTCAGTCCACTGGTGGATACTGGGAAAATCTGAGGATTTTGTACAAACTAAGCTCATCGCATTTCTCTCTCACTAAGAAATAATATGGCACAATTTTTACGGAAGGGGTGGGGCTCACAAATTTCATAAGATAACCTGCAAGCTTCTTGCCAGGAATATTACAGGCAAGCTGGTGGCCAGGAATTATGCATTATTGACCTTAAGACAGGGTGTTGTTTACTGATATGCACAGTGTGTGAGCATTATTTCTTTCATTCGGCGACCATTCTCATTCATTTAAACTGGAGCAGACAGGTGTGATTATTATTACTGTACTGGTAGTAAGACAGTTACAGATAAAGTAGGCAAATAAATATACGCATACTGTTTATATACACATTTCTCTTCACACTGCAAACAAAAACGCAATACTTACAATTTTCGTGGACAAGTTTTGCCGAATGTGATAGGCCTCTAAGTATTTAAAGAAAAATCCACAGGTTTAGTTACAAAATCTTTTACCTACAAGCACTTTAAAGTGTGAAAGACGAAGATATAAGATACACAAAAAAATTTGTAGATCTAATAGATTCTACAAATTCAGACTCGACTTCATTATAATGAAGGTATGTAAACATATTCCATATGCAAATGCTGAAGCAGTTCTTAAAAAAAAAAAATCCATTTTAAACAGCACTAAATTTCTATTAAATAAAACTAATTGTACTGAATTTATAATGGGTCTACTAAAGGTGAACCGTTCTCTGCTGAGAATGACTTTGCTGCACATCTGCGAGTTACCATTCCCTCCCATCTTCATTCACGTACATTATCTGTTACCGATGTTTCAAAACACTACAAGCTACGTTTAGTCAACGTCCATACCTAATGCATACAGACATGCCAAATTGTTGTTATTATTTGTCATCAGGCTGAACATCACAGTACTGTATACCGGAGCCGACGTCGATTTTCCATTGGCTGCTGCGCAGATCTGAAACCACACTCTTTCTGATTGAACTGCGCGTGATTGGAGCACACTAGTATGAAGTGTCCATTCATTGATGCAGATTTACCTGGGGCGTGTTGGATAAAGTATGGTGTACTGATAAATGTATTGCAAAGGTACACGTGTTTAATGTTTTACGTGTGCCCGAATAATAACGCGAATTTTGCAGGTCTCTACTAATACATTACATAATTTGAGTTTTCCTTGCAAATACCTATACCAAGGATCTTACCCACTACTCGCTGCCTGAAGTGCCATGCAGGTCGAAGAACGTGCTTAAGACACAAACGTGTTAGTTTATATCGCATATTTCTTCTGGAATGAAGTGTGGTGGTTCCCGATTGACGTAACCATAGGTAAACTACTTTGCACCGGTTACAGTGCCATCTACAACGAATCGTAAAAAATGTTTGTAATAAATTTTTATACGTATTGACGTAGAATTCGAATCTTCAACAAAAATTGGGAGTTCTTATTTGATAATTCAACGCTGTCCCCCGAGCTCCTCTGCCCCCCCCCCCCCCAATCCACCCTTCCCTGAACGTCGCTCTCATGGGACGAATCTGAGCTAACTTTTAAAGGCTCGAATTTCCCCCTCGAGGATTTACTTGGACACTTTTTGTAGTTCGACGCTTATATTTCGCGTTATTCCGAAGTCTGAATTTAAATTAATCACCTGGTAAGCACACACGATGCTCTCCTCTTATGGCTCTCAAACGATATCCCTATCATCTGGAAACCAGTGGCAAAGTAGGTAGTTTTCGTGTGAAGCTGTCATGCGTGGAGTGTGCAAGAACGAATTAAAAGAGACAGCTGAATCATCCAGTGCACATATTTAAGTAAACTATGAATTTTATTTCTAAGGTAACGTAGGCATAGAATTACAAATGATATGCATGTATTTATGTTTCATTTAAAACTGAACCTATTTATTCCCCTGAGTTTTATGAACATACTTTATTTAAACAGCTGACTTGGTAAAAACATACTTATGTTTCTATCAATTTCAAAGTGACACCTGATATGTCTAATTCGGTAAAAGAGCACTCTTGAACTCAACTTTTGAAAATATTTCTTGCCTGTAATAGCGTGAAATTTAAAAAAAAAAATACTCTTACTGGCATACTCCCAAAAGAGTTGGCAGCGAGTTAAAAAAAAAAAAAAAATAGCAATGCTATCTGTTAAAGTCGTATTATAAATGCAATTTTTTTAAATATTTGATGACCATGAAAACTATTTTAGTTTGTTATCAACTTATTTATGCAGAGAAGAGTAAGGAATTGCATGCTCTTAATATATTTGTGTTCGGAACGATTTTCTATTTCCCTTTGATCAATAATGAACAATCTCCACGGGTTTACGAAACGTTAATTTTTCATGTAGCAGAAAGGTACCAAACAAATTACGAGTCTCAAAAGTATGTTTGAAAGCAGGGCATTCAAATATCCTTCAATAACAGCGAACCTCCTGTAGAAGAAAGATTAATGGTCATTAAATACATAACATTTTTTTATATCTACATGACGCAGAGAAAGAGAGTAATGATTTCAAAAATGTTAAGTTATCACTTATTTAACCATAACGAACGATGAAATTATTTGGGCGGCTCTTAACAGCGAGGTCTTGAGATCCGATAAGGGTGATTAAGGTGAGTATGAAGCATCAACGGAATTGAAGGGCGGGGGAGACACGGGAATTCCCGAGTAAACCCACCAACCAGTGGCATCGTCCGGCACGATTCCCGCAGGCGTGACCCGGCCGGGGATAGACCCTTGTTCGCTTTGATGGGAGGCTAGCTGACTAACCGCTCAGCCACATCGGCTCCTCTTCGCTATAACATTAACGACGTACAGGATGTGCGTAGGCCTCAGCGTGCACATGAAAAACTGCACGGAATGTATAAAGGCAAAAAAAAGGATAAAATGTTATTTAATTTTCTCGGTCATAATGATGACCGATGAGAAATCAATACACGCAGCGACCACAATAGATGCTCGTGCGTTGAATTCCGCGCTTTCGCCCGAAAGAATTGCGCATAACAGTGACAAACGGCGATTTCATTTCGGCTTCCCGCCGGAGTTTTTCACAAAGCGGCGTCAACCCCATAAAACTATTTGATATAGGGAAATGTTTCATTGACGTTTCCGATATACTATTGGCTTCTGCACAACGCCATTCAGTCCCGGGGGGAAAAATGATGGGATTGCGGGAAGGAAAAAATTTCACGGAGAGGATGCCTGCCTGCGTTGTATCAGCCAACGGGGAAACTAATTATTTTTCGTTTAAAACAGTGACTGGTTTTTAAAGGGGGTCTCAGAGATCGTACGTAATCGTAGGTACGTGGACGTGGAAATTTTGAAGTAGATATTCTGTGACATGAGTTAAAAGACTGGTCCTAATTTTTATACTGTGCAACTGCAAGTGTATTTACTGTGTGCAGGGTGGAACTCTCGTGAGGTGATAATTTTCTCCGGGTTATCCTGTTCTTCTCCTGTCGTCATCCCATTGTTTCTACGTCCAAATTTTCCCATACAGGCCTTTCAGTTTCAGTGTAGATCATAAGGTGTGGTGGCTGGCTCCATATAACAGAAACGCTTTTCCAATCCGTGCTGACCTTTCTTCAGTTGGGAATAAAATTCGTAAACATTTTATTTGTGGAAAAAAAAAAAAAAAAAAAAAAAGTTGCAACTCACTAACATTCAAGTGGGGGGGAATCATATGGAATATTTTGCAATACAAAAACATTTCCGTCGTACGTGAAAGTTTCAGATAAGGTTTAAAACAGTGAGAATAATTCAAACACGATTCGGAATTCTTCTTCGTGATTCTAAGAATCAAATGTAATAATGGATAGATATTTTAATTCTGTATTAATATTATGCCTATTTACATACAGTATGTCGGAATTGTGTATAACTTACGTTTATTGACGCTCTCAGATTTTACTAAACGATAAAATTATCTCGTCTATTTCTCAGGACAGCACAACAACCGTAACTCAGCGCTGACATAATGAGAACGCTGGATCCAAGGCTGGAACCATCACAGTCCCTATACTCCAGTGGTGAAGTATCGTATCGAGTACGAGCTTATCATTAAGGAGTGATGAGTTTGAGTGTCATTATTTAAGTTCTTTTGTGACGTAACATTGAAATAAATTTCATAGCTTGTTATTTTATACTTGCAAGTTGGGTTCTGAACAAAAAAAAACACCAGAAGAAGGCAAGGAACAGTTTTAACATAATATATATAGCACACACGCACTTATATCGTAATTGAAGGCATGGAATTAAGTACGACGTGCATAGATTAAATTTTCAATTACATACAAAGTTATACATAAACAAACAAATATTTATGTAAATTCTTAATTTCACTTCTCAAAACATCAGATATTACACACCCGAATATTATATTTGGTAAATTATTTATTACTAAATAATGCAATTCTTTGTATCCTATGCAACGTGTTCATTTGAATTAATGTTTTTACTTTCTATGAATTGCTCGCCTGCGTATGTTTAGCGACTTGTTTCTGCACCTGCACTGCGTTGTTTGACTGGCGTGTTTGCCCAAAAATTAAACTTTCCTTCTTCAGTGTGTTTCATGGAGGGTCTTTACCTGCATACCAGTTTTCATGGTCGTTAGTATTTTTAATAACTCTCAATGTTCAGTTCAGAATTTAAAAAAATTTAAAAAATTTAACTTTGATCGCAAATCATATTTAATAAACTAAATTATTGCTAAATTATTATGCAGTGTAATTATTTTTAACAACGGCATTACGAAATAGTTTGCCAAAAATGTTTATTCCATACAGTAGGTGATATATAAAATGTGGGTTGTATATTAAGAAAAGGGTTTCGACGCCTATGCGTTCTGCGAAATATTTAATCAAACGGTTCATTTTTTTTAAAGTCAGGCTCCTACACGGTAATGAAAATAGCAAGGCAAAAAATGGCGTGCTTTCCCATTGCCTTCCTACCGAGTGAGGTGGCGCAGTAATCAACCTTAAGACTCGCGATCGGGAGGACCTGGGTTTGAGTCCCGGTCCAGTCAAGGTTTCCCGAGATCACTCCGGGCGAATACTCGGATGGTGGCGTTACTAAATGTCATGTTCGATTCCTTCGCCGTTCCAGCTTCCCTTCTGAGCAACGTGCTGCGTTTCTAATAACCTCACTGTGGGCGAGACGCTAATCTCTATCTAACTAACATTACCTCCCGCAGTATGACGATGGAGTTACACACACCTGTCACGGTCGAAAACTTCAAGTCTTGGTGCCAAGACTCGAACATGTATATCCCAGGTAACAATGCTATCCGCTACTCTGTGTCGAGTTTTCTCGTAATGTTCAGACTCTTTAAAAGAGAAATGACCTTTAGAGAGAACACATTCATCAATTTGTTTACCTGAAACTTACGTCTTTTATTTGCAATGAAATTTTGCTTCTGTATGCTCGCCTTGAACTACGCATTAAGGTAAAGTAATGATTTCCCCTTCTTTTGCCATTTTGTCTTGAAAATATTCAGCGTTTTACATAAGACATTTCGTAAGACATCTGTTGTGTGGTACAACGAACAGCTAGATTAATTTTGTCTTCTTCGCACGATTTCAACTCTTCAAAGTAGCAGTAAATTATATGTGAAAGTAGTACACATACAGAGTACCGATGAGTGTAAAATCATAACTGAATCTCACGAACCAGAGCTTGCCTAATCCATAGTCGATATGCCTACTGGATAAGTTTATATGTCTTCCGGACTTTTGCAGCCTAATATTTGTAATTCATTTTATGTTTATGTAAGGGTGTGCTTAGCTTGCCAATTCACTAGAATTTAAACTTAACGATTAATTTACTCTAGTAAACTACTCAATAAATTTATGTTTACTTTGTTTCATGAAGCGTTAATTCGAATGTTTGCACATAGTACACGCGGCGGACGTTGACTTTGGGCGATGCATTTTCTCGGAGACTGTCTTTTACCGCACAACTGAATTCGATTGCTGCTGCAACTCTGTTTTTCTCCACTCGTGCTTATTCGACGTGCAGCCGAAAGTTCAAATTTAAACGAACAGATAGAAATCTAAGTGCTACCTCTCTTTTCCCCCATCTTTGCCCAAGTAAGCGATATCAACAGGAGTCCAAAACCAATTGTCACAAAGAATGAGCCATTTCAGTAGGTTTTAGTACTCTTCGAGGTCTGACAACAAACGGTGAATGGCACCAGCGATGAACTTGAATGCTCTCCCGTCTTATTCCGGGTTGCTGACACCGCAATATTTTCACTATTTCAAGCATGGTGTCAAAGCATAGAACGTAATCACGGTAAGAATACGATAAAGATATATAGGTATGTGCAGCAGAACTTCCATGGAAACTGGACAGCTGTGGTTTTAGGATCGAGAAAAATGCACATAAACGCTTAAAAGCGTCTGAAGTGTGTCTGTGATACCAAAAATTGGAAACATTGTACATCCCCCATAGACGGATGTACGGTTTCTAGGCGTATGTTTAGCATCGTTAGTTTTACGTTAAGTGTACGAACAATTTTATAAAAGCTAAAAATAACTGTTACTCGTAATTTCCTTTATGTGGTATTTTGTGACGCATCTCTTTACAGCTTTCTTTGTGAAGTCGCATAATTTTAGTAACGTGCGAGCTGTGTTCTGAAATCAACAATCTGATTTTTGGATTGTATTTTTCCAGTTACTTCCAAATGTATTGTCACAAATTTCGTTTATATAATAAGTTTTCAATTATAAATGGTATTTGTTTTTTTTTTTAATACATTTCAGAGTAGCCAATTGGATTAAATTTACTTCTCTCTGAAATACAAGTTTTCAAATGGTGATAGTTAATTTCAACCATCGCGAGATAGCAGCACTAACCCGTGTCTGAGTGTCTCATGTATCGTCCGTAGTTGTGATTACATTACAGCGAAGTGGTAGAGGCTGTTACTACGAGAAAATAAAATATACTTTTAAATATATTCCTGGCACCTTTTGTTTCAAATGGAGAGGGGGTTTGGGGGGGGGGGAGATAATTGAATCTTATATTTCTCCTGTTGGGGAAATTTAATACGAATGTTTTCTCTCTGAAGTGTGTTTAGTAACAATAACGTCGTTACGGCGTCAATTTTCCTCCCACTGCAGCTCACGACGACCCCTTGTTTGCATGCTTTTATATAAAGACACGGTGCACGGTTGTATCAGCGGTCAGACTACAAGCCTCCCGCCTAGGCGAGCCGGGTTCGATCTCCGGGAATAGTGCCGGACGTTACAGCTGGTTTGCGTGGTTTCTCGGGGATCTACCGTTTCCCCGCCCTTGCATAACGGCGCTGCTTCGTACTCACCACGCTTCGCCCTCATCGACACTCAAGACGTCGATGTTAAGAGCCGGCCAAATCTCTCCACTCCATTTTATATATAGACATGAACAAGGCAATCGAAAATGCAATCGCGAAATTGTTGGTGATGTTTCTGATCCGCTTAAAGCAAAGGTTAAGAGTATAATTATTGATGTTTAAAGAAAGCGAAATTTTAACTGGTGAATACTTACACTGAAAAAGATATATTGCTACCACGGTGACTTGGCTATCTGTGATGTGATGCTTAGTGTTCCACTTTCAAACAACTGCCGCGCCCTGGGCTGATTTTTAAGACAGGTGGAAAGTTGTTATTGTTTTGTGTATGTGCCGTGCACAAAGTGAGTTCTCGTTGACGCCACTGAACGCATGTGAATGTTCGCTGTTCCATCATTTAGTGGACAAGCGGCTGCGAAATGATGGGAGAGGAAGAGCATGCATCATTGACCAAAGGTGAGTTAGACCGATCTCGCTGGCTGCGCGCGCAACCAATCACCGTATCCCAACATCGAGCTGATTTTCTCCCAATACGACTAGCAAAAATGGCGTGGATTGGAGGTTCGAACTCTGTTTAGTAAACAAGTGCTTTGATATGTATGTATACTTATTCTGACCAATATGATATGCAGTTTTATTAAATTTAAATTGGTAAAGTATTTGATTCATACAAAAGTGTTTGTCATTCAAGAATTAAGATATAAACAAACACGTTTATCACTGATGACCATGTGACTTTGATAGTTGTGTTCCTTCGGAGTAGATCAGTGTTGGGTGGGTACATGCGCAGAGGACGAATAATCAGCCTACCTCATCTTTAGTCCTTTGGTACTCACAGGCTAATGGAACTGCCATGTCCGCGGTTGAACTCCACAATCCTAATCCTGGAATTAAGTTTACCAAACATGATAACATACTTCGTCATTGCTCTTCAGTTCAATAGGCTTAGGGCGATGCTTGAAGTCATGATAAAGTGTTATTAAGAGATTTGAGGGTGACAGGTTGTTAGACACTCTTCTTGCAACATGCAAGAAATTAAAAACCAGCAAGTTACGGAGGATGTTGCGTAGCATGACGGTGCTGAACCAAAATTTCTAAATATCAACCGGTTTATCTACAGTGTTGGGTGACATCATAAACTTTTCACAGGGCGTGCTCGAAACGACTGTATCGCCCCTAGAATTGTCGCATTCACCTTTTCCTTTAATTCCTCGACGAGGTGACTGATAGGTCAGTTTCTCTTCAACTCTATCTGCCTTTCCCAGGGGAGCAACATTTACGTTTTTTTTTTTTTTTAATTGCGCTAAAACGCATACACTCTAAATATGATTCATTTATTCCAATCAGTAGAATTACTTTGTTATCTACGGGCGAATATGTGGAATGCATTGAAATTTTACTGCTATGCCAGTAAAATGCACTGATAATCAGTACACTGTAAAATAAATTTCTTTTTACTGAGCAATTCTTAGTAATTTTACAATTGCTTTTAAAGGTACAAAGATTTCTCTTGTGAAACTACTCGTTTGTGAAATTACAAGGTCCGTGATTTTTAAATATACATCAAGAAATATTTGTACTATACTGACCCGTGTCACGAGCTTCTGCAAAATGTCGGACACTCAGTAACGTAAAACCGTATATGTAGAGTTGTTTGTGCAAAAATTATGGCCGAAGTAAATTGTAGCCGCGTGCAAAAAGAAATGTAAGCAGCTACATTTACAGTAAAAATTAATTTAATGCCCGAAAGTAGAGTTCGTCATGGCCGAGCAGCGGCGGAGTAAATATCGCGTCCTGTGTGCGGAGTTCTGTCGCCCCGCGCTCTTAAACGGGGCTCTGTTCCGACGCCAGTAGTAATAGTACTATTTTAGAGTCAGAAGTGTCTAGGTTTGTCCAACATGTCTAATGTGCGCGTGAATACCTTGCGTATCGTGTTTTCCAAACGACCTTCGGCCATGGAAATACATGAATGGATTGATACGGTTTTAACGGTAACAGAAGATCAAATTGAAGCTATTAAACTGGATGGGCACCACAACTGTTTGTTTTTAAAACTTGTTTCCTCTGGACCTTGTGAAGCGATACTGCGTCGCACCAACGGCCAGTCAACTTTAGTCACCGCAGACCAGGAAAGGATCAAAATCACCATCGAACAAGCCTTCGATAACTTAAAACTGGTAAGAATTCTAAATTTACCTGTAGAAATAGACAACCAAAAAAATTCAGACGGAGTTAGTGAAGTATGGTCGACTTGTTACATTACAAGATGAAGTATGGAATCATAAATACTAATTACAAGTAAAAAAACGGGAGTACGCATGGCAACGATGGAAATAAAAAATCTTACGTTACAGTTGAAGGCTTTCGGGCTGTAATGATATATCCCGGACAACCACGAACGTGCAGTTACTGCCAGTCTCCTACTCATAAACGAATTGCGTGTCCTAGTTTGCAAGAAAAGGACGCACGTGCAATACGCCGCTGGGGGATGAATAGTGCAACGGAAAATCTCGCAGCTGACACGCCTATACTGTCCACCCCTGCCCAGCACTCTCCCCGAACGGATTACCCTCCACTCCGCAGATGCGAGCAGCAAGGTCCAGTACAAACACCTGTCGGTGACTCATATGCTGAGCATGCGATCAACCTCAACATCTTAGTGACCGCGCCACGCCAGATACACGTGGAGGCGGCTCAAAATACTGTTACTGCTCTCGCAGGGCTACCACCACACACACCGGATGTCCACGCCGCTACTCATTCGATTGTCCTCTGTTTCACAGGTGGACAGCATGAACGTGGAGAGCGTAAACAATGCAACCACACGAAGGGAGCATGTAACAACTGCGGATGAAAATATGCCAATAGAGAAAAGCGACCTTACGAACGTAACGCCCGGGCCACAAGAGTGAGTCCTGTTGGCAAAGCGGAGGTGTTATCGCAGAGTGAACAATCACAGCTACAAGACAGCAAGGAATCTTTGGAACTAGCAAAGGCCGTTATAAATAAAATGGGTGCCTCTAACCAAGAACGTCCTGATAACCCAACTAACTGATAATACGACTGGCATATGTGTGCATTCCTACCTGTATGCCCTATTACCGGCCCCCATTTTTCTTTGACCACTTTTCCTTTTTGCCTACTTTTCCATTTCCTTCTCTCTGATACTATCACTACATTTTTTAGGTACACATGAAAGAGTTATTGACAATTTTAACTTTAAATATTTGTGCAGTCTCGGCCAGTGCGCGATTGGCGGCGTTAGAGACACTGATTTGAACACAGGCAGTTGACATTGTATTCTTGCAAGAAGTAGCGATTCAAGATTTTATAGGGTTTCGTAACCAATGTGTATACAAACGTTGTTGACCGGGGACGGGGGACAGCTATTATTACACGTACGGGGCTGGAACTTGAGACCTGCGCTACCACCCGTCAGGCCGAGTGATGTCAGGACGAATAAACGATGTTTCGCTAGTCAATGTTTATGCTCCCTCCGGCTCCCAAGCGAGATATGAAAGAAATCAGTTTTTCTCCGTGGATTTGATTCCGTTTTTCCATCCACCCTGTAATCAGTTCATACTCGGTGCCGATTTCAACTGCATAGTTAACCCCCATGATCATCAGGGTGGCATTTATCCTACTAATGCTGCCCTATCTACTTTAATAACTCGCTTAGACTTGTGTGATGTTGCATCTAACTTCCAAGGAATTCATTACACCTATGTGACTTCACAGAGTCGGTCTAGGATTGACCGATTCTACGTGAAAAAAAAACAGTATATACATAAGGTGCATCGATATGACGTTATTCCGGTAGCGTTCAGAGATCACTCTGCAGTGATATTTACGTACGAAAAGATTGCGAATGTAACACGGTTTGGCAGAGGGACATGGCATCTACATACGTCTTTATTAGACAACTCAGAAGTAAAAGAGGACTTTCTAGCTAATTGGGTACGTTGGCATAGCAAAAAATACCAGTTCCCCTCTGTGGCAATGTGGTGGGATGTGTGTGTAAAACCGAACGTCATGAGGCTTTTAAAAAGGCATGCGTACCGACTGGCAGAAGAACGTGGATTCTACGAACGTATGCTACACAAACTTCACCTGCAGGCAAACAATGGTGCACACGTAGCTCCACGTATTAGAGACACGAATCAGAAGCTTATGCACTTATTGAGTGAACAGTTTAAAAATCGTCATTATTATGATAAATGATAAAAGTCTATTCACAGAAGAGAAATTTAGCATGTTTAGTATCATTACGGAACAACAGCAAATACGACGCAAGTTTATCAACCAGCTTACTAACAGTGATGGCGATATTGTTCGGGACCGGCCGGAAATAGTGCAAACGCTTTGCAGATACTTTGCAAATTTATACTCGAAACAAGAAACGGACGATGCTATGCTTCCATCGGTTTTGCAGAGTTGTGAAAACAGAGTTAGCTGTGACAGCAAGACGGGCATGGAGGCGCCATGTTTAGATGCGGATGTTAATACAATAATACAGCAATTGCCATCAAAAAAATCTCCTGGTATTGACGGTATTCCATACTAATTTTACAAAACTTATTGGGATATTATTGGTACCGACTTCTGCGAAGTTGTTCGCGATGTGCTTGAAAGAGGGGAGTTATGCAAGTCCCATAAAGAAGGGATAATTGTTCTTATACCCAAAATATCCCGTCCACTTAAACCCCCGTGGATTATAGGCCAATTACACTTTTATGTGCCGATTATAAAATAATTGCTCGGATTTGTGCTACCATATTAACGAAGGGATTGCCAGATAGTATTGGTCCCGGCCAGACATGTATTGTTCCAGGACGTTCCATTTTACAAGGCGTGCTTGCCCTAAGGGACATTCAATTTCTTTCGTCGATACAACACAGTAAAATGGCGATCTTGAGTATTGATATGGATAAGGCATTCGATAGAGTCGATCATAAATTTTTACTTCATGTTATGCATAATTTCGATTTTCCTGTCAATGCAGTATAGTGGGTGCGGATGGTATGTACCGGAATTTGTTCACGGATGTTGGTTAACGGATTCCTTACCCCACCAATTAAGATCGAGAGTTCAGTTCGACAAGGATGGCCGCTATCCATGATTTTATTTACTATCGCTATTGAACCTCTGTGCAGAATGCTCAGTGCCCGCTTGCAAGGATTCCCTGTAGCGAACCTGTCCTTTAAATTAAATGCTTATGCTGATGACATCACATGTGTCGTTCGTTCAGAGCGGGAAATTACAGAGAGGGCAGAATGCCTGGACCTTTTTCGCAGTGTCTCTAATATGCGAGCGAATGGTAACAAAACTGCCGTACTGGAGCTCAGCGCGACCAGCGAGCCATTTGACGACGTTTTTCCCTTTCGGAGGGCCGAAACTGTGAAAATATTGGGCATATAATTCCACGCAGACGCCACTCTTATGTTGTATTATAGTTGTAACATGACAATAAATAAACTCCGTGCTCGTCAAATAGAAATGAATTAGCGTCGTACAAATATTATACAGAGGGTTACTTTAATAAATGTATTCTTACTTGCGAAGCTGTGGTATGTGTCACATATACTCCCACTACCACGTCAACAAAGTGCACAAATACTACAGATTGTTGGCCGCATGTTGTGGAAATCTTATATATTTAAATTATCTAGGCCGAAACTTTATCTTTCCTTGCAAGACGGAGGCCTGAGTCTAATTAATCACGTTTTGAAGTGTGAGGCCTTATATCAGTCTTCAGCAATTGCAACAATTTTGCGCCCAGAGGAAATTTACGCAGCATTGCAGAAAACGATGTGGTCTGAAGTTAGACGCATGCCACTTCAATACCGTCAGGCAAAGGAAGTACTCGCAACTCTAGTAGAATACTTACTGGAAGGGACAGTCGCATCAGCGAGATATTTATACATTCGGGCTTCCAAAACGTCGGCTGTCATACCATCTGTTGTGAATCGCACCCCAACCATCCGCTGGAGGCGCCCATGGAAAATACTTGCCGATCCTAACCTTTCCTCGGATCTTCGAGCTGCAGCATTCGGCTTCTACAATAATATCGTGACAACTCAGCAGCGTAAATACAGCATTCACCTGACAGCTGACCCTACATGCCCGCTGTGTGGCAACACCGACATGGCCCTTCATAGGATAATTTCCTGTGTTTATGCAGCTCCCATTTGGCAGTGGTGTCGCATACGAGTACGAAAAATAATTCGCGCTGAACGTGGAGATGTCAGCGACACGCACGTGCTTCATTGCGATTTCTTCACCTTCCCCTCAGTTCTACGAAGAGCTGCGGCCTGGTATATACTTCATGCGATCGGTTTTTTGGTGGACCATTCGAAACCGGTGACAGTTCAAGACTTTGTCCAGCTTCTTCGTCAAGATAGGTGAAGCATGGCGCGGCGTGGCACATTGCGTCAGTGGTACGGCAATTTTTTATTTTCATTCTGACGTTCACGCCTACAGGAAGTGCGTGTATATTACAGAGGTTGGGTGTACGCCGTTCGCTGCCCACCCCTCGGTCCTTACAAGTGTACAATTTAATGTTCCAGTAGTAATCGTCGATAGGTGGTAGTGTTATAAGTCAGTGTCACGTGTCGGGGTGTACGCTGTGGGCTGCCCCTCACGTTAAATAATTTTTTGTGTGTTCATCGACTTTATCAGTAAAACCAGTTCACCAAATGTTCATATCGTTATGTGCCCCTATATAAAAATTGTGTAGATATTTTATTGAGTATTTTGTTATTGTTTATATTGTGGGTTGAATGTGTACTGTATATAATAGGTTAAGGGTAAACGCCTCTGTATATCGTGTGTGATAATAAATCTATTTATAAAAAGAAAGTTGGTCTAGTGGTTAAAGGAGACGATGAGCAAAACAACACTTGTTCTAGTCCCCGTGCTGGCAAAGTGTAGTTATTTTATTTTCGATAATTATATGTTGAAATATTTATTTAGTTGTTCTCTGTTATTAATTCATCACATTTGATTTCTAGAAGAGGGAAAATAAGTAATTTTATATACACTTCTCAATAATGTCAGTTGTAATACAAGACTATAATTTATTATATTACAAATAAATGTTTTGCAGATTTTACAAGAAAACTCTTTGTAGTTTTACAAAGGATTTTCTTGGCAACTGGGTTTCCAAGTATTTCTTCTTGTAAATTGTAAAAGTACAAAAATATTTTAGTGTAGAGATCACTATTTAATAAGTTAATTCTAGCAACCAAAATTATCATTAAAATTCCACTGATTCGAGTGGAACAGTTTGAACATGTGTGCAGTCAAATTCGTTAACTTGGAACAGTTTTAAATGCTTACGTTTTAAAGTGAATGTTTGCATACACTGGGAAGGTTGCCTTTCTAGTTTCTGTTCAACTATACAGTTGCCTCCCAAATACCTGAACGGCTGACTTTCCAAGGAGGAAATAATTCAGCTCCGCCCGCTCGAAGCGTTTGAACGCTTAAATCAACATTTCGACCGTTTTTGGAACCTTGTTCCAAACACTGGCAAAATATTCCTGTCTCTTAGGTAATTACCTGTCCTGAAAGAGGAAATATAATTAAGAAGAAACTGCAGTTAGGAAGACACGTCCTGCACGGCCATCGCCGATCCAAACAGCCTCCATCCATACGTCCTGATGAGATGAGGCCTTATAGCGCGTGTGTGAAAATGTGCAGTCATGTCGTCAACTGCAGGACAAACGTGTTGAGATCTTCTTCCAAAGTAATGTTAAATTTATTGTTGGTACAATTAAAAAAAAAAAATTCCTTCATTTTACGGAAAAGTGCTGAAAATTTTTTTTATCCAGAAGTGTCCGTAAATTCTCCGTAAAATTACGGACACTTTGATTTCCAGAAACGGAGTTTCCGTAAATTTCACGGAACCTTTCCGTTAATTTCCAAGTTAGTTTTCTGTACTTTCCGTTTAAAATAAAAATAGATAATGAAAGTGTCTTTAATTTTCGTTATGTGGGTGTTCCAACATGTATAAAAATGATATTAAAAAGTTAAAATATTTCGCACTTAAGCGATGTTTGAACCCAAGTCAAAAAATTACCAGCCTACGACTCTAAACATTCACCTTTACAACGCTCTCTTGAATATTGTGGTATAACGTTTATATTTGTATTCAAAAGCAAAAATGCAGTTTCTATTAAATTTAGTGTATTTTTAGTGTTACCAAATGTTACAGACGCCTGATGGATGCTATTTTTTTATGTTTTAAAGGATAGGCCATAGTCGCGTGGATACCATAACTGCCGTGGAAAAGATGATTTTCTTGTTACAGTGGCGAAGAAAGCTTCGTGTAGAATCGGCGTTTTTCGTCCCCGTAACTCGAAGCCGAAGGTAATGCGGAGACTTTCCGAATTTTGTATTTACGGACTTAACTCCGTTTCTCGTCATTACGGATTGCCTTTCCGTATATACACTGTACATTTCCGTAAAACATTCCATAAATATACGGAAATTAAATTTTTAACAGTGTAGACAGCACGGCTGTACAGAGTGTAACGCCAGACACAAAACATTGCCGTATTTTTTTTTTCTTTTGTATCTCCGTGACCCCGCTGTCCCGAATCTCTGCAGTAATGGTCTCTCGAACTTCGTAAGGTAGCAATTTTAACCTCGGTTAACAAATAAAATAACCACTAAAGTCTGTTCGCATTTCTCGGCAGTCGAGGATAAAATATACGTAAACATTTACAGTAAAATTTAACAAGGACAACTGAATGTTCATATCTTAATTCATTTTAAGGTATGCTTAACAGAATTTGTTTAAAAAATCAAGGACTGCTACAAATCTAAAATATGCAAAAAAGAATCTACTTATCTCCTTATTTCTTATTGTGATTTTAAAGATTTATTGCAGTAACTAATGGTATCCATTTCAGTGTGAACTCTCTCGTTTCCGTAAGTCAGTTGGATTTTTTTATTTTCTGCGCGTTCTTAAAAAACTGGAATTGTGATTTTGGCATGCTGTTAGGCCTACGCAAAAAGAAATGTGCGGTAGACCAACGCCCTTAAATCAATGATGATTTAGTGGTGACGTTGACATAAAAATTCCTCATCGATGAATAAGAGCATCCGATACGACAGGGTTGGTCGGCCAGGCGCTCACACCTAAGTAATCTAATCTTCCAATTGCTTCTCCACATACACGCCTCTCACTCGCAAACCAATCACACACGAACACAGTTACACGTTCATACAACGTACTTAACACGCTGTGCCAAAAACAATCAGTCCAAGCGCTCTACACCTTGTAATCATGATTATATTTTTCACCTAACACGCAATCTCGCCTCCTGGTCGTTTATTTTCATTGCCCCTCATCTTCCCCACCATTTTCTTCTTACGACCCCTATTGCCCCTCGTGCCGTTCACCTCGGCCGCGCCTAGTATAATTTTAGGATCTTGTTATTTTTTTTCTGGCCGGGATAACAAGGTGCGTTGGACGTAATTCTTAAAATATGCATCGCCTTTTCCTCGAAGTGCTAATTGGGTGGAGAGAGGGAGTTGGAAAGGCCATCGCACTGCCGTGGAGTTAACGACATTCCGATTATTTCGGCTAATCGGGGCCCCGGTGTATTCTCCTCGTAAAATTATATTATTTATTATGCAAATGTTGGCAATGATTCGCACCAGGTTTAGTTGTTTGAAGTCGTAACGAATACAAACGCGAAAAGAAAATTGCCCATTTTAAATGGGAAATCCGATAACAGTAAAATAAAAAGGAGTGCCAGGTATGAAAACTTAGATAAATTAAAGGAATTACGAATGTTTTATGAAGTTATCATTCCCCGGCGAAACATAATCGTTTTATAACTGAACCTTCACGTTAACCTCTGCGAACCAGAATAGCATGTCGTAAAGATATTAGTTTTTTTTCTGTGCATCGTAAAAAGTGTTCATGTTTTAAGCGTGCTACTTCGAAGGTAAACTACCCCCGCGCTGCGTTCGCTAGAACTTTTGCCTTTCGCACGGGGAAATCAGAGTTCGATTTCCAGCACTGACACTTGGGATTTTTTTTCTAGTTGCACTGAGAGAATGGTTTATTTAACCCAACAAATTAGTTGTTTGTCTAGGGCTAGTAACATATTTTGTTGCCCCCCCCCCCCCCCCCCACAAAATATTTGGCTGAGTAAACAGAACTTAAAAAGTAACGAAATTAATTTTGCTCATTTAACAAAATACAAGCTTGGATAAACAAAACCTCTGTGTTAAGCAAAATGAAATTAGGCTGTTAAAATAATTATAGTCTATTCGCAGCTTCTTCACACTTTTAGAATAGAACCTTTGAAAAAGTACCCTATGTAAGACGTGATGAGCCATTTCTCTAAATATGCCGTGTATCAAAAGCGGTTTGTACGTCGGTTAACATGAAATTATGTTATTTTTCATTAAATTTAAGTTTTACCTTTATCATGTATATAAATTCAAATATTTCATTAATAGTAAATATGAGTAGAAACAGTGAGAAAACGTGTTTGTTGGTAGCGCCTAGTAAGAAATAGTTATAATGCCAGGCGGAGGAATATCTTGGAAGTAGAACTTTAACACGGCTTCAGAAAAGTGTGAAGTAACCGTGAATGGATTATAATTGAATCAAATGTAAACCAAAGTAGATGTTTCAAGGGGGAAATGGCATACGTTAAGAGGTGATGGTATGGACCATTGTGAAGGAAAAACATGGCTCTATTCATAATGGCGTCCGGACACAGCTATGTGACACTCACGACGTCGTTTCTCAGTGAACGTATGGTGCGGTACCATTGATAACTATCCCATTGGTCCAGTTACTGTAGACAACCGTATTAACAGAGAACGGCACCTGCACTTCCTGGAGAATCTGTTGCCGGAGTACTTGGAGGACGTTACATTTGCCAACAAGGGCTGGAATGTACCTGCAACAGGATGGAGCCCCTGAACATTCCACATGCCCAGTGGTACTGGATCTCAACGAAACATATCCTGGCCGTTGGATCGATCGCGGCGGTTCTGTTGCTTGGCCACCACGCTCACCCGATCTTACTCCGTTAGAGTATTGTTTATGGGGTTGGCTGAAGACTAAAATCTACAGGCAAAAAGGATAAACAAGGGAGGAATTGATTGGTCGCGTGTTAGCTGCTTGTGCGAACGTTAAAGAAGAATGTGGACACCAGCTCCGATCAGCAACACAGCATGCGACTAAACGAGATGCAAAATCCATTGAAGTTGGAGGTGGCACTTCTGAACATTTGTTGTAAAGGGAATTTACACAATAAAACCGAACACGTAACGATCTGTTCATTTACTATGACCTGTAAGCACCGTTCCCAATCCATTACAGATGTCCCAGACCAGCGTCCAAACATGAATTACCCTACTGCCCTCTTTATTGGTAAAATACATACAAATTATAGGTATGATCTTCGAATGAATAGTTCAATGGGGGTGAATGACAAGATTGAGATTTTTGGACATTGGCCATTGCGATGCAGATGTCTGTCATAGAAAAAACAAGCCTGACACAAAAAATTACTTATGCGAGTTTCCTCGTTGTGTTTGTTTTATTTGTGAAAATAGATAACTAGCCAGTGTCGTCTTTGTTGTGTTGTCTGTTAGTTGTATATGGTTTTTTTCGTGTACATACATATCAAATTAGATTTTCCCATTTAGCTTACTGTCCTGTTTTATTTCACTCGATTCATCCATGGAATTTTCTGGCTTTGTGCCTATATATTCTTGACTACAGCATCCCTTGCTTGTATTCTGTCTTGTCTGGTTAAACCGCTGTGTTTCAGTACGTTTCTTTATTGTTTCGTGTCCCATTTTGTTCTTATTTATTTTGTCAGTGTTGTCCTAACTTTGTCAGCAGGTTTCTTGCCTTTGTTGGCTTCTATGTGTTATCTGTTGGTCATGTATATATACATATATTTTTCGTAAGTATTTGCTGTTTGTTTTTTAATTTATTCCCTCTTGGAATTTTCCAGTGTTCTATACATATATTTATTTTCTCGTACATAGGTTGCTTATCTTTTAAAGTTTTTTTTCGTGCTCAGTCCTGTCTTTTCCATGGCAGACATCTACATCGCAATGACGAATGCCCAAAAATCTCCATATTGTCAAATTATAGATGCTGGTATCAGCTATTAATGTCGCTTTCAAGTCGTAAATACCTTATACGCACATGCCTGTAGTACAATAAATTTCATATGCGAAAATGGTTTATCCTTTTAGTGACCGTTCATGAGTTCGAATTTAGATAGTGAACTGATGCTTAAAGATGCATATACCATTACGCAAATGGAACTAAACTTGTTTCCAGTTTAGTTCACGCAAAAATAAGGTGAAAATATCATCAACAAACTATTTGTTTAGTCGCCTAGATTTTACTAAATTTTCCGATTTTGCCCATTTGAGCAGCGGAGAGTATAGTTTAATATAGACTCAATTAAACGTGACCCATAAAGTTCTTCCTCTTTTATCTTTTGTATCAGAATGCACGTCAAAAACGGAGAACACAATAAATGAATGGGTTATGTAATTCGTGGTGTTGTATATAAATATTTTCGATGAGTGGATTTTAGAACCATCTTGTACCTGAAAACATCCTCTTCTTAGGATTCGGATAATAAGTTCTTGAAACTACGAACAGACTTTAAGCAACAACCGATAAATACGGGGGACGAAAGAAGAGAGATAGCCGCTCACAGAGGAACAAGCAACACCGCAGCACCAAACCAATGGTATGGGCGGGAGGAAACTAGAGAGAGAGAGAGAATGAGGAAGAGGGGGAATGAAGAAAGAAATTTTCTGGTGGAATGGCGAACTTTGAAATCCATATTTCACTGTTCCCCTCGTCATTTATTTATCTTCTCCGGTTTTCTACCCCTCCCGCCACGCGCGCAGCCTCGCGGCCCCGGGACAGCTTACTGAAACGTGACGCCGGCGCCGAACAAAGCCTTATCAGGCGGCGCCATATGGGCGCCGCTTGGCTCGGGCGACTCGATAGCACTCCTGGGGAAGGCCTGCGCTGCGCCGCGCTTCCCTCTACAGTCGGCAATAAAAAGCTGGGGCAATGGCACCAGTGGCTGGCTTGTCGACCAATAACACTCTGGACACGAGGCGCTGTGGCTTGCATGTCCTGCACCACGCATGATACAACATAACTCGCGGAAGTTCAACCACGTCGTACTCCACCTGCACGCATCAACGCGGGAGCGATAAGGGCGACACTGCCACGCACATCAAGTGTGCCATCGCCACTAAGCACAAGGCTTTGAGATGGCGTGCAGCGTTCTCGTCGTACTGTCTGTACCTACCATGTGACTTTCAGCGGTGACCATATCATTTCATTGGTGGAAAGTCTATACGAATTTTCAGTGCAGGGCCCTTGAGTAGTTTTCTATTTTTACACAACGCCTAAGGGGGACGTATCTGAGTTCGTGAGGTGATGGAGGCTTAATATAATTAAAACAACTAAATTTTATTTTTTAATTTATTCACACAGCTATTATTTACAGCAATAAATTTTATATTTCCACTATTACTCCTTTTTTTTTCTCAATGAGCGAAATATTTAATGTATATTTCCACTATAATTAACGTCCTTCTCAATGCCTCTATTTGGTTATAGTCAATTAACTCATACTCATCATTAACAGACATTCAGTCTGTCTATTATTATCACTAGTAATGTCTTTCACTTACGCATTTAGTCCAGTAGTCTAGTCTGCCATTCACTCTCTTCACTGCTCTGATACTGTCGCTTCACACAATAGCCCAGACACCCGATTCTCATAGACTCTCGGCTCGGAGGCCCGACGCTCTTTTGTAGAATCAGCATCCTGGATCTGGAACATTCCGCGCACCCCGAGTAACGCTGAGAGACCCAAGGACGATCAAAACCAGAACACTCTTCAGATAAATGAAGGAATTTAATCTGCTGAGGGTCAGGGGCGTGAGAGCTGCAGAAGAGTTATCAGGGCGCCAGGCGGAAGACTGCGTGGCGGTACTTTTTGTAATTTAAAACCCTGATAGTATTATCGCTCGCCTGTCTTTCAAACATCTCTTTGTGTCTCGCCAGCCATCGTATCACTACTTTGTCCTCTTCAGCTCGTTCGCGTGGGTGCAGGTCGAGAAGAGAAAGCGCGTACAGGCTGTTCACTGTAAACTGAGACATTTTTGGAATAAACCTTTGGGAAATGTCACTGGCCCTGCCTACGCGTATTTTAACGAGCAGACTGACTGGCAAGCGCCCAGTAAAGTTGGTAACGACAGAAAGAAAGTAGTTCCACTTATCGACGATGAATTGACAATGTTAGAAAAACATTTCTAAATACTGAATACACAATGTGCATACAAGTAGATCTTAAGCAGGGCTTTCAAAAGTGCTAATTTTATCGTAAACAGTCTTTAACACTATGTATCTTATGCATATATTTTGAGATACAGCGCTTTCATAGAACTGTTATTTAGCCGTTTTTGAGTAATCTGAAGTAGTGTTTCTTGCATGCGTGGCGTTTTGAAAGTACTCAACAGGCCTCGTCTGAAGTGTATGTTCCTTTCATAGGCCAACACATTGGACGCATCTTTTAACAGTTTCGTGGAAAAGCGTGTGTTTCAAACACTCTACACCGCAGTTAAAGCACCAGTTAGACGGGAGCTCCAGTTGCAGAGATTCTTAGTTTTCGTTTCACAATTCCAGTTTCAAAGATATTACTGAATTTTTTTTATTATAGAAAAATTTACCATTTCCTAGTTGTTAAACACTTTTGTATCTAATTTTCACAGCGTGTTATTTCTCGATTGCAGAAAAAAGGCAAAGACTTATTTATAAAATATAAATATGTTCCTGGCTTTTTACAACTACCAGATAATTAAAATTAAGCACAAAAATACTAAAACACCTCACAAAATGTAAATTTTCTATAATTGTACATTGTAAATGATTACTCTGAATCTGAAATTACGACACAAAACGAAGAATATCTGCAAAAGAGATGATGCCGAGCCTTAAGGGGAATCCATACTAAATACTGTTGAAACCCCTCGAGGTTACGTGTGGTCGTAAGGAAGTATGGTGACGGGTCCTTCCAAGGATACTGAGTTTCTCGGAGATGAGATCTGTATGAGTAGGGCATTTAAAACGCGATGTAAGGCAATGGATTAAACTACATACACCACATAAACGACAGACACCGCATAATACTTTCGTTTTCTTTCCCCTTAACAAAACCACACAGGATATTTTAAATTTTTTTTCATTATTTTATCTTAAAAAATATTAATCGGATAGAAGTTAAAAGTGGAAGATATAGTTAATATATTTGTTATATTTCCTAAGAAAAAATCGTAATCCTAGAACATTTATTTACTAATACCCGTATACTTGCAAACACTGATCTTACAAACAATATTTTGCTAACTACGAAGTCCCCTTAAAGTGGCTGTCTACTTCGGCCATTCAACGATAAGGCACTACATCAGGATGAAAATAGTCCTATTTAAAGTCCTTTTTATTTTAAGTAGTTTTTCTGCGCTGAGAGTAAAGCTAACACAATATTTGTTTGTATAAAGCTAAAAGTATATTTAGTTTCCCCAAACAAAATATTTTGTTGCAAGAGCAAAATATGAAAGGCAACAAAATTTATTTTGTTCATCTAACAAAATAGATGTTCTAATAAAAAAAACCTCTGCGATCGGCCAAAAGAAATTTGACTGTTAACAAAAATAGTTTTTGTTGAATCAACTCTATTACATTTGTTTGGTGACTAACTTTATTGCCTTCGTTCGAAAATTCATTTTGAAGCTTGTTTGAATTTTTTGTGACATTTACTATTGTAACAGTATTTGTTAGCGTATTTTTAAATAATTAACAATGGTATAAACATCATAATAATAAAACAAGTTCAACAGAAAACTAAAAAGTAAAGCTGTAGAACTTTAAATACTTCCTTGCGCATGTTGTCCATTGTTTGAGATATTGACTTAAAAACGTTACCACTTCATATGCAGAGTCTATTCGCAGTTTCTTCACACTTTTTTAATCAAGCCTTTGAAAAATAATGTCACGTATGACGTGCTTGATATTTCTAAATATATAATGTTTCACAAGTGTTTTATACTTGTGTTTACATAAAAGTATCTTATTCTTGGTTAAATTGAACTTTTTTCATAACATTAAGAACTATTCAAGAAAGGGTCAAAGGGGATCTATGTCTTTGGTAAAAATAATTCCTCGGGGTAGTTTGTCAGCTGGAGACGGTCAGAACCCAGTATAAGGCAAATATCACCTTTCCGGCTATAGGTTCTGACTTTTCCCAGCTGACCTAACAACTAAGTTAGTAGGCTATGCTGGAGTCGCAGTAAGCTAGTGGAAAACTAAGCTCGTGTACCACTTAAGAAGGAAATTTTGCACTGTTACCTCATCGATCCATTACGAAGCTAGTATTTTAATTTCTCATTCTCGTGTGAAATTATATATATATATATATATATATATATATATATATATATATATATATAATTTCACACGAGAATGAGAAATTAATATATATATATATACGCATATGTATATATATGTATATAAAATAAATATTGTGACGAAGACCGTTACTAAGAGTTATTTTGTATGTACATACACACACACACACACACACATATATATATATATATATATATATATATATGATGTTAAGATTCATTTGTTTTTTTTTTCGGCTGTAATGGTATCTCTGGCGCTCGACCCCTGGCATCGCATTTGTATCACAGCATACGCCTGTTACAGTTAATAGTTATGCTGCCAAAGTAAGTTTCCAGCAGGGAACGCCATTACCCAGATCTATCACGAATAAATTCACGGGATAATTCAGGCCTAAAATACGTAGTAAAAGGGACATTACTAGGTAGCAACTTCACTACCACCTCCTCCCCCGACCCTCGTCCAGGCTGTTATTGGGAACTAGGGCTTGCCGGGGCGACTTGGCAAATTAAAAAAAACAGTGCGATCTTGGCTCAGAATTACAATGTTATGGGTGCGGGGGGAGGGAGGGCTTAGCCTTGGTGTTGTAACCCACCAGCCCAAACCCCTGCCACTACCCCTAACCACTTAAATAATAGCATTATGTTATTTTTAAAAAATCTATGCAAAAAATTATTATTATTTTTATGACACATGTAATATTCGTAATTGCCATATAATATTTTTAAGTGAAAAATTACTTGTCCAGCTAATATTATTCGGGTGTATTTAAGGGATGATTTAGGGGTTGTGATAGTACTTTTCTGACGTAATTAGTTATGCTGAATACTAAAATGACATTTGTTTTGTTCTAAGTGCGACAGTTTAGAAGTCGATAATATTTTAACGATGGAGTACCTCCAAGATGGCGGCCATAACCTCGAAAATAATTAAGTTGGTAGCACTGCCGATGTTAACGAGCTAAATATCTGCAGCTTAAAGTGCCAGTTCCACGGCAGCGCTCTGTAGCTTTAAGCGCTTAGCCGCGGTGTTGTACAACTGTGTGGAGAAGATCCCTCCCCAGTGCTTGTACTACCCTCGCGCTGAGGAGCTGGCTCCGGTGAGGATGAGCGGCAGTGAGGAGAGTCTTGGCCGGGGAGAGAGACCTGCGGCTGTGTTCTGTAACTCGTTAGCTGTCATATAACGATCGGTAAAGTCTGCTAACGAGAAAAATCGTCGATGGCATTGAAGAGCGATTCTGTAACTTCTTTTTACCTACAAATGTCGGTAGGTTAACGAAAATTCTCGTTAACTACGCTGTGGATAACCGAGAAACCTCGTTATCGTAACGAGGGGTACGAGACCCCTCGGTAGCCAACCGATTCGATTCGTATTGCTGAAGTCCGTAAATAATCAGTAGTATGTTGGGCAGTTCTCCTACACGCTAGACAAAAACTAGAGTCAAATTCATTTAAAACAGTCGCAGTGGACGATAGCTGTTGTGTGCTTTTCGTGTAACTTTGCAAAATGGCGGGTATATGTGAACAGCTAAGCTGAAATCACTCGAATTAAATTTCAAAGCACAAAAGCGATTAATTATGTAACTTAAGCTAGCTCTTATAACTTGTAAACAAATTTTATGTACACCGAATGCTAATTAAATTCTCAAACACGAAATATTTTGACATATAGATACATTTACACTTAACGTTACGATAACTATAAGTACAAATACTAAGCAAAGACACTTCATCAGTGTTGTGGTGGCATAGTGGTAAGTGTCATGGCTCGGCGTGCGTATGATCTAGTATGATATTAAGTTTTCGAGTTCAACCCGATGTACTTCCATAACATTTTTATAGAGTTTTTATTTTACTGGCTTTGTAACATAGCATTCTGATTAATATATTTTAATACAACAATATTCCTAATGCGACTAAAACCACAATTGTTGTACTAAACGTATGCTCATATATCACCCAGGTTAAACCAATATAATTAACTTATAGATAAGTTTGAAAATTATATTCTGCTATTTTTATTATATAGACAAAAATTATAGGTATACTAGTAGCGGGAGTTGTAACACGTAGGACCTATTTGAATGATAACTGTAATTTCTGCATAGAAAATTCCGCATTGTCCCAATACTAGCTGCCATTTTCTGCTGAATTTTACTGAGTTATTTTAATATGTTGTAAGGAATTTAGAAAAATACATTATTTTTATAAAATTCATGTTTTAAATATATAAAAATATTATTTATACATCTTAAAAAAATGGTGAGCAGGTGGGATTTGAAAATGAAACACAAAAAGCCTCACTGTACGACGATTTTACACCATGCCTCAACCACTTTACTGTCACAACAATTTACAAAGCTGTGAAAATTAATTGTTTTATATTCGAATCTAAAATGTATGATGCATTAAAACGATTTGTTAATACTTTGTATATACGGTGCAATCAAACCGCCTTACTTTCTTACTTCCGTTACACATTTGTGTATTCCGGTGAATAATGTCTGGATTTGCCATGGTGACAGAAAATTCTAAGGACATTATAGAGTGTTTTAGACGCTGTACATATGTATTTTATTATCATAAATAAGTCCAAAAATGTATGCTTTACTTTATGTGTTTATTTGTAGCTGCCTCTCTTTCAGTGCACTCTTGTTCACGTCTCTTGAAAGGTAATTGGCCGGTTAGCTGTGTTAAACGCCGTTTATCTGTAACGATCGGTATCAGAAAATGTAACGAACATTTTCGGTACACCCTTGTCCACTGGTGTTACAGAGTCGCGTCCTCGATAACGCAACTATCGTTACATCCTACGGAATTCTTTATCACAGTTCTACCGAAATAATTCTGTTCGAGAGCAACGAGTTACAGAATACAGCCGCTGGCCGGGTCCTAGGAGATCGTTGCCGGGGCGGGACCTCGGGTAGAAAGAGCTACGAGGCTCTACTTAGAAGGACGAGATTATCACCAACTCCGTGGAGACGCGGCATGAATGACCGCTCTACGATAAATAAAGCCAAGTATTAGTTTTGCGACTCAGAAATTCTGCGGGGAGGAATGTAGCGACTTAGTCGACGGCCCATTGGAGTGTCGGGACTTTGTAACATTTCCACGGGTAGGAAGAGGACTTGGTACTTTTGCTAAGAGGAATATTGAGACTTAGTCGTCGGCCTGTGGGGCGTCGGGACGGTTGCAATATTTTCGCAGAGTTGGAAGCTGGACTTTTCCTGAGCTGGGGCTGTTGTGGCATTTACCTCGTGCGGGAAGAAAGTGTTGGGGACTTATTCGTTGGTTTGTGGAGCGGCGGGACTTTGGATTATTTTCCGCGGAGTAGGATGAAAGGCTTTGCCCTGAGCCATGGAAAAGTCGGAATTTAGTTTTTCACCAAAACATCTGCGTAAGGGCTTAGCTTTGACGTAAAAGTCGGAACTTTTAACAGCATGCGAAAATATGTGTGAGCTGACTGTGTTTTCTGACTGCACGAGTTAATTAAATTGTGGAAACTGACCCTTGAAGATGGTGCATTGCGAGGGTTGAAAAAAGAAAAGGGGGAGGGGTTAGAAGAAAGGAAAAATAAAATAAAAAGGGAAATTGATGTTGGACACTAACAATGAATACTTTGTCATGGTTGTCTGAAAGGTAGGTCGGCTGGTGTATGCAAGAGCAATACTTACACCTCAGGTGTACCAGTGGGGGGCAATAACTTCAGATTCATTGTACAAGCTTGTGTGTGAAATTAAATAGTTTGTATGACGCTTTAGCAATGCCTACACCTCAGCTGCGTCAGTGCGGGCAATACCCTCAGGCTAAAACATGTATGCAAATGCGGTGTATGTATGGATTGGATTGTGAGAAATAATTACACAATTACTTGTTGAATATTTCCTTTCCCAGAGACCTAGGATTCCATTTTAGAAGTTTTAGGTTATATATGGTGTAAAATTTGAGAGAGCACTTTGTGAATGTTGTTTGAGATAATTTTGGAATCAATTCAAATAATGGAAGGGATATAAGTAATAGTTATGAATTTATGCACCCACCCATCCTGGTCAGCTTACACATATCAAATTGTTACCCTGCTTTTCTTGTTTTAGAGTTCTTGGGGGTTTTGGTGAATTACTTCCTTTCCTATCTCTTCCTGTAGAGTGTGAGGTGGGAGTTGGGCGGAGGTTGGCAGTGATGTTGAGACGGTAGAAGGTGTCGTTGCATATATATATATGCCTTACCCGCCTTAACATGTTATGTTAAACGTTTAATTTAGAAGAAAGGAAGATCTAAAATTTTCGGAGAGAACTAGAAGGAACTGCGGTTTGAAATCCAGCGGAAGGGATGTGAATGAAGTTTACCCATTCAGTATGACATTAGTCGCAACTCCCGATCAACTGGGGGACACTGTGGTCGAATTAATTCGGCATGCAGCATATCCCATCTATCTTGAGAGTGCTAACTTTCGATAGTTGGTTAGAAACGTTTAGGTATAAGCCATCATGTCAAGGACTCGAATTTCTATCTCGGCACTTATAATTATGTTGTAGACATTTTTGGGGGTTGTAAGAACTCATCAATTGTTATGAAATGCCGGAGATTAACGTTGTTTGAGCTAAGTCGACTATGCTAATCGCTAGGGAAGGTGCAATCTTAACAATCTAGATGCATGGTTGGAAGGCAGTGCTTCGCTTACACAAAGAGTGGTATTTCAGAGGAAGGGGGGTGATTTGGGAGTTTAGAATAGAAATTTTTTTATACATAATTCAGTAGGCGCTACAGAAGAATCACAAAAATATTATACTAGATAATGAAAAAATGTGCCTTATTCATTCACGGTTATGTTATGGTTTAGTATTAAACTGGTCTCCGCGATTTGTTGTCAATGGAATATTCTAAACCTTCATGAAGTCAAACTTTACAACTTTTGCGTGAGTCACATTGTTTAATGGTGTATATTGTAGTTTATAGTTCGTCGTCGATGAACTATGGGCACCAGTATAATTCAAAAGCCTTGAAACCATAGAAATATATACTGTTGCACTGCTATGTACTGCAAAAAATAGACTGAAGTCTGTGTTAAAGCAATATGAATACATTAAATTTCTAAGTCCAGTAGACTACTATTCCCTATCAACTATACCCAGGTTAGAAAATATGGTAAGAGGAAACCAAAAAATTTATTTGACATTGTTGATTAATATTTTCAATATAGTCGGAAGACTGTTTAATGGATAACGAATGAGTTATGCAAGATTTTGCTGTCGGTAGTCGCACGAATGAAGTCAATAGTTTATTCGTGTACTTTGGGATATCATTGTTTTGAAAATGTCTCACATGTTTAAATAATTCGGAAGGCCGAAAACTGGTATTGCAACAACACAATAACACAGAAAAATGTGAATGTGTCTAAATTACAAATGATTTTGCCTAAACACGTGGTACAAACCCAACATTATCATTTCAACTATCACGAAAACACATTTTCATAATAACATGCTATAAATTTGCAGTGGAAAGACTTTCCCAAATTGGCGATATTATACAGAGTACAAAAATTGCACATAAACGTGTTTACTCCACCATTGTGTTGTGAGTTGGCCTCATTTGCCTTTAGGGGGATGCGTTGGTGTAGTGGTTACACTACTCGCCTCCTACCGAGGCGAGACGGGCTCAATACCCGGATTTTTGCATGTGGTAATTGTGCCGGACGATGCCGCTGGTCAGCGGGTTGTCTCGCGGATCTCCTGTTTTCTCCCGCCTTTGCATTCCACTGCTCCATACTCACCTCGCTCCCTTCATCATCGTCGGCACTCAAGACTTCGCTGTTAAGAGCCGCTTAAATCTCGAGTCAGTGCAACAATAGACGTGTGCACCATTCCTGCATTGCATCATATAAATGTGTGGGAGTTTTTTTACTGATTCCTGAGGTTAAAGTACAGCCTAAACATTGTACTTCGTGCATATGATCGTTCTTAACTTCTACTCAGGTTTACAGCTGCATTTCTGTAATTCAAGGGGTGCCCTTGAATAGCGTTTGTTGCATTTTGTATTAAAAAAAAAAAAAAAAAAAAAAAACTATTATTTCAGTAAACGACGTGTCATTAGCTTTGTTGTGATGTTCATTTGAACCTAAATACCCTCCTTTCCTTATTCCTGGTGAAGTTTCGTATCACTTTTCGATAAGTGGCTAGAAAATATATAAAATTTAACAACTTTAAAAAACACTATTACAAAAGTCCCCAAGTCTTATATTTTTAACTGGATTATGTACGGCTAAATGGCAGGGTTTTTTTAAAGCACCCTTAAGTGAAAACAATTAGAGGCTCTTCGCAGTAAAGAGGGCACTTTTGAGGCCCGCGTTACTGTTTTCCTATCAGCCATTTGTTATTCTTCCCACGCGTTTTAAAATAAAAATTATCATGTAAATAATAAATGCATTGTGTGTATTTCACCGGACTCTAAAGATGACATCTAAAGCTAAAATAAAAAATATTTATTGGCTATTATTCCAAATGACAGGGATTCAAATAGTGCTCGCTTTACCATGAATAGCCATTACAGTGTTTTTTTTTGTAGGTCTACACAAGTTACTTAATTTCCAAAACGGTGTTTTCAATTTCATTCTACATCCCGAGAAACAGAAGTGGTCGAGACTGCTATGAAAATATGCATACCGAGGGAATTGTAAGCTTGACAAAATTTAGCAGGAAAATTATAAAAAGATACTTTATCAGCTGATTTTCGGAACCCTTCACACAACATAAGTATTTCTTACCTTCAGTGTTGGTCTTTAAGAAAATCAGGAACATTTAAATACCTCGAGATCACTTAATTCCTGGACATTTTTTTTTTTTTTTCAAAGTAAACAGCTTATTCCACGTGTTTGTAAAATAACGATCTCCGAAGTTTTGGTTATGCACGATAGGCTTTCTTTCTGCAAGTGCAAAACCTTACGTTACCTCATTTTAATAAGCAGTCGACTGTAACTACAAGCAACATTTAGCACCTTACTATTTTTGGTCCTGAAACAAACAAAATTATTTGTACAAATATATTTTTGCAACCATTTAATTTTGTGATTCATAAAGTCGAAAATTATTCCCCTATTTGCGATTGACTTTCAAGTCGACTGCGAAAACATATTTTAGGGCAGTATTTATGTGGCAATTATATTAATTATATAAATAGTACACAAAGCTTCTTAAGTTGTGTAGCTATAATTTTCATTGTTTGTCTGCTGTGTAGAATGTTCTTACTAATACAAGCCTTCGCTAACATTTTGATTGTTTTGAACTTAACACATACATGACAAGCGGTAAATTTACTACATTACAATAGCGGTCCAATTGCTGGCCATACTTCTGATCGGATACCATATTCCCTTAACGCCAAAGTACGTTCCTGCAGTATCAATAGAAATGTCGGGTGGAAAAGCTCAATTCAATGGTTCCCGTTCCATGTTGAATTCCAGGATAGTTACTTACGCGAACGTGATCAGGCAAATGTTAATTAGTTTGAAATGGTCAAGCAAGTCAGGCAATTAGAATACTCAGTGGTCGTGTTGCTAAACTAAGCCCAAAAACCTAGTGCGTTATCGATTCATCGAAAAATTACACTCAATGCCTATGTAATTTTAGTGTAAACGTATTTAATTGCGGTCTTTTAGTTCTGTTTGACTTTTGCGAATTGACCCGCTTAATCTCAATGAATTTTGACCACGGTGAATCCTGATTTTCCTAAACTATGACTAAATCGCGTAATCTCACGTTTGATATGAAACGCTGATAACGTCTGCAAAAAAACCATTGCCAGAAATAACATTGCTCTCGTTATCCAAAGAAAGATGAAGGATAATGGTTTTGAATTGATTATATCACATTTATTACTAAATTCCAGTTCAACACTTAGAAATTTGAAATTTTATATGCAAGAAAGTTATTTTTTAATAAAATCTTTGTGTTACGAGTATTTTAAGTCATTCATTTTCTGTCGAATGATTAGTTATTTGACTAAGTTAAATTTGTGTAAAAGTATCGATAATGTTGATGATGAAAAAAAAAATGTATTTTTTCATATGTTAATGGTGGGGAAAATGATGTTAATCACGTATATATGCTTGTTCTAATGCTGACGTATTTAAAACTAAATGTAATTTGGTTAAGTAGGCTTGCGGCTACAATTAGGTTCAGTGAGATTTATGAAGAACTTCTTAAGGACATGTTCCGAGCGTTGTAATCGAAACTGTTTGTAGAGGAGCGAGGCGCGTGGAATTAAATATCAGCATTGTGTTTTACGTTCCAGTTTTCACAGCGCAAAAGTGAGTATCGTTTACCCGGGGAATGGCGTTTCCACAACTTCAGGACGGGCATAACCGTGCCATCGCCCGCGAGACGAGGCTGTCCCAACGTTGCTCCACGGTGTCATTACTGAAAGGTGCGCAATTCTAGCTTCATTAGCGAGCGTGTTTGCTCATCCAATTAGCACTAAAAATGACTTTGAGTCTCTCACGACGTAATTAGCACCTTAACGACGCCCCTTCGCTAGAACCGCCTCCTCGAGTCAGCGCTGCCGCTTTAACTTGTTTCTGTGTGTCGCCTGGAAAGTAACACCTTCGTCACCTGGCGCCAAAGGAACATCTCGCTCTGCTTTTGTTTCGCGGCGTGCTCTCACTCCTCAGGCAGTACACGGCTGTTACAGGCTGTTCACGATAAAATGAGCACTTTTGAAAACCCTGCTTAGCATCTACTTGTATGCACGTTGTGTGTTCTTCCGCCTGATGTAAAATTGACATTGCCATGGGTCTCGTCACTTTATTCGCCCGTCGGTCAAGTGAAACTGTGAAATTATCACACAAGTAATATTGTACAGATCTGCTAATTTTTTCACATCCATGCATTAAAAAAGCAAAAAGTGAAGGAAATAATATATGTTATCACAAATGGTTACCTAATGCTTTTTATTCGACGTTAATATGTGGAACTTCTTTCCCCTTCAACGTTACCAACTTTACAGGGCACATGTCATTCATTGCGCCCGTTAAGATATATGTAGGTAGGGGCAGTGACTTTTTCTAAGGTTGATTTCAAAAGTGCTCACTTTATTGTGAACAGCCTTTATACGCGGTTCACGGTTAGATGAGAACTTTTGAAAAATGTCACTGAATGTATTTTAAACAAGCGCACTGACAGGCATGCAACCAGTGGAGTTGGTAACGATGGAAGAGAAAGTAATTCCATATATTAAAGTTGAATTAGAAGTGTTAGGTGAACATTTGTGAACAATGGACTGTTATTGGTTTCGGCTTATTTGTAATTCATATAAGCGTAATATTGAGCATACTCGTAAAACACCTGATTTTCTAATAATTTCACAGTTTCAGTTAACCGATGCAAGAATAAAGTGATGAGGTCCATGGCAATGTTACATGGTGGAAGAACACACGAAGTTTATTGTGAGCAGCCTTTGCCAGTTTCATTTTCCACTTTGACTGTGCAAACATGTTTATAAGTCGAAGTAAGCGGGAGTGGTTACGTTTAGAAAATTATTTGTTGGCATGTTGCATACCATTTACTTTGTTCGTTTATGTTGCTGGTGCACTGTTTTTTCTCGCCATGCTGCATGAACCTATGGGACTTAAGCCGACGATTCTATCATTTTATTGATGCGAAGTCTGTAGCAAGGTTGGGTGATGTGAATTTAGCAGTTCCACGTCAATTAACCAGATCATTTCAAACCGTAACTCTGAAGAAATAAATTTTTTTTTTTTTTGGTGTGTTGAGGAGCTTCAAAATAGTGTTCGAAATAAGCGTGATCTGTTCACAGCTATATGCCGCCCAAGTAGCTGTTATTTCTTTTTTTCGTGAGAACAGACTGGCCACACGTGAAATAGCTTGATTTTTTTTAAAACGTAGTATTACAAACACGCCGAGCTTCAATTCGCGTGGTATGCCATCACCCCTGGCTCCTGCAAACCTAATGTGTCAACACCTGTAGCTAATAGTGTAACTAATTGTAATTCTATGTGTAGTCACCTGTTCCTCACCACACTCTGTATTTGAACCACTGGTGTAGTAGTCAGACTACTCGCCTCTCACCTAGGCGAACCGGGCTCGATCCCCGACGGTGTAGCCTGGGGAAATTTTTTCATACCTGGGAATCGTGCCGGACAATGCTGCTGGTCGGCGGGTTTTTCTCGAGGATCTCCTCTGCTTTCCCCCCCGGCCTTGCATTCCTACTCCACTCCATGCAGACGAGCATTACAACTCTAATGAAGATTATGATTATGAGGACGCCCTCACTTTTCCAAAAAAAAATTTCTACGGTTCCAAAATCATCAGCATAATTTCAGAAACCACGTGGAATGTTTTATTATGGCTTAGTCTCACACGCCGTGTGGAATGTCTGTTTATGCACCATAACATTATTTCCAAGTAAATAACTGAATTTTTCCTTTTATAGCATATTTAAATCCCACAAATACCTCAGATGTAATCACTGTATGTGATAATTTTGCAACGTCAAGACTGCATTCATAATAATAAACGAAGTACGTCATAATTATTTGACAGAAATTCTGAATTAAAGTTTATTTTATAGCGTACCGTATACTACCAAAAAGCTATAGTTGTAGTTTCGAAATAAGTGTTCCTACATAACTGTAATAAGCCAGAAACCAGTAATTGAAAATGGCATGTGAGGTTGCCCAGAAAGAAAAGTATCATTCGACATAAGTATGGCTTTTCCTGTTTGGCTTCGTTTACTTGGTTAGTCAAGTACATTTGAAGTGGTAAAGTAACACACAGAAACCTAGGGCAGGTAGAATAAAGCGCAGGATTTCTCGACGAGCACTAGAACTCGTTTCTACCATAACGGATAGGCAGGCTCAGTAATTATTTTGCTTGTTCGAAATAACTCTTATCACCTGGTCAAAAATAAGTGTGAGCGAAACTATTTGTAAAAGTGTGGATTTTATAAAAGTGTAATAGTAGATTTTATGAAAAAATGTGGTTAAAATAAATAAGTGTTTGCTTTCATTCAAATTTCCAGTGAATTAAAGGAAAATTATGATGAAGAGGCACGCTTTAAGAATGCGTAGAGAGAGGAGTATATAATTATGTAAAGGCTGTTCACGATAAAGTGAGAACTTTTGAAATTCCTGCTTAAAATCTACTTGCACGAACATCGTGTATTCTTCCAGCATGTGTAGTTATTATTAACATTGCCACGGGCCTGTTCGCTTTATTTATACGTTCGTTAAATGAAGCTGCGAAATGATTAGCAAAGTGAACATTTCACACATTTGTTAATTATTACACTTATGTGCATTAAAGTGAAACTAATCGTTTCAGTATTCACAAATATTTACCGTATACGATCAAATCAACTCTAAACCATGCAAAACTTTCCCCTTTGTCGTTACCAACTTAACTGGGCTAATGCTAGTGAGTTTGCGAGTTGAGGCGACTGGACCCCCGCGTTTTTTTTTTTTTTTTTGTGAAATAGTTGTTTGCGTGAATACGCGTAACTCGGTAAATAAATGTTCTGCAAATACGACTTGTTGTCAGTAAAGATCAAAAACCATTATCTGTGTGCCCGATTTTTAAACTTCTGTCATATTAATTGTATTCTTGGTGAAAAAATTCGTGAAAAAGGTCAAATATCGCATTTTTAAAGCTTGCCTATGCAGTTTCCTTAAGCGGGGAGAGAAAAGTACAAAGATACGGGTGTAGTTTAATCTGTGTACTTTCATCGCGTGTAATAAAACCCTACAGTTACAGATATAGTTTACACAGTACAGCGTTACGACGGAAACACTGCACGCCTTACGCGTAGGAACGATGAGGCACTAGGTGTGCGTGTTAGTATCGCCCGTATCGCTACCTCGCTTCTTGACCTTGGGCGGGGGGGGGGGGGGGGGGGGTTGGTGTGACATTTTTCAAAGGTTGATTTCGAAAGTGCTCGCTTTACCGCGAACAACCTTTAGACGGAATTTCATAATACGCGTCACTGGGAGTTTGACTAATTACAGTGCCCTGGTTTCCAGTCATGGCGTGAGCGGTGCATGCCAGCGCTGATGAGTGTTTCGCCACGTACGTATTATCTATCACGTGATTATCGCCCGCGTGCTGCGCCGATGTTCCTCGAGGTGGCCGCAACAGCGCGTCAACCGCCCCATCTGGTTATTCATGAAGCGGTCATCTTTTCTCCACGACCCACCTGCCCGTGTGTGATATGTAATTCGGGTCAGCGCTCCGGTTGAAGCGATCGGGACGAACCCCGCGACGTAAAATTACACTCCGCTCCTATCAAGTATACTTGAATAAGTATTGGTCTTGTCTAAAGGAGAAATAACACCCCAGCTGCAACCTACCTCGCAACTATAGGCTGTATGTAGGCGGTAAAATGAGCACTTTTGAAAGCCGTGCTTAAGATCTACTTGTATACACGTTGTGTATTCTTCCGTCGTATGTAAATTTAATATTGCCATGCGCCTCGTCACTTTATTCTGGCGCCGGTCAAATGAAACTGTGAAATTATTAAGAAAGTAAATACTTTTAAAATCTGCTCATCTTTACACTTCGATTTATTATAAAAACAGAAAGCGAAAGAAGTAATTTTAAGCTATCGAAAATGATTACCTAACCCTTTTTATTCGAAGTTAAGATATGGCACTACTTTCCATCCATCGTTACCAACTTTACTGGGCGAATTTCACTCAGTACGCCGATTAAAATATGTGCATGCAGGGGCAGTGACTTTTTTCTGAGGTTTATTTCTAATGTGCTCACTTTATCGTGAACAGCTTTGACACGCCGTTCATGCTTGTTTGAGTACGTCTGAAATCAACCTTTGAAAAATTTCACTGCTACTAGCTCCACATATTTCAACCGGCACATCATAACTAGCAAGCGCCCAATAAAGTTGGTAATGACGGACTGAAAGTAGTTCGACGTCTAAACGTTGAATTAAAAGTGTTGTGTACCTATTTGAGGATATTGAAAATATCTCTTTTGGCGTCTGTTATCTTAAACTTTTGAAAATACCAAATTTTCAAATAATTTCACAATTATATTTAACAAACGCATGAATAAATTGATCTGTCATCCGGCAATGTTAATTTCAGATAAGGTGGACGGCTACATAATGTGCGTACCAGAAAACCTCAAGAAGGACATTCAAAAGTGCTTATTTTCCCGTGAAACACCTATAACTAACGAGCACAGAAGGAGAAAGACTAGGCACTTCCAGGTTAGATTTCGATTCTTATTTGTTGGAAGGATTTGGCGCCTTAAACGATTATTTGTTGCCAACCTTACATCATGAACTCTGTGTCCTCAAAATGGAATGAAATTTTATTTATAACATGTGGAATTAAAGAAAAAATTTTATAAGGAAACGCTATGTGCTCATTCCAAAGTATTGCATTATCAGTTATAATTTTTTTTTTTTTTTTTTTTTTTTTCAAAATTTTTAAAAGTAAAGTAATTTTGTCCCTGAAGCATGTCTTTGTTAGCTACCTGTTATGATAGAGTCATACAAAAATATATTAATTATTTATGTAAGCAAAATAAATAACTAAGTTATAACATTTGTGACAGAGATGCAAACAAACAACTAAGAAATCAAGAGTTTGTAAGAGTTCTGTTCATATTGTAGGCGGTAAAATTTTTCGCTCTTATTTTGTGGTTAAAATTTTTGTAGCAAAGCACTCAAAATCTTTGTAAAGTCGTATTTTCATGCACACAAGTGTGTATGCAATTCACATAACAAATGTATCCTTTTATCATTAAACATACTTAAATACAGTTTAAAAATTTTTTGTAACGACTTTGAAAAGCACGAAATGGAATAACTGCTGGCAATGGTCAAGCAAGTTTAAAACTCAAGAATGCAACCAAAACATACAAAACTACGACACCATATTTCAAAAACGTATAATTGCTTACCATAACATTTTCTCGATAGAGCTAACTTGCAGAAGTGAAGCTGGTATTATTGAAATAGCAATAGGGTACACAGAAATATTTTGCCAGAAAATTAACGACATTTCTAAATAAAACCAGTGTGTAGGTCACTCCAATTTTGGTGTACACACGATAGTTAACGCTCAATGAAAACTACGTAGCACCTAGTATCACCCCCGTGAATTATTCCATCCCTTATTAGAATTGTACGAGAGATGGCGTATCCAATTGTCTTCAGAAATACGATGTAGGACAACGTTCATACAAGTAGATCTTAATGTGGGCTTTCAAAAAGTTAAGTTTACAGTGAACTGCCTATTAAATAAATCCTAACATTTCACACGGTTTCAAAAAAAAATATTTTTGTGCAGGATTTTTTTTTTTTTTTTTTTTTTTTGCTGAGCAGCACTGTTCCTGTCATATTCTGTTAAATACTAGCGGAAATATGGATTTATAGACGCTTTAAAATATAAAATAATTTCATAAATAGCACTGCTTAGCTACAGTGAGTAGGTGAAGATATTTGGGGGGCTCTTAGCATCGAGGTCTTGAGAGCCGATGGGGATGAAGCGACGTATGGAGAAGCGACGGAATGGAATGGGGGAACGAGAGATCCCCGAGAAAACCCGCCAACTAGCGGCACAATTCCCACATGCGATAACACGGGAGCGACCCCGCCGGGAATCGAATCCTGTTCTCCTAGGTAGCGGGCTAGTAGTCTAACCACTACACCACCGTGGCCCCCTAACATTGCCGATTTCAACTTTTAGTTAGGTTTTGACAAAACTATGGAACAATGGTTTTTTTTTTTTTTTTAATTTTGGTGGAATTACTTAATGTGCAATATCTACATGTTAACTCGTATTTGACATAAATATAAAATATATTTTCGATATTAAATAATTATAAGTGAGGAAAGTTGAACCAAACCTCACGTAAAAATTAGAGGGCATGTCTATCCATGCGAATGGCGTAGTCATTAGCTAGCATGGTTGTTCTTAAACTGGTTGCTAAGGGTTCCGCCTCCATTGTGGTGTAAGAACCAAAGTTGAGTTCGTATTTCATATCGTTAATTTTCAAGGAGTGACTATTGATTTTGTACGTTTCAATCCGGGTATATTTGACGGTCACTTGTTCTCACACTTAAGACAGTACCGCAATTCATTTCGGGCAACACATTTAAATATAGTTGTACACCGTAAAAAAATTTGTATAATTTTACACAAATGTACGTGGCAGCACAATCTCGACACATGTTCGTGTATTTTTACACGTACATGGGTACGTGCACTTTTACTGTGTGTCCCATGTATATTTATAAATACAATGCCAGTGTAATTTTACTGTACTTGTTATTCTTGTTATTTTTATCATTGTCTTCAATTACACGTACTCTGTATATGTCATTTTACTTTTTTTTTGTTACCTATATCAATCGACATAATGAAATTTACACAAACTTTGGTAGTGTAATTTTATCATACTTGTCAGTTTCTTTTACTAATCATAGCATTAAATCACATGTGCCCTGTTCATGTTATTTTACTATACTTGCTACTCAATTTCTACCACACATTGTAAATTAACACAATCATTGCTATGGTAATTTTACTACGCCAGTCTGTTATTGTTTGATGTTCATCATACCTAATTAAATGTTCACTGTAGGTGTAATGTTACCATACCAGTTTGTAATTTTAACTTATGATGTTAAATAACATGCACTCCGTGCATGCAATTTGACTATGTAAATTATATATTTCCTGTCACATGCTGTAAATTTACACAAACATCACAAGTGTTATTTCACCACTGTATATGTGTATTTTCTCACAAACAAAAAACTAAAATCGCAGATTTATTGCAATTGTAGTACAAAATGGCTGTACATTAACAGAGTTATCAAAAGTTATCTTCAAAATGTAGTAATGATTGACTTCAGATATAGAATAGGTAGTTACGTACAAAAGCAGCATATGCCATCGGTGGAAGTTAAGATTTCCTTTTGAATACAAAATGAGTTCGAAGTAGTTCTACTCCCTACCGGTAGATCTCATGTGTTTAGCAAACACTTGTAGTTATATTCAAATACACAGGAACCTTAGCGTAAAATTACAAATAGTGTACTCCTTTTAGGAAATTAGACATCAAAATGTAAATTTATCATAAATTTTTATGTGTAAATATTCGCTCATGTACTTTCGAATTTGCAATTTTACGGCCTTGTTAATGTCAATATACCAGCACACTTGTGTTTTTTATTGTAAGATGGTATTACATTTTGAGTGAAATAGGAAAACATGTACTTTTGCACTGATATGCGAGTTTATACAACATTGGTATGGTTGTAAACACACAGAGACTTGAGGTTTAAGTAACATGAATTAGTGTACTTCTACACATTCTTTCGCATTTGTAATTTCACGCCCTTTTTAATGTCAAATTACCAGTATATTTGTGTTTTTTTACAGTAAGATTGCACTACCTATTATGTGAAATTGAAAAATATATACTGTTACACTGATGTACGTGTTTTAATACAACATAGCATGGTTGTAAAAACACACAAGCTTGGGGTTTTAGTTCCTTGCATTAGTGTATTTTTACACATACTTTTGTATCTGTAATTTTAAACCCTTTTAAATTTCAAGATACCAGTATATTTGTGTTTTTTTTTTACAGTAAGAGTGTACTACCTTTTGAACGAAATAGAACAATATGTACTTTTACACCGATGTACATGTTCCAATACAACATTGGCGTAGTTGTAAAAATACACAGATTTGGGTTTTAATACTTCACGTTCGTGGATTTTTACACGTAATTTCAAATTTGTAAATTTTCACCCCTCTTATTGTTAATATACCAATATATTTGTGTTTTTTTTATAAATTCAATTTACTTTGTTATGAATAAAGTTGTACATTGATGTAAATTTACACGTACTGTGCTTGTTTTTACAAATTACACACAGAAAATGTTAAATTACCAAAAGGTTGTACGTGTATTTTTACACTTTTTTTACAGTGTAGCTAAATATAACACTTGAAATAACTCTTAATTTTGCACGTCTGCAATGCATGCTTTTTTTTAACTCGTAATTTGAAAGGTAGTATTTTTAAGCAAACCGTATATATATATATATATATATATATATATATATATATATATATATATATATATATATATATATATATATATATATATATGAATTATGACAATCACTTGTGACAATCATTTTTAGTAAACACTTAATATTTTTAATTTCACAATAAGTTTTCTAAGCATTCAGGTCCACACTTTGAGTGCTAAAATCGTTATAGGAGATTTAACAATTTCGAATGTAGTCAATTCTTTATTTCTCAAGTTATGTTAACTACAAAAAAAACATGAACCACAGCATTTTTGTGTGGGCAAACCGAAATTTTTAACTATTTCGTCCATGAGCTCCTACGATTCCTCCAATGCCTGTATGTGCACTGGTAAAGGCGTATCGCGTTAATTTGTTTTAAATATATACTCAATAATAAAAATATAGTAATAATAAATATTAATATAAAATAAAATAGTTTAAAATATAATATTAGAATAAGTTGGCTTATATTGCACTGGTATAGTTGCCTTATAGTATAGTATGTACGTGATAAAACATGCAAGCATTCTCCGTTGGGCAATAACAATGCGTTTCACAGATGAAGAAACATCGATATGATTAATTTAATTTATGGAGAATGACGTCAAGATACTACAGCAGCATGCCAGCTTTATGTCGAACTTTTTCGTACCCGACATGAACAATCATATAAATACTAAATCTATATTACACATCCGTTATGTAAATATTAACTATTATAAAAATTTATATAATATTGGGTTCCCTAGACCGTTTTGCGAGCAATCAGTACATCTAGAAGGATTACAGTACATACAAAACGTGTAATGTTTTATTTCTCCGATGTCCTGCTCACAACTAAAGCAGTAGAGGTTGTGCTAATCTGTCAGTGTGGATGTAAACATATGGAGACGTTGAGGTCCTCAGATATGGCTGCGACACTTTATTTCCTCTATTCGGGTAGGGTTGTTAGGGAAGAGGGAGCTTGCAAAACTTACCAGAACATACAGATAAAAACCTCACGTCCCTTCATAGCCTGTACTAGATTTAAACTCGGAACGCGGCATTCAGAAAAGGTTTCGTCTTATCCACCATGGTCACGGAGTTCGCCCTTTCCAAATAAGTTATTAGCAAATGCGGTTGTCAAAAAGGGACCGAAGTATATTATGACATGGCGTTACAACCTTTGCATTAAACTCAGGTTTTTCACCGTACATTCACGTACACGCGTCCTACTTTGTGAACTCGCTACAAAATATTTCATCTTTAAAAGGAAAGAAAAAAATAACGCGGCAGAGACTGAGTTAGGAAAATTCCGGAATAAGAGAGAGCATACACTCTATGGGGATTGTTGGAGACACTTGAAATGGGATTGTGTTACGGAGGATTTGTGTATTCCACTCTATTTATATTCCACGCAGGGGGCCCCTAATCAAAAGAAATGGCTTGGTTCTGTATATATTTCTGCTCTTGACTGTCTTCGAGAAGATTTTTTTTTCCCCCTTTCTTTCCTCATTTTTTTTATTTCCATCTTTTGTCCCTTTCTCCTCTGCGCGCCTTAGGCTCGGCGCGGAATTCGGGGAAGACGCAAGAGTTGAAGAGCAGCGCCGAAACTTGGGACGTCGTCAAAAACATGAAAAGGAAGTTGAAATATTAGTTTCCAGTGGCCCTCCGGGAGCGTGTGGGATGTGCTCATGTTGTGGAGGGGAGGAGGAGCAGAAATATGTTAGACTTGAGCAGAGACGTAGGGTTTCCCGGCGTCAGACAACGCCGGTTCTCGTATGCGCGGAGTTCAAGTGGCGAGAATCTGGGGAAGAAAGAAAGTCGACTGACGCCTGTGTGTTTAGTACGGCGGATATATAGAGCACAAAAGAGGAGCGAAGGGGAAGACAGTTTATCCGACTTACTTTCTCCTTAACATGAAGTTTTTTTTTATTACCTAGTCTACTTACAGCGAGTTTGCAAAGATTTCTTTTGTGGCAATTTTTCCTCGAGAGTACCGCATCTCAATAACTATTCTCGTATTCTTTCGTGTCGTACAACATCAAAATTTAAACCTTTTGAACATTGCATACGTTTGTTGGCCACAAGCAGCTTAAGTGCGTGACTTAGAAAAAGCCAACTATAAATAATTGTTAATGATATATCTGCAGCTATATGAACGGGTGAAGCTACAGTATCTTCAGACAGTCTTGGGGGGGGGGGGGGGAAATTAAGAGAAGGGAGACTAATCAAGAAATCTAGTAAAATTATTCTCATTTCTGACATTAGTAACCTTGCAATCATTCTGAAAGTTGTGCTCTTGAGGTGGTCAGTTAAGCTATTTCCAGCTGTACATTTCTTTAGTTCACTAATTTATTCTTCCAGAAAACTTATCGGATGACATCGTACAAACTGAACTAACCTGCGCATGAATCTGTTTAGTATTTCCTGATTTAATTATATTATCCCAGAGTAACGCAGATATAAATTATTTTTAATGTTGATGTCGCTTATTATGATAAACATTAGATCAGCGTCATTTTGTGAATTCCAGCTTTAAGATTAGGACAACCAAAAAGACTATGGAAGCATTCGTTTCTTGTTCGCAAAGGATTAAATAAATGTTGCATAATTAAATGGATATAATGATCTTCTCAGGCGCTGGGGTGCGATTCTCGATCAAAGATCAAATTTTCAGTTCATCAGGGTCCGATTTACGTCGTGGAAATAATGAGAGAGGCAGAAGTTCCCACGGCGGAAGTTGTAGTGCTCAGCTGCCTACCAGAATATCGTTATGGGCTTTTCACGATAAACTGTCAGTCAGTGTACCCCCAAGACAGAGCATTTCTAAATTATACTGACAAACTTCGGCTACAGCTTAATCACTAGAAAGACGCTGAAAACTTATAACCGACTTATGGTCTAAAGGGGAGGGCAGTAGGCTTACAAATTGTTACATACTGACGCCTGAGGGGCGTATCTGAGTTCGTGAGGGATGGAGCTCTTCTAATAAAAAAATTAAAAGAATTAAATTTTGATTTCTAATTTATTCACTTCGCTATTATTTACAGCATAAAATTATCTGTCTCCACTTTTACTCTTTTTTATTTAACTGTGAGCGCAATAATTAATGTCTATTTCAACTCTAATTAACATCCTTCTTAATTGTCTCTGTTGGTTACAGTCAATTAACTGATACTCATTAATAACACGTGCTCAATCTATATGTTGCCACAATTTATAATGTCTTTCCCTCACGCATCTAGCCCAATGGTACAGCCTGCCAGCCGCACATGTCACTGCTTGATACTCGCAGTCGCAGACTTCCCTTCCACTGGTCACTTCTCGTCTTCTATCGCTCGGAACTCAGCCACTCATTCATTCATCTACTCCAACTGAATTCCCGGCCCGGAGACCTGCCACAATATTTAAAGTGTCGACCCTACTATCTGGAACGTTCAACGCACCCCGAGTCGCACTGAGAGAACGAGGTCAGCAATCCAGAACATTCTTCAGATAAACGAAGAAAACAATACAACCAGGGTCAGTGGCTCGCATCTAGCATCTCGCTATCGTATAATGACTCTCTTTCTTCCTCTTCGCTTGCTCACGGGGGTTGCGAAGCAGTGAACACTTAACAATATGTTTGAAGTTGTACTTGAAGCACTAGTTTATTACATCTGCTGGAGATGGATCTCTGATTGTCTGAATAATGTGTCAAGTTAACTGTAACATGCGTATTAGTAATCCGTCTTCTAAATTCCAATTAAAGGTATTAATAGTGATTATTTCCATGAAGTATTTTGATGACAGCAACAGCAAGGTTTTGAAGTGTTTACAGATCTTTGTTCCATTACACTCAGTGATCAACCCCATAAATTTCCTCTGGCATTTGTAGTAAAATAGCGTTTCAAGTCCAACCTCATAGATATATACACAACCCTTAGTATTCACTTTAGACCATAAGCCGTGCCTATACGTTTCCTCCTCTTTTTTTTCCGTGACTAACCCGCAGCCGAAGTTCGTCGCTCTAAATTAGATACATCCTGTATATGCACATAAGAGCATTGACATTTTCCACTGGTTGACTTCAAAAGTGCTTGAATAATCGGTAACAGTCTATAACTCCATTACAACCTTCTGGCGGTAATCACTTGTTCGGGCCCTCGATAACAGCAAATAGAACAACATAATACATTCACGGTTACTTCACACTTTACTGAAACCCTGCTAAAGATCTACTTACAGGATATTCCTCCGCCTCGTACAAGCCAAGCTTGACTATGTCCGGAAAATTACTCCAAAGGACAACACACGATATTCGCTCGAACTCAGTTCTAATAATATTTTGCGTGAGAACTATTTCTTACTAGGCGTTACCAATACACATATTTTCTCACTATATGTATTTATATCATTCATAAATTAACCATTATAATGTATAAATGAAGTACAAGTTACATTTCAATATAACAAAAAAAAAGGCATTTTATGATAACACAAGTGTAAAACGTTTGTGATACATGGCATATTTTGGAAAATAACTGAACATGTCATACATGCGGTAATTTTTCAAAGGTTTGATTCAAAAATTGTGACGAAACCGCGCATCTATACATGTAAATATAAAACAAAATCGCCCGGCCGCGTGTGTCTGTGTATTCGGATAAGGCTTCTAAACTATTTGATTGATTTTGATGCGGTTTTCACATTCATTTAAAGAATTTCTTGACGAAGGTTCAAGTCTATAATATATATTTTAATATTAAATGTAAGGATAGTAGATAAATGTGGACTTTTATAATAAATTCGGGAAAAACCCCGCTTTTCGGGCGCTTACGCTGACTAAACCATAAGAGATACACCAAATTAATGTGCTACAGAATTGTAGATCTCAAAAAAGGTCTAGAAAAAAGTCCTCGGCAGCATATGTGTATCTTTTAAGGATGACGCACAGTCATCATTTTTATATCGAATCCGAGCGAAGTCGAGTCGGATCGCTAGTAGAATTTAATCGCGCCCAGCTCAGTCCGTAAGTCAATGTAGTAGATCGAGGACACTCATTCATTTAGCGCATGAGTGTAGGCTCTCAGTTCACTCATGTACGATAATTTGCTTGTCACCGGACGGTAACCACGCGCCACAAACTTGCATTGCAGGATGCGTCACGTAGGAGACTTACGAATATTCCACTCAATGGAACCTTTAGTTGCCTACAATGGGCAACGTGTGACTGTCAAGTAAGTTAATATGATTTGCCCTTATCCACCCACACATACGGGGCGTCATTTGTTACAAAAAATCAGTAACAGGCTATAATCTGGTTACGAGAGATAAATAACAAAAGAGTAGGATGCATTTTGCTCTAATAGGTTAAAAAAAATTTTAATGGGAGCAGTTTTAACAATTTGTTTTCTCCTGGTATAATCAATTTATAATATAAGAAAGCAATTAAAAATAATAATAACAAAGTACAACTGTAAAAATATTTTTGTTTAGTAGTAGCATATGTTCGTGGTTATTCACAGTGCAATTTTATTATCTAACAGTCATAATTATCTGCATTCCGCTTGAGTAGTAGAAATAATGCCACAAGAAGGTGCAAGGTCCCTTAAAGGGACTTCCCACGAATCTTTATTTTTACGAATACCTGATGGACGTCCTACAAATCTGAAGTGAATTGAATAAATAATGCTTCTAATATCAGTGAATTAGCTAGTAAAATCATGTGAGTTTACTGCAATGGCGTATAACGTACTGTTCTTAAAATTTATGTTGTGCTATTGCTTCACTCTCAAGACTTCGATGTCAAGAGCCACCTTAAACTCTTCAAATATCCTCACTGTTGCTTCACGGAGACATCATAAAGCAGGTCTGTCATGTAAAAACCATACATACTTGAACATAAACTGATAAATTACACTAATTATATTATTTTCAATTTATAATTATGTTTTAATGTTAAATAAAACATCGATTTTACCACAACATTGTACTTCTGTAACGTATTAAAATTAAAATTAAAATTTAAAAAAAGCTACAAAGGATACAATTTATAGCAGCAGTGTAGTTCAAAATTTGATGGAAAATATGTATGTCGTTCTTAAACACATAATGATTTATGGCGCTCTATGACACATTTCGTGAAGCCACATAAAGCTGTAATTTCTCGCCTGTAAGCATGTTTGTTGAAAAGAAAATACCTCGTTTCGACCAGGCATCAATGATCCTGCATTAAAAACTATTGTCTGTACACGGATATATCAACAATAATAGTTACTGTAATAAAAGAATACAATCAGAAAGATCTCTTAATTTCTTTGCAAATATTAAATGCGATTTAATCAGTTTGTCAAAATAAAGATTGCTGGGTGTGCGATATGTATACATATTTGTGTATGTTTATGTATATACACACATATATATACATATATATATACATATATACACACATAAATACCAATATGGAGGCATATGGAAGCCCTGCTTAAGATCGACATTCATGCACATTGCGTATTCTTCTCTCACATGTAACATTAACACTGCCACAAGTCTAACCCCTTTATTCATGCGTCGAGCAAAATAATTCACAAAATTATAATAAAAGTAAATATTTTAAAAGGTTTGCTTATTCTTACACTTATATGCATTTCAAAACGGTAAAGCAAAAGGTATTATTTTAGTGTCGACAAATGTTTACCTAGCATTTTTTAACTCAACGTTAAGACATGGAACTACTTCTCCCTTCGTTGCTACCAACATTACCGGGCTCACACCACTCAGTGTGCCACTTAAAGTAAATGCTGGTGGAGGCAGTGGCATTTTTCAAAGATTGATTTCAAACGTGCTCAATTAATCGTGAATAGCCTATATGCATACGTGCTTAAGTGTGGCTAAAGGCTGGCCAAGATAAAGTGGGAATTTTTGAAATCAACCTTTGAAAAATGTTTCTGCCCCTACCTGTAGGCTATCTGTTTTGACGTGCGCACTGAGTGGCTTTCGTCGTGTGAAGTTGGTAACGAAACGACGGGGAGAATGTAGGGAAAACATTTGTGAAAAATAAAATGATACCTCTTTTTTATGCATCTAAGTGTAAGAATTGATAAATTTGTAAATTATTTAATTTTCAGGCAATTTCACAGTTTCATTTGACCAACGCAGGAGTAAGTGATCAGGCCGTTGGCAGCATTAATATTGAATATGGCGGAAGAGTACATATCGTGCATGCAAACAGATCTGAAGCAGGGCTTTCAAAAGTGCTCGGTGTACTGTGAGCAGCCTATAGTGAGAGCCCAGAAGACAAAGTCAATTAGAAGAGAGTGAAAAAACGCACTTCGCCGGGCCTAATAGCATAAAATAATATATTTAAAAAAAAGATGGCACGGGTTGGCGAGCAACTCGCACATACAGTATAGTCAGCGAACCAATAAACTTTCCCCGCGGCTATTGTGTTGAGTTCGGAGCGGTTAGTAAATATTCGGTTTACTGCAGCGAAGTTGCGGGGGCGCGGTAGTCTGATGGGGGAATGGGGATGGTGGAGAGCTGGCAAACAAGATTTGTTTGTGGTGGAAGAAAAGGGAAAGTTTGGCTTGCGCGCCCGCACGCACACACACGAGCTGCTAGCCCGGGGCCGCTGTTTGCTCAGCCAAGTTCCAGCTCGCTAGCTATTGGAGCTGAATCACTGAAGGAATTTTGCACGTCTGAAGCCTATAAGCTTGGGAGCACTAGAGGCGACCGAGAAATTATCATTAACTCTCTCATCGCCTCTACGCGCAAAGCAATGAACTGGCGTGCAGTCTTGCCGTCGATAACGTGCCACTATGAAACTTTAAACGGAAACCTTGCCATTTTATGACATAATAATAAAAATAAATGTTTGATGCACGTCCCTATTCCTTTTTTTAAGTACAGCGAAATGATACAAATTTTATGGTGAAATTAGTTTTATTTACTTACCATAAATTTGGTGCATTGTAGATGTATTTATTTTATTGTACTCGCCACACTCAGCCATCTGAGTAGTATTTTGGGTAAAATATTTGTTCTGGTGAGCCATATGAGTTTGAACATATTTCAGAGCATTAGGAGGAGTGGTATTTTTTTGATAATTTGTATTACATTATGCAACCTGCATAAGCCCTTATTTCATCACATCATTTATATTTTACCTCAGGAGGAGGCTAGATTTGCATCATCCGTGTGTGCATATTTGGACGCTAAAATTCTTTACACCAACTTTGTGGTTTGTGTGTGTGTGTGTGTGTGTGTGCGTGTGTGTGAGGGGGAGGGGTGACGCAGTCATTCATGCATGTGAATCACTTTTGATGAAATTTGGTATTTGAAACTAAGTAAATTAGATCACAATTTGTTATTTCTGGTCAAAACATAGATAAACCATAGCACTTTGAGCTGGCCTTAATTGGCTTATAGTAGTCCGCATCACCTCAGAAAATTTCATCAGATTAAAAAATAAAACAGTATATACTGCTTCGAAATGCTTTCTCTCATTACTTTGTTGATTATATAGAATTTGTATTTATTGGTGATTTGAACCATATGTTCAGTTCAAGAGATTAATCAAACACTTTTTCTCAACAGATTTTGACTTGAGTGACGTATGCTTTTTTTTAGAATTGTAGCATTTATATGTGCTGCAGTAGTATTCAGATTGGGCTAGCAATGCATTGCACTTAGTTAAACCTCAAATAACGTAACCTAAGAAAACAGGTTTTGGAACCAAGAAAAATATCACACATACCATAAGTTTAATATTATAAACCTTCAAGAACATTTAGTACAAGCAAGTTGCATTTTTTATTGTAAAATATTTTTTCCTATCTTTGATGTATACAGATTGTGTCCAAGATAATTACGTTCAGTCAATAGGTTAACAGACTATTGTAACACTGTTCTTAGTTATGTTGTGCATAATTTGCGGGCAATTAGCATGTAAAATTTTGTTCATTTCATTCACCTTTACTTTGTGTTATTCTATAATCCCAGAATAGCAATTTCCTACAAAATGTAAACATCCAGAATGATTTTTTTTTTTCGAACTTTGTGTACAATCTTACGTTGTACCAAGTATAATTGTATTTGACAAAGTAGGCTAATTTATAAGTATATTCTGTTTTACTGATTTCATATATTGTAATTGAGCAAATTGGCACAGTGGCGAACCACTGGACCCACATTCAGAAGAATGTTGGTGTCATCCCTGGTCCAGCGATTCTGATTGCAGTTTTCCATGCTTTCTGAAAATCACTCCAGGAGAACGCTTGGCTGGTTCCTTAGTACACATCATAGCGAATTCCCACCCGGTTCCTACTTCTCTGAAAAACTTTCTCCGTTTCTAATGACATATAGTTGTTAGAGATATTATGCCCAACCTACCCTTGATATGGGGTTTTAGTGCACTGTAAACTTCCCTTTGGTTAGAGATGAAATTAATAACAATTAAATGCTTTAATTCACAGTAAATAAATTTACCTACACATATTGTGTGTGTGTGTGTTTAGCTTTCAATCTTGGCACATTAAACAAGTATTATCGACCAATTCTTGAATTGTTTAGCTTCGCCCACATTAAAACTGTGAGGTGTGATATTTTTATACACATTGCTAATAGTTAAACGTACCTCTTCACTGGTCACATGAGTCTCTGCCCTTTCAAACAGAAACTTTATACAATATTTAAAACTTCAAAAGACATATTTAAACTCCGCAATATCAAAAACACGTATTAGTTATTTTTCAATTTGTGAGCGCTCATAATTTTTTTGTTGCTGGTGTAGGTTTTTGTGTCATTCGCGGTTACTTCCAGCTTTTCTGAAGATCTGCTTAAGCTCTACTTTCTAAGCTATTGCTCTGCCTCAGGCAAACGAAGCTTCACCAAGTATAGAAAAATACATCAAAGTACTCAGTGTCACAATATTTTGCATAAGAACAATATCTTACGAGGCAGTATCAATACTATTTTCTCACTGTTTTTATTCACATTAATTATTACTGAAATATTATAATTCATACATAAAATACACTGGAAATTTTAATATAACCAAAAATAGCATTCTATTTTTTATGTTAACGCAAGTTGAAAATGCTTGTGATTCGTAACATAATTGGTGAACAACGAAACACGTCATACATGAAGATGATTTTTTAAAGGTTCAATTCAAAAAGCGTGACGAGACCCTAGTAGAATGTAAGTGTTGTGTTGTGAGAGTAATGTGTCTTAATTTGATATGTGTTTTTGTGGTCTTTCATTCAATACTATTTATAATTGTGGTTGCCAGATGTACAGATTTACCTGGAACAATTCAGATTTTTATCATTTATTTCTGCATGCTATTCTTGTCAGTAATAGCTCAATGTTCCAATTTTTAATTTCGACTGCACAGCCTAGCAAAAGTTAATGTAATTACAAATTAGTTATTGTAACATCCTCTGAACAAGAAATGTTTTTTTTTTCTTTTCGAACACACTTATGGCCTTTAAAAAATTTTATTTTCAAAGTGAAAATTTATTTTCATGAACAAAAATTGTAAACGACTATTTTCACATTAAAAAATATGTACAATTTGGCTCTGTTTAGTACATGCATTAGCATGACAGTTTGATTTACTATATGTGCCTCTGTTGAGTACGTATGAGACCTTGTTAATTATTGGATGAATCATAAAAGCTACGTCACTAACACATGTACTGACTTTCCTTTCTGAATATCTGGTAACTCTATTTAAGCTGTAGTAATCAGAATAATAAATACATATTCTTCACTCATTTTTAATGTGTTTTGTTTCAGACAATTTATGCATATAAATTCATGGCAAGGGGTAAGAATACAAAGCAGCAGCAGAGTTAATTTGATGCTTGCTTCAGAGAACTGCAAAGCATTGTGAAGAAATACACACATCAGTGGGCAAAATGTATTTTAAAATGTTAACAATAATAATGACACTACTTATTGCATTTATAGGTACACTGGATGTTAAGTAAACTAATTTAAGCTCTTTTTTATTGTCTTGAAAAGTTGTTTTTAGCGAATGAAAAAAAAAACTTTTGGTTTTGCAATTTGGGGAAATAAAAATGGTATATTAAATACATTTGTAGAGTTTGCTCGTGTTTTTTTGGTACGATTTATGTTACATAGAAAAAAGAAAAATGCATAGCTAAATTTTGTATAATTGTAAAATGTTTCGCAATAATTTACTCATTCGCTTTAATGTCATGTAATGAGAGTATATTTGTAATAAAAATTTAAGCGTATTTTCATTCTATAAGTTTTAGAAAGTACATTTTTAAAAATATACCAATCAAGAGCACTATAATTACCGTGATTGTAATAAAAAAGAGTAGTAATGTTTAAAATATTTTCATAATTAATTTTTTGCACATCCGTTTCAGCCACTAAAGTTTTATATGTGAGATGCAATGTGCTTTCTAAAGCGTGATAAATTTAAATATGTTTAAGTTTTTACTAAAAATAAACTTTTTTTAGTATATGAGTTTTAAAACATTTAAATATTTAAATTCCAGCATAATATTTTACAGTATTACAAAATATATGCATGCTTCTTTAATATGCAACATAAACCACACTTTCCTGACAATCTTGGTAGTATGTGTACTACTTTTTGATGAGCTCTGAATGTTGTACAGCCACATGACAGAAAGCAACTCACCTTCTGTAGTAAGTTTTATTTGTGTAAACTGGCTTATTATTGTTTGGTAAAAATACCGAAATTATGTACTACAGCTACCATTATGGTACGTGATCATGTATATACATACGTCTGGCACATGTACCATACTTGCATACTACAGCTGCCAATATGGTACATGATCATTCCTAGACATATGTATGGTAATGGTACTATACTCTTGTACTACAGCTGACATGGTACGTGATCGTTCCCATACATGTGTCTAGTAACTGTACCATACTACTATAGAACATCTACTAATCTGGTTTGTAATTGCTCCTACACAATTTTCTGGTAAATATACTTATGTTGTATGGTGCTATTTCTAAACATTTGGTAATGTAACCATACATTTGTATTAAAATGTTTACATTTGTGTATGTAAAAATATCCATACATGTATTTGAATGTTTCAAGATATACGTATGGTACATTTCCCATGCGTTGTCTGGGTTAAAAACTTCCAATACCTGTTTGGGAATCATACCAATATTTTTTACAGTGTATATAGCTCTGTGTTGCTCAGTTAGCAATGGTGTTCGGATTTTTTTTTGGTTCCTAAAATCCATATCATTCAGTGTACGTTATGTTTGTCAAGTCAGCAGAACTTACTTAATATTTGTTTGCTGCTATGTTACATGCATTTCGCTTTTACCAATACTTGGTAACCTATGGATGTAAATTTCATCTGTTCTTTGTATGGTAACACTGCTGTCGTACGACTAATGTTTCACCGAAATTATTGTAGTCGAGACACGTCGTTGTAATAGCTGAAATTGAAAACCCAATCTTCGCCTGTACCGCAAAAATGTCTTGAACCATCTCACGGATTCCTACTATCGCACAGCGTTTAAGAGTCGATTAAATAATGATAACCTGCAAGATTTACGGGACACAGTGGACTAGACGATTAGAAACACCTGGCCAGCAACCCCTAAAATTAAAACTACTGTAAATTTGTCTAAATAATTTATTATTATTTAGGAACATTCTAAAGACCTTACAGCATATTAATTTTTATCGTAATCTATTTCTTAGTACATTTAACCTCGTGGCGAAGACAAAGTTTTCCGACACTCTTTGAAAGGCTGTGTCAGAAGCGAGTATTTCTTAAAGCTATAAAATCAGATACGATGTTATTTGAAATGCACGTGTCTAAAATTGTATCGCATGGTATGCTTCTTCGTGTCTCATCTACGCTCATGTTTCCAGCCGTCAACACAATAAACGTGCGTTAATTAATTAATCTGTATGTCAACATACTATATTGCACTTTTTTTTTTTTCGCTGTGCTGAGACGTCCAAAAACGTTTCGCCAGATCAATCTCTCATTTCACATGTAATACCAAGATTAAAGTTTTAGCTAATCGCTGACAAAATTTACGTGCTAAGACTTGCACTTTTTCGAGTACTTGCACAATTGACATACAAGTCATATTTACGCTACTTGCTGCCCTATCGGGCACATTTCAAGTTGCGACCAATATATGAAGGCTTATTCGCCCGTTGTGTGCGTAGTGCCAGCAGGACAAACACACGTGCCTATAATCGAGGTATGTTGGTATGTTAGTCGTCGGCGCTGACGGAAGGATAAGTAGCCGTGTGTTAGTGTGCATGAGAGAGAGAGAGAGAGAGAGAGAGAGAGAAGTATGTCATTAGTACTGATTAGTGCATCGATTGTCACACTGATTATCCGCCAGTTAAATAGTCGTTCTTTTGCGTGTATTACCAAATTTTATCTAATAAAATTGCGTGAAGGCGGTAATATGTAAAGTTTGCTCTTTTCACGTATTCCGCTAAATTTAACACATTCAACAAATAAGTTGTATCACAATTATTATTCCCACAACCAAACTTTAATCCGCCACCCTCGGCGTTTTTATTCGCGTGGTTAAAACTGTTCCACCTCCATGCCATGAAAAGTAAAAGAAAGTAAGTGGGCAGTCGAAATTTGTCCTTATTGCTTTCCTCATTCAAATAGAGACTGTAGGGCTGAAGAAGCTTTAAAGAGAACATTCTTTTGTGGAGCTCACACGCCGCAGGAGCAAGCTTCCCTGCCAGAACTCCCGTCGGATATTTCGATAGTGAGTGACGGCTTTTATTTATATGGGAGCGACGTGGGGTGGCGTATCAGGGGAGAAGGGAGGCTTGTAAATCAGAGATGTCGGCGGGAGTGGGGTATTCACCGCGGCTGTGGAAGGCACACCGCCCTAAGCAGGGTGGTGTCGGCGGAGGACTCCATATGCGAAGTGGCCAATATCGGGCGGGGAACAGAGACTCGACACTCTCCACGACAACTTCAGGGAGCATGGCGATCGGTCCGCACAGAGAGAGAGAGAGAGAGAGAGAGAGAGAGAGAGAGAGAGAGAGAGAGAGAGAGAGAGAGAGAGAGAGAGAGAGAGAGAGAGAGAATGGGGAGGGGGGGTTGGAAGGACTGGGCTTTTCGATATTCAAACCGTATATTTGCGAGCTGCCGCTGTCTTTCTGCTACCCCCCAAACCTCCACATTCTCCAGGCATTTCCTTTTTTCCTTCCCGTCCCACTGCCCCATCCCCAATAGCGCGATTCTGCCGAGTCCACGGGGGAAAGTTTTATACTCTCGTGCGTGAGAAATGGTACCACTACGAGAGTGGATCGGGACTCGGCTGCAAGTGGGTGGTGGAATCCCCCCCCCCCCATTCCACGTACACCCATCCTCCACCATCCCCAACCAGTAGCCAAAACTTGCCCCGCTCCAGAACCCGAACTGCGCGGGCGAAGCAGAAAAAAAAATTCCTCGACGGCGAATTCTCCGCCACAGGAGAATGAGGAAGAATGCGTGTCAGGCAAAGGATGTCCTAGGAAGTGAATGTTGTAGGTCATCCTTCTTTTTGAAGACGAGTTCTCATAGCGAAGAATCTGGCCCTCGCATTTCCGCGGAAGGTTTTTTTTTTTTTTTTTTTTTTTTTGCTTTCAGGGATTACCGTGACTGTCTCGTGCAGGTGACGATGTGATTCTCGACCAGGCCGGAGACGTTGTAAGGTGGTTTCCACCACGTTTTCCATCCGTGACCTTCGCAAAAATTGGCGCAGTTTTCACACTCGCTTATTAGGCTCTCCATCGCCCCCTTTATGATGAAATTATTCGTCAGTTTCATAACAGAATAGTCAGGGTCATTACTGAAGTTGTTTCATTATAGAACCATTACATTTCATAGTTCTGTTCAAATTTTTTTACCTGGTCGTTAACGGATGTCCCATATGGCCGTCATTAAAAGGCGAGAATGACTAAATATATACAATTTTGTATTAAGCTAATTGTTTTATAAATATGCGTTGCTAGTTCAAATGCCATGTCCGTAATGATGGGCAAGGCAATCAGCTAAGATTCTATTGTCACTTTATTTTTCAAATAAATCCTCCTAAATTTGAATCGGGAATAAATAAATAAATAAGTAAAGTCAATATGGCGTGTGACATGGACTCTTGTTTGCCTACTAAGCAGAGGTCAAATGCGATATCACTTCTCATTGCATCAGTTTAAAAAATAACACTGTTTTAAAGGAAAAATCAACGAGATTTTCTCATTCATCAATTTTTTTTTGTAAAATTTTGAACTTTACTGTTAAATTTTTGGAACAATTTTTTAACTTAAAAATTGCCAAGATAGCTAACCGTGCCAGTATTCCTTTAGAAATGTCACGTAAATATACCTGTTTGTTCCGGTGAGTAAACTATGCAACTCAACCACAATATGACACGGAACAACATGGGCTGATCAAACAAAAAAAAAAAATTTCATAATTGAGTTTAACTAACGTTATGTTGGATTGAGGTGATTGGATAGCAAAAAACATTAATATTTTATGTTCCTTGCATATACTATCCATCGTATACGTATCACACAATATTCCCAGAATATCAAATATTTTATTCTAAATTTCTTGTATAATATCAAATCAAAATTATGTCACATAAAATTAATTAAGTTAAACATCTTCAAGAATATTAAACAAGATAACTTGAGAACCATACTGTTAATAAATTTTAATATTATCCTAGCAATAACTGATTTTAAACAATTCAAGGACACACACAAAACTTGCTTACATTCAACAGTTTTTAACAGCATTTACTCTGTATTTGTTAGTTGGTATCTTAAGTAAGCTTATGTAATTTTAACTTTTGTACACTCTTACTACTGGGGTGATTAGGCCCTACATGAATAACATAAATTAAGCCAAATTGTTATTTCGTGTAACACAAAGAAGCTATGGTATGTAGTTTTTCCTTGAAATTGCACCAGATTAAAAGTCAATGATTGTAATAGTACTTAGTAAAATTATAAAAAATATTTACCCTGTGCAACGTTCAAACAGAAAGTTTTGGCGCGGAGTCGAATTTGTACGTCTTTTAAATAAACTCCTAAGATATTGTGTTTATTTGCGGATGATAAAAGTAACATTACTGAAAATGGATAGTTTTCCTTGGAAATAAAATTCAGGTAATCAGCACTTTTTCAATTCAAAGAGGTATTGACGAATGCAGACACTTAAATTTAATAATAGCTAAATATAATCGGCTTACCCCTCACACCTGATGAAGACTTTTGGAAAAAATATTATTGGTTAAAATAATTTAATTTAATTTTTTGATACTAATTTATTTTGCACTCTTACTACTAAACTGTGTCATTAATGACAAAATTATAGCGGCTTCCAGAATTTTGCAATGCATTTACGAACATCTGTACAAACGTTTACTGAGTATTACAGAAGCATACAGCTTTGTTAGCATTTTGAAAACTGAAATTTATGTGAACAGCTGTTAGATTGAACCCGAAAAATAAATATTCACAATAAAAATTATACAACATCTATGCTTAACAATCCATGTACCGAGCCGAAAATTGTGTTTTTAAATAGTAATTTAAGTCTACGAATACAAGAAATAGACAAAATAATTTTAACAACTGTGACAGTTAAATATTTCTTTATTATCAATGAGTTGAGCCTCGTTATTTTCATAACCACGCCTTATATCTTGGAAATAAATTCAAGCAAGTTGCATAAAGAGCCTAAAGAAGAAAAACCAACTTGTATGAGGTTTGATAAAGGAAATGTGCGTCATGCACTAGTCACAGAAGAACAAGTTCGCCAACTATGTCGTCCCGAAAAGCCTACGTAAAATTTTAAAATCCATGTTTTTCAAACTAACATGGGACGCGGTGGCTGAGCTGTTAGCATGCTCACCTACCACCAAGGCGAACCGGGTTCAATCCCCGGCCGGGCCACTCCCGGATGCGAATCGTGCCAGACGATGCCGCTGGCCGACGGGATTTTTTTCTGGGATCTCCCGTTGCTCCATACTCATTTCGCTTCATCCTCATCAGCTCTGAAGACCTCGGTGTTACGAGACGCCCAAGTCTCTTCACTCACTCAAACTAACACTGTCAGCACCCGGGCCCAGGTCATGGAAATCTGGGAGAGGACGTACCTGAATACCTAAAACACCCACGTAGTCAGCGGTGTTACTTCAACCATGTAGAGTGAACGTAAGCTCAACGCGATACCGAAACAGTGTTGCATCAACGTTCACAAATCCGTCTCCGTGTTTCACAGTTGGAAGCATGCACTCGGGATTATGGGAGTTCTTGTACGTTCTCCAAACATAAACAAGGATCCACGGTGACCGTGTACTGGGAAGTCTTGACACGTTCGTGGAGAGATAAGCCATAGAGGTGAAGGTTCCCAGATACACCTTCCAGCATGGCGTCTTTACGATCGCTTCCCAAGGGAAAATTATTGATGTTTGTAACTTTTACGAGAAAAAATGCGTTTCACGAAACCCAAAATTAAAAAAAAAAAAGTTTCCTAAACTAATCTTTACCTGAGGTAGGTAACAGTGAGTATGACGACCCGTCTGATTACGTTACAAATGAACACTCATCAAAGTTCCAGTTTTTTTTTTACGCCGTCGATTCAACACAGTCTACCAAACTTATTTTCAATAGTCAAATATCTAGTATGTATCACTTGACAATAGATGTTTGATATTTGATGATCTAATATGCCTGGTTTGTGGGGGAAGTGTCCTAGCAGAACACACTCAGGTAATTAATTTTTCTATATATAATTATGTATATTCCTATCTTATATATATTAAACATAATTAGGTATATTCCTATATTATATATACATTTATATTCTATACGTAACTAAGTGTATATGTATATATATAATACCTGTGTGTGTTTTTCTTTCTGTAATGATAGCGTCCAAAAATATTTCACCTTGACACAAACAATATATAAAAATAAGAAATATCGTGTGTGTGTTATATAATACATATAATCCCAATACTTATCACATTATTACCCTAAGAAAAAGTTTCTGTTGAATGAAAGAGAGTAGTTAATTTGGAGCATCCAAATTACATGTTTGTAAAAAATAAATTAAATTTCGTCGCTGTAATGGAATTAATTTGTTGTTCTTGTTTAGTCACAAAAGACCGTACGGTTTTCGGTTTTCACACAGTCAGTGCTCCTGAAGTGTCGCCGAATTAACCAAAATCCCATTTCAAAAGAGGAAAATATGGAATTATTTTATGCTAGTGTATTTACAGCCCTTAAATTATATCGGTAATATAATCGTGTTACTCCATAATATCTAGGCCAAAGATTAACTAAGCAAACATTCAAGAATTACTCAAGAGTGAGAATTTTAGTGTTACGTTCTGAATTGGTCAACTTAAGTGTAACAGACGGAATTCAGGTGAATTGGAAAAAAAAAGTCATATTTGTGCCTTAATGTTCGAATATATTATTCTCAGCTATAAGTGACCTGTTTGTATACCCTATAGATAATTACGAGAACTTTTGAGAGAGAATAAACATGAAGTAAGAAATATCATGGATGAAAATGTATATAGACAGTAACGTTAGCGTATGGTTCTAATGATTAAATATTCATCGCGCTTAACAAACTGAAGCGTTTATGAAGATGTTGTCAAAACACTCAAAACTAAGCCTAATGTCTCAATTCAAATATTTAAAAAACATACCTGAAATACACTACATGTTTTGCATTATCTTACATTATATATTTGCTTTAGAGCTAAACGTTCTTTCCCAGAATATTTGTAATATTTTGCTACCTGAAATATCGCCGTACAATTTGAATCATTGGTCAAATTTATTTTTGATTAGTTGTAGTCATTCGAAAAGTTACTAAGTGTATCATTAGCAGACACGCAAGTATTGGTCTAAAAATGACTTTTACGGAAAATTTTTCGAATTAACTTAATTATCTGCAGTTTACATATTTCATACTCATAAAAGGTAGCAGGGAAACATTGTTTAGCTAATCATAGTGGACTATAAAATTTTCTTTAAAATAATTTTACATCTTTAAGATAAGGTTTTCGTTCAACATTCAAGCATACTAAATTAATTCTACATTATAATATAATAATATTAATAATAGTAATAATAATAAAAGTCTTTATTTTGTTGTGGCGAAGTTAAGGTACTATCGTCTTCTCTTACACTTAACCACTTTGCATAGTAAAACATAAAACTTATTTATTTGAAAAGAAAAATAAATAAATCAATGACACAAAACTTAATGCCTACTATAAACTCGGAAAGAAACTTATATGAAATATATAAAAGCAACTTACATAAAATAAAATAAACCTTAATAGTGAACTTACACGATTGACACATACATGCATACACAAAACCATATACACCCCTGACATATATCTATATACATATAAATGTACTATTTATAAAATTAAACTACAAGATACCATTGACTAGAAAAAGTTCTGAAACTGAAATTAATTTTAAGGATTTCTGAAGGACAGAAAATCACAGCATATATTGACAACTATGTTGGTACGATTCCGAACTGAATAGCCGTTTGTCAGTAAAATGGTGTACATATTTTGACACAGTATGCTGGACTTTGGAATACATGAAAAAAAAATCTCATGACGAAACTGTAGGTTTCTCTCTTTTGTACTCAGGACTCAAATCATTCCGAAATATTTATCATCAGATATTTCTTCGACAAGTAACGCTCGGAGGGAGTGCTTTTATTTGAGCAGATCTCTCCTCTTCGGCCATCACGTTTTTACGACCGAAGCATTTTTTATATGTATTTGCGCTTTGTTTCCTATTCTTGGAAATTGAATAAAGGTCGGGGAAGATATATAAAAATAGCGAGCGACAGAAAATATTATTTGTTTCTGGAGAAAGTTCGGAGCACCGGAGACTCTCTCCGCGCACTGGGGGTTGTGATGGTCGAGCGGGGAAAGAGACACCCGGAGTAAGAGGAGTTCCGACGAAAATATCGGTAACAAATAAGCGGCGATATGAGAACTCGTGGAACATGATGTATCTCTTCCAAATATCGGGGTGTTTTTTTTTCTCGCGGAGTGTTTGTGTGCCGTTTGTTGCTATTTGTACCGTGGCGTATATTCCAGATAAGTTACCTTCAGATATGACGTCAGGCTTTGTTTGTTCGACTACCCACGTCATCTGATTTTTCTCCTCTGTTTGTATTACCCATAGAAGGGTTGATACGAAAAACCGGGAAAGAAAATATTTGCTTTTATCGACATTAGATGAATGGCGAGTTTATTTTTACTCAACTGCTATAACCAGCAGCAGTCACTATAAAGACGCAGCAGTATCTCCGTTGACACCAGTAATCTGCACCACACTGTAAAATTCGCAATCTCTAACAGATCGCCACGACGAATACAAGCGAAAGTTCACGAAAGAAAATCTCCATAACAAAACCATACGATTACCATTTGACGTCCTATCACCGCCTTACTACATTGAAGACGACAAAAATGAATTTTTCAAAGAGTCTGTAAATTCCAGGTCTGCAATCACTATAGCAACGCCCTTCAGGCTCGAAAATACAAATAATGTGCGTTTCTCTGACCGAACTTCCGTAATAGAGGGTTGAAAGTGTTTACGTTTGATAATATAATCTTTCTATATAAAATCCATTGTGCGTGACTAAACCGCATCATTACTGACAAACCGCTGGACCAATTGAGACCATATTCACACCATATGTTAATGGCAAGTAAGGATTTTAGTTATGTTTCATTCGATAGGTGGAGCTGGTGTCTAACTTGTATATTTATGAAATGTTTGTTGACCTAAAAGAGAAAAATGCCAGCAATACCGCGGTCAAACATCGGTCGACGTACCAGACGTAATAGAGAGGACGCACTGAGAAGGCGAAATAGAACGTGAAGGAGGCGGAACAACATTCGCCGGGATCAGCTGTACCTTTATAAAAACAACTTACACAGTAAAGAAAACTGAGAAATCGGTATTTACGTTTACAAATGTATAACTTCCGACGAAAAGTATCGGTAGAAAGGCGCAGCTTTACAGGCGGTTACACAAAGTAACAACATTCGTCCTAAAAGCAAACCAATTTTCCGTACGAATGCAATTAAAGAACATAACTGTGCTACTATTTTTAATTTTCAATTTTAGCAAACTTTTGTTCTGTACTTATACAATTTATAACCCTAAAGTGGAATTATTTACTATGTATGAGAGTTAGATCTGTCATGAACAAAGTATAAGTACTCTGTATATTGTCGCTATTATATTGGCTACATTTGATTAATGAATTATATGAAAAATTGTATCTAAGTTTAAGATATTGAAATAACATATAACTCGTCGAACAAATTCTTGATTTAGATTTTGACTTCTGAGCAGTTTGAACGAATTCTATAATAGTATTCGATGTGGCCTGAGATATTCACGACTGCAAAAACCAGAAAATTATTTTTTAAAAATAAGTTTCGGTATAAATTTCATGTGAGTAGTTATACAAGTTGTTCACGGCTGGTTTCACTATGAAGGGCCAAGTAAAAACATAACTTTTAGGGGCCGTGGTGACGTAGTGGTTATACTTTTTTTTTTTTTTTAATTTATTTCATTAACCCTACTTAGCAGTACAGCCATCCAGGGTGTTCAATACTATCATGACTACTACAATTTAACAAACAATATATTAGTTATATATATTCCCAATTTTTTTTGTGTTAGGGCGGGTAGGGGTTAGACTACTCGCCTCTCACATAGGCGAACCGGGTTTGTTTCCTGGCGTGGTCGCTCCCTTTTCGCACTTGGGAATCGTGCGGCGCGATGCCGCTGGTCGGCGGGTTTTCTCGGGGATATCCCGTTTCCTCCGCCCTTATATTCCGGAGCTGCTTCATACTCACCTCGCTTCAATTTTGTCGGCTCTCAGGACCTTGATGTCACTTGCCGCTATAATATCTCCACTTCCACTTGTTTGTCACGAGCACAACAGCCCGTAATCGGGATGTTTTGGTCATTTGTCATCTGAACCGTTTTCGAATTCAATGTGGATATTTCGGAAGGAAATTATTCCACCTAGAAAAGTAGAGGAGCTAAAATTATTTCTTAAAAGTAAATGTGTTCATTTTCATTTTATTAGCCATGCGACAAAGAAATATAAAAATAAACCGGAACATAACCTAATTTTTAAACTAAACATAAAAATAAAGCGGAATGTGACTCCTAAAAGGGATATTAGTACTAATAGACATCGCTATTTCGACACGCATATTAAAAATAAGTGTATTCAGTTTTACGGACAAATCGGATCACGTGAAATTTTCGTTAACAAAACAAGCCAATTGTAACACAAACTGAATCTAATTAACCGACATTTTCTACCTTTTAAACGTGTTCTATCAACCTTTCGCCGTGGTATACAGCGTCCGTCGATGTCGTCGTCGATGTAATGTACTGACGATGTAGGTGCTGCTATCTCTTGAGCGCCTCGGGAAACAACTCGTAATGATCGTTTCCAGCGCCTCTGTGTTGGTTCCCGCAGTCAAGAACTTTTATCCGAGCCGCGTGTAAGAGAAAATATGGGGTAGAGTGATCAGGCTAGCTGCGTCAAAAATGTCTCCGTGTCACCAAATTTAATGCGATTTGATTTATAGTCTATTCACACTTTTTGAATCCAACCTTTTAAAAATCACCCCGCGTATGCCGTATTGGGTTATTTCCTAAATATGCCATTTATCACAGCGTTTTTCACTTCTGCTAATGTAATAGCACCATATTTTTGGTTAAATTACAATTTTACTAACGTTGCGTTTATAAATCATAATATATATTTACAATTCATACTAATAATATTATAAATGCGAAAGTTTGTATGTTTGTTTGTTACTCAATCACGTCGTAACGGCTCGACGGATTTGGCTGGATGAAATTTGGTACAGGGGTAGATTATATTCTGGATTAGCACATAGAGTACTTTTCGTCCCGGAAAACGAACTGTTTATTAAGGAATATATAAAAACCATTTGAGTAGGCGCTGGTTGGTTGCCTGTTTTTATAATTCCTTAAGGAAATGTTCGTTTTTCCGGGATGAAGAGTACCCTATGTGCCAATCTAGAATATTGGAGCACTTGGTCATTATATTTAAGGTTTGAATTTTGCACACGGGTGGTGGGAGCTGTGGGTAACAGCTAGTATGAATTAAAGCAGTGGGAGATCAGGTGTGTTGGTAACTCCTAGTATGAAATAGTTCTTATGTCAAATATTATTACACTGAGTGCGAACGAATGTGGTACTTTGTCCCTTTGGTGAAATTTTCCAGTCTTGGTTAGGCTTTGTTTGCACTAGGCGGAGGAATCTCCTGGAAGTGGAAATTTAGCATGCCTTTGGAGATATTGGCAGTAACCGTGAATGGACTATATCATTGACAACAATGATGGAACGCTGGTGCCAGACGAATTATTGTGTAACTAAATAAGTGTTCTGCGTCCAGCAGGAAATTTTTTTACTGCGAATTTCCCGTTAATCTTCTTACTGTTGACAACAAAAAATTTTTAAAGCTTACGTTAACATAGTATAACAGGATATAACGAACGCGGAAACATGCAAAATGAATGATGTTATTAAGGCAAAAATTGGGTTTGGCTATGTTGGGGACCCGGCCATTTGTTTTTCGTGAATACGTTTACGTTGACGCGCTCCCACGCCTTGATTTTTTTTTTTTTTTTTTTTTTTTTCCACGTTCCGGCATCGCTTCACTCGATAATGTGGGGTTTTGTGGGTATCACTGGATTGCTTTTGAGATGCTCTTTCGAACCGTATACGATTTCTGTATTTCGACTTGGTTTTTTGACGAGTTTAGACCGAAATTGTGTTAAGCTTTCTTTATTTTTTCATTAAACGCGTACAATTTCACTATAACCATGCCACGCAAATTTTTTTTATACGCGCAATTGATTAATCTTAACGAGAGCTGTCGATTGAAACTTAATCGAGCGTAGTAGCTGCTCCTAATCAAAAGTTATACTACGCGGAAATGAGACGCGGTGAAACGAACTCAAAACTGCACTCCCCCTCCCCCCTCCCCCCTGCAGTGTGCGATGCTTCGTAGTCCTCACTCAACGTAACATATTCTTTGATCCTTTGGCAATTAAGTTATGTGATTGAATTTCGAATGTAGACGATAGATTCGGAGCTGCAATGCCAAACTGCATTTCCCGATTTTGTTATCATCGGATTTTCTGGATCACCTCTCACTATGGTCGCAAATTTTAAGAGGTATTCACGTCAAAAAAAATTTTGGGCAAGTAAAATATTTATGTTTAATGAAATTAAACAGTAATTTCCAATTCAAAAGTTAGGTATACTGTAAATTGAAAGCGTATCGGTGCAAAACATTTGTTACATACCGCGCCTATGTTTTCGTGGCTTTCACCATCTTTCCTCAGGAGAGTGCTGTTACCCCCGGTAACCAGATAACTGCAAAGCATAGATACAGTCTCACCGTGGCGAGTAACTGACGCGTACCCGATAAGACTACCAGGACTCGTGCCGCTCCAAGGATCGAATGTCTGGGGTTATCGTTAAAGAATGTTCTTTTCATCGCCCTCGTTTCCATTAGCGCAACTCGTGATGGATGCGAGTAACTTTCTGGACCAGGCCCACTTGTTTATAGCAGATGTCCTTGAACAAATGATAATAAATGCCAGAGTGGGGTAGATAAGTACAAATGTAGCATATTTCATCAAGGAACTAATAGCCTAGCGCCCATAGTTAACCCGCTAATGACAGTGACAATGTACACGGGCAGGTAGACAATCACAATAACTCGGCTACAGGCAGTGCAATGAATTGGCACATCACATTTTGGCTGAAGGCATGGAGACAGAGTCTCTGTTCGAAGTGTTTGTTTAAACTGCCCTCCAACGTCGGCCATACAGGTGGTGCAGCGCTGAAGCATACTGCGAAGCACATATCCAAGGGTTTCCGACGTAATGAGCTCATATCTCGTGTCGTGGCATACACCACCGATCTAATGTTGCCCCACAGCCAGAAGCCAGGTGGTGTGATGTCAGATGAGCGTGGTGACCATGCTATTGGGCCTATCCATCAGTTCGGGAAGTGCATGTCGAGGCACCGGCGAACCGCAGTGGCGACATGAGGCGGGGTCGCGTCCTGCAGAAACCACATCGCCTCACGAGCATCTAAAGGAACTTCCTCAAAGTATTCCGGTAACACGTCCTGCAGAAACTGTAGATACGCAGCATCTTCTAGACTGTGACCATGAGGTACTGAGCTGCCTTATCAGGCACGCAGACCTGCACACAGACTGGTTACAATACCACGTATTCAAGGTTGCATACCCGCCCCTGCACATTGCAGCTGCCATTAGTAGGTAAACTATGCACGTTAGACGATTGATTGCTTGATGAAATATGCTCAATTTGTACTTATCTATCCCACCTTGTGTTTATTAACATTTGTTCGTGAACATTCTGTATCAACCGCGACGGGCCTCCAATTCGAGTGTGTGGTGCCTTGTACGGCCTTAAGCGCAAGGTCTGCGTAGTCACTGAAGTGACGAGTGGCATCAAGTGTGACCAGCGAGAGTGTAGTCTGCGGACTGCGAGCATCGGTAGAGTGAAGGGTGGGATCGACGGGCGGGACTACTGGACTGTATGCGTGAGTGGTAGACATTTGGAATAATGGATATAGACAGTTTGACTGAATATTTGTAGGCCCTAAATAATAAGTGCGAATTCGATACTGTGGTAAACATAAAGCCAGGGGTAAGGTCTTTAATTATAATTGGAAACTGTCATTAAATATTGGGTTCATTGAGAATAATAAGAGTTAGTAGAAGAGAAAAGTTATTTAACTTTGTAAATTATAGCTGTGTGTATTTTTACAGAATCATTGATAAATTTGAAAATTGTATTTATTTATTTAATTTTTATTTAGACCTCCATCCGTCACGAACTCGGATATGCCCCTAGCGAGTTCTAGCATTATTTCTTACTGCTTATAAATTTAACAACGCTTTGGTATCCAAACCGTGTTTGCAATAGAAAAAACAGTGTATAATTCCTGAATATACTGGGCCCTTCATTATACACAGCATGTGACGTGGTTGCAGTCGGAAAAAACAGGGCGGATTTTTAAACTTGTGTGATTTAGTTTATTGATAAATGTCACAGAACATGCAGCAAGGATGATTTGGATATGGGAAAATTTTTGGTTAATTTTAATAAAAGTTGCTGTTCACTCAATTTACGCTATGTTAGAGGTAACGCCATGTGATATTTATGCCTGTGTTAACAAAGAAAAATATTTTACACTTTAAAATTAAATATAAAAAAAAAAAAAATACTACTCTTGTTACGTGAACAATGTGCATCGTTTGCGCCGACAAGTATCCGTTCAACGCAAAACAAAAATTGTTATACTTTTTTTCGGCTACATGTTCTGCTGTTTGAAGTCGGGTTGTTGCTTTTCATAAAGGCGTAGACACGTGGCATAGTCTCGTTACCTATCTAACGGCACGTGAGCAGGCCCGATGCTGTTACACAGCAAAGCGTTTTCCAATACCGGCACCAGGCTACAAACTACCAACACTTTCCATCATCAGTCCGCCCTCCCTCCCCTTTTACTACGGCAAAAAAAAAACGCCCCCGACTCGAGTTACTCTTTTTATCAGTTTCGGAATCAGCGCACAAACTCAACCCCCGAAACTCCTCTTAAATAAAGTTCTAAAAGCTACACGGTGCTATCGCCTTTTCGCCGTACAACAATTTTACGCCAAATGACGTGAAAACTCATATCTTGTGGACGAAATCTCTTCGGGGTATAAAAACGGCACTCAAATGAATTTTTTTTATACAGATAAGGCTGCGTAAAATAAATGTTGATATCGGCCTCTACGATATGTGCTCTTGATGTGTGAATTGTAGGTTAGGCGAGCACTTCGGGAAAGATATTAAACAAGTTATCGGCACACGATTTACTGATTTCACTGGAGACGAAGAGAGAGCATAGGTTTGGAACACATTCGGCTATCAGATACTGGATAGCTTATTTCACCATTACATTTTTTTGTTCCGTTTGCAAAATATAAGGAAGCAACTATTTGGAAATATCAGTTACTTTTAACGTGCTATGTATACGGTTTCTTTCTGAAAGTGAGGATTGCAGGGAACTTAGCTAAAGTTAGTCTGCTGTCACTGTTGTCACCTATGTAATGATTAGGAACCAGTGGGGGCTTGATAAATGCAAAGTAGAGCGTGAATTTGAGAGAGCATAGAATAGGAAATTAACTTAAAATGGATATATTTAGTTCCAGTTATTGTTTTCTGCAGCATGTACGTATATATACACGCTGTTGTAACCTATCACATTGTTCTTGTAAACAATGTATGAATTTCTGATAAGAAAACACTTCTCCTTAATCGTGTTTTAAACAAAATTTTAATAAAACTATGAATACCAGGAATCAGTGGAGCTAGACTTGAAAGGAAGCTTTAGAAAATGTTCATTGGAGACGAGAAGCGACTATAGCTGGCACAGCACTGCGTGAAACGACCAGGTGCAGACAGCATGTTCCTCAACAACCGCTGGACTTCGGCAATCTCCGGTGAACATTTCGTGCGCCTTCGGCAATCTCCGGAACATTTCGCAAGTCTTCGACCATGGGTATTTTTACTTCACAACGTCCGGCTGAGATTTGTCTGGCTGAAATGTCATCGGTGACTCGTATCGCTGATTCATGTCTGGCTGAAACGTTATTAATTTATTTGCTGGAGACGTGTCTATTGACTTCTTCCTTCGTTTTGCATTTAATTCTCTGAGGTGTTGCAATCTATCTTAGTGCTTTTTGCGTATGCACTTATTGTGTCGTCGTTGTTTAGTCTTAGTCTCGTCACGTGATGTGGCATGTGATTATGACTTAATCGCCATGTCCGCATTTCGCTGTTGCGTATAATTGTTAACTTCTTCATATAACTCCGAAATGGTTTGAGGTAGCTGAATCATCCTTTCAGTATTAGATTTGTCTTGTCGAGCAGAATTCATGTTGTTAGTATAATTAGTGTCCTATTCGCCTAACTCGTAAATTTTAACTATTTTGGTTTGTAATCTGCAAAGAAGATGATTATTGGTTAGAAAGTCACTATGTGTGTTTGTTATTTATGATTCTTGGTTATGTTTTTAGGTAGTCTTTTTTTTACGCACAAACTGACACCGAAATTTCTCTGATCAGATGAGCCGTTCGGTCGCTACAGCTGTCTTAAGCATACTAAACCGCTCGAAATCAGAGGTTCGCAGCGCAGCTCCCACCGCGGCCTGATGACGTCAGAACGATAAGTTTGTTGTGTGAAGCATGAAGCCAAAGGACCGACCTATACTATCGTGCATTTACATTTAACGTACGCTCATTCTCAACGAGTAATTGCCACGGACCCGAGAGCAAATTTTGGGACACCCTCTTTCTGAACATAACGGGCTGCGTTATAAGACATTGTCACGTCGAAAATACCCAGCATCGTGTGCACAGATAATCTGTGACAGCTGCGGTACAACACGCCCATGCTTGATGGTAGATGACACGATTTGCAACCCTGTGGTGCAATATGCTATTTATTAATGTGAAACTCGTAGTTAAATTAGAGAATTATTTTTAATAAGGAAATATTTATTTGCTGTGGAATGTCAAATTATAATTGTGAGAATACCTGTTCCTGTGTCCATTGGCAAGAGCCGCCTTATAACTAGGAACAATGGGTCTTCTGTTTTGAATGCTATAACTCGAGAGAGGAGACTTTCAAGAAAATGTTCTTAACGCATCCAATGTTAATGCGTCGACTTCAGAAAAATTAGCTCGTAACTCCTTCGCAACTCGGTGAAACGCATGCGGTAAGAATGTCACATGCACCATTTTTGTATAGCGCTCACTTTAAGAATCTGCACACTTCAGCATTTAGAGTGCTGCACCTATTACAAACAGCAACACATTGCCATTCCGAATGACGTCAGGACGTAGTATTTTCAATGATTTATCAAACTCTGCTGATCGCTGAGTGGTGAACTTCGTCGAATTGCTCATGATGTAATAGGAATTGTTCTCCAGGACTATATGCTTCCATAAGTCTAACAATAATGTTCCCTATGTATCATTTTAAACAGTAAGTTGTATCGTCTCACACTAAGCCCGAATAAGGGATTTCTATTAGTGAAATAGTATTCACTGAAAACCGCCTGGGACAAATTACTTATGCCAGTGCAATTATCAAAATTCTGTGTAAATCACAAATAAATCAGTGAAAATCTCATCTTATTAATTGCTTATATGACATTGATTGCCATACGTGACATTTTCACTGCTTTGCACTGACTTGGTTCTTTTCTCACTCTTCCAGGTTCAGAATGTGGCTAACTATATTTTTTACACGACCTTATCTGGTGTTCCTTGCAAATTTGGCCGTAGCACCTGCCGACATAGTTTCTTCTCAACGTTTTAGTGCTTGGAAATAATTTTCCGTTATTCTCTTCTAAGGAACTTTGCAGCTTTAGATGATAAGAATTGTTGAGTGTAACATTGTCGAATTAAAATGCTTTGCATAATTTCATACAAAATGATTAAACAGTTGAACGAGTTCCCACAGCAGCATCTTCTGCAGGCTGCTGGCATTTTCATCTTGAAGTCGCCACAATAAAACGTGTATATTTATCCAGCGACATGTTTGTCCTATAGTAAACCTTAGTTCAGCAGTCACTCACACATCACAGAACACCGGAATAATATTTGTCACGTTATAACACAGATGGTCTCCATGGCGATGGGAATTTCTCTGGAAGAGTGGGCGAGCCCATTGTGCACATTCCTAAAAATAAATCGGGATAAAATGTATTCTACTCGTTTCCTGGAAATTTGATGGCTTGTATGAGAACAAACAGGGATAGGTATTCCCATGGAATTGTTAGCTTGTCAATTGTGCACATTCCTGGAAAAATACGGGTAGGATCTACCCTACTTGTTTCCTGGAAATTTGAGGGCTTACATGAGGACAAGTAAAACATGCAAAAATCCTAAATAATATATATTTTTAAATTTTAACTGTCAAAGTTTTGCCATTGCCTTCCAGGAAACTACTAAAAATACCCAAAATTACATATAAGTTGTTTCTAAAATAGCTATCCCAAAAAAATCGCAAAAAGCAACTAACTGCCCTAAAAAATTTTATTTATTTAACAAGATAATTCATGTTACATAATATCAGCAGGCAATATTTCTACCTTCATAGAAAAACATGCAAAAAGCATCAAATTCCTTGCCTTGATTATAAGGAAGTTCTCTCGCCCACTCCAATCCACCCACTCCCTTCATAAAAGTGAGTCACCGAAAAATTGACGAAAATGAGTTCTCTTCAGAACGAACTAAAAAAAAAGCACACTTATTTCAAATACCCTGGTAGATTTTATTCCTTGTAACTGTGTTGCTCAGAAAAACAAACAGATAATCAAAATTTACAAACGGCGCATAAGTAACAATAAATTCGCATAAATGACGTGAATGAACTAGAAGAATAAGAACGTGCAATAACTTATCATTTTTATTGGAAAATTTTCTGCACTAAACCTGTGTGGTTAACATAAACTTGATATATATTACGAACGTATTGTTCAATTTGAATAGAATGAAGTCTGAATAAGTATATAGTAAAACAGCTCGATGCATGTTGGCCTAAGCAATTATTTTATAATTCTTATCCAAGTCTTCCTCTTGACTTTTTCATTTCCTCGGTAATTAACTGTTTCAGATGTTGCAACTGAGTAATTTCTTGATGTAAGCCGTATACTGTACTTAAGATGACAATGAACTAATTTCATTGTCACAGCAAGTAAGCAGAAGGCTATGTGTTCGGTGATCAGTTATGATATGAAACAGTCGTATCGTAGAGAAGTAGCGAGGTTGGAGAATCGGTTGTTACTTACAGGGAAGATAATTGAACACTGAGCCTCGTAAAGTACAGTGTTGGTCAAATATACACTTTCTGTGCAACATGTAAGCAGTTCTCTAAACAACGTAAGAAATACTTTGACTATACTTCTCAGCTAATTGGTTACACCCAGTAATATACATATAGGCAATAAACATTTTGCGTACATAAATACGAAAACAATATAAACCTTAAACATCGATATTCGAAAACAATTATATTTATAAAGTAGAACATTTTATTTTACAAGATCCTCAAATTTTCAGCTGCGGAACCTCTGGAACTCTTTTTTATTAATTATATAATTACAAGCTTTAAACCGCTGCTTCGTGGGCGGTCCCACTATTGGATGCTCTAGCCACTACACAACTGCGGCCCCACTATTGGTTTTTCTATAACCACTGAGATTCTGCGGCCCCACTATAGGGTTCTTAACCCACTGAGCTACTGCGGCCCCACTATTGGGTTATTTAGCCACTGGGCAACTGTGGCCTCACTATTTGTTTCTCTACCCACTAATATACTGCGGCCCCACTATTTGGCTCTCTACCCACTGAACTACGACGGCCCAAATATCGTGTTCTCTACCCACTGAGATATTGAGCCTCCACTAGTGTGATTACTACCCACTGAGCTACTGTGGCCCCACTATTGTGTTTTCTACCCACTGAGCTACTGTGGCCCCACTATTGTGTTCTATACCAACTGAACTGCTACTACGGCCTCACTATTGTGTAATCTACCCTCTATGCTACAGAAGACAAACTAATGGGTTCGCTATCCACTATGCTACTGTGGCCCCACTATTGTGTTTTCTACCCGTTTGTGTTTTGTGTTACGACGGCCCACTATTGTGTTTTCTACCCATTGCGCTACCTTGGCCCCACAATTGTGTTCTCTACGCACTGAGCTACTGCGGTCTCACTATTGTAATATCTAACCACTGAGATACTGAAGCCCCAATATTTGCATCTCTATCCGCTGAGCTACTGTGGCCCCTCTATTTGATTCTCTACCTACAGGGTTACTGCGGCCCCACTATTGGTTTTTCTATACACATTGAGCTACTGCGGTCGCACTATTGTGTTCTCTACCCACTGAGCTACAGCGAGCCCACTATTGGATTTACTATAACCACTGAGCTACTGTAGCCCCACTATTGGGTTTTATACCCACTAAGCTACTGTGGCCTCCCTATTGTGTTCTCTACCCACTCAGCTAATGTGGCCCAACTACAGCGTTCTCTACGCACAGAGCTACTGCGGCATAAATATTGTGTTCTGTACCCACTGAACGAACGTGACCCCGCTATTGTGTTCTCTACGCACAGAGCTACGGTGGCCCCACTATTGTCTTTTCTACTCACTAAGCTACTGTGGCCTCACTATTGTGTTCTCTACCCACTGAGCTACTGTGGCCTCACTATTGTGTTCTCTACCCACTGAGCTACTGTGGTCCACTATTGTGTTCTCTACCCACTAGGCTACTGCGACCTCACTATTGTGTTCTCTAACCACTGAGCTACTGTGGCCCCACTATTGTGTTCTCTTCCCACTGAGCTACTGTGGCCTCACTGTTGTGTTCTCTTTCCGATGAGCTATTGCTGCCTCACTATTGTGTTTCCTGCCCACTGAGCTACTACGGCCTCACTATTGTGTTCTCTACCCACTGAGCTGCTGCAGACCCACTATTTGTGTTCTCTACCCACTGAGCTACTGTGGCCTCACTGTTGTGTTCTCTTTCCGATGAGCTATTGCTTCCTCACTATTGTGTTCTCTTCCCACTGAGCTATTGCTGCCTCACTATTGTGTTTCCTGCCCATTGAGCTTCTGCGGCCCCACTATTGGTTTTTCTATAACCACTGAGTTACTGTGGCTCCACTATTGTTTTCTCTACCCACTGAGCTACTGGGGCCCCACTATTGTGTTCTGTAACCACTGAGCTACTTTGGCCCCTCTATTGTGTTTTCTACCCACTGAGCTACAGCGGCCTCACTATTGTGTTTTCTAACCACTGTGCTACTGCGGCCCCACAATTTTTTTCTCTATCCACTGTACTTCTGTGGACCCACTACTGTGTTTTCTTCCCACTGAGCTACTGTGACCCCACTATTGGGTTTTATACCCACTGAGCTACTGCAGCGTAACTATTGTGTTCTTTACCCACAGCGCTACTGCAGCCTCACTATTGTGTTCACTACCCACTCAGCTAATGCCGCCTTCTGTGGCCCCACTATTGTGTTCTCTACCCACTGAGCTACTGTGGCCCCACTATTGTGTTCTCTACCCACTGAGCTACTGTGGCCCCACTATTTTGTTCTTTACCCACTGAGCTACTGCGGCCCCATTAATGTGGTTCTCTACCCACTGAGCTACTGTGGCCCCATTAATGTGATTATCTACCCACTGCGCTACTGCGGCTCTTGGGAAGGAATGTAAGACAGCCCACAGACAAAAAAGAAAGTTTAAAGGTCGGAATTTTTTTAGTAATTGTTTTTTATGCAGTAATCCAAAGAAAAGTTTAATACAGTACGTATGTACATCCTTAATCATAATTTTTGGAACCGTTTGAGGTATTTTCCCGGGACATAAAGTAGCCTATGTCACTCTCTGGACCTCCACCAATCCCTTTACATAAAATCACGTCAATCCGTTGCTCCATTTTGACGTGAAAGAAGGACAAACATACAAACAAACACGCTTGCGCATTTATATAGTAGTAAGAATCTGCACCATCGGGTGTCCCCATTCAAAAAATAGCACTATGCAGCCGGCGCACAAAGCTAAACGATTTGATGTTTTCGCAAATATCGGTTCAAAAACGAAAAATTGTTTGAGGTTATCTGTGTTCTCAATTAATTAATCAATTAATATTTACTGCGTGAAAGGGCGTGGTCTATGTATATGCAGCTCAGCAATGCACTGCTGCGAAATATAAAATACAGAGGATTTACTTAATTTGTGTGCTCGTTTTGTTCATCGTAGCTTCCATCGTGGCATGTCACCAAGTAGACTTCTGTTTCACAGGTTTTTTGGTTCAAACCTCGGGTAACTCGTTGACAAATGTGACGTTTATAGCCTCAGTTCGGTATAATTAAACTCTTAAGACTTTTCCCAATAAGTCTTTCAGCATAGAAGCAGTGTCGTTAACAGGCCAATAAAATCAATTGAAATAGAATTGTGTTTATGTGAAAAATGGTTTACTTGTATCGAGTCAAGAAAAAAGTTGATATGAAGATGAAAAAATTATAATTTAGTTGTAATGGCATAGATTTTAATGCAGTTCTGCGATTCAGTTTTATGTTTCATGAAGCCCTCCACAAAGAATACCGTTTTAAGGTCTGTGGACGGGCCTTGCTATACGTGAATTTCCGAATTACAAAATTAGGAATTGAATTTCAGTTACTTAATACACTAACGTTGATGAAAAATGCTACACCAAGGAGGATACATGTGATTAAAATGAAATTTATACCACAGATATGATAATAAACAATTAATTAGTACTACAGAACTGTACGTGATCTCTGTCCTTGAGAATTCAATGTGGTGTGAAGCCCCCACGCGCTGCAATAATAGCCTCTAAACGTCGTGGCATGGAACCAAAGAGGACCTGGATAAGTTCTTAGGGAATCTCCCACCACGCGGTTTGTATGCGAGTCCACAAAGTGTCAATAGTGGTTGCTGGAGGACCGTGACGAACAAGTCGCCGACCAACCATATCTTTGACACGTTCGATGGACGACATACGTAGATAATAATTAAAAAGAAATTAGTTTATTCTGTAATGTTATATATAATAGAATTGTACGTAATATTAAGATGTTAAATTTAAATCTTATTTTGCTCTTTACCGAATTTGTGGCTTATAAATCTTAATTTTCCCCAAAAAAATTTAACAATTTTAAAATCTAAAACTACAGACTGTATCAACTATTGATGCACATGATAGTACCACCAGTTTAATACCTCGTCAATAAATCTTGACATATCAAAATATATGAAGTAGTTCAAATTCTGAACTTTATTTCATCTTTCGGGAATTCGGGCACTGCGAGGCCTTCCCATAGCTCTTAATAGTTGCGAAATGTCTCCGCCCCCCTCCGTCTGCTGTCGACGACACTGCACTGATGATACCTTAGTTTCACGTGTTTGCCGGTTTTACATCACTGGGACGCTACTCCCTCAGCGCGGGGGTGGATCGGTCCCTTGTGAGGGACCTTGGCCAACCAGACAGTTGTCAGTTAGCTTGTGGAGGCGAGGAGAAGCTAACTCCCTCCCCCCTCCAAACCTATCAAAAATACTTAATGCTGCAGAGCAAACATTGTTTTGCAGGGTTCCCAAGGTAGCGCCTGGGAACTGTTTCCATAGCTGTATTTTACTCTCTTTTTCCCTGCCTGTACGGGATAAAAGAGAGTGGTGAAGTTAATTGAATTAATCAGCGCGAAATTTTGAAGTTCAGGACTTGTGAAGTACTGTCACGAGCTCCATGTGAGAGAGCTAGCGACAGTTTGGTATAAAAAGCGGAGGTTATTGGCCAAATGAAGTTAAATTATCGATATAAGTAGCTTTCCCGTGACTGGAGTGGCAAGGATTATTATAATTAAATTAATTATTTGTGTATTGTAGTAGTGAATTTAACTTGCGCGAGAATTTAATTCAGTGTAGTTGTTTCAGTATTTTACTTCATATCTAGTGAGTTATTGTTTGAAAAAAAAAAAACCTTAAATAAGCTAATTTGTGAGTAAATGCATATCTGAATGTACAGTGACGAGCGACTAAAAGGGTAGTAAGTCATGTGAAACATGTTAACTCGTGGATGTCTGAGAGCGATATGGCTGGCGCGATACTGGCGCCAAATAAATTTTGTTTCACTTGTTTGTCTCGTTTATCAAGGAAGTTAAGGAACTACCACATGAAACACCATAACCCCCCACCCCATCTGTAACCCCCGTGCAGTCCCATGTCGCCCCCCTCCCCTTTTCAGCTTCCATCGTACAGCGAACAAACACGCCCCACGCTGTCCGGCAGCGCTGCAGTTGGAGCGCGTTCATACCGTGCCGGACACCGAGCCGTGAACCCGCCTTCACAGGCGGCAGTGCGCTCAGCTTGGCTGTGCTGTCGCGTCGTGGATGTTCCCCGAGAATTGTGCAGCAGCGGGTGAAACCGCGCCTTCGTTCTGTTTCCCCGCCCGAAAACAAATCTCATTCCTGCATGATTGCCAGGCCACATATCTAAGAGCGGGTGGAACATAAGTCCTCGCAAAAAAAAAAGTGTGGCTGTGTTGGGGACACGGCCGTTTGGTTTGCGTGAATACGTCTACGTTGACGCGCTCGGATACCTTGATGTTTATTTTATGGTCCCGGTACCGTTTCATTCGATCATATTAGGGTTTAGTGGGTTTTTGGCGTATAGGCCGACATTGTGTTAAGTTTTTATTTTTTTTATTTTTCACGTTAAACTTATACAATTTCACTATAACCACGCCACACAAATGTTTTTATATACACAATCGATTGATCTTGACGAGAGCTGTCGATTAAAACCCAAACGAGCGTCGTAGCTTCTCCGAGTCAAAAGTTTTACTACGCGGAATTTATGAGACGCGGCGAAACGAACACAAAATTGCGGCGCGCAACAACACCCCCCCAACACCCCCCCCCCCCCATCGGGACGCGTAATGCTTCGCAGTTCTCTCTCAACTTAACATATTCTTTGATCATTTGACAATCGAATGGTGTAATTGAATTCCGAATATAGACGATAGATACGGTGCTGCAATGCCAAACTCTACCCCCCGATTTTGTTTTCATCGGATGTTCTGGATTGCCTCCCACTATGGTTGAGATTTAAAGACTTATTTGCGTCAAAAGAAAGTGAACTGAAGTTTACAGCATAAGCGGGACCAAAGCGAAAATGTTTTAGAGAACTGTGTACTGAAAAATTATCTGTGAAATGGTTCTTTGTGTGAGAACGCTTATCACGGCAAATAAATGTTATGGGAATACGACTTTTTGCCAGTACAGGTAAAAAAACCATTGTACATTTCCCAATTTCTTTTTGCTTTCATCCATGATAATTCATTAAACTAACATTTATCGTGCATTTATAAGGCACACTCAGTGGCCGTACGATTCCCAAGCTGGTATCTTGCAACCGAAGGGGCTGCGGTGGCTGAGTGGTTAACCTGCTCGCCTCTCACCAAGGCGGACAGGGTTCGATCCCCGTCCCCAAGTCACTCCCGGTCTTTCGCATGGGGCATTCGTGCCGGACGATGCCGCTGATCAGCAGGTTTTCTCGGAGATCTCCTGTTTCCTCCCCCCTTTCATTCCGGCGCTGCTCCATGCTGTCCACAATAGCCCCCATCGGCTTTCAAGACCCCGCTTTTAAGAGCCGCCCAAATCTCTTCACTCACTCACTCTTGCGACCGAGATTCAGGTTTGATCTCCGGTGAATTTGAGAGCGGAATTTTCGTGCGAGGGGAGCGCCGAAGATGTTGACTGCTAGCGGTTTTTTTTTTTAAATCAGATTTTGGCATTTTCTTCATCGCCCCAAAAAAGTATATAGTCTTCCAGAGAGTACTGTCGCGTCCTTGGGTGAAGAAATTCTTCTGTATAGTATTTTCAACCTGTCGTGTGTTATGATGTTATTTCATCACTCAGTGTACAATTTTACTTTTAGATCTGTAACCTTTACATGCTAATTCTTTAAAAGTAATACAAGTATTTCTACGTTTATGAAGTTATCGTATAGAGGAAACCGTATTAAATTTCAGAACAATGCAATAAAAAGAAGTGACAAGGGGTAAAACTTTTCTAGTGTTTCTCTATAGACGCAAATGGTTTGTTACAATGGTAATGCTCCAAGCGCACAGTTTAAGAGTGTGGTAATCAATTGTGCTATTTAAACTGTTGTATTAAATGTCGAAATTTCTTCAACTTACACGCAGGGGAAAACGAACAAAATTAAAACCTACATTTTTAAAAATTCATAAAATAAATTCAATGCAACCCCCATTTAATTCCTGAAATGGGACGGTAGTGCTCTGACAAAACACCAGCTGTGAAAAGTTGTTCACCATTCTCATTGTCTTCTAAGACAAGTATTTCGATAGTCTAGTCAGTTCTTAACAGGGGCCATGTCTGTCTGAGTGATTGAACTTCGTGACTTTAATTTTATCACGGAATGTTCGTGATGTTATCCCATCTTACGTCTATGTCATTACAGATTGCATCGAAAATGTTTACCGACCGCTAATGTGTTCTTGGCGACAAGATATTGTAACATTCAGTTACACATTATTCAAAATTAGGACTTATTTATCGGTTTTTGTTTATTGCAGTGAGTTAAACTTAGCAAGTGTATACTAAATAATAAATAAAGTTTTGGTTCCCATCGTTTCTTGATGTACACACTGTCAATATTTTTTTGTACTTTAAAAAAAATCTTTGGAAACTAGTCAACAAAAAAATATTGTAGTTAACACTACACATAAATCTTTGTGGACTTCGTAAGGAATTGCTTGAAAAGTGTACGGGATATGTATATTATTTGTATAAATAGTACTGTAACCTACACCAACGTATATCCTGTAGAATTACAACAACGTTTGCAGTAATTCTCAATTTATGTTCCTGCAAAATCACAAGGTTTTATTTGTAATACAAGGTAACTTCTGTGATTGATGAAGCACAGTAGTTTTTATGCTATAAAATTTGTAAATAATGCAGGGTTGCATATAACATACTCTGTAAGGCCCAGTCAGGCACACCCTTACCCAACTACAACTTCGAAAATTAAAGTTTCTATAGGTGAAGTGGGGGGGGGGGGGGTGATTTAATCCGGAGTAAGAAGTGGCCCCAACAACAAGTGGATTCTCGAAGTGATGACTCATCGGCCATTTGCAAACATCTTACTTGAACTGCTGAGATGGTATCAGCAGTTTACTGAATATCACTGTTTCTGCCGAAATGTATGTGCGACAGTTCATTTGTTGCTTTGTAAGTGTGCGAACACAACAGGTTTAGAAGACTTATTTTTGTAAATGTACAATATTTTGTTTAATTACAAAAATATTTCAGCTACTTTCACAATAAATATTTTGCAGTGCAGGAAGGTTAAAAGACTACAGGGTATTAACGATTGTGGTCGACTCTGTACTTACAATTATACACCCATGATTTTCAATAGAAGTAGTCTACCCAGTCTTCTTATCAGTGTCTTACGTGAACGCCTGTGCTTTTCCTTTGGATACTGGCCACAAGTCTTGTGCCCGCTTGTATACATTTCTGTTATGTCAGTTCAAGTGATCTTGGTTTATGAATGAACTGATTTTAAACTTAAACTTTCTTTTATAAAGGTGTATTAGGCCTTAAATAATCTCGATTCTACTGAACAAAGATTGATACCGGCCATAGAGTACCTGATTTTGCAAACAGATTTTCATTGGATAAAAGAACGACGTCGTGTATGTGTGCCGATAAAGTTCTGCATGGAACTGAGAACTTTTTCTGATACTTAAGAGGAGACATGGTGACAAAAGTTTGTTTTGAACTAACTTGCCTATTATTTGTGATTGGTTGTGGGGTTGTAGCCTGCTAATGTTTAATATGGAATGAAAGAATGAAATAACGCTAAATCCGAAGTTATCGGGAAACGAAAAATAAATTTTTCCTTATTTGGTACAAAGTTATTTTTATATATTAGAAAACAAAAAAAAAAAAAAATCGTAGGGTGTACGTTACAAAACCATTAATTTTCATTGTACTTATCCTGTGCATCTAAACACGGGAAGAAATTTCGCGGGAGAACTAGCTGGTTGGCCAATATCGTGAAAATCAACAGAATCTTCCAATACCTTCTGATTGTCCTCAAAATCATACTCAAACGATATAGATGTACACAGATCTTTTTTACATTCCACCTTCAAAATAAGTTTAGACGTTGATGTTACACAACAAACGACTTCCTTCATCAAATATGTATATACAAACTAGAACTATTATTCTGAACGTGGATTTCACTTGATAACGTCTTCAGTGCATATCCTGAAACTTAACTCGCTTATAGTGAACACTGTAATAATGATTCTGAATGATCAGAATTCAACCACGAAAAACGGTGGATCAAAATAAAGTCAACTTAAATCAGAGACGAGTGGGAAAATCGCTCTATGCAATGCAGTTTAGTATTTAGATCACTGGAGATGTTATGCTTGCGTCAACACTGGACTTCGTTTATACGAGTGGGCTCTAGTGAGATGACATTTCGGTACTTGACTCGGCCAGTCATATTTAGGTTCCTCCGGTAGTGTTTCGAAAAACATCTAGGGCATGAGCACCTTCTTTAGCGAAAAGCGGGTATCTCTGCTTATTAAGTAATGACGGAAGTTGGGTGCAAAAACCGTCAGCTATCAGACCTACTCGCTAAATAAACGTAACGCTTTCAGCGCGCGCGCGATTACGAATAACCATTACGTGATAACAAAAAAATTATACAAGTTAGTAAATAAATTTATGCGTATTGTCAAAAATTAATTTCTCCGTAATATTACATAACGAATATTTTATTTATGAAAAATCCAAAAGTTTGCAAGGTGCCCGTTGGAAAAATAACAACTTTCCTATATTCTGAGCAAAATGAGGGCTCCTGGGGAAATTATAAACTGGACCAAGGTTGGGGGTAAATTTCAGTTCCCCGCAAACGACGTCAAGCGAACTGCAAAGCAGATGCTACTACTGCTGCCACCGTTGGCGCTACACTGATATTAAATCAGATTTATAGGGCCGTGCGTCTCCCGCTTAAAGCCTCGCCTTCGAATCCCCACAGAGGAAGAGAGAGTTATTTTACTGCCTCGGGCTCCGAGCCCAAAAAAAAAAAAAAAAAAAAAAACACAACTCTCCCGGGAGCATCCCCGCCTTTTTATTTTGTAGCTTTACTCCGCTGCGACCGTGATATAGAAGCCCGGGCTCGTTACTAATTGTATTCAGAGCGAAACCGCGCGGATAAACAGGACAGATAAAGGTTGATGAAAAATACGTTCGCGAGTTCTACTTTTTAAAACCCAACGCTGGGAGCTTACTCGCGAGATGAACTGTGAGTCCTTTCATCGTGATTCCTGTTACCGCAAATCAAAGAAAACACAAGACAGTATTGTAATTATTTTGATACATTAACATAATAGATAAAGGCTTGTACTTAATAGGCATACCTAAGTTTTGAAGAAAAAAAACGTTATTATTTCTAATTGATTATGCTGACTACAAAGTTAACTACGTTATTTGGGGTTTTTGACGGTTGATACACATAACCTACGCAAATCTTTTTAATCTACTTCATAAGGAAAGAGAGGCTCATGACAACACTTTCCTGTCTGTGTAAGTCTGTGTGTGTGTGTGTGTGTGTGCGCGCGCGAGCGAGTGTGTGTGTCCCGCCCTGAAAACTTTTGAACGTGTCAGCCGAATTTTACCAAACTCATTACAGTAGGGACATCCGCATTTTAGAGCTTTCAACCACGCGGAACAATTACTTTCATAACGGGGCGCGGTGGCTGAGCGATTAGACTGCTCACCTCACACCAATGCGATCCGGGTGCAATCCCCGGCCGGGTCACCGGTTTTTCGCATGTGGGAATCGTGCCGGACGACGCTGATGGTCGGCGGGTTTTCTCAGGGATCTCCCGTTTCTCCCACCCCCCCCCCCATTCCGGCGCCGCTACATGCTCATCTCAAACACTCTCATCAGTACTCAAGACCACGCTGTTAAGAGCCGCCCAAATCTCATCACTCACTTACTTTTAAAAGGACGACCATTTCTAATTTAGAGTGTTGTGTCCCATCTCATCAGCCATTCAACCCACTTAAACGAAATTTTGTATATTGAAAGTGCTTAATGTCGACATTGAATTAACAAATGTACATTGTTGTTGGTTCGCTATTTTGGAATAAAATATTAAATAAAAATAGTAGTTTTACGTAATATTTGGTAAATTTCTGAGCTGATTCTCCCCTAATTGTTAGGCCATGTTATGCAATGTAAATGTTCATAATACTTATTTTCAAAATGGCGACCATGCAAATATTATAGGTTAATTTGATATCTTTAGCATATTGTTAGGCAGATTTATATTAAATTTTGTACGCTGAAAATATCTATTACAAGCATCGTATATGCCAACAAATAGCCACTTTTGTCTATCATTTTGTATGACAGCGCAACATGAAGAAACAAAGTTTTTATGTCACATCTCGGGGAAAATCCACCGATTCTTACCAACTTGTTAATAAATTAATACTACGGTAAGTCAAATAAATTTGTATATTTTAAATTTGCCAGACACATGTTCTTTTTTAATGGTGGCTATATAATTATTTTAACTTAGTGTGCTATTTCACCGAAATTGTGTAATCGATTACAACTTCACGCTGTATGCTGGCAGTATATATTGCAGCCATGACACCTGTCTACACAAAGTCTCTTTTGTAAACCATTTCGTAAGATAAAGTCATATGGTACATTAGATTTTTATGTGATACCGCTGGAATAAACCAATACATTCCTACGAAATTTAGCAAACAAGTAACAATGCGGCAGGTCATGTAAATTTATATTTTTTTAATGAGTCAGACACTGATCTTCAAAGTGGTGGACGTATAAATAATTTAGATAGGTTTGTCAAATCTGTTGAACAATTTAACTAAATTCAATCAAACTTTGTATACTGACAGTATCGATTAGAAGTATCGTATACAGAACCTTCTTTTACGCAGTTTTGTAAGATAGCACCGAATAATAAAATAGAGTTTGTGGCGTATTTCAGGATCCAGTCAACAGATTTCCACCAGATTCATCACCCACGCAGCGCTACGGTAGGCACTTTAAACTTGCGTGTTTTAAGTAGCTCAAGCACTTATTTTCAAAATGATGGCACTCCAAATATTTCAGGTTAGTAAACCTATAACTCAAAACATTAGGCTGTTTACATCCAAATATGATGCTGCGAATCAAACCTCCGTAATGCAGTTGGGTGAACTCTAGCTTATAGTACGAGGTTTTCTGGGTTCGAGTTCCGAGTAAGGCACGTGTGTATTTGTAATTGTCTCACTGCTGTTGCATATACTTCTAGTTCACTCTCTAATGACATTGGTATCAACAACACTTTAAGGCCTACTTATCATCTAAGCTTTTAAGAACTTCGTTGAAAATTATTTGCACCCGTGTAGAGGATAGTAGACTCGTCAGCTATATTGGTAACTTCGTGTTTTATATTGTTATTTACTAACTCTCGTGCGACCTATCGTGAGGCATATTATTTACCAGGCTGACTTTGAGTGTAAAGGCACACACAACTATTTCTATCTTTGGGGGGACAAAATTGCGCTGTAAAAATAGTTAACCTCTATATGGTATGAAATATTTCCAATATATCACTTAGATACCATTTCATTTAAAAAGGTAATGAGAAATTTTCCATACATAATTGACAATCCCCTGAGGAGCATTTATTTACATCTAATGTAAATTTTTCAAACGTATTTACAGTATACGAATATTATCATGGCAATCTGTTTCAATAGGAGATTATATTTATATAGTTGCTCATAAATATGTATATATGTATGAATATTTCAGTATGTTCCCGGTGACTTTTCTTAATATCAAACAGCCTTACTACCTTTGTGCAGTACTTGAAATAAATACAAGGTTATTTTTAAAGAAGCGATATTTATATCATTATGAAAGTAAATTGTACCAAGAATGCATGAAAATTATTTTTGAAATAGTGACGTTTAGCAATCAGTTAGTGAACATTTTAATATATAACAAATATCTGACTGTAATATCGCATTACCTGTTTACGCAGATACTCCACTGCACTGTGATACAAGTTTTACATAATGTCTCAATTTAGGGTGATTTGTTCGGTGTGTACTTATTATGAGGAATTTATCATGTAACAGTCTACAATTACCTGTAGATACGCTGAATGCTGTTTCCAAACGAATTTCAAATATATATTCTACATAAACAGAGGCAGAGCATATTCACTGCAGCAGTTTGTTAAAACTGCGTTATAAATTTGACTTATTACTAGACAAGTAGCCCTCTAGAACAACTAGCATGAATGATTGGGGGAAACTTTATCATTGGCACTGTTTTATTGCGCCTAATCACTGCTGTGGTAAACTAAGTGATGTATCATGTCTTCAGAAGTGATTTCTGAATAAATGGTGTCGTTTAGTAATTATATTAATTGGTATTTCCAGATCCAATAATTGAAATACAAATACGCCCACCTCCAGTCTTAGTTTTTCAGTGCATGTACATACATACTCCACTGTGGAACCTCGATACCAGAAAACAATGTTTAACAATCACTGTTCACGGTAAAACGAGCACTTTTGAAAGCCCTGCTTAATATCTACTTGTATGCATGTTGTGTATTCTTCCGCCTCATGTGAAACTACATTGCATGTGCCTCATCACTATATTCATGTGTCGGTCAAGTGAAACTGTTAAAATATTAGAGAAGTTAATATTTTAAAAAACTGAACTCGTTTTTATACTTCGATGCATCAAAAAACAGAAAATGGAAGAAATAATCTAAGTTATCAAAAATGGTTACCTAACACTTTTTATGCGACTTTAAGATACGGAACTACTTTCCATCCATGTTACTAATTTTACTGGTTGCATGTCACTCATTGCGCCCGTTAAAATGTATGCAAGCAGAGGCAGTGACTTTTTTCTAAGGTTGATTTTAAAAATGATCACTTTATCGTGAACAGCCTTGTACTTTACATCAACTCTTTGCTGTCATGAAAGTTCATCTATTCGTGTTTAATGCAACAGAGAAACACTCGTGCAGGAACTGCATTTTTAACATTACCGTGCCGGGGTTATCGGAGTTTGATGATTGCACAGAGGCAGCAAGCACAATTCTCTGACGAGAACACTCGTTCTCTACGGGAACCACAGCACCTGTCAAAACGATGTTCCCACGAGCGAGATAGCGAGTGCTGAGTATCGTTCGCAGCAAAAACCTGCGGCCCGGAACATGGACATTCAGTTTCAAACTCTGGCCTCAAAACTACAGTTAAAACTTATGCTAACTAGCTCCCAGGTCCTATTTAAGAACACTAGAGTCTTTTGTTTATCAGAACATACTATAGACCTACAGGATAAAAGTTCTAGCTATCGAAAATCTTCATGAGTGGTATAATAACTATCTGCCTAGCATTTGTGGTATAGGTTTATGATGATTGTGCGATTGGTATAGTGCAACGCAAGTAAAATTAAAACGAAATCAAACAAAAAAAATTGGGTGCTTAGTATACAACAACAATGAAACGAATTTAATTACTGTATATCTGAACGTATGACCATTCGATATAAATCTTCAATCATCTTTTTAACCAAACGTTGGGATGTTGTGTCATTTTCGAGTGCTCTTACATAGCTCATGCATTTCATAATCGTCGTGAAAATCGTTGAATCGGGTCGTCCGACGCGCAACTCCACATAACCGCTAATCAGTTCACATATCACGCAGCTGACCGCTAAGTCCACCAAAAGTTCACATATCACGCAGCTGACCGCTAAGTCCACCAAAAGCGCACTGTCGTTTGCCGAAATAGAATCACCACAGAAGAAGTAGGCTCACAGAGACCAGGTGGCAGCGCAGTCTCTTTGATGTCGGCGTACCCGACAACTGACAGCTGAAACGTCCACCATCATATCGGGGGCGCGGCCGACGATATTAAACCTGTAATACCAGCTCAGTGCCGTGACGACTTGTGAGCAGTTCTCTGATATTATGAGTTGTTCACGGTAAAATGAGCACTTTTGAAAGCTCTGCTCAAGACCCGCATGTATGCACGTTGTGCATTCTTCAGCCTTATGTAAAATTAACATTGCCGCGGGCGTCATCACTTTATTCATGCGTCGGTTAAGAATAACTGTGAAATTATTAGGAAATAAATATTATACAAATCTACTCATTTTTGCACTTCTATGCATTAAAGAAAAACAGAAAAAGAAATAAATAGATTAATTGATCACAAATAGTTACCTAACCCTATTTATTCAACGTCAAGATATGAAACTATTTACCATCCATAGTTACCAACTTTACTGGGCAAATGTCACTCAGTGTGCCCATTAAAATATATGCAGGCAGGGGCAGTGACTTTATTCTAAGTTTCATTTCGAAAGTGCTCGCTTTATCGTGAACAGTCTTTAACCTATTTCTTGTGTGTCTGTAAGTTAAGATCAATAGCATTACGCTTTTCCGTATATTACCAATAAAATGAATCGAACTAGGTAGAACAGTGGTAAAACTGCGGACTAGCCTTCGTGAGATTCCGAGATCGATCCCGGTTCATCCATCCATATTTCGGGCTTTTCCATTATTTCCGGGAATCTCTCCGATCGAATGTTGGCATGGTTCCTTCCCCACTTTTGATTGTCTTAACGATCTCCTCATCTCAAATGACCTCATTGACGAGACGTTAAGTCCTTACTACCTACTAGTGAAATTGACATTCCCTGCGTACAACTGAGAGAAAGGTTTGTTTCTATACTGCCAAACAAATAAGTACAGTTGATTCGAATAAATATTTTGCCCACAGTAAAATTTAATTCGCACAGCATAGAGGTTTAATCCGCTCAAGTGCGTGTTATGTTAGACGAACAAAATAGTTTCTGCCCCTTTTTAAATTTTATCTACACAACAGAATATTTTTTGGAGAAACTAAATATTTGTTTGGCCATGTGGAGACAAGCATTTTGTGTGTCTGGAACTATAGGCGCCAAATTCTTGTTTCCAGAAAAGGGGCAACTTTCAAACTTCGTGTGCCAGTATTCCTGTCCATTTAAATCTTACCCCCAACATCCTCACCAAAATAATATCTCTAAACTGGGCATTGTATGTTTGTGCGTGTAGTTGTGCACTTGTCTAACACATATTTCGTGTGGTTGAGGTTTTAAATATTTAAATAAAATTATTTCTCCTAATATATTGCTTTTTTAAATTATACTTATGTAAAAATCTATAAACAAGGTATTATCATTGAAAAATAACGAGTTAAGCAGTTTGCAGTAAGATAAAAATACATATTTCAAACCGAAATAGGGACCAATTATTTTATAACTAGAGATGATGGAAAATCGCGAAAAAATTTTTAACCAACATATCTTCTGTAACACTCTAACTGATCTATTCTTTCATGTTTGGATGATAAAGGTTTTGGCTCAGCTGAGTTGTTTGCATACCAATCATGAACGTTCTGCCTTATAGTATCAGAATCATAATTGGCCCAGTGAAAGGGGGTAGTAGCTTCATAAATGCATGGCAGCCAATGAGGAAAGGAAACTGTCGGATATGTGTACAGCACGTTGAATCCTAGCAAGCAGTCAACTTTTCAGGCGATAAACCATCATCTCTATTTATTATCTACCTAGAGGAGGAGGACGCACCTGCTGTCTGAAAAGTGTAGGAGTGAAAGTTCTCATCCCATCGCTCAGCTCACCCCCCACCACCGCCTACAAAACATACTTGGTGCCTATAGCTGGAAAAAACACTTAATCAAGAAATTATGATTGCGCCACATGCAAACGAATATAAAGCATTTTTATTTCCAAGATTACTTTTGAAAAGCATCCTTCGGATTTCAGGGGAAGGGATTCAAATATGGGACTTCCCCCTCCACATTCTCGTCCCCCCCCCCCCACCCGCGGTCAAGCTAAATGGTTAGCGAGTTAGCATAAACTTGGCTCATTTCGTCTCTGGTATACGTTGTTCATTCAAGGTTACTTCCAATTTTTCTGAAGCCTTGTTAAAGATCTACTGTCAGTATATTCTTCCGCCCCATTCAAACAAAGCTTAGGCTAACTACGTCTAGAAAATTACGCCAAAGGGGCAACTCACTGCATTCATAGTGCAATCAGTGTAATAATTTTTTGCATAAAAACTATTTCTTACTAGGCATTACCAACACACATATTTGCTCTCTATACTTACTCGTATTAATTATAAATGAAGTACTATAATTTATAAATAAAATGTAAGAAAAATTTCAGTTTAACCTAAAGTAAGGCATGTTTAACTTAACAGAAGTACGAAACGCTTGTGATACACGACATATTTAGGAAACAATCGAGAACGTCAAACGTGGGGTGATTTTTCAAAGGTTTGATTCAAAAAATTGGGTTTGGCTGTGTTGGGGACACGGCCGTTTGTTTTGCGTGAAAATGTCTACGTTGACGCACTCGGACGCCTTGACGTTTATTTTAGGTTCCGACACCGCTTCACTCGATCATATGGGGTTTTTTTGGGTAACACTGGATTGCTTTGAGATGCTCTTTCCAACCGTTTACGATTTCTGTATTTCGACTTGGCTTTTTGACGAGAATAGGCGAACATTGCATTAGGTTTTCTTATTTTTTTTATATTATATTAAACTCATACAATTTCACCATAACCACTCCACATAAATGTTTCTATGCATGCAATCGATTGAACATTACAAGAGCTGTCGATTGAAATTTAAAAGAGCGCCGTAGCTTATACTAGTCAAAAGTTACACTACCCGGAAGTTATGAGACGCGGCGAAACGAACTCAAAATTGCTATGCTTCGCAGTCCTCACTCAATGTCGCATATTCTTTGATCCTTTGGCAATCGAGTGGTGTAATTTAATTTTGAGTATAGATGATATATTCCGAGCTGCAATGCCAAACTGTATCCTCCGGTTTTGTTATCATCGGATTTTCTGGATTGCCGTCCACTATGGTTGCTAATTTAAAGACTAATTTACGTCAAAAGTGGGGAGAAACCACAAATATACTACACGTATCTTCCCTGTAGCTACGCCGAACTAGTCACGTCCAAGCCCTGACTGTAAGCAGGTTCTGTCTTGAAACTGTGAATTTCAAATAGTATTCGTTCCGATTCGCCACCACAGTGTAGCGCCGTTGCACGATGCTCAAGGAGAACGCGCGCACTGTAAGGAATTATTGTCACACCAGTGCGTGCGTAGAATTATTAAGTGCGAATGGTAAACAATTCTCCCATGCATCCAAAGCAGCGTTCCTACGTTTGCTCAGGGAACAGTCAAATGCACAGGGAAGTTCTGAACTTTGTATAGCAGCGACGTTCAACATCCCTGTATTTGCAGCTTCTTATCTGGCGCTTTTCTCATACTATCTTTAGGTTAAAATTTCCATTATATTTTAGGAAGTTTACAAAAATATTTTTTCCAGTGGCGGGAGCGCCAATCCCGGCCAGGAACTTAGCTGAACGGGAAAGTAGAAATCCAATAGCTGTGTCGCGAACTCAACATAACTGTCCAACATTTTGCCACTGACTTCGACACTTTTTTTGTGTGGTAGATATCTTCATTCTATGACGGTGACTCCATATGACAAACATGTGTAACTGATCGATACGATACTTACGGAAAGCATTGCTAGTTTTTATTCTGTGTGTGTCCCAAATGCAAAACTAAGTATAATAGTTATAAAACTAAAATATTTGTGAAGGTTTTACTGCAGCTATCTTAAGTTATAGACTTTAGAAATATAATTTCTCGTAGGTGTTTGAGTGTAAATCAAACGTAGGCTATTTTGTATACAAATGTAATGCAGTATATTGCTTAAATGTTCTTAACAAACACTCAGATAGGTCTGTAAATATTCTGAGAATTTGTTACATTTCGGTACATTTTAATCCATGACGGTGTAGTTAATTTTCACTGCTTTCGTTTTGTGTTTCGTTAAGCTTTCGTCGTACAGCGATATAGAAGAATTCTAAATCAGCGCTCTGGTGGAAGGCCCGCAGAATGGCGGTGGGCAATTGGGGGAGGGGGGAGGACAAAAGTAGTTCCAGTGATGTTTATGAAATCCCCAACCATAGCACGGAAGGTGTAATCTCCTATGTAAATTCTCCCTTGCACCTCGTGGAGCCGACAGCCACTTCTGTCCGTGATTAAGGGGTCGAGATTTACTATATTGCACTCGAATCTGCGGTGACTGCCTCATTTTCACTATCAGCGTCTGCCTCCCTTCCCTTCGCCCGCTTGCTCGGCGAGGTTACCTCGTCGAACGAAGGGTTGTTGTGTGGCGAGAGGGGGTAATTTCTAATTATCGCACTGCAGTAGCTGGCCGGTCGCGCATTATCGAGTTGTTGCGCTCCGGTCACATTACACGCGCGTGGGGTCTACTTGTTCAGCCGCCCAGACCAAACCCTCTGCGATCTACCCCCTCACAGAGGGAGAGGTGAGCTAGTGAAGAGATTTGGACGGCTGTTAAGGTGGCCGCCTGTTTGAAGGAATTTTGCACTTCCGAGACCTAGAAGCGTGCGAGCGCTAGGGGCGACCGAGACATGCGCATCAACTCTCTCGTCGCCTCTACGCGCAAAGCACTAAACTGGCGTGCAGTCTTGCCGACTTTAACGCGCCGCTAGGAGACTTTCAGGGGATACCCCACCACTTATGACGTATAATAAAAAAATTAAGGTTTGCTGCACGTCCCTATTTATTTTTCAATGTTTTGTACCTAATGTTCATACCTAAAAATTGTGAAGACACCCGTTTGAGCCATTTTAACTATCAATAAAACATGCTTCAGAGAGAAATGGAGGGACTGAGAAAGTATAAAGGCGCGTAACGTTTCTTAAATGCTGTTCGTGAGCAGATCTCACTCAGACACGTTTAATTGTTTTTTAATAAAAGGTTTTCTGATGGAGCTCTGTGCACCGGTCGGCGGCCACCTTTAACATCGAGGTCTTGAGAGCCGATGAGGGTGAAGCGAGGTGAGAACGGAGCAGCATCGATTGGAATACAAGTGTGGGGGAAACGGGAGAACTCCGAGAGAACCCGCCGACCAGCGGCATCGATGCGGCATGGTTCTCACATGAGAAAATCCGGGGGCGATCCCGCCGGGAATCTAACGCGGTTCACCTCGTTGGGAGACGAGTAGTCTAACCACTACACCATCGCGGCCCTTTAGAGGGCGGCGTGCTTTGAAGATGGCCATCTCTCCTTCGTGACGTATGTACGGCACGTACCGCTCTTAACCCCCTCGTCGAACCACTTTTCCGCAGCGATGGCAAACGCTACTTAACCCTCTTTACCGCTCCGGATAGCCACCCTCTCCCCCCCACCCTCTTTCAGGCTCCCGACACTGATCCGCCGACGTGTTGCTCCCTGGACACGTCCCGCTCTTCACAAAGAACCGTCCCTGAAGAAGTCGCCGGTCGCAATTTTCCTCCCACCCCCCCCCCCCCCCCGGCAATCTGGATTTCCTACTCCACCCTCTTCCTTCATCTGGAACCTCATTTCCTCCCCCGTATCAGCTCGTTTGGCTTCTTTATGTTTTCTACGTGACCAGCAATGGCTGGTGTGTCTGGGTCCACGAATCGAGAACCGGTCGTAGGTGCGCAGACGAACTATTTTTCTCCCTTTCATTCACGCTTCCTGCTTTTTACCGATTTCCTGTGATTTGGTTTGCATTATTGGAATTCTGTCTTTGGTAGGGTATGAGACGTAAATTATTGCTTTACATCTGATTGTTAATGTTAGGCTCCCACACAGTCAATATTTGTACTTTTCCCATAAAAATCCTTGGAAACATTGGTGAAAAAAAAAAAAATGTTGTTTTGAAAGACTGCAGATGTTGTCTTGTAAAATAATGCAGTGATCATATTTGTAATTTTACGAATTTCCATTATTAAGGAGTAGAAATAAAATTATTTTTGTGCTCTCGAAAACAACTACTGTAGAGAAAGAAGAGATAAAGGGAAACATTTTGGAATTGTATTTACAAAAAACAAACACCTTGCTGGCTCCGAAAACGAACTGCCGTCCTTTTAGTTACAGCCCCCTATGTCTTTCACCATACAATACTGTCTTTCAACATTTTGGTCATTTTTTATTCTACTTAAGATAAATACATGATTCCCTTGACTCAGACGATGTCATCTCTTGTGAAAACTGAAACTAATTGCTTACATAAATATTCCATCCAAATAAGCATTAAAAATCTGCATGCGGATTACACGTCTGAAAAATTGCAATTGCATATAATTTTTTAATGGTCGTTTGCGTCTGGACAATAGAATAATTCTACGAAATATTACTACAATACGTACGGTTGGTTACATAATTTACTTGGTAAGGGTGGTATATATAACCGCATGGCCGCATAAGCCTGTCTTTCTTACCAACGTAAATTTAAGTCAATAAACTTTTCTACGCTCGAAATAACATTATAAGGATACACCACTACAACCAACCCACGCACTTTCAATAATAGGCTTCGTAATTCGTAAATTATCACTTCTTTTAAGTGAAATACTAGTCATAAACTGTAATAATTTGTAACATTGACTTCAAGATTCCGGGATATTTCTGGTCAGTATAACATTTTTTCTGTAGGCCTGTGTATTAAAACTGTGTGTGTTGTAACGCAAACGATAATTTTGACATATTATTGTATTTTTACAGAGACTTTCTAAATGTGCAAAGTACTTCTCAGTAAAAGCTTATTTTTGTGTTGTATTACTATAATTACTTTAATTTTACAAATTATTAAGTAATTACTTCTAAGGCGGTTTAACGCTTGGCCTTTATAAGAGAAATCCAACATTTCATGGATTGTGCTGATTTACGTGCTAAGTCTACGCTACTGTAAAAAAAAATTGTGATAGTTGCGGTGAAGATGTGCCCTGGTATAATGCAGTGAGCAGTGTATGATACGGCAGTGGTTTATCAATTCCTTCGGAATATAAATATGGAAGTACAACAAAACACCGAGTCTTGGGCTAGTGAATAAAATGTTCGTACAGTGGGAAGGGAATCAGAAGACAAAGAAAAGTCGACGGAATGAAAACTTTATAAGAAAAACAATAAGAGAAAAGTAAGAAGTAGGAAATATTCGAAATAACTGGGTTAGCAGAGTGAGTGAAAGAAATAAAAACATTCTAGAACGATAACTTCAACAGGCTGGGTAATAGTGGATTAGAAAAAGAGGTTCAATATTGCCAACCAAATTTCAAACAAGCAATAAACAGCCAAAGTTGAGATGGAGTACCAGGACAGAACGAATTTGACGTCTACAAAAATGAGAAAGCAAACGCGAACACAAATGTTGGATTTTCTTATATTGTAAATTGTTTATTTTTAATATTGTTTGATTACAAACCTATGTGCATATGGTAGCGCTATTTCAATGATGAGATGAGCAATAGCAGTTAAAAAAATATATTTTTAAATATATTACTTTACGTATTTTGAATTGCTAGCCATAGTCAAACACGTGACTTCCTCAAGTCACAGTGAACTTCGTAATACACGTATAATTCGATCTTGAAAACACAAATCGCATTGACAATTTCAAATATCACGGTGAGCGTAACTGTAGGTAAATGTTCAACGGGGTGAAATCTACAGATTCTTTCAATAACACGGCATACTAAGCAGTGACTGCAAATATTATTTTTCTGCATGTTTAAAATTGTGTGCTGTTGGTGTACGACTTGGCTACTTCGGTAACATTCAAATTGGCTTATTTTACAGACGCGTGGGATGTGACTTAAATTAGGCGATACTGAATATATATATTCATTCTTTTTAACCACTAGTTTCTCTGCAGCATGTGCGAGCTACGATTTGGAAAACACAATCCTGTAGAGATCCGTAAGAACCGACGGATTAAAACCGAAAATCCTGAGACAGCATCCTCCATCCTCCAAAATCAAAAGAATGCTCTCTAAGGAGAAAACAAGGGAAGAGCTGCAACTCAACAGGATTAACGCGATAAACTTATTAATTTGTTTGCCGAAGTAAGTTCCATCGTAATACCGCCAACTTCAGAACACAAAGTAAACTGCATGCGTCCAGATTGTTATTATGTTAATATACAAGGCGCACAACGTCATCAGGTGCCAATTAGTATTTTACTTTTATTTTACGACTGGCCAGAATTTTCTAGGCATCATTGATTGCGTTGTTTCTTCGCAGTTATGTAATACCACTAATGCTTCTGAAAAAATAAGAATCATAATTATGAAGATGGAACACTACTTTTTAGACAGTTACATTGTAATATTAATGAAAATTCGAGTTGCGTGCAACAACAGATGTGGAAGACACACGCACAAACAATATAACTATCACTATCAAAATTACAATTTTTATTAAATGTATAAAGAGAAAAACTATATGATCGTTTATTGTGTATTCACTCGATGCGCAGGTAATAAATATATTGTTTTAAATATGCAACATTATTTTAGTGCTGAAGTAGGTTAGATAGAAGGGCCTCGACTTCGGGTATCTTGTGTAAGGATTGGTTTTCCTTGCTGGAGCTGTTGGGGCCTGATTCTCTCTCATGTGATCAACGTCTATATTTTAACGTCTCCTTTTGCCTTCCACCGTCTGCCGCCCTTGTAAGCAGACCTGCCTCTATTCCCCCCACCACCCCCCCCCCCACGTCATCGGGAGCTGATCTCCTAGGAATTGGGACTGTCAGAACCAACTGTAATTGCCGAGCAATGGGTAGAGCCGGGGGGGGGGGGGCGCAGGGGAAGGAGGAAGTGCTCCGGGGTCGGGATAATAACGGATGGAATCAGCGCGAGGGCGGAGAGTAGAAGAGAGAGGCCACTAAACAAGAAATCTTGCGATGAAAGCTTGTTGACGCTCGACTGGAAGAAGGTAGTCTTGCCTATCTTGGATTTCCAGCGAAATACAGATGCCGATGCGGATTTTTGCACAATAATTTCCGTCTAAGTGTTGGTGGCAGTAATTTCTGGAACAGTAGTGCACGAAACTCAATGAACATCATATCGTGATTCAAAGAATACCTATAACTGATTTAAACCGTCTGATCTACTTACACTTTTTTTACATTGATAGAGACCATATCAGATTCCAGAGGTAGAATAATATTTTTGTCATGTCACAGGAATTTTCTTAAGAAACTATTTCTTGTAAATTATATTTTAATTTTTTTGCTGAAAAAAATCGTACTGTACACATGTCCGACAGTTTTCTTCCCTTATTGGCTGTCATGCATGTATGAAGTTACTTCCCCATTTCACTGGACCAATGAGGATTCTGTTTCTTTAAGACAGAACGTTCGTGATTGGTCTGGAAACATCTTAGTCGAGTCAAAACTTTGTTCATCCAATCATGAAAGGATTAACTAGTTAGAGAGTTATAGAATATATGTTGATACAAAAATTTTTTTCGCGATTTTCCATCATCTCTAATTATAATGTATTACAATCGCATTATTAATTTGGTAACTTATTCCAGATGAATACAATGAACATCTGTACCCTGTTAATTTATGATGTTGAATGTTGCTATAGGCTACCACTATATTTAATAAAAATAATTGTCCTAAAAACTCATATATTCATGTATTATGTTCAGAAACATAATTTTTTTTTTTTAGGTAATATATATGCTTATGGGTACATGATATCCTTTTATTTGTGTATCTCTCACGTTAAGCACCGGAGAGAAATTATTTTGCAAAATTATTAACCTTGCCTTTTCTAAGAGCTATATTAATACGTCTTTAGGGATTCGTAAAATCCGCGTGAATTATAACGCTGAATTAAAAGAATGCCAAGTTTGGTTTAAATATTTTATTTAGTTAATATTATCCCCTCAGTTTGTTCGATGTACTTGAAGCAGAAAAGAGATTCATATAAGTTTGGCATGGTATTATCACATTTTTCTCCTCTTACCAGTCGGTTTTATCTCTTTTACTATATTTCCTCATTAATGCGTTTTTTTTTTTTTTTTTTCCCCAGAGAAGCCAAAAGTGATGGTTGTAAATCTGTCCGCTTTAAGTTTCCGGTTTCAGTTGGTTTTCATTCCTTTTGGAGAAATGCACAACAAACTGAAACTAACATTTTTAACTGAGGCAATAGCTTGGTAGATGAAATTCGAGTAAAAACGTTGCAAATTGCAGGTATGAAGCATCACGTTGTCGGAAAATATAATAGCGAATCCTGAGTACTATCATACGTAAATGGAATCTAATTAAAATTCTGGGTATAATTTAGACAGATCTTTAAATCTGTTTATAGCCTATTCAAAGTAACTTCACAATTTTTAAATCAAACCTTTGAAAATTTGCTCCGACATGTTTGGTTGTTTATGAATACATGTATCAAAAGCGTTTTATGATCCAGTTTACATAAAATTGTCTAATTTATGGTTATATTTGAATTTCACTTATAAATAATGCATTAATTATAATATCTAATTTATAATTAATCCTAGCTGTTACCCGCGGCTTCACTCGCAAGCAAAAATTAAACCTTAGTTATAATGACCACGTGCCCTATATTAATTGCTGGTGGCATATTTTATATATTCCCTAAGGAACTGTTCGTTTTTTCGGGGTAAAAGTACCCTATGTGCTAATCCAGAATGTAATCTACCCCTGTACCAAATATAATCCAAATCGGTCGAGCCGTTACGACGTGATTGAATAACAAACAAACGTACAGGCTTTCGCATTTATAATACTAATAGGGGACCAGCCCGTGACCATTTTTTTCAGTAGTGTCACGTGCCTAGAATAGTTACCATGTTACAAATTTTGGTTATCATACAACGACTGAAAAAAAAAAACATATTGCATATATATATATATATATATATATATATATAATGAAATGATGTGAAATTAACTCAACATTGAAGCGAATGCTGCTCCATTTCATATTTCTCTATCCACTTAGCCACTGTGGCCCCACTTTATATCATTCTATCCACTGAGCCACTGTGGCACTTGCAATCGCTCTATCTGCTTAGAGCCACTGCGGCCCCACTTGGAATCGCTCTATCCACTGAGCCACTAAGGCCCCATTTGATATATATCTATCAACTTGGCCACTGTGGCCCCACTTGATATAGTTCTATCCACTGAATCATTGCGTTCCCACTTGGAATCGCTCTATCCACTGGGCCACTGTGGTCCCATTTGGAATCGTTCTATCCACTTGGCCACTGTAGCCCCATTATATATATATATATCCACTGGGCCACTGCTGCCTCACTTAATATAGTTCTATACACTGAGCCACTGTGGCCCCACTTGGAATCGCTCTATCCACTGAGCCACTGCGGTCCCACTTGGAAACTCTATCCACTGAGCCATTAAGGCCCCATTATATATATATATATATATATATATATATATATATATATATATATATATATATATATATATATATATATATCCACTGGGCCACTGTTGCCTCACTTGATATAGTTCTATACACTGAGCCATTGCGGTCCCACTTGGAATCGCTCTATCAACTGAGCCACTGCGGCCCGACTAGGAATCGCTATATACACTGTGCCACTGTGGCCCCACTTGAAAATTAACTCAACCTTGAAGCGAGACATTTAAAGTAAACAAAAATGATATTCCATTACCGTAATATCTCTATGTAATAATCTCTATGCATTATTACAAAACTTTCATATAGGAAAAATGTAATATAAAAATGAGATTTTAGGGTAAAAATGTAATGATTGCGTAATCTGATCTTGCTGAAATTCGAACGGGACCTGTATTTGACCCTGAGGATTCGGTCTGCAAAATTTGAAGAACTTCTGTCTAGTTTCAAGGGACTTAGAAATATTAAAGACGGACAGACAGACAGACAGAGACCGTCTCTTTACTATATAGGATTAGGATGAATAAAAACAGAGAGGTTTAAAAAGTGCGTTAATAATCACTAGCAAGAAATAATTCTAATATAAAATTACATTGAACTGAGTGCGCACGAATGCGGTGCGATGTCCCTTTGGTGCAATTTTTTAAACTTGTTAATGTTCGTGTGCTTGCAGCGGAGGAATATGCTAGAATCAAAACTTCAGCAGGGATTCAGAGAAGTTGGAAGTAACCTTGAATGGACTATATGGCATCCGTGCTCACGTATCATAAATTGACTATATTTTACTCCTTGCGATGATTGATTAGCTACGAAGAGAATGAAATTACATTAACACAACTCAGAAAAAGTTTTGTGCCGCCTGTAATTTGGTCGCTCGTGAAGGACGTCCGCTGTGACAGAAAAGAGTTACAAAGAGTCCTCGGAATGACAAGCGTGGAATTTTGTAAAGACAGTGCCGATTCTCATCTACACTCTAAATTTGAATCAGTGAGAATTTAACTGTTTTATTCAGTCAAACTAATTTGACTGATTCAACAGTCACTTCAGTGAATTTAACTGATGAATCTACGTAAAAAAAAATTCAGCCAGTGGCATTTTCCACTGATATATCAGTCATTTACTTCACTGTTTACTCAGTGGTTTATTTTTGACTGATGGATCAGTTAAACAGGGTGTAAAAATACTTTCTGAAATGCGATCGTCATTAAAAACGCCATTTTATAAGGTAACAGGAACACACAGCCATTCGTTCCGTTTTTTTTTTCGTCTTTCATTTCGTTTTCATGTAATCGCCACAGCGCTCTGTTTGAAGGTTTAAACTGCATACAATGTGGTGAAGAGAGTTTACTCATATATACTATTCGTTTTAACAATCGTAACGGTGACAATCAAACCAAAAACGAAAAGTGAGAGCATACAGTTTAAATCTTCACGATTTCGTGGTGAAATTATAAGAAATATATTTTCCTCAATTTATTTGAACTTGGCGTGGTAACGCAAATGGCAAGGTAACGGCCCCTAGACGCGAAAGTTCGGCGAGTTCAAAACCCGGCCGCCTCCGAGAATTTATTTACTTTTTAAAATTACTGTAAATTGCGCACTAAAATAGTAAACTATCGTAAATGTATTTATTTCACGTAATTATTTGGCTACATTCAATATAAACAATATTTAATTCGCCACTGTAGTCGGCCGTCACTTATTCCATCAGTGAAACAATTTCACGCCACTAATTTAATCAGTGAAGCATTTTCACTGAAACAATCAGTGATTTTCCACTGATTCGAAGTGGAACCATTTTCACTAATTCGAGTAGTTGGATTTCACTGCAAATCAGTAGTTTCCCATTGATTCGAATTTAGAGTGTGGACTTTCTGTTGGACCGTAAGTTACCAAGTAACTCAGTAATCCCGCTGGTGCAAAACTTTGTTGAGGTGTAGTCATTTAAAATGACTTCGAGATATCTTACGAATTTTGCACTACAGACGGACGGTATGGAACATCTTATCTTACCGGCATTGCGATAGCATGGCAAAAATATTCCGCTCGGTCCAAGTCACTAGGAGCTAGCAATATGACACAAAATCTGATACCGTGCGCGAGATATGTCATTTTTTCTTTCAATTATCACCGCCCCGCAAATATATTCAGTGAAATAAACGAGTTCTGCTAAATAAACTATTTTAATTTTGACGCTCAGAAATCAAACACAGAGATATAATAGTCTTTCGGTATGATATCTATTAGATGTTTAAATAGCGAACGTCTTATATTGAATTCACTTCGAAAAAAATTCGGCAGAAAAAAAACTTGTTCGCAAAACGTTATCAATTAGAAACGATTAGATGAAATCAGAAAAAAATATTTCATAAAATTTACAGCACTTCATGACGATAGAAAGGAATCCCAAATAAAATCGTTGACAACATTAGATTTCATTGATTTTAACATGTTATTAAATGAACACTGTAGAAATACATAAAATAAAATATTACATGATTCATGACCTGATGAGACCTACGTTGTACGTTCCAATACTGGCTCACATGTCATGCTTACTTTCAACTTTTCTGAAAACCTACTAGAGGTCTACTTCCAGGATATCCCTCGGCCTCGTGCAAACAAAGATTAACTTAGTCGATAAAATTACAACAGAGGGACGACACGCCGCATTCGTGCGTGCTCAGTGTATTAATATTTTGCATAAGTACTGTTTCTTACAGTGTATCGCCAACACAGCAATTTTCTCTCTGCTGTTAGTCATATTATTATAAATGAAATATTATAATTTATAAATTAAATTAAATTAAAAGTTTAATTGAACCAAAAATAAGATACTTTTACGTTGATACAAGAATAAAACGCTTTTAATATATGACGTATTCAGGAAACAATTAAACATGTCATACATTGCGGTGATTTTTTAAAGGTTTGATTATAAAAGTTGCGACGAAACCGCGAATAGACTATATATAAAATTTCTAACGTGGAAGAAATATTCCTGAAAATAAGTATGAGACAGTTCGTTATCCTCATACGAAACAGTGCAGTTCAAATATGAAGACATATTTCGCTTCCAAAAAAACTTTGTACAAGTAATAAGATGGGCAACTTGTTAACATTATTTATAAATGCATGTTCATTCGATGGGACACGTGGGAAACTAATATTTAATGTAATTGTGGTTTATGAGTTAATATCAAAATTACTGTCTTGTCAATGATGAGCTAACATATTGGTCGCATTTTTTCAATGAGTGGCTTCAGATCACAACTGGAGTTGTTTGAATATGGATTAAGTATATTTTGTATTCTCAGAATCACTATTAAGTAAAAAAAATTATATTTACTTTTGTTTAAAAATTTGCTCTTTAAGAGTGTTTGATACCAAAAAATTTATTATTTTATAATTGTACCAACATTGTTCAACTTGTACGCATTGTATGTAATACTATCTTCCTCGATTAAAAAAATTTACATTTCGTATTTTTTAAATTATTTTATTTAAAGAAACCCAAAAATTTTTCTGTTTTGATGCAACCAAAATAACAGATACTAGGTTAATCAAAATAAAAATATTACCATGTAAACTTATAGTGTGGGCTGCTTCCAAATAACAGTTCACGCATTCTGGAAAAAAAATGGTTATAATTATGCTAAAATGTCTTTTTTTTTATTATTTCGATTGTATCTCCTGTTATTTGGTGATGACACATGTGTCACGCAGTAGCCCACGGCATCAATTTGCAATGTAAGTTTTTTCATTTGTATTTCTTATGCATCAAAACAGAAATATGTTGTGTTTGACACCAAATTATTTAAAACATAAAAAATATACATTTTTTTTTAATATTTGAGAAAACTTGCATCACATGCAATGCTACTAGTTGAGCAATGTTGGTTCAAATATAAAATAATATTTTTTTGTATCTAACACCCTTACGGTAGGTTAAAATCACAGAGGAAGTGCTGATAGTTTCAAGTTTGAGATCAACCTGTCAACAAGTATAGCAATCGAGAGAACTACGTGGATTCTCTTCCAGTGTAATTATGAAACAAGCTCTGCGTAATCAGTGGCATTGTGCGGTAAAGCATTGCAATTAAAAGACCAAATTTTTCACTATACAATATATGGCATTGATTTTAAGAATTAAGCACATATAATTCGTTGTGTTAGTTTTTATTACTCAGTTAAAATAATGGACAAGATTCAGTTCAGTGTGATAGGAATTTGAAGTACGCGAGATTTGGCTGAAATTTCAATAGCAAGCATAGAGCCTTAAGTAAATCATATCTTATTTATGGTTCCCAGACACCCAATAGCTTTAACAGCATAAAAACTGTCAAGATGAGGGATGGGATTTAAATAAATTATGACTTTAAATATGTTGCGATATGAATTGATCAACCTGGTGTCCCAGGGTTAGTTGTTGAATTTCTGTTCTAATAAGCCACTGAACGACGATTCTAGAGTCAGAAAACGGTCATATGTATTAAGAGAATTATGGTAGGCATCAAAACACACCATCATCACAGGCGTGTTTCTTATATGTATTGGAATCAGACTTAAATAATCGGGGTAAGGTGATATTCTGTTCCATGAAACATTGTGTGGAACGGCCTGCCAACGATAAAACGTAACTTTGTACTGTGTTATATTGTGTTCTATAAGCAACACGGCTCAGAGAAAGGTTAAAGGGGACAGCTTTCTTCAAGTTGGCTCTATTTCACTTGAAACTAACTCGACGCTCAAATCATCGGCGAAGCCACCTTGTCACACGAAGTTTACTTCGTAACTATCTTTGCCGTCGAGATCCCCTGTAACTTTGAAACAGCAAGGGCGTTATTAAGAAACTTCAACCAATAGCATCGCTTAGGAAGGGTTCATGAACAATATTTCAAGTTTGCGAAGGATATGGTCATAGAGCAAAACCGAATATGTTATTTCAAATAAGAATCGCCTATGCAAGTTCACATATATTGATATGTAAACGTGATGTGCTTGGCTTTAGCAAAGTTCTTCCCATTTTCTTACACGTAATAATCATCGTCGAGCTGCTATCTTTGTAAAACGAATATTAATAATATCCATTAATAAATAACAACGTGAGGAATAATATCAGTGTGGAGGTTTTTCTAAACTTCCCAGATATGGATTTACATTTGAAATATTTACATGCTGATCCCGACGGATCTATCATATAAAGGTCTTAAAACTGCAAACGTTGGTGTACTTAGCAGTGGAGACTGTCGATGATTTTTAGACAGCACAGCGCTACGTAATGGGTGAGCGGAAATCGTGAATACAATCAGTGTTTTTCAGCACCAGCCGAGTAAATATAGGTATTTAGTTGTTAAATTATTTTGGGCCTGTATAGTCCACCTGTCAGGATATCTCTTTCAAACAAAAAACGCTCTGTCCATCTTTGCCTGGGCCACATTTCTACAAAAAGATTATTATAAAACTTTCAATACCATGAAAATTGCGAGTAAATGACCAATTATATACTCAATAAAAACACAAGGAATGTTTTATTTATGTACTCCTTACTTTCTTGTAGCATGGTTGTACTTTTCTAAGCGCACGAAGTATTTATTGTTTGAAAGCTTGTGATGGTGTGCCTGAAACACCGCACAGTTTCACCTCCTACGCTGGCTGAGTTCCACGTCCTACACGGGGTATGGGCATGGTATGGGGTAACATACCTGTCGATGGCCCCCATTCGACCCTCGGCGGTGAAGGACGACACGAGTAGGCCTAGCTACCTCGCCGCGGTCAGCTGGTTGACTGGACGATGACAACGACCGCACAACCTCTCTACGTCCCCTCCTCAGCACTTGGTCGGCGTTGCCTGGCGACGGTGAGACGCTCACACTACATCATCTGTCATCTGTATTTCAATTCGCCGGCAAGAGAATCAGCGCGGCCTTTACCGAGTTTCCTCAACACATGACGTCATGAGTTCTAGAGTGATATGGATGGGGAGGTTGGTGCTGGCTAGACTGTATATAGCATGGCCCGAGGACTGGTCGAGAGAGGACATGGGGTGGATTTCACAGAGGGATCACTAGTTAACATATGTTTCATTTTTGGGGGTACTTTATTATAATAATTGTCTTTGGGTAGTTAGTTGTAATTCTTTTTAGACCCAAGATTATTGAATTTTGTTATTTCATTCTGTTTAAATTATTTTAATAATCTTTCATACTTTCATATTGGTAAATTTTAGAGCATTTCACTTGAGTTTCCAACGTATTTAATATCCGCACAAGGTTTCTACATTACATTGATATGAATGTTGTGGACGGAGGATGAGGCATTGGTCACTGTCATGAGTGGATGAGTTTCCTCCGGGTGCTCCCACCCCGTGACACGCTATATTGAAACAGGTAGGTGAGAGACACCAAAAATCAAATAACGTGTGAAATAATCCTTTCGCTCGGCCAGTCTGGCACTAAGCAGCGTCCTCAAGCCATCTCATATTGACGTAAGTGGAGTTTTCCTTATCCACTGCCAAAGCATCCAGCTAAATACTTCGCTACGTCACCGTAAACAGAGGACACTGGTCACGTAAGTGACGGCACAGTGAAGTTTGGGCATATGTTTACATTGCATAGTTCATTCAGGGTTACTTTCAAATTTTTTGAAGCCCTGCTAATCATCTGCCACGTAAACAAAGGTAACCCCAAGTATAGAAAAGTACACCAATGGGGGCAACGCACCGCATTCGTACGCACTCACATCATACACTCATTTGCAAAAAAAAATTATCACCCTGAGGGCGCCATGACAGGGAGACGTAAGTGGGTGCAGGCAGAGGACATGGTAGTATGTACACAGAAACATCCAAATGTTTTACCACATCAAGCATGTATTATAGGGGGCCAACACAAGAACAGGAATTTCTTACCGGCTAAATTTAAAGTTTGAAAAATTCTTTGACCGACTCCGCAAGCTTTTGAAAGTCGCCAATACGAACGAAATGAGTGACTCATGGCATCATGCTATATTACTTAGAGATCGAGCAAAATAATCGAATGAATTCACAGGCTTAGATCACAGTTTTGACGACACGTTTTGTTTGTTAACTTACTTCATCAGCCAACTCTAACATATCCCTTTCAATTTATCGACAAAACGAATGTAATGAAGATGTATGTAAGTGTTGTCAGTTACTTAGTTGCCATTTAAATAATATAATGGTTTTCATTACCTTTTAACTTTAGCAGTGGCAGTGTTTGTAACTGGCAGAATCTGAGAAATCAGTGAATTTTTGCAATCAACACTAATAGTTTACCGAACAAAATTTTATGTCCGCGAGAATATGATTGGTGAAACGACGTAGAAATCTCCAAACATGATGCTGCGTGAATTGAATTCTCGAAGTTAGTTTGAATCTTCAGAGAAATACTTAAGAGTGGTACGTCTAAATGCTGATAATGGCTGTTCACGATAAAGTGTACACTTAAGAAATGAACCTTAGAAAAAAGTAACAGACCCTGCATCCAAGTATTTTATCGGGCGCACTGAGTGGCATTCGCCCAGTAAAGTTCGTAACGATAGATAGAGAGTAGTTCCCTATCTCAACGTCAAATAAAAAGTGTTTGGTAACCATTTGTGATAACTTTAAATCATTTATATTGTCTTCTGTTTTTTTTTTTAATACATCGAAGTGTAACAATGAGCAGATTTGTTATGTATTTACTTTCTTAGTAATTTCACATTTGCATTTGACCGATGCATGAATAAAGTGATGAGTCCAATGGCAATGTTAATTTTACATAAGGCGGAGGAATACACAACTGGTTTACAAGTAGAGCTTAAGCAGGACTTTCAAAAGTGCTCATTTTACCGTGAATAGCCTATAGAGTGCATAACCACGTCCTCTGCCTGCGTGAATAAAGGCCTCACAAACGAGTTAATCGTTTTTCATATGAACAAGTTGTACAGAGTAGAGGGCGCCGGGGGGGGGGAGGGGGAATTTTATCGCTCGAATTCCCATCAGAATTTGTCACGCTGTTTTTCACCCACTCCTCTGCCCGCGGCAGCAAGGGAAACGTGCGCATGCGTAACCGGATTACTAGTCCTGCTCATTTCCAGGATCGGAAATATGTGCGCCGTGGATTTCCAGCCGCATTGTGTCAAACCGTCTCCCCTCCCGACGCCCGGAAACCCCCTAACCAGCTTCGCCCCTTTGCCGCCCGTCTCTCTCCGCCATTAACCTATCCCGTCCGCTATTTCCAGTCGAACGGCCCCGTTGTGTCGCGAGCAGGTTTTCGGCCTGTGCGTTGCTGTGGCGTTGTGGCACCGAAAAAAAAAAAACGGTGCGTGAAAGAGAAAAATGGAGGGGTTTGGAGGAAGGTTCGTTCATTTTTTTTCTCTCAGCTCTTCGTTCATCTGCCGCACCCCTTCTCCATCGTCGCCACAACCCTCTGTCCTGCATCGTGCCGAACCTATGTTGAATGTTTCCAGTTTTGTATCCGAACTCTTCACCATACATGTCTTTTTTCCCCCCACACATAACGTACATTCTCTCTCTCTCTCGCTCTCTCTCTCTCTCTGTCGCTGTCTCCACTTCCCCCTTCTTTGATGAGCAGAAGTCACGTCACCCGCGTCGCATTACGTTTCTCATTACCCTCGCATTAAAGTGCTTATTACCCAATTGCATTAAGTATTCTCTTTTTTTACACCATTCTATCTTCTCGTGTTCTACATGGATGGTTTTATAGTCTACGCTACTTTTTTTACATGAAAACTACAAGCGGAGACTGTTTCAGGCCAAAGCGTACACACATCGAGTGGTGATTCTTTATGCAAAGTGGGACAAAAACATTATACGGCTTATAGCCTAAAGTAATTATTGAGAGAGGTAGGCAGCATCAATGCAAGAGGTGTGGGAATGCTTTTATGAATATTAATAAGGAACTGCGTGATATCAAACAAAATATTAATTTTGGCATTGCATTTAGGCACTGCATGCCGTTTCAATCTCACATGAACTAAGTGACAAATGCAAATGAGAGCATTTATCATTCGCCTAAATGCCGACTCAACATCACTGCAGTAGATGTCAATTATTGTGTATTGCGCCTGCACGGTAGACAAACTGCTTGATAAAGTCATAAAGGTTGTATAGCTGCAAGGCGTTACAACTCATTGTTTGACAAATACAGGATTTCCAAGGGAACCAATGGCCTGAGAGCGTTACACCGATGATAATCTGAACATCGTATTTGCTACTCTCCCGAAAATATGTCACACAATTTTACAAATGTTAGCGATATATTATCCAAAAAAAAAACACACTTTTAACAGCTATTTTCACATAAATGCTATGTTAAAATTTGTTGTTTGATATTGCGTAGTTTCTTATTTACGTTCGAAAAAGCATTCTCAAACCTCTTGCCTAAAGGATGCGTACTTCCCTCAATAATCACTTTTGTTTTAAACTAATATTAGGTACTGTCACATTTTGCATAAAGAATCACCACACGGTTTTACATACCACCTGGTCTTAAGATACATAATTATATAAATTTATTTACATAATACGTCTTTACTCTCGCGTGTTGTGTCTTTACTTTCGAAGATCCTGCGTTGTCTCGATGCCTCGTGTAACATCGGCTCAACCCGAATACGTCTGTGTCGCGCCAAGTTTAAAGCTCTAGATTTGTCGCGACAGTAATATTCTCGCAATTGAAATTTAACTTAAAATATTATTGACGCTTTGTAAGGACACTGGTCGTAATTCCTGCTCATTCAGACATTTTTTTTATGTTATCCAGAAATATTTTCCTTGTTTCCTTTTATAAGCGCAGTCGTATGAACCACTTGAAGAAACTTGAATTGGCAGCAACTTTTTTTTTTTTTCGCCGCTTTGCGCAATATTTCAAGAAGAATACTTGAATACTACCATACCAGATTTTTTCTTTCACTGGAAGCATGCAATTTTTTATACATATATTTGACAACTTTTTGTTACTTTTCAAAGATGACATAACATAGTTGATTCTCGCTATGATAATTACATATCAATTAATTTTAATATATTATGTAATACACAATATGTACTCAAACAAATAATAGTAAGCACCAGAGCGGGATATGAGTACAAATTGAGCATATTTTACTATGGAATAAATAGTCTAACGTCCATATTTAACCAACTAATAGCAGTTGCAATGTGCAGGGGCAGATATGCAACTTCGTGTACTTGACGTTGTAACCAGCCTATGCGCAGTTCTGCGCGCCTGATAACGCCACTCAGTGTTGCTTACGTACATCTAGTTCCTGAGAACTTGTAACTGGAATACTTGGAGGTTGCGTCGTTATTTGCTCGTGGGGTGATGTGGTCGCAGCATAATGGGGCCCCGCCTCATTTCGCTATTGCTGCTCGCTGGCACCTCGGCGTATTCTCCCTGAACCGGTAGGTACGTAGTTAGGGGCAGGCTCCACAGCATGACCACCACGCTCACCTGACGCCACACCACCGAACTCCTGGTTGTGAGGCGATATCACGTCGATGGTGTACGCCACACCACTTGCGAGCGATGAGCTCGTGACGCAGATACGGAGCGCATTCTGACGCAATCAATGCCACGCCGGAAACGTTTGCAATGTGCGTCGCAACATGCTGCACTGTCTGTGTGGCCAACTGTGGCCGACACTTCGAACATACACTGCGAGCTCCATGCCTTCTGCCCAAATGTATAAATATACTGTCATTTCATTGCACTGCCTGTTGCCTAATTATTGGGGTTGGATACCCGCCCTTCACATTGTCACTGTCATTGTGGGATAACTAAGAACGATACACAATTTGTTCCTTGATTGAAAAATGCTCAGTTTATGCTCGTCTACCCCACTATGGTGTTTATTATCATTTGTTCAATTACGCCCGGTATATACATATTTATTTGCTGATATTTGCATGTTTTTATTTTTGTGTGCTTAATTGACAACGGTTATAATTTAATGAAATATTAGCATTTACTCACATTCATTAAATATTCACTGTGCCTTTGATTTGCACGAAAAACAGAATAGTTATTTCGTATCATTATATCAACTACTGAACATTGTTAAAAAGATGTAAAAGTATTTCAATAAATGCCCTATGAACAAGGTTGACTTTATAAGCTTCTTTACATCTAATATTTGTGAAGTATTTTTAATGTTCTATTACACTCGCTCTGTAATTTTGTTTCTCAGTCTGGTTCTGTTCGTATAAAGTTTTGATCAATCAACTTATTATATTTTAATGTAATAAAGTGTTAAAAGAAATGAAACAAGTTTAGTGTTGCCGAATCCATGATGATTATTTATTCAGGAAAAAATATACTGATTAAGATTTCTGACTGGCAGAATATCACTTCCTGTGTAAAAATTTCAGGAAAAAATTGTATCTTCTTCTTTTACATTCGGAGCTTATTTACTTTGAATAACAAACATGATGATACTTACCCATTCGAAACAGTCCATTAACCAAATTGAATGTGAAAATACTGCGTGTTTTTATTCCATCTTTTAGCAAAGTTTTTCATGTCCATTCTTTTTTTTTTTTTTTTTCATTTAAGTAATAGGGTCATGTGCAAATGGCATGACAAAGGATTTTGTGCGAATAATAAAGTAACGCGAACCAGCTAAAAATGTTTCGTGGTAATAAATTCAGTTATTTTGACAATTGTAAAAAAAAAATGAACTGGCGCCTAAACACTGCGCAAAGGACGTTCGTATAGTATTTTAAATATTAATCCAATGTAAAGGAATATATCCGGCTTAAAAATATATAAATTCCATATTTTTCTATTAGTTTATGTTGTACCGACGACAAACCAATACTGATATATGTTGACCTATAACAATGTCATATAACAAACACCTAATTTTTTTAATTTAGTTATACATAAAATTTTAGTTGTACGATGTTAGCCCAGCAAAATATTACATAAAAATTACCAATAGTGTGTTTACCAACTTTTCACCCACCATCAACTACTCAGTTTAGTGTTTAAAAAATACACTTGCTATATGCATTTCTATTTTTGGTTTATTTAGTAATATCATTGTCTTACGGGCGCTAAGTAACTTCGTAACATTTCGTGGTATGGAATTTTTGTTGTCATATTACGTTGATCCTACATATAGCGGGAATTTCCAGCCTAATGCCAACCACTGGACCAACGCAGGTGTCCTTGTACGACATTCTCAGCTCGAGTGACCAGTGGATTTGCGCACAGTTTTACAATTTACGTTTAAATTAGTTTCGAGGGTGAAAACACCTCTCCTTCAAACAACTCGTGGGTTTCAAGTCAGGATGTTATGAATCAGCGTTAAAATTTCTAAGGAACACCCACCAAAAAAAAAAAACCGAGATACACGCACACAGAAAAAAAGATTTTTGTTTTGTATGATTGGAGCAAATTTAATTATTGGTTTAAAGACAATTAAATATTTTGTTACTGAAACCATTTAGTGTTGTTCAAATTTGGTTATTCTAACTTATAAAATTTAGCAGTTGCAAGTAAAACTTTGTAAAATTGTACAAATATTAGCGCGTTGGTTAATATAAAACATAATGGACAACATTCGAACCCAAAACGGTTGTGACGTAACGATACGCGTTAGCAATGGTGCCTGTTATCAATGAGGCTACGGTTTTCTTTTTAGGCTCTCTTTAAAGCATGATATTTACGTCAAATGTGTTCAAATTTTATAGCTTTACTTTTTGGTTTTCTGTTGAAATGGAATTGATTTAATTACGTGCCCATTATCAAGCATCAAAAATTACCCTAACAAACACCGTTAGAGCCCAAATTCTAAAATAAATTATAAACATACTTTTGAGACGTAAATCCGAACGGAGGCAATCGAAATATCCGATTACCCTACAATCTACCAAATGCAGGAGTTGGACCAAGCTGATTTTGTTGCCAGCACAGATTCTGTAAAAATATACATATCACAGTATTCCAGCTAACCAACTTGTTATTTATTCCTAACGACATATTCATTTGACTGGGTCTACCATAGTACTTACAGTGTTTATGGTGACGAAACAGATTAGTTGAATGTACTTGCGAAATAGTAGTGTGTACTAAATACCTCCATATTATGCAGAACAGCCCAATAAATATTCGTTGTAACAAATTATTTCTAAATGCTTTATTTGGTTCAAGGGAGCGAATGCAAATGTTTTGGCAATAGAGGATTGTATGAAAGAACAATACATTGTTCAGCTCAAACAAATACCCTTCAGGTAACTTTTTTGTATATAAAACTATATATTTCTCTCAGTGCAGGCAAAAAATAAATTATTTCTTTCAAAAGGAACGGCGCCCTTTAGTCAAAGTGTTAAGAATATGAGGAGCGTAGATAAAGTTTCGCCATAATATCTACTTTACCGATATTTTAAATATTTTACAAGGATCTTCATTGACCACATACACTATTACTGCAGGTGATTTATATACGATAATTCTATCGACCATGTTCGTATTTGTAGTCATACTATAGTTAGAAGCCTTCATGTGTCTTATTCGCATGAATGATGCTCTAATTATTTTGTCTTGTATGAACATGATTTAGTCTACGTAGAACTTAGAATATTAATTAGCATTGGTTGAAGACTTACACTCACTATTTTTTTAAGTTATTAAGTAACCAGTACACGTAAAGCGAGTAAGCTAAAGATCGCTGACGTCTAGCAAACGGTAATTCCTAAAGCACTCATTAGCAAGCTCGATAGATATCGGTTGTTTCAAGTTTATTTTATGCGAACTACCATTTGAAATATTCGTCATGTAAAAAGCGCTTAGTGATAAGATATGACCATGAGAATGTTTTCTGAACATCATCTGTTATTTTTAGCAAATATTCCAGTTTGAAGCTTCACAGAAATTACTTTTGGAAGGAAAGCTGCTTAGTTTCTGTCAGATCTGCTAGGTGTAAATACCATACAGGCTATAACGCCTTTATTTTCACGAGACTAGAATATGGTAAAAACACTCGCATCACGGAGTCCGAGGGGGCCACGGTGGCTGAGCGGTTAGCATGCTCGCCTCCCACCAAGGCGAACCGGGTTCAATCCCCGGCCAGGTCACCGGACCTTCGCATGTAGGAATCGTGCCGGACGATGTCATTGGTCGGCGGGTTTTATCAGGGATCTCCCGTTTCTCCCGTCCATTCATTCCGGCGCTGCTCCATACTCACATCAATCCCCACCATCGGCTCTCAAGACTTCGCTGTTAAGAGCCGCCCAAATTAAATTTATTCACTCACTCGCAGAGCCTGAAAATAGTTTTATTCTTTCGAGTAGTATTTTAAATATATTTCAAACCTGTTTTAAATGCTAATATAGTAAATAATACCTATGGTTGTTTCAGGTGACAGTGGTCACAGAGTAGTTAAGAATACGGAGATAAAACAGACGTTTATTTCACGAGCTCCAGTCGCAAACGCCGGCAAAGTGGTGTGATTGGTCATCGTCCGCCAATCAGGACTGGTAACCTACTCGCCATACTGCCTCTCAACTAATAGAGAAGCATTTGCAGCATCGTGACCAATCAGACACAAGCACCTTTCCCAGAGTCTCGGGCAGCCAATCAGAGAACGGGTACGCGCATATGAAAGGAACCGCCACGTCATTTCGTCTATGAAGAAGAAGAACTAAATATAAGAAATATTTTATCTCATAGAGACAGCGATATATTTTGGAGAATTCGCAAAGGACGTCGTCAGTAGATTAGTGGAATTTGATGTGCGATTATTGGTGAATACTCCAGAAGAGAAAACAGAAGGACCTCCATAAGGTATCTTAAGCCTATAGACGCCGAAAATTGGAAGCGGACCCGCGTCCCGGATTTGACAATGAGTAAAACCGCTATATAAATACTGTAGAGGGTGTGGGCCAACACAGCCTGAGATAATCCTGAAGGAAATCATAGGAGACCTCGAAAGGATTTATCAGCAAGCCACTAATGAGTTGTGACGGGGTGTGGGGCTTGCCACCTCTCTGATAAGCTGAAGATATATGATGACCCGGCAATGGAGAAGGAACTGATGGAATTGCATAACGAAGACCAAGGCGAGATAACAGGGGAACGAACCACGTATTTTGCAGGCGATAGAAATGGAAACGGAACATGATATAGACAAGATTCATGACTAAGGGGCTGTCTGCAGGGGAAGGGGGTCTAAAAGATACCCGGAGGCCATCATATCCACTGGATGTCGACACAGGAGGATTGAATATCATGAAGAATGCCAATTAATTAGTCAATTAAGGTAGAACAGCTATATAATGGCATACATATAAAGTAGAATAGTTTCCGGGAAGTGCGAACAACTGGGTGTTTGGCAGGTTAACCGCGCTACAGTACTACTCCAGACTTCCTGGATGTAGATGTAGTAGAATGGCATCAAAGAGATATACAACTGCGTGGTCCCGATAGCAAGCCAAATGCCAAAAGAAAGAAGTGGGAAATTAACATGGAAAGGAAACACTTATACCCCTGCACTACCCAGAAAGGGCACATGTGCGGGGGTGATAATAAAGCGTGCCCGGCCTTTAGTTGACCTCGTAAAAAAAAACCTTTGTGTGGTTTTGTATTATTAGAATTAGGGAGAAAAATATTCACGAGTGAACGTGATAGCGAGTAGAGGTGAATAGGTCACTCTATACCCGCAGCAAAGCTTCTGAGCCCTGTATGTGCTGTTCGTATTGCCGCCTCGTGCTAACAACCAGGCTTAGCTCAGCCTAGCGCGTCGCTGTTACATATTCAGCAACTAAGCTTCGGAGCGATCCGCTCCAACCCGCGCCTATAAGGATCCCAGTTTAATCATGCCTGCGTTGGGAGGTGCGGGAATTCTGATCGCGCCTCAAACTAATCTCAATCGCATCACATTTCTTATTAAATATTTGTGTTCGTGACAGCCAGAATTTACACATGTCTTGAAGATAAGCATTCCTTCCGGTAAGAAGAAAAGGCTTATGGACGTAGCCTACATCAACAAACGTCTATGGTGCTTAAATATTTAGATACTGGTTTTTACAATAAACCGATTCTTTAAAAAAAGTTTTCGTTTGTCTGTCTGTTAGGCCATTCAGACTATTTCTGAAGTTGTAAAACGTCGTTTCCGAACACACGTTCAGTATTTATAATGCACATTTATTCCTGTAACATAATACTCACTTCCAGGTTTGGCCAAAAATTACTAGCCCGATTTTTTACATATCTATTTCGAAGATTTTAAATTGCTTGGAGCCAAATAAAACATTTAGAAAGAGATGTTTCATACATATAAATTTTTTTGAAAATACATTAAAGTTGTCCACGGTTTTACGGAAACAATGGCTAGTGAAAAGAACTTTACAGGATGAGTAAAATAATTTTAAGAGAAGTTTTTTAAGAGAATGACATATACTGAGAGAAAATTCAGTTACATATACAGCCTTCCGCCATGTTCTACAATGAGCGAGTGCCAAGTCTACCAGCAACTCGATCGATTATATATTATTATAAGATACCGGTCACACTCAACGATACAGGTCACTATAAAATTGTCTTCCCTATTCTTGTATAAAATAATCACAAATCCTTCACATCAATGGATACTGATTCCCATATTGACAGCGATGGTATACCTCGTATTCCCAATTCTGCTGAGCCACTCGAAAAGGGCTTGAACTGTTTTTTTTTCTTTCTCACGTGTGTTCCTGTTTTACTTTAAATATAATTGTGTTGTCTTCATTGTGTCTTGTTACTTCTTACCTAACTGAATAATTCCTTAATTGTTCAATCTTTTCAATACTGTGTGTTTGCACGTATAACACTGCGATATTAATTTTTTATGATATTACTGTATTTGCAGGACAGCAGGAATTTTATTCTCACAATACAAACTTTATTCTATTTTTTTTTCTATTTTTTCTGTTTCTAGTTTTTATTTTGCAATATTTTGGTAAATTTTTTAAGACAAGTTTTCTCGTATATTATATTTTGTTTTTAATATTTTACTGTAATGATACAGCGTGTTTGTTTAGTATTATTTTGCCTTTTCTTAATGTATATAATTGCTGAAAACTTTTTATCGTTTTGTTGTGTTACATTTTGATAGGTTCTATTTCTAGTTAATGCGAGCTCTGAGCAATGTACTGTAATGTTATTAATTTTAATTTAGGTAGGAAACATAATGTGGTATATCATGGTTAATTGAAAAACTATTTTCTTTCATAAATTCTTATGATATTTGTTAGGACCCGATACTAAGTTATTTATGTGGGAAGATATATAAACATTATATGCAAAAAAAATATTTATTTTGTAATATTTTAGGAAATCACTATCGTAACTATAAGAAACATTGTATTAATTTTTAAAGGAAGTGTTTGTATATAGCAATGTGTTAAAATAATAATGTCGGTATTCAGCTTCGGTCCTTGAGTATTTCGTATAAACATTTATTTAGCTTTCGAAAAAATGAAATTTACCCGAACTTTTTTCTGTACAAGAGCGTAAACTAAAATACCTTTCAACACGAATAGCTTCAAAATATTTCAGTTGCCCTCGATAAGTAGTTTCCAGTTTCATTTATCAGTAAATCTACAGTTCTCTTAAATAAAACGCTTAAATGTGGTTTTGTATATGATGCAATTTTTTTAAATACAAAATCTGATTACTTTCCTCTCAATACGTATTTCTTCCATTCGAAATGTGGATTGGATCTGTGTGTGTTTTAAGTGTCTTTAAGTTATGATTAATTATTTTATTTCAAATACAACACCGCAAAATCCAATTAATTACTTCAGGAAACATAATTTGTACATAAAGACTCTAAATGACCGCCAGAACTTGACATAAACAGCCTAGTTTGATGCAATATTTTTACCAAACTGCTTTTAGGCATCACATTTTTAATGCCGAGACAATTTTTCTTTTTTAAATTTTGTTGTTCTTATTTGGTTGTCCTAAACAAATATTTTTTGGAACTACTTAAGATTTGTTTGGCTTTCCGTACAAAAAATTTTCGGTTAATAAAAACAAATTGGAAACTAGACCGATATCCAAACCTAGAACAACTCCACTCGTGCGCTATGCCTTAGCAACCTCAGCTAATGTGACTACTGATCAAAATGGAATGGTTTTTATTACATCCATTACAAATGCAGGGCAACGTGCACAAATAAATGTTTCAAGTTTTACTGCAATACTTTTCATTTTTATGTTGAACGTGTTTTATTGGTTTGTTTACAGATACCATTATTGTGCATCGATAAATGCACTTACAAACACTGTTGCCATTTTGATAGTCACAAAAATGCAAACGAACTCTCTAGCTGTATTTTCGAAAAGAAGCAATTGAGTGGCCATGCAAATACATATACAGTTGGTCCAACAAAATATTTCGTTGACAGCCTAATTTCTTTTGGCCCAACACAGAGGTTTTGTTTATTCAAACATGTATTTTGTTACCAGAACAAAATTAATTTCCTTGCTTTTAAAGTTTTGTGTAACAAAATATTTTGTTTGGGCAACTAAATATAAATTTGATCTTGTACAAACAAATACATTGGTAGAAAATTAAAAATGAACACCACTAAACCAGTGACGTAGAAACACCATATACGCAAGGGGGTACTGATAGAGGGTAGTCCATGCAATGATTAACAGCGGTGTGCTGTGGACAGAGTAGTAACCCCTAACCCCTTAATAGGCATTACACCGCCCAGACCCGTACAACTGTAGTTGAAGCGGTGAAATAGTAGTATGTTGTTTCAAGCATCGGTCTGTGTTTAGTAAGCATTGTAAGCATTCCACGACGGCATAGATGACCACACTTCGTGATATTAACGGGCTTTGAACGAGGTCGTATTGTGGGCCTGAGGAAGGCTGAATGGTCATTCCGAAGGATTGCCCAACGCGTAGGACGTGAAGTGTCAACTGTGCATCTCTGGTGGTGCCGGTGGTCCAACGATGGTGCACATGCTCATCAACCTGGTTCCGCATGGCAGCGGCATACAGATTCCCGCCTGGACCGCCGCGTCAGATGAGCAGCCATTGCTAATAGCACGGAGACCGTCGCACAGATTAGGGCCATTGTTGCATCCAGGGTGTTAGCTAGGACCATCACCAACGGTTTGCTGGACGCTGGGCTAAGATCAAGTGCGCCGCTCGCCAGGCTTCCTCTCACACCTCATCACTGTGCAAGCCCGCCTCGGATGGTGTCGCGAACGACGCAACTGGAGGGATGAATGGTGCGGTGTTGTGTTTAGTGATGAGAGCAGATTCTGCCTTGGCGCCAGTGACCGTCGTTTGCTAGTACGGCGTCGACCAGGAGAGCGGCAACAACCAGAGTGTATACGGCAGCGACATACAGGACCAACTTCTGGCATCATGTTCTTGGAGGCAATAGCCTACAATGACCGTACGCCTCTAGTGTTAGTTGAGGAAACACTGAACAGTGAATGCTACAATCAGAACATCATCCAACCCATTTTGTTGCCGTTCCTACAACGCCAATTAGATGTTCTCTTCGAACAGGGCAATGCACGTGCACACACATCTCGTGTTGCCCAACGTGCTCTCTAAGGTGTACGTCAACTCCTCTGGCCAGCACGATCACCCAACTAGTCCTTTATTGAACATGTGTGGGATATAATGGGACGGCATTTGGAGCGGTCTGCAATACCGGCAACAAACCTCCACCAATCTCAACAACAGGTGGAATTAGCGTGGAACACTATTCCCCAAGATGACATCCGACACATTTATGATCATCTCTACCCCAGACTTCAAGACTTGATCGTCACCAAAGGCAGATACACAAGACATTAACATTGTTGTTCAAGACACTCTGTAGTCTATGTCCATTGGTGTAGGACCCTGTGATTATTATCATATACAGTGTACAACTTATATAGTTATTCAATAAAACCTCAATTCATGTAGGAACATTGCGTCTGAGTGTTCATTTTCCTTTTTCCACCAGTGTATTTTGTTGGCTGTTCTCTTACTGTACACTATATGCTGTATGCACCGCATCTCCGTGACTGATGTATGACAAGCATTTACATGGTCGACAGCCGAGTCACATTATTACTATCACTAATTAAGTCGCCTGTCTGCTAGGGGCCCGCACTGGTTCAGCGATTAGACTATTCGCCCTGCACCGAGGCGAACCGGGTTCGATTCCCGGTGGGGTGGTTCCCGGATTTTCGCATGTGGGAACGTGCATACGATGTTCTTGGTCAGCGGGTTTTCTCGGAGATCTCCCGTTTCCACCACCGTTGCATTCCGGTGCTGCACCATACTCACCTCGGTTCACCCTCATCGGCTATCAAGACCACAAACACACTGCTGCCCAAATTGCGTGCCAGGTAGACGGACGCCTTAATATTCAGAACAACTACCTTGTGCGGCACGTACAGCAGCTGGACAGAGTGGTTGTGAAGAACAGAGAGATTGTTGTCTGACAACAAGGATATTTACGAACATGCAGACTTTAGTGCTTCCGACAGCTGCTGAAGGATGCGTGCAAGAGTCTCAACAGCGAACATGATGATCGAGGCGGTCCCAAAGTTGCTTGATTGCGTTCAAGTCTGAAGAATTAGGAACCAAGAAAGTAATTGCGGAATACTTGTTCTAGCTCCTAGACAAATCCGGCAGTATGACAAGTCGCATTGTCCTGCTGGAAGATCTCGTGCTACCAACGATAGACAGTCAATATAAATCGGGATATTTTGCATTCCAGGATGGATAACCAAGTCGCTTGGGAGTGCCTTTCAGAGATATATAAGTGTCAAGAAAACAATCCCCTTACCAATATACTGCCACAACAGTACTAGAATTCGCTAAACGTCGTTTGAGACACCCGTCTGGCAGCCCCCTTGTTGCTCAACTACAGTAACTCGATGGGCCATAGATGACGTCTGTTTCGGTCAATAGCGAAAAAATTTCTGTCGAACATGTGCAGAGTACGTTGAATCTTAGCTAAAAGCCAACTTTCCTCGCAATAAACTGTCATCTCTTCTTATGACAAATATGGCTGTTATGTTGGCAGAGTGCATTCATGTCACGTTACCCAATTAAATTAATTAAGTACAATCCTACGCAAGCGCAATTGCAATTTCATTTTGCTATAACATTTTATTATTAATTTTATTTCGTTTTTGAAATTGTCTTGATAAATTAACTATTAAACTTCTTAAAATTCGTAATATAAAAGCAATATATTTTAATTAATCACATATTAATATCATTTGGAAAATTTTCTCAATATTGTTAAATTAATTCAACTTCATATGCAATAATTGTGATCATTATTTAATTATCATAAGGACAGCTCACCCCTACTCAAACGCAAAAGGAATAGAGTGTGGCGGTATCTTATCAAAAACTATTTGCAGTTTCTTCACACTTCTATAATCAAAACTTTTAAAAATCAATCCACGTATTATGTGTTTGGTTGTCTCCTAATAATACCATGTATCGCAATCGTTTTATATTTCTCTTAACGTAAAAGCACCTTATTTTATGATTTAATTGAAATATGACTTACATTTTATTTCATAATTATAGTTTTTCATTTGTTATTAATATGAATAAAAATAGTGAGAAAACAGGTATGTTAGTAATGCCTGGTAAGAAATGGTCCTTATGCCAAATTGTATTACACTGAGTACGCACGAATGCGGTACGCAGTCCCTTTGCTGTAATTTTATAAACTTGGTTAAGCTTTGTTTGCATGGGGCGGAGGATTATCCTAGAAGTAGAAATTTAGCAGGGGATTCAGAAAAGTTTTAAGTAATTGTGAATGGACTATACGTGCCAATTGGTTGCTTATGGAAGACTTTCTACGTTAGATATCATTAATCTAATTTTCACTAATTTTCACTTAGCCTCTTGGCTTCGGCGAGAATAATAGCACATCCACCATGGTGGTTTAGTTAATTTCTATGACGTAAATCTTCACATAATTGGAGCGATTTTACGGCGTACAAATACTAGACAAAATATGCTTAATGTGTGGTAGATATTAAGTATTTATGGGTCACAATTTCTACCACATATATTTATATAAACACAAATTTTCAGTACAAATACAATAAAGTTAACTTAGGGTATTGTGGGATAAATGTTTTTGCCTGAGACACTTAAAATCATACAAAATGTCTTCTTTACACGAAAAAAGAGTGGGAGTTGCGTACACTCGGCATCCCATTTCAAATTGACGATGACATTTAACTTAAGACTCATTACAGGCGCATGGGCTGTAGGAAAAGTCATAATGGTGTATACGCCTTTGAAATTCCCACGACAGTAAAAAGTGTCTTTCTCGTGTGTGGTAATAAACAGTATTCATGGAAGGCGCAGTAAACGGAATGTCATTTCGCTTGCGAGAACACAGCGCGTGTCCAACGTGAGACAACTTGGAATGTGTCAGAAGAACGTAAGAAAATTACGTACATACGGGAAACAAGCAAAAAACAAGTAGACTACGTCGTGTTGTGTCGGAAAGAAATAAAATCCCGACCCACACATAAGACATACAGCAAAATAGATCAAGGCTGTTCACTGTAAAACGAGCACTTTTGAAAGCCCTGCTTAAGATCTACTTGTATGCACGTTGTGTATCATTCCGCCTTATGAAAAATTAACACTTTCATGGGCATATGACTTTATTCGTGCGTCGGTCAAGTGAAACTTTGAAATTAATAGAAAAGTAAATATTTCCCAAATATGCTCTTTTCAACACTTCAATACATTAAAAAAAAATACAAAACGAAATAAATATCTCAAGTTATTACAAATGGTTACCTACCGCTTTTAATCTGATGTTAAGATATGGAACTATTTTCCATCCATCGTTACCAGCTTTACTGGGCGAATGTCACTCAATGCGCCCGTAAAAATATATGCAGGCAGGGGCAGTGACTTTCTTTCTAATTTTGAGTTCGAAGTGCTCATTTTATCGTGAACAGCCTTTAACTAGAAAGGCAAGACAGCGAACAACGCTAAAGAGCGGGGGCCATTGTTACAACAGCCGAGCCCCTGGGAGAAGATAGAGGCCAGCGGGAACTGTAAAGACGCGGGCACGAGGAAGCCAAGTATCGTTCTACCTCCAGCCACGATGGCCAGCTACAAGGATCGCCCTTACGTCCTGCGGCAGTGTTTGTGACACCAAGAAATTACGATGGCATTACCAGTTACGAAAACTTGCACCCTTTTCCCGTTTCGAGAGATCGAGGCATCAGCAAACTGTAGTATACCTCCGGTTCGTTTCTTAGCTGCTGATACTTGCCTGATGCTCTGTGTTGAATGAAAACTGCCACCACCAACTCCACACACGATCTGCTTTACACTCCTGGACTCCGGATACTTGCTCTGCAGAAACGATAAAAACAATGCCACGAAATGAATCTAATTGCGTTAAAAATTGCCTTTAACAACACAACAACACTACAGTACCTGACAATTGCGGCAGATACAAGAAACATTATTTGGCTGAAGAATTCCCATTGGTCAAAATATATCACCGACAGCCATTGTATTCCACCGCCCCTGACAATCCCAAGAACAGTGTGGAGAGGGAAGAATGTCCGTAGAACCAGATCGTCATCCCGCAGTGTCCCCTACTATATATAGGCTGGCAGAGCGAGGTTCGTCAGCGTATTGAGAAGCGATACCTCACCTCAACCCGCGACCCAGTGCATCCTAATATACTACTTATCACATTTACACCGTGTCCCTCCACACAGCTGCTCACCTCCCAACAAGGTGAACCGGGTTCAACCTCCGACCGGATCACTTCCACATTTTCGCAAGTGGGAATCGTACTGGACGATGCCGTTGGTCGGCGGATTTTCTCGGGGATCTCCGGTTTCCCCCACCCTTGCAAACCAGCGCTGCTCCATACTTACCTCATTTCACCCTCATCGTATCTCAAGACCTCGATGTTAAGAGCCGCCCAAATCTCTCCACACAACACCCTGCGCAGCGCTACGTGCTCACACTCATACAGCCAAAATGTTTACCAGAATAGCCATATGGCTCGGTGTTGGGCAACTATGGTGTCGCATTGCAAGTATACTATACACCCTGAGAAGCACTATGTGCAAATCTTGTGAAAGAATCATGAAACCAAAAAAACTGTAAATATTAATAGAAGCATAAAACTTTTGTGATAAGTGGTTTATTTAGGAAGCAACTGAACACGTCACACATTAGGGGATTTACCGAAAGATTTATTCAGAAAATGTGAAGATACCGTGAGCAGACTATGTTTTTATATTCAGTACTACTACCAATCTTACATTTTTTTAAATAAGTAAACGATAACTGCAGTCGGTTCAATTACTATGTCAGCATCAAAACTGGTGAAGAAGTCACATTAAAATATAAATAGTTATATAAACATGTTTAAAGATGCTTCTTCACTTGTTACCAACCTCATCCTCTTATCGTTTATTCATATTGATATAAGTCATCCGGCTGGAAGTAAGGATTTTTTTTATGTTTTTACTGGTGATCGCCAGGATTCAAAGTGTGGCCAGATAGGACACTTGAGAATCCAGTGCCCGCATAGAAACTGCAGGACCTGGTAGCCAGACGTGTGTACGACCAATAGCTTGTTAAGGAGACTTGAGACTGCGGTAGAGGAACTCTTAAACTCTGTAGAGACTGCGACACCTGTCTCTCGTCGACGGAGATGCCGAGAATGCTGGAACTGAGGAAAGGAGGGACTATTACAAGCGTGGTGTCCCGGAGTACCGCCTGAGACTAGTCATCGAGGAACCTCTCAAGGAAAAACTCAATTGGAACTGACAACCGCTGTAATATTATACAAATCACAGTTCCATCAAAGCAACTAGTAACATCCTATCTGAGGGAACGAAGAAAGATCGCTATATGGTGGTAAGAAGAACAAAGATACTGGAGTCGGATCGCGTAAGAAATTACCCCACAGTTAATGCAGGCGAGGAAACAAGAGAAGGCCACTTTACAGAACAGCTGCACATATGCATCTCTAGGAGAAGGAAGACAGCCAGAGGGCAGGAGCTGAGCATATCCCAGTGTCTAGTGTCTTCAAGAGGAACATTCGATGTCGTTAGAGAGTTACTGACGATACATTCAAAGAAGGACGGCTAGTGTAGTTGTATAAAAGGGAACACCGTCAGGGTAACACATCTCAGTGCCAAGGATGTTGGGAAAATCCTTACCAAATTTTGAAGCGAGTAAGTGACACTTTCTTCCAGATATGCCGCCGGTGAATCCTTGAAATAAAAGTCTAAAGTTGTACACATTGACCGACTGGTGCTCTGCGAAGGTCCGGATGATAGAGATTCTGTTCTAAATGAACTGGCTTAAGGAGGGGGCAGTAATCCGCGCTGTAGCTCGCACCAGCCGTGAGTTCCCGTTATGCGCGGTCCGGCTCTGTGTGGGTGACCCTCCCCCCCCCCTGGACAACCAGAGGCAGACTCGCTGGCTGCCTCATCGCCTCCCCTCCTCCCTCCTTGGGGCAACCAGCAAATGATTCACTGCTGTGAGATCTCGCTGGCATCATAGCCCCTCTTCCTCCCCTCTGCTAGAGAAGCCGACGAGTGTAGAGGTTGCGCAAGAATATTCTGGGCACTAGGACCCTCGGCGCAACATGGAAATTTCTGGGCGATGGTCTACAACACTATAAATACGAGACACAGCTGGACTCTCGGCAGTCTTTATGTGGAGGCCAATTAGCTGAGTGCAGTAATCGAGCGACGTGTAGAGGACGGACGACGACGGGAGATTGCGAGGTGACTGTGGACGAGGTGTTTGTAGTGTGAATAGACGAGAGGGCGTGAAACCCGACGAGTGAAGGCTATTTTGCATGAGGGCGCTCGAATAAATCTATAACTTTGCAGATTGGTGGGACCTGGGCTAAATTGAGGTGGGACTAAATAGCACGTGATACGGATTTTTTTAAAATAAATGTTGGAACTGCCAAATATGGACGCATAATCTACAAAAACTTTTGAATAGGTTTTGATACACTATGTATTGGGACTGATTTTTTATTATTTGATTTAATTTTTTCTTTGGTGTAATTGTAAATTGTATTGATTGAATTCATTAATTCTAAACTGCAAGGGATAATAATTTATGGTGGGATGTTGGTTCGAGAGAATTTAGTTTGTCATTATTGGAAATAAAATTAGGAAATTGTAATTAACTCCATTATTTAATTAATGCATCCATACCTAAACGAACTTAGTTTATCCCACTCCCTTGGAGAGTAACTGTAACAATATCATATGGATTACATAGAATTCGAACATGAAATCCCGTGGTGTGAAAGCAACCCTCAGTGAGGTCACAAAAATGGCGCACAATTTTCAGTACACGAGGTTGCCAGTTTCACTTTTCTGATAACTCGTGTACAAACTGGAGGAAGAGAGCCTATGCTCTTGTCTCTACGTAATACACTCAAGTTCACTCATCCCGATTGGCACAAAAATAAAGTAGTGCATGAACAGCCATTTTATTTTGTCCATGCAGACGCGGTCATGGCGCCGGTTGTCTTTGAGCACGAGATTCAGCCACGCTGATCAACTTAACCAGTGCTCGCATCACCGCTCTCAGCCCACGGCCGACAACCATTCCATCTGGACCGCATGCGTAATAACTCTTCCGAATCATCCCCACAACCACTCCCGGTGCCTTTCCGTGGAGCGGACTTGCAGGCAGGGTGGTGGGAGTGAAGTACTCCTGCCCGCACACAATTTCCAGGCTAGATCCGGGCAGGAGATGGGGGGATGGGACCAGCGCGAATGCATAATTTATGTAATTTAGGGGTTGGCGTAAAGGGACGAGTCAACGAGGTTAAGGGGGGGAGCAGGCCACGGGTATGTGGCCGTGCGGGCGAAGGGCCGGGAAGGGAAAGGAGGAAGTTTCGGGGGGTAGCCAACGTACCCCCTGTGTGCGACCGCGAGGCAGCACGATCGTGAATTAGGCATGGTCCAGGTTCGCAGCATCCACAGCGGACCTTCTGGGCAGAGTGCAACCCCCTTCAGCAACCCTCCGTGACCGGCCCGTCATCACGGTGTCTTTGAATAATGGCTTGCTAATGAAGGACTACCCTCGTATCGGCTGGCAAGAGAAGGTTGGGATGGTCGGGAGGTCGACGTGCTACCCCTCAGAGAAAACGGTCGCGCATCAAAGTTTCAGGTTACAGTTGCATGCGTTAATAACCCCGCGACCTCACTCCATGCAATTTGTGGGAGGAGTAGGGGATGGGGCCATTACCAGGGGAACGCCAGTTCGTTACATGTTTAAACACGTGTTTCTCTTCCTCCGCAGCAGCATGCAAGAGTGGATCCTTCTTCTTCCTCGCACATACACACTTCAGTCTTGTATGACCTAGAATTCTGTATTGGTTAAATGTACACGGAATTTTCACCGCTACATCAGTAAAGGATTTTTGTTTCTTTCAAAAGTACTTTTTTTTTTCTACCAGTTAACCGGAGGGGCAGGGGTTAAAAATAATTCTAAACACACTCAGTTTCATTACTGAACCATATGTAAAAAAAATTTTCTCGGCATCCAATCTTATGACCTACTAAGCCAATTACTTAATAGTTTATCTGCATATTGGGAGTATAGAGGCCTTCATAAACGTAGATCGTGAAGTGTTCTTTGAATTCAAGGGGTCACGGTGGTTTAGTGGTTAGACTACTCTACTCCCACATAGGCGAAACGGCCGGGTTCGATTCCCGGTGAAGTGGCTTCCGGATTTTTGCGTGTGAGAATCGTGTCGGATGATGCCACTAGTCGGCGAGTTTTCTCGAGGATATCCAGTTTCCCCCGCCCTTTCATTCCGGCACAGCTCAGTAACTTCATCGACTCTCAAGAGTTCACTGTTAAGAACCGTCCAAATCTCTGCATTTACTCACTCACTCTTTGAATGCATGTTGCAAAGGAATTAAATGACTGAACAAATTTTTACTGTCTATTGGTCTTAGTTCCTGAAGTCGCAACTGTCACTTTGCACATGTAACATTTACTATGATCAGGTTTGAGGTCGTCTTGAGAAAGTGATTACTTTCCCATGATCTCAAAAATATTACATATAAAGTATCAAATAACATTCCAAAATATTTGTTTTGCATTGACGAGCATAATTGCAAGTACGAGAACAATAGTGCAGAAGAAATATTATCATCGCCTTAGTAACTACAGACGCTAGTCAGCAATAACGCACTTTGAAGCAGTAAATTTAATGCCGAAACTGGTGTTGTCATTCTAAAGGTGAATCGTGAAACCAACAAGTATTTCGCAAGGGAGCTGAATTTTGTATAATAAACGCAATGAGGCCTAGACGGTCACCGAGCGAAGTTGCGCAATGGTTGACTTCCGGAACTCGCGTTTGAAAGGATCTGTTTTCGAATCTCGATTCGACCATCCTCAATTCGGTTTTCCATGGTTTCTCGAAATCACCCCAGGCAAATGCCGGGATGGTTCCCATCCACAGGCGATGACCGATTCCTCCGCCACACTCTTCTCCTTTGAACAATTTTCTCCGTCTCTAATTGCCTTGCTGTCGATGAGACTTTGAACCAGACCTACCGACCTACCTGAACGGTCATGTATCAATGGTCAATACGGGAGCGAGGATAACTACTTCGCCATAGCATGACTACAAGGCATAGGAGCACGAAATAAAAAAAATACACGGGACTAGAGAAGAATGTGCAAGTTCGATTAGTGACGATCATACCTAAGGAAATAATAGTTCAGACGAAAATAATTGAACTCATACACCTGCCACAGACTAAAATCAGATAAGGGAGATTAGCTTTATCAAAGAACCAATCCAGGGATGAACTGCTCCCCAGTGTGAACAGTTGAGCTATACCCAATATTCAGAGTTATTCAAATATCTTCCGAATAGCTCAAGGTATCGCAATTTCTATTTCAAATTCGTAAATAGCTCTTTGGGGCTCATAAGACACCGTCTATGTATTTTCAGAGATATAGTTAATTACTAAGATATCGTTATAAATTTTGGTTTTTAAATTGGATTATAACTATTTATCCTAATTAAGCGGCGATCTCAGTGAAGTGGTTACTTTGAAAACCCGGCAAGCACTTTTTGAGATATAAGGGGTTGTTCATAGGTGTGTACGTCCATTTGATTATAGCTGTGGCGGGGTAGGTTGCATCATCCAGTGGGGTGCTCCTACACAGATGACGCACGCGCTGGTGATACAGTAACACAGATATCGAACGCGAAAGGTTTTTAGTTAGTGTTGGTGTAAATGTTACAGACAAATAAAACGTGTGTTTAATTCAATATTCTTTACTTTATTACAGTTAATTCCCCAAGAAATCGTGTCTGTTTCACAGTCCACACCAATGCACCATCTCACAGCGGATGACTTAACCTACCCCATCACAGCTACAGTAAAATGCATATATCTATGAAAACCCTCCTATATCTCAAAAAGTGTTCATTGTATTGTCAAAATAACTTCACTGAACTCGCCGGTTAATGAAATGTTATGCTATTGGGGGAAATGAGTATATTCTCTTTTAAAAATTCGAAGTAGACATCGTTATCTCAGTGATTAATTACTAGGGGCATGCAAAATTCGCGTTATTGTTGGGAACCAGGCTAAACTCTACAGCACTGTACACACTCGAGCCAGCGTCGTTTCACCGTGGGCTGCTGTATAGCTGTGGAGCGACACCCTTTCTGACTGAACTGCATGCGATTGGAGTAGCACACATTTATAAAACGTTCATTTATAGGTGCAGAGTTATCCAGGGCGTCTCAAATAAAGTATGGTCCAATGACAAACATGTTGCCAAGGTACGCGTGTTTGAAGTTTAACTTGTCCTAAAATAATAACGCGAATTTTGCAGGTCTCTATTAATTACATCTCGGAATAGATATAGACGGTGTCTTATGAACCCCGTAGTGCGATTTACGAACTAAAAATCGATCTTTCGATTCCTTCAGCGGTTTGGAAGATATTTGTGGTGAACATCTTAGCTGAATAACTCTATATAATTAGTGGTGTGTGGTGAAGAGTTGCAAGGTAAGCTGGTGCTTGCTCAGTGCTGTACACACTCGGCGCACGCAGCAGGAACCAGTAACCAGAGTGGGGCCTGGAGAAACTGGAATGTATTGCGGCCACTCACGAGAGAGAGCTGCGAGACACCCATTTCGCAGGTGCTGTGACGTCAACTACAATATTTCGTTCAAATGGCCGATGTGTAAACTAGCAAACGATTAGGTATAGCTAGGGATATGAAAATTTCGCGAGTTCAATAATCTGTAGGCTAGACTCCACAGTCCTGTGTACACTCGAGCCTCAGATGTTTGTTCATTGGCTGCTGCGTCAGAGAGTAGCCAGTGTTACTCTATACCTGGCAGTATGGCACTCGCTACTCGTTTCCTTGCAAGTCTGTTAGTGGCTGAGAGTCGTCCAGGGCATGTATAATGAATTGTGATCCAATTGCAAAGTCAACTTTAGTGTACACGCGTTTGAAGTCTATCTTGCTCTGAAATGAATTCGGGAAATTTTCCTAACCCTAGGTATAGCATAGAGCAAAACACAGTTTACCTTGCAACAGTTCGCCACACGCCATTACTATATATATATATATATATATATATATATATATATATATATATATATATATATATATATATATATATATATCGTCTAAATTACATCGAAATTTAACTTGTTTCGTATGTAACCAGAAGGCAATACTGATTACCAAGTTACATGGCTCGCATCTCACGCGCTATAAGTATGAAAGTAACATGCAATCCATCCGCTAGAATGAGCCCTATGAAAGTCACCCGTGAAAAAGTAACCGTAAAAATATTTATCAAATCCTTTTTTTTTTATAAACGAGCTTTAACGCTGCAAATTAATTCCCGCGTACTCTAGATGGCAGTTTCAAAATATAAATTTTATTTTCGTATCACTAACCTGGAGTATATTCCCGTGTTAAAAGAGTCGTCCATATTTTAGGAAGGGTTTAATGTAACCTCACTAGAAATGGCGACATCCCGGAGAAATGAAGTAATTTATATAGAATTACTCTGAAGATCCTTAATTCCAGGGGTGAGTGTTACAACCTCGATTATGTTTGTTCTCCACCGTAAGTACTCGTGACGCTCACAGCTTTAAATTCAAAGGTAAATAACATTCATACAGTGAAACCACAGCGGTAAAACATCAATTGTTTCATGAACTAAGCAATGTTTTTGAGGTCTGGTTTGAATTTGGCATCGCAAAATTTTTCACAGAATAACTAAAAGTGAAAATGTTTTTATAGTAACTCACTTAAATTGCAGACTCTAACTCATTCACACTTAGCCTGGCTGTAAATTCAGGCAGACAAGTGAAAAACTGGCGGGTGTATATCGAACTCCCAATAGTTTGGAAACTAATTATAGATAAATTTTACCCTTCGACAGGATGAAAAGTGAGGAAGGGTAATTAAAACCCCACACAGGTAATGTAGAAAGTGGATAATTGGTTAGTGTTACTAGATGTCTGTGATTCGTCCCAAGGCAATGTTGATTTCCTATAAGGCGGGAGGTTACACAACGTACATACAAGTAGATCTTAATCAGGGCTTTCAAAAGTGATCATTTTACCGTGAATAGCCTATAAATGTTTATATTATTTTATAAACCATGGAAATTATGTTCAGATAATCTTTTTTAATTTATCATTTACATTAATTTGTTTATGTTAAGAAGTGAGTGTAGATATTAACATTTTTTGGCTTGTAAAACAAGTGTAAACACACAAGTATATTCTCCTGGCACTTAGCTAACATATTTCATGTTGACAGATAATCTGTACATTATTTCTCATTACTAATTAAACATTTGAAATTCGCGTGGTATAAAAACAAATAAATTTATAAAACTACTTTTTCAACACATTATTTAGACTAATGTATAAGCTTAAAAATGTAGTGTTCTGTTCCCCAACATAGATGATTAGCGGTACTAATGAATTTGGATTCACACCATTTTAATGAAATGTCTACCGTTTACAGCATGAAATTCCCTTTTTATCGTTATGGCGTGTGCTAACCCAATAAGTGGCATTGTTTATATTGGTACTAGAGGGTGCCTAACATAATATAAATTAGTATTCCTTTTTTTTTTAGTTTCCTTTGTGCATAAAACAATATTTGCAACTCAATGTATAGCGTGCAGCTTGTCTTATATTGTAATTGCTTCTCTCACTTGCAGCAAAGGCGGTGTAAGGCGTCTACGATGACGCTAGCGTCTGTGCTGCGGAGGTCAAATTTAATGTACGTGCAGGGTACTACCTAACATGAAAACATAAAACTTACACAAAATAGCATTTTCGCGCCAAACGTTTGGAGTAAACCACAAAATGGTGAGGAAAAAAATCTTTGTTCGTGGTGACCAGATCATCGCACGAGACCCCACGGCACGAGTTCGCGCGGTGTTGTCTAAACGTTTATAAAAGCTGTTCGCGGTAATCTGAGCACTTTTGAAAGCCCTGCTTGATATCTACTTGTATGCACATTGTTTATTCTTCCGCCTTATGCAAGATTAACATTGTTATGGACCTCATCACTTTATTCATGCGTCGGTCAAGTGAAACTGTGAAATTATTAGAAAAGTAAATACTATACAAATCTTCTCATTTTTACACTTCGATGCATTAAAAAAAAAAAAAAAAAGGCAAAAGAAATTATTAGATTTATCAGAAATGGTTACCTAAATCTTTTTATTCTACGTTAAGATACGGAACTACTTCCATTCCATCGTTACCAATTTTACTAGGCGCATGTCGCTCAGGGTGCCCGTTAAAATATATGCAGGAAGGGGCAATGACTTTTTTCAAAGGTTGATTTCAAAAGTGCTCACTTTATCGTGAACAACCTATAAAAGCTGTTCACGATAAACTGGGCACTTTTGAAAGCCCTGCTTAAGATCTACTTATACGCACATTGTGTATCCTTCCACCGTATGTAAAACTAACTTTCCGTGGGTCTGACAACTTTATTCATGCTCCATCCGAGTGAAACTGCGAGATTATTAAAAATAGTACATATTTTACGAAGTTGCTAATACATGCACTTAAAAGCATTTAAAAAAAATACAGAAAGCATGAGAAATCATTTCAATACTTACAAACATTTACCTTGCACTTTAAGTCACCAGGGTGCCGCGGTGGTGCAGTGGTTAGACTACTCCCCTCCCACAAAGGCGAATGTGTTTCGATGGGGTCGCTCCCGGATTTTCGCATGTGGGAATCCTGCCGGACGATGGCGCTGGTCGGCGCGTTTTTCTTTGGGATCTCCGGTTTTCCCACCGCACTTGCGATCCAGCGCTGCTCCATACAAGCCTCACCTCATCCTCATCGGCTCCACTCCGTTCTTATCACATAGGCTCAAGAGATTCCCACGGGACTCACCAGTGTATGACAGCCCCTGGGGTTTGTCACAGCTGCCGAGTTTCACTCTGCCGTCAAATGGATCCACGAAGTTTACGCGTTTATTCTTGGCCTTGGCACTTCTGTAATGCGGGTATTACACGATACCTGCTGCCGCGCTTGGTTCTTGTACAAACTTCTACAAGGCCTGGTACGGGAGCCGGTATACCAGGTGCTATGCAGGCTGGTATGGAATATTTATGTTAACACGACAACAGTTGGCGTACCGGCACAGAGCATAGTCGTTGTGCACGCAAATTGAGTAGGAGGTAAAAAGTAAATATGATTCCACTCAGCGAAAGTTGTTAGGTGCTGCAGCTTGTCGCTTGTGACGATAGCCGCGGTGTTTTAAGTAGTTGAGTGAAGTGGAGAGAATTTGGGCTGATCATAACATCGAGTTTTGAATTGAAGAGGCATGGGTGTTTACTGTAATTTTCACATAAAGTGTTCATATCTTCAGTTGACCACAATTTCGCCGCTATTTCTAAACACGCGAAATATTTACTGTAGTGTTGTGGTTTCGCGGAGTGTCGCGTGGAGCGCTGTACGCATTTGAACTGCAACGTGATTGGTCAGGTACGAAAGCCGGCGTGGAACATGCCACGGAAAATAGGACAGGTCCAATTACCAAACCTGGGACGAAATCTGGCCGTGCACAGACGATAAAATGCCATGACGGGTGCCGTACAGGCCGGTATAACGGCAGCTATGATAGAGCTTTTGCGAAATCTGGTACGGTGTAATATTGTCATTAGAGAGCGCGCTCGGAATCCTAAGACCGCAAAGGCAAAAGCCAAGTACGAGGGTAACGAAGGTCTCCACGTCACGCAGACAAACCAGAGCCGGGCGAGATACGCCAATAGCATTCGTGTCTCCTTTTCAGCGAGTAGGGGCACTAGCTAGTTTCCCCTGCACCATCTTCGCCAACCTCCCGTGACAGCAAACCTGCCCGAACATCCTTGCCCACCCACGGCAAACCCTTTTCCCGGAATCCCGCCAGGGCCCATAAATCCGACCCAGATCCCCTGTACCAGATAAGAGGAACCTCTCTTGCTAATCTGCCCCCCCCCCCCCGGGTGTCTCTCGCAGTAGACTCCTCCCCGCCCTCTTACCAACACCCCACAGTGGGTGTATCTCAACTGTCGCCACGGCGAGAGGCATCTACACTCCCACGTCCCTTACTCCTGCCGTCTTGCGTGTCCTGGCGAATCACCGTTCTACCCCTTTCCTTAAGGGGGTATAGTATCCACTCCATCTTACGAATTTTCTTACAAATCTTCGTAATGAAAATGTATGACCAGAAATAAAAAATCAAAGCTAGACATGACATGAACAACTACTTAGAGATTTTTTTTTAATTTGTAGGGTTTCAAATATACCTGTATTTTCCCACGTGGGACTGAAATTATTAAATAATTAAATAATGTTTGATTACGGTTACAGATGTGACACTAATCATGTAAGAAAAATAAGTGGGATTTAAAAATAACTCTTAAAATGTTTCCCATGTCACTACTAGCTTGGTTTTTAAATACTGACCCCGAAAATTAAGTTAATAAGGAGACTAGGTAAATCCAAGACAGCAAGGATACTTCCCCCTCAACATCAGTCTAGCGCCCACAGCTGACGGCAGATTTCGTTCCCGTGGAAGTCTTCCCGTGACGACAACCGCCGCCTTGTCTTTTGGTCCCGTGTGGCAAGAAAATAACCTAAACATTTGATTTGAGGGTCATATTTGGGCACCATTTTGGATTCATACACTTTATGCCAATACTTTTATTTGGGATAAGTTTTTCAAAACGTCGCTTTGTTACATTTTAGAATGTAAATTGAGTTATATTTTAGAGGTAATTATATTTTGACTTCTTATACCACTGTCATTTATATGAAGTTCTCAGAAGTTATTCAATATGTCTTGCACAATAATAAAATTAAATAATAAATGCTGAATACATTTTGTGAATCAACAATTGGTAACACAACAATAATTTGTATTTATGCTAAGGGGCATAAATTCAAATTATTGTTGTGTTACCAATTGTTTATTTTTCGTATAAATATATGTGTCCAATAACTTAAATATTGTTACCTAGCCAATAAGCTGCGCTTACTGTAGAAGGATTTTGGGCTTTAAAACGCTCATACCTAAGTTATAACTTTTTAAAACCGTAAATAATCTTCATTCTACTGAAATGCCCTAGTAACTTCCATAATGGTGAAACATTTTATGATACTTAGCTGCACGGCATTCGTTATTATGAATATTTTGTAGCTATTTACTTTATTTTTGAACAGTTATGAAGTCACTGACTGCTCCATAAAAATACCAATGTCAGTCTAGCATAATAAACGTAAGAAATGAGAAACAGGCTCAAAATGAAACCCATAACGAGCTAAAGAAATGGATAAATTATGCGATATTTAATCACCGATTTGTGTCACTGTCGTTTTCGAGACAGAACTTATGACTCGTAGACCATTTTTCAATATATTTTATTTTTTATTTCGGGAAGAATGCCTTTTTTTCAGAAGCGTGTCATGTAAAGAAACACACGTATTATGATGGAGGAAAATCGTACATGAAAATATTTCATATGCATGCATCCATGCGATATCATTAGCGCATTATTTAAAGTTATACAGCGGGTATCCTTTTAACACAAAATTGAATATTGTTGTAGTAATATATTAACATATTCTATGAAATTAAATAAATAATTTTGTAATGACAAAAATAAATAAAATTCCATTACTCTCCATTTCCGGTTTCACACGGTTTTTTTCAGGTTGTATTTTTCCAACACCAGTGAGAAAATCCCGTGTTTAATTGTCTTATTTGTAATTTTATGTCACTCTTAAGTGCCAAATCAAGCAGAGATACATTCATCATTTTCATAAAATTTATAAAAAACCAATCCGTAGCAACTTATTTTCGTGTCCGTGTAAATATCAGAACTGTAATTTTTTTCGATACAAACTAAGAAAATCGAAATAAATTGCAACTCGTTTTCTTTACATTTTGAATGCTGCTGAAGTAATGTTCCGTTACCTGAATCCAACCGAGTTGTATGGACTTTTGCTGCGATATTGATGCATCCACATTATTTACAGACCCAATCGAAGAAATATTACTTCGCCAGTAGCTTGCATACATTCTCTGCAACGTAAGATATCGGCGACACTTAAAAGTTAAAATTACCCAATTCAACAGGTTGGATTGTATATTATTGTAAGCAGAAAAAAAACTTGATTGGGACACTCTCAAATGGACATTATGTTGGCAGAGAGTCGGTATAGCAGGCCAACTTTACCCAGGCGTTATTATCACCTGGATGCCTGAATGGCAGCACGTGTCAAAGCAACTTGGCAGCCCGCTGACACCCGCGACAACAGTATAACACTGTTTACAACCCTCGGCTGGCCACAATACATTAGGTAAACACTAATCCCCGAAAGTATTGCCATATTCACTTTCTCGCCAGACAGCGTCCCTTGGTAGAATAACAATTTTACGATCAAGTGTCACCCCCTCGCAAAGAAAATAGCTGTTCAAGCGTAGCCAAAAATTACGCACCGAGCCAGAGTCCTCAGCGCCAGCAGGGGAGTTAATACTCAAAACAGTGATTCAAGGTGCGCCGGCTGTTTTTTTTTTTTTGTATGTGGTGACCGCGAAGCGGTCACGCATCAGCGAAGCTTGGAGTTTCCCCAGAAATGATTGTCAAGTGTAGTAATTTCATGTTCTGTGTGATTAGTAGAGTGGAATTGTACCACTTTCCGAGAAAAAAAAAATTATATTTCAGAAAAACACCAATTCTGAACATCCCTTTTCTTTCCGTGCGGCATCCCACTGTGCCGAAATCTCACAAATGATATAATGATGTACTTAGTACGTTCTTTTCCTGTCTCGATCACGAAGGTAGGATACCTTTCCTACCTGGAGGTAAAATCCGCCTGGGGGTAAAATTCGCTGGTTGCACCGGTAAAGTTGGTAACTGTGTTCGGTATTACGTAAACCAAACTTTCGTGAATGGGAACACAGAGACGAACAGAACTCATGGTAGTGCAGTCGTGAATATAAGCGACTTACTTCTAGACTGTCTTATTATCATAAATTTTGTACCATACATCCTCGAAGTGTTAGGAGTTCTTTCACCCAATACAGACAGTTCGTTTAACTTTGTACGCACGACTGCTGTGAGTTTTGCTATAAAAATCAATACAGTATACACCAGTTTATTGCCATTAGTGCAAAGAGGTAACGAGGAATTTAATGGGTTCACTAGGTCTCCATTAGCACTCCTTCATTCGTAGCCACGAACGCGCTCAACAGCCTGAGGCAGAAAATCCTTTTAACACATTTGAAGAGAGGTACACTCGATCATGCCAATAATTTGAAAGTGATGGAATTACAACTCTACTAGTAAAAACTGCCTTTATTGAAACGCAGAGCCGATTTCACGATGTCTGGTTTTTCTGTTTACTTAATGTTTTATTTAATATTAAATGGTGATTAGCATAGTTTCATTTCCCTCAGGATATAAATAACCAACTGTAAGTTCTCTTGCAACTGACAGTTATCTTAAGCTCAAGAATAAGTTCCGACTACAGGCAATTAAAAATATAATGTAAATTCTTGTCTGATGTGAGCTTTCTAACTATTGTGATTTTAGCAGGTGGTTTCAATTCGTTACGTAAAAATGAAGATGATGAAGTCTTTTCAACCAAATTTCTGCGACGACTGTACCTACCAGTATAGCAGTGCGTCCTACCACTGGTTAGTATTTAATTATACAGTCTGGAAGTGATAAGAAAAGACATACAAATTACACAACATCTTCCCACGTCAAATTCATTTCACAAACAGACGACTATCTAATAGCAGCCAGTCTTTACAATCACTTATCTAATAGCTAATCTCTAAAAGCAAAACCTGTGTATATAAACGATACTATAAACTGACGTTCAATTAATTCGATTTATCGTGTGTTCAAATGACCAACACTTTAAACGGTGAAATCGGCCTTGCGTTATTTAAGTGACTAAAGCATTAGGGCTCTGCAAATTATTGCCGTGTAAAGCACGTTTAAAAAACGCCTCAAGAACTGATGAGGATGAAACTAGGTGAGAATGGAGCAGCGCCAGAATGAAATGGCAGGGAAAACGGCAGATCCCCTAGAAAACCCACCGACCAGCGGCATCTTGCGGCTTGATTCCCACTTGCGAAAATCCGGAGTGACCCGGCCGTGGATTGAACCCGGTTCCCCTGGGTGGGAGGCGGGCAGACTAACCGCTCAGCCACCACGGTCCCGGTTAATGAGGAAAGATGAAGATAAATAAATCGAAAAAATATCCTTTGGAAACTCCGCATAGAGTACCCAGGAATACAGAGGTGAAATCGTGACGCAAACTTTAGACTACAACCATACACATTCACTAGCAAAATGGCCTCACCGGTTCGCCATATGCCAGAAAGTTGTTCTCCAACCAAATACTGGTGACAAATTAGCAATATCCAATTGAACTCCAGGCCCGTTTCCGCAGATCTACGCAGCCAATGAGCGACCGAGTTCACCTACAGCAAATGAAATGCTACGCCACCATTTCGCTTGTGTACACTTATAGGCTGTTCACGATAAAGTAAGCACTTTTTAAATCAACCTTAGAGAAAAAAAACTGCTCCTGCCTGCATATATTTTAAAGGGCGCCCTGAGTGACATGCGCCCAATAAAGTTGGTAACGATGGACGGGAAGTAGTTCAGTATCTTATCGTCAAATAAGAAGTGTTAGGAAATCATTTGTGTTAACTTCAATTATTTCTATAGCTTTCTGTCTTTTTTTAATACATCGAAGTGTGACAATGAGTAAATTAGTAAAATATTTTATTTTCTAATAATTTCACAATTTCACCTGACCGACGCATGAAGAAAGTGATGAATATCGCGGCAATGTTAATTTTGCATAAGGCGGAAGAATACATAACGCGCATTCAAGTAGATCCTAAGCAGAGCTTTCAAAAGCGCTCATCTTACCGTGAACAGCCTATACCTATTCTGTGGCCCTGTGAGGGGGCCGCGGTTGTGTGGTGGTCAGATTGCAAGCCTTCCACCAAGGCGAAACGTGTTCAATTCCCGGCGGGTCACTCCCAGATTTTCGCCTGTGGGAATCGTGCCGGACGAGGCCGCTGGTTCGGCGGGTTTTCTGGGGGATCTCCCGTTTTCCCCCGCCCTCGCAATCCAAAGGCTGCTCCATATATACTTTCCTCTTTTCAGCCTCAACGGCTCTCAAGACATCGATGTTAAGAGCATTCTCCAATCCACTCCACTTAAGCACATGTAATATCAACATTGCCTCGCTCTGATTACTTTACTCATAAGACGGTCAAGGAAAATGTGAAAATATTAGAAAGAAAGTATTGTACAAATTTGCTTTTTCCTAAAGTTATATGCATTAAAAAAATACAGGAAACAAAGCAATCACATCAGTATGAACAAATATTTCACTAACACTTTGAATTCAGAGTTAATAAATTTAACTTCTTCAACCTCCATCGGAACCAATCTTACTGGACGCGGACACTTCGTGTGTCCTTTAATATAAAAGTGAAGCGTAGCCAAAACAGTGATTATTACTTACGCCTTTAAATTTTTAATTTTAGAAATGTATTTTATTTTATAAAATTATTTATATTTTTATCGACTCCTCATTTTGCGGCTGAGTTTTGAATATCTCAGCTTCATTGAGGAGTTACGTCAACCGCAATTTAGAACAAGCTCTTTTTAGGGAAAAACGGGAAATTTCGAGGGAAAAACGAAAAGTCTGTAGGGAAAAAAGGGGAATTTTAAGGCATTTTTGGGTAAAACATACGATTTGTGCGAAAACGAGAGATTTTTGGAGAAATCACAGATATTTTTTAATAAAAAAATTTAAAGACATAAGTATTAAGTGTTATATATCACCGGACTCATCTTTTCAAGACGCATACGATCGTGATGTCATACCATCATTCTGTCTCGTATTTTCATGCTCTATAATTCCATGCTCTCTCACTCTCTTTCTCTTTAATTTCTCTTTCATTCTCTCATTCTATCTCCGTCTCTCTTGCCTCCCTCATTTAATATCTTGCTTTCAATTCAAATTTTATTTTCGAAAGTGCTCAGCTACACTTTAAAAAAAATTTATGTACTTTTACAAGAAAAATCCTTGAAAACCCAGTTGCAAAGGAAATCCTTTGTAAAACTACAAAGAGTTTTCTTGTAAAATCTGCAAAACATTTCTTTGTAATATTACAAGTATTTGTATTACTTGTATTACTATTCACATTATTGAGAAGTATACATGAAAATACTTTTTTCTTCTTAAAAACCAAATGTGATGAATTAGTAACATACAACAACATGCAAAAAGTATTTCAAAATATAATTTACAAAAAAATTACACTTTGCTAGCACGGGGATAAGAATTCACACCACTTGTTAAACTAGCCCGCACCTTTAACCATTAGACCAACTTGAATTCTGACTATAGCACTTATATTCACTATACATAAGTAGGTGGAAGTTCATGTAAATAATATTGAAGTTATATGGTTCAGAAGAATAGGTACAATTATTTCCTTTTTAAGAGTTCTGTTGTTAAGTTAATAAGATATTTGGACGCATCTTAACAACGGGGTATTAAGAGTCGCTTTAAGAGTTCTGTGTAGCTAGGAAACACTAAATAATTAATAATACGGTCACGTGAGTAGTGGTATATAGGTCCTCCGAGGCCACAAGGATCGGGGAGAGGTGCGATGTGCCAAGGTTACCGGCTGCCATGTTGGAATTTTTTCCCGTTTTTTCTCCAAAAATCTCTCGTTTTCGCACAAATCGTATGTTTTACCCAAAAATGCCTTAAAATTCCCCTTTTTTCCCTACAGACTTTTCGTTTTTCCCTCGAAATTTCCCGTTTTTCCCTAAAAAGAGCTTGTTCTAAATTGCGGTTGACGTAACTCCTCAATGAAGCTGAGATATTCAAAACTCAGCCGCAAAATGAGGAGTCGATAAAAATATAAATAATTTTATAAAATAAAATACATTTCTAAAATTAAAAATTTAAAGGCGTAAGTAATAAATGTTATGCATCACGGGACTCGTCTTTCAAGGTGCATGCGAAAGCTATATCATAATAAAATTATTTTAATAATTTTTTTTAATTTTAAATAAATTTTTTTATTAAAAAATTTAAAGACATAAGTATTAAGTGTTATATATCACCGGACTCATCTTTTCAAGACGCATACGATCGTGATGTCATACCATCATTCTGTCTCGTATTTTCATGCTCTATAATTCCATCTCTCTCACTCTCTTTCTCTTTAATTCTCTCTTTCTTCTCCTCATTTATCTCTCTGCTTTCAATTCAACCTTTCTCCGTTCTTCTCATTCAACCTTTCTCCGTCTCTTTCCTTTCTCTCTCTTGACTCTCTTTCGTTTTTGTGCTTGAGAAGACAGTACAATGTGTAAATTAACGAGGTTTTGAGAGCCGACGAGGGTGAAGTGAGGTGACAAGGGAGCAGCACTGGAATGCCGCTCTGTTATTCCGGTCACGCGACCGCAATTTTGGATTCCAATTTTTTTTTAAATCGCAGAAAAAATAACAAATTTCTTGAAAAATTCACTTTTTTTTTTTTTTTAGAAAATTTTAAAATCACAGAAAAAATTATAAGACCTTAGCTTCGCCGTCAATAATGCTTGGGTCGACCATAGCTTCATCTTCGACGAAGCTGAAGACGACTAACCATGTCTTCAGCCACTAAAGTATTATAGTTTTTTTTTTTGTGATTCAAAAATTTTCTAAAAAAATGCGATTTTTCTAAAAAAATTTTATTCTTTCTGCGATTTTTTAAAAACTTGGAATCCAATATGGCGGTCCCATGACCTGAATGACAGAGCGTCATTCCAGCGCTGCTCCATTCTCACCTAACTCCAGCCTCATCGGCTCTCAAAATCTCTTTAACTTACACATTATACTGCCCTCTCTAGCAAAAAATTTAATTCAAGTTCTTACGTACATGACTACAGAGTGTAGTGGTTAGGTTAGGTGAAGTGAAGTTAGGTTAAATGGATGGTGAGAGAAATAAAATTAATATACTCATAGTTCTTACAAGATGATTAGGTTTTCGTAGTTCGGGTTTTCTCAGCGTGCTCTCATACTGGGAAGATTAAATGTGAATACGATAAAGCCCTCACCTGCGTCTTATCCACGAGACCATTTTTCTCCCTCTTTGTTTGTCAACGACCTGTGATAGTTTGGTAGAGAGACAATGCTCTCTGCAGGGGAGTTGTATACAGAATGCTTCTGGGTTTTAGAACAAATATCGTTATATATATGCGAACACCCTTTAGTCGTGACCTAGGTGTCATGTTGAGGGGACGTGTTCTCTCTCGATATCTTATGCATACTTGGTAAATTATCAATGTCTATATAATTATATATGTGCATATGTGCATACTTGTATAATTGTTGGTAACTTTGCATTGGGTTAGCGCTTGTCTAGTGATAATTATGTTTACAGATGTGCAAGTGTGCAAGTGCGTACCTGTGTATTTAGTAAATAATCATTAACTACTTTTTACATGCGAATAGGCAAATGCGAGTGCATTATTAATTAATCGCATTAAATAAATTTCTATGCTTTTTATAGTAGCCTTGGAATCCCATATGACAGTTGAATGCAGGTGCGTAATTATAGCTCACGAGAGTAATGGACCAATGAAAAGCAATGAGTGGGGTGGGTTTCACATGTATAATTGGTCGAACGGAGGTATGAGTGTAACAAATGTCTGTATTGGAGCTCCTGCGAATAAATGGTCGAACGATGTTTTTTGGAAGTTTTTCGAGTAAACAGTCAATGGGAAAACATTGGTTGGGGCAAACTATCCTTTGGTATATGTCAGCAGGTTTTGTCGGGAGGTGTTTTTCATATGATGATGATGAAGATGATGATGATGATGATGAGGAGGAGGAGGAGGAGGAGGAGGAGGAGGAGGAGGAGGAGGATGATGATGTGTAAATAGTCTTATTGTGCAAATATCTTGTAAGTAATTTCAACGGTAAGCAAACTCTGTATTTCCAAAAACCAAATCCAAAAATATATTAAGTGCCCTGTTCGGGCGTCTAAAACAAAACAATTGCATTAAGTGCTCTGCCCGGTAGTCGAAAACAAAAATAAATTTCCAATGTTCTGCCTCGGAATCGAACCTGGTATGCTCAAAAGTTTCCCATGTACAAAAAATATTAAGTGTTCTGTTCAAGAGTCGGAGGAAATATCGATCCGCTCACTAGTCGTTAGTGCTTCCGTCATGTTGGGTCACCATCCTACGATGATGTGAGATCTCTTGTGGTTCCATAGGTGTTAGGTGAAAGTGTGCATCTTCCTGTCTGTGTGTAAGTGTATTACATCTCTCCACTCCCGGTCACTTGTGATGCATATGGACTACCACGCCAGTCTGTATCTGTAGCTGTTGAACTGTTAACATGTGTGTGTGTACGTGTGTGTGTGTGTGTGTGAGAGAGAGAGAGATTGCGTAACAGTTAAGTTTCTCTCCGAAGAGTCTACATGTGTGTGTGATTGTGTATTTCAGTGAATTTCCAGGAATTTTTAAAAATATTAACTGACTTGCCTGGGCATCGAACCCATTATTTCCAATGATTTCATTATGTGTTCTGTCTAGAGATCGAGTCCGATACTTATGCGTATTTGTTAAGTGTGTAGTGGACGATTACGTAGTTCTTCGTGTACTGTTATTATGTCATTTCCATTGCAACTCATGTTGAGAAGACGTGTGTGAGTTTTGTATTGGGCTGGTGATTATGTAATTAAATAATAATAATAATTAATATATTTAAAATAAATTTGATTCACTTTGATATAGGTCAGCAGGCGACTGACTGTTGTGTTGAGTGGACGTGTCTATGTATGTGCGTATTGTAAGTGCATAGTTTTTGGCGAATGTGTAATGAAATAATAATAATAATCACATTTGTATTATTCTTGGCCAGTTGATGACTGGTTGTCGAGGAGAGTGTATTTGTGTGAGTTGTGTGATGGGCTGGTGCTTGCGTAATGAAATAATGACAATAAAAATAATAATAAAATTTGTAACAGTCTTTGGCATTTAAAGTTTGGCTGTTGCGATAAGAGGATGTTTACAAATGTGTAGTTGTCAGTTGTATACTGGCTCAGTGGGGTGGGATAGTATAAATAGTTTACGTGTTTAGGTAAACCAGACTATTAGCAATCGATAAAGGTTGGGAACATGGAGAGATGAGATGTTAGTTTGTGTGTGTGTGTGCACGCACGCGCGTTTGTATGCATGCGTATTCGTGTGTATGCATGGATGTATGGGTGTGTATCTGTGTGTGTGCGTGGGCGTTGTATTTGTGTGTGTGTGGGTTTTAATGTATGAGTGCATGCATGATAGTGTATGTGTGTATGTGCGACAATTCGGAATTTTTTTCGATTTTTTGTGAATTTTTGGATTTTTATATCTATAAATAAATAATTACATGATTTCGTCATCAGTGCAGTGGAGTTGTAGCGAGTGTATCACGTTAGCTGGGCGAGGGAAGTTGGCGAGGTCACATCTACAGAACGGCTCTCGTAAGTATATTGCATCAGAAGTATATGTGTTAAAATTAGAAATTTCCAAGATTTGCATTCGCTGGGACTCGAACCCCAAAAACGCAGGAGATTTCTCGAACATTAAAGAGGTGGCCACGATAATAGAAGAATTAAATTATCCGTGGGGGGGGGGGCGGGGGGGGGTGTTATATCAGATGATATGAACTGCTTACTTCTGAAAAATGTAGTTACGAAATAATAAGAAATAATTATTAAAATATGACCGTTTTGTTTTTGTGTGCCGTATAATTTTTATCCTTTCAACATTAAAGTGATGCTGCTTTGTTCAGTACAAAGTCCAAGTCCTGCATCGACCAATAGCGAAGCATGATGTGGACCAATTGTAGTTCTAGGCACTTTTTATTGTAAAGTGTAAGATACTGTTTTACCCAGGAAGCGATTAAAATTTGACTACGAACCTTGATATATGGGTTTTTAAACAATTCTTAGTATGGATGGCTGGAATAATTAACTGTTTTTCTGGTTGATTGAGTTTTTTTATATTAACATGCAAACAATTTATTTGAAAAGTAATATATTATTATTTAATTGTGTTGGTCTGGTTTTAGTATGTGCAAAGTCCTAAATGATGGCTAGAATACGTAAAAAAAACTTCCTTCATGCTGACCCAAAGTTCAATTCAGTTTCATGCTTGTACTTGCTCGTGAAGCCAGCTGACTCATTCTCTTTATTCACCTGACACCGTGCAGGTATAGACCTGCTAACGTTGCTATTCCCACTCACGTAGTCATTCGACAATCTGTAGGTTTTGCAAACGACTTGTAAGCACGCACACACTCCAGATACCAGTCACCAAGGGGGAGCGAAAATGCTATGTGCTGACTAAGGCTATCTGACACCGTCCAGGTGCGAAAACAGGCAGGAGGCACGTGCAGACTCTAGTTACCGTGCAGGTACAGACTTGATCTTGACATTTACAAGGTCAACTGGTCCTCGGATAAAATGAAGGAGCGCTGGTGACGTACAGGTATGTTCTTGATATTTACAAGGTCAGATGGTCCCAGGATAAAATGAGGGGGGCGTTGTGAGTTTAAATCTAGCAATGGTGTGTTCAAAATGTCTGAACTGTGGGCTGAGGTCTAATAGTTTGAGGTATGAGTAAATTTTAGTCTCGTGTTGACTGGTAGAGCAGGTATTCTGCAAAAGAATGCGGTAATCTATCTATTGAATATATATATATATATATATATGCGAATAAAAAATTGATATAAATTCATAGTAATGTATGTATCTGCTTCTCTGAAACACTTAATAATTCAGTTGAAATCAACATTTATAGCAAGTGAATGTCGCAGGAGAGCCATAGAACTCATTCTAACATAGTCAGCGATAACTGCTAACTAATCTTCGTTGCCAGTGAATATGTCATTTTTTATGTAAAAATATATTTCCTCCTAGTGTTATCTTCGCTCAGCTTGAACTCATAAAGCTGACTACTTTTGGACCGGCCACTCACAAGACTGGTTATTTGATCCTTGACTCAAAAATGACTCTAAATGTGGTGCCTCCAGTGCTGAGTGCATTGCCTCTATTGCTAACTGCGTTACCTGCAGTGCTAAGTGTGGTGCCTTGTATATGTTAGGTTAGGTTAACATGTCTTTCAAAAGTCCTGACATGGGGTAGAATGGGCGGGACTATGATAAAAATATTTCAGTGTCCTATACAAAATGAAAATACATTCTAAATTCTTATGCACGCGGCTAAATGTGCTGTTGGTTAGGTTAAGTGGATGACGAGAGAAGTAGTATATATCAAAGTCCAAACATGGGGTGGAACGCATACAAGTATCACTTGGTTGTATAGTTAGTTTGCTTGTATAGTTGATTGTCATGACCTGATTACATGTTCGGTTATTTTGGCAGTATGATAAAAGTGTAGCTTAGATGGTGTGGTGAGAATAGTTTAATTGTATGAGTCATTTTTGTTTAGTTAGTATGAGAGGGGCAGAATGCTTAGCTAGTATGGTCGGTTAGTATGAGCAGGATGGTTGGTAGAACAAGTACAATGGGTATTAAGTTATGGGCTGGCCTCAGCTGTATAGTTGCTCGAGTTATGATGGATATTGTGCTTGGTGTATTTGTTGGTATGGTGTTGGTCAGTAGAGCAGATTGCCTATATGAGTCACAGTGGGTGAAAAATTAAATGTTAAGGTGCCTGCTTGCGAGTATATAAGTAAGCAGGTTTCAGTTAGGAAGCTTAATTTGATAGTGGCAGCCTAAAAAGACAATTCGTCCCAGCTTGTGTAAGCAACCGGATTATAGTATGGAGCCAAAGGTTGCTGGTTCATCAATGCCTGAGGTTAACGAAGTGCTATCGACTTCTTCGGATAGGACAACTGTGGCAGCAGCATCGAGATCGACTTCTTCAGGCATGGCATCAGCTGCACCATCGACTTCTTTGGGTAGGCTACCTACGGTAGTGCTGTCATCGAAAACTTCGTCAAGGCTTCGTTGTTGCTACTGTGACAAGATATTTGCCGCAATGCTCGGAGACATGAGACCTACTGTATTCAGAATGTGGAGCATGCTACTTTTAAGTGTGAAAAATGCAAATCGCAGTTTGATTGGCGAAGTGACAACCTGAAAAGACTTCTCGAAACCTGTGCCTGTGTACCTTCACTTCCTGCTAAGCGTTATCTGTCGACATTACATGAGAGCTGTACTGGGGTGGTAACTGACGCGACAAGCACTGGAAAATCATTGAAGCAGAAAACTTCGGCTGTGAATGCTTTTGGCAGTTCGTTGCTTTCATCAAGACTTCCATGCAGCTACTGCGACAAGACTTTCGCAAACTTCAGTGAAGCACGAAAGCATGAAAATAATACATGTGTAAGGAGTACCGTCCGCATGGGATATCGGTGTGAGAATTGCTCTAAACTGTTTGCACGCATCGACAGTTTAAATACACATTTTAAACAATGCAAACGTAATGTATCATCTACCGATGCAGAACGAGCAGATCATCCTTCCTCTGTGCATTTTACACCGAAAACTGTCTCTAGTGCAGCTTCGACTGGCGAATCAGATGCTATACCTATCAATTCGTCATCGCAACCTACGAAAATAACCTGTGAGATGAAGCCGAATGTAAACGGATTTTTCCTGAAGCAATCTGAATTCAGAGGTCTTCTAAAATATTATGTTTCTCCGAATCTAACGGTCACGACGAAAGATATTTGTTCATTTCTGGCATATATGAAGAAAAATTTAATAAACCAACTTACAGAGGAGTTGGAAAAATATGGCGGTGTGTAATATAATATACGGCTGGAATGCAGCTATAGTAAACCAGAGCCATATCATGATGATGGCATAAGAAAGGCATTCAAGAAGTCTAATGTGCCTATCTTTCAGGTGTATGACATCGAAGAGAGTGTTGAAAACAGCATAAAGAAGGTGTATCGTGAGGAAGAATAAATGGCACTGAAGGGCTCTGGCTGGACATTTGCTTCGGTAGATAATCTACAGCTGAGAACGAGCGGATTCAGTCCTGCCAACGCATAGGCAATATTTTGATATATTTGTATTTGGCATGTATTATGAACACATGAAAATATTTGCAGTTCATGATATTACAAAGCGTGTATATGCAAGGAGCTTAGGTAAGTGAGAAGTCAATGGATAGATGATGGTTACGTCTTTAAGGGACCTACAGCGCTGAGGAGTTTATATCTGGGTTGCTGCAACTTTCATCATCGGCGTGATCGACAACTTCGTTCCTGGCTCCGGCTCCTTCCGACATGACGACAGCCGAACCATCTGGACATACTAGCGCATCATGTACAGAACTTTCAGTGACTAATCGGTGCCCCTTTTGCTGCAAGGACTTTGCCTTCAAGCTTACTGCACGACGACACGATGTTTATAAGTGCCAGAGCAGTCGGTTTCATGTTTAACGAAGGACTGTGATTTGTATAAGTATGTAGACGAACATGAATAATTTTGAAGTGTTTTTGTAGTAATAAATTTAAAATAAAATTTAGAAAAAAACTGAATATTTTATTTCTTATTTCAATCATGTATTGTAACCAGTCTGTTAGACCTCATTAATAACAGAAAAATATTATTAAGCTAATTACTACTATGGTTTTATAAAGTTCTTTAACATATAGGCCCTATACTCGGTGCTAGAAATGGTGCTTCCATAATTTAATTTTCCGAGCCTGGTCTTAATAGATCGCAAATTATAATTGTCTACCTGAATATCTGTACATGTACACTTGCTTATAGCCGCCCTACTTGCTACATAATTATTTTAAAAAGAATATATAAGAAATATAATTACATGTGAGCTTAAGAATTCAGACTCCGTCTGAAAGTTACGAGATGTTAAAATACAACACATCGCGTGGCTTTACATAAACTAAAACTGCTCTAAAATATATTATTCGCAAGCCGTATATAAACTGGTTGAAAAAATATATAAAATACACTGTCAATATATCTGTAACTGTACGAGGGAATGTAGCTTCTACGTTTAATACTTATATACAAGTTCTAAGCAGTTAACTTGGCATGAGATCGCTGGTCGGGTAGTTAGCCTGCCGGTTCTTTAACCCTGATGTTCCGAGTTTGAATTGTGTCCGGGCATGAGTTTTTTTTTTTTTTTTTTTTTCGTGGTGATGCATATGTGGCTGCAGGCCTAGACGACAAATATAAAAACGAATTTAATAAAGTAAAATTTTAAGAAAAAAGATTGTTTTGAAAAAAATATAGTATTGAAAATCGAATATGTTTTACAAAGTCCTGTCTGGACTGTACTTTACAATAATTATTATATACCTTCTCGTGTATGGAAAATTACATATTTAAAAATATACGCACTTACGATTTGCGCCCTCTAGCAGGCGATGAATGAAGTATATAGATGGTGGAATGGAGCAACTGCTACTAATCGAACAAGTGTGAGTAATCAGAGGAGCAAAGCGACTAATCGAACAAGTGTAAGTTATCAGTCGAGCAAATGTGACTAATCGAACAAGAATGAGTAAATGACCAAACGAATGGTGTCAAATGAAGGTGATAGATGACTGTAAACAAAGAAGAAGAGTGAAAGACAAGATGGAATGAAAGAGAGAAACGAAACAACAAAATACGGAAGGACTCCGAGAAAATTTATGGAGTGATATAGAGTAAGAGAGGAGCGCAGGAGAGGGAGAAAGTGATGGAAAGAGAGAATTGAAAGAGAGACAAGAGAGACAAGATATGGAATGAGAGAAAGAGAGAGAAACGAAAGAGACGGAGAAAAGGATTGAATGACAGAAAGATATCGAATGAGGGAGACAAGAGAGAGAAACGAAAGAGACGAAGAAAGGGAGACAAGAGAGAGATGGTGATAAAGAGTTGGAATGAGAGAAAGAATGAGAGACAAGAGAGAACAGATGGAGTGAGAGAAAGAGAGAGAAACGTAAGAGAGGGAGAAAGGGTTGAAAGGAGAGAAAGATATTAAATGAGGGAATGGTAGCGCTTGAAAATACAAGACAGAATGGTGGTATGACATCACGATCGTATGCGCCTTGAAAAGACGAGTCCGGTGATATATAACACTTCATACTTACGCCTTTAATTTTTTTAATTATAATATATATATATATATATATATATATATATATATATATATATATATATATATATATATATATATATATATATATAACTTTATAAAAATAGTATATTAAAATGATTAATTTTCTTATCGACTCCTCATTATGCGGCTGAATTTTGGATATCTCAGCCGCATTGAGGAGATACGTCAGCCGCAATTTGGAGCAAGCACTTTTGACGGAAAAACGGAAATTTTGAGGAAAAAATGGGAAATTTGTAAGGAAAAAAGGGAATTTTTAAAGTATTTTTGGGTTAAAACATACGATTTTGGGTGAAAATGAGCGATTTTTGGAGAAAAAAACGGGAAAAAAAATTCCAACATGGCGGCATGTAACCTTGGAGCCTCGTGCCTCTCCCTGATCCCTGTGCCCTCGGAGGAACTATACACCACTACTCACGTTGTATTGAAATTTTCGTTTTACAATAATTTTTCGAGTTGTTTTAAGTGTTTTACGTAATTCAAACTTGCAATACATTAATTTTTGCACGCAGCTAAACTTTACATCACAAATGTGTTTGCACAAACAGCTATACACGGTTTTACGTTGTTGAGTGTCCGCTATTTTGCTGAGGCTCGTGGATACTGCTCAGTATAGTACACACATTTCCTAGGGTCTATTACAAACATGGACCTTGTAGTTTTGCAAACGAGCAGTTTTACAAGAAAAATCTGTGTACTGTTACAAGCATTTGTAAAATTACAAAGAACTTCTCAGTAAAAATTACAATTTTGTTTAGAGTGTAATCGTAAACAGCTTATACTTACGGCCACCTTTTTTTTTGCAAAAGATTTGCGAGGTGGCTATATTTCAATACTCTATTTGCACACTTAACAGTATTTATTTGACTATTGCGTGTTTGGCATTCTGTGTGTCTGGCAGGCTGACTTTTACATGAGTGGGTCAATCAGGATTAAGTTTCTCCGATACTGACCGTTCGTGCTTCGCGGGCAGGTAGATAGGACCCGTAAGAATTCAAACTATCCAATCACGAAAAGGGTTCTGCAATAAAGTGTTTTAGAACACAGCTTGTCCTGAAATATTTTCGCGAAATACATGTGCCCCTACGTATAATCTGTGACGACGTAAATATTACGCGTGGAAGAATACACTGCGAGTAAAAGAAAGGAACCGAAGTGTGACTTTCAAAAGGTGTTCGCTTGACCTTCACGGCCAATTGCACGCACGTAACTTCAGTTGGATCGTTGACATTTTGCACGTAAGGCGTGCAAATTTAACTTGACGCAAAAAAAAAAACCACATGACACTTAATACCCCGTGTGTCACGCCACACATCTGGGCTAATAAGTAATTCCATAGCTTTGTTAACAACGACGTCGCGTGTGCTATTGAATTCACGAGCGCAGAACAGAAGTCCCAGGTGGGGAAATAATTGCCGGCATCTTGGCAATGCCACGTTTGTTTGCCGAGTACAAGTGCGCGCTCCGTGTGCGGAGCATACATGCGGAAACATTCGCTGAAGCACTTTTCAAATATATATACATACATGCATATATATATATATATATATATATATATATATATATATATATATATATATAGCACGCAAGAGAGAGAGAGAGAGAGAGAGAGAGAGAGAGAGAGAGAGAGAGCGGTGAGACTTTGTGTGATAAAGTTACACGGAGCAGGAAACTCCGAACAAGAACTGACAAGATGACGAGCAAGACCGCCATTTTGGTCGTCCTTGGACTTTCCCAGGTAGCTTGATCTTTCTATTAAATATGCATGGGTAATTTTTTTTTTTTGCGAACGTTGTAAGAAACGAGTGAAAATTTCCTAGGTACAATGTGTTTCCTTCACGTAAATATTAATCCTTTAAATTGTAATATTTTCACACTTACAAATGTATAACGGGAATCTACCATTAAACTGAAAACGACAGTTTGCCATTCTTCTAAGACTACGATTTATCTAAGGGGACAAAGTTCATGAATAGCAGACATTAAAAAAAAAGTATTTTAAAAACGAGTAGGTTACTGACAGAACGTCTTTTAACGCGTGTTTTCCCATCTAGCAAAACGCATATCGCCCGTTTCTGAATTACAGTCGAATGCCAAGCCGGCAAGAAACTTCGCCATCAACTGGCATGCACCCGGTACTATTGCTGGTCCTGAAGTGGCCATACTCTGCTCATATCTAGCCCAGGTGTGGTGAACACAAATGGCTCAAGCATGGCCCAAATGCTTACAACAGCAATGGCCTATCTCTCTATCACTATCTCTATCTCACTATCTCTCAAAAATAATTATTTTTTGTATAATTCTCAACTTTTCTTTGGTTTCAAATTTCGTTTACTTTTCTATTAAACACATTATACCACATGAAAATCTTATGCTTCCTGGGGGATGGGAGGGGGCGCAAGCCTACGCCCCTTGCAGTGACAGCCCAGCCTGCTAACTATTACTCCACCATGTATCCTTGTCTATAGATGAACTAATTTAGAATATATTTGGACTAAAATTATTAACAAACACTAATATATCAATTACACCAATTATTCCATGGCCTTAATATTTGCCATGCGAACAAATCAGTTTTTAAAAAGATGTAGATAAAAAAAACTGTCGTCGAGAGAAAACTTCCTGCCTGACTCGCAATATTAACCCAAAACGTTGTGTCTTATGTATTATCAGGAATTTACACCTAATACTGTATTTACAGCATTTTACCATAGATATTTCAATCACTATATATTTACAAATAAACTACTTTGTTGTATCGTATAATCAATAATTATTTTAGACACACACACACACACACACACACACACACACACATATATATATATATATATATATATATATATATATATATATATATATATATATATACACACACACACTGTTCGTGTGTATATGTGTGTGTACTTTGAAGAAGTTATCTGCGAAGAGTGGGATCCATAAAAATTCCCATAATAATCCAAATTTCACCAGCAGTGAATGGTCCACCAATGTACCACTTCTCAGCCATCAAATGGCCTACAGATGACTTCCCATAATTTCACCAGCAATAAGTATAGGTTATGTGTGACATTTCCTGGAATACAGTCGGTAGGCCACTTATGGGCCATTAGTAGTTCACCTACTCTCAACCAACAGTTTCATTTCCATAAACAATCCATCCCAAATGTCCTGGTGCCAGCAGTTGACCACAGCGGGGCCAGTTGTGTAGACCCATAAGTCTTTTGAGCCAGGGGTAATGTAGTAATGACATCAGTAAAACGACAGCCGGCCGACTGTCTCTTGCTACGTGAGTTCTTTCTTATTTTTCTCTGTTTTTCAGACATCCCTTATAGATATGTTTTTAATAGTTAACAGAAACGATTAGCAGACGTCACATAAATTTAAATCCAAACAAGCAATGCCTATTCCTATTTTCAGAACATTTCTCACGTTAAGATGAGTATGAAGTGAAACATTTTTTTTTTTTTTGAAATCGTTGTTTCCGCGTATTCGCGTATCTCGGTAAATATATCTTCTGTAAACACAACCTTTTGCTAGAAAAGGTAAAAAAAACTATTATTTTTGACTATGTGTTTTTACTTTTAACATCAATATTATATTCATGGAGAAAAATTTCTTGAAAATGGTCTAACATCGCATTTTTATAGCTTGCTTATGCAGTTTCCTTAAGCGGCAAGAGGAAGTTAGACCTACAAAGATACTCGCGTAGTTTAGACTGTTTGGTTTTCATCGCATGTAACAAAACCCCGACTGTTACAGATGCTAATTTGCACAGTACAGCGTCACGCCAGAAACACTGCACGCCTTGCACGTAGGAGCGATTGAGGCACTAGGTGTGCGTGTTAGTGTCGCCCGTATCGCTCCCTCGCTTCTTGACCTCGGACGCGCAGGTTCGCACTCCTCTTAAGATTCAAGGTGCTCTTTTTATTCTTCCCGATAAAGTCTCCTAGATTAGCTTCTTGGATGCCTTTAGTTTTATTATGTTTGTAGCTTACGTTATGTAGAACGCTTGCCCACCATACATTAATAAGAGACGATAACTAGGTAGAAATTAAATCCCGTTAAGGAAAAAGAGGTCTAGAAGTAGTATGACATATTTTTGTAAGAATATTTTCGGACCTCAGGGTGTAACAAGAAGGTCGTATACCTGTCTCTAATTGTTAGAGATCGACAACGAACAAATTTTTTCTTATTAGTAAATGCGGGGAATAAATAAACAATGGCTTACTGCCCAACAGGCTACCGCAATGCCAGTATTCAAATTGCATCGATTAAAGGAAACCTCTTACGCAGTGAGAAGCACCTCGACTTCCGAAAAAACTAATTAAAACTGAAAAATCAATTCTTTACCAATCTTTCTTTACCAATAATGACACTATAATATAGGGACAGTTTTATTTTGCTTGGATTTTAAAATGACAGTAGCTTTTTATTAAATTAATTTATTGTTTCTATTATACATGTTTATATCATTATATAAATATTAATTAATGTTCAAACTTTTGGGAGATTGCCAGCCCCTCTTGGCATAGTCTTTCAGTCCAACGGTTGTTTCTTAGGCATCTTTTTTTATATACGCAAATTCGAACGTTGTATTAGATTCGCAACTATCAATTAAAACATTTTTCTTTACGGAAACATCTAAGACGAGTAGGGTTTTATTTTGATTCCCTGAAAAGACGTAAGCGTGAGGTTTTAATAGGGTTGGTCCCCCATTTCTATCTTTGAGATCTATTAGAATTGATAATCTTTACTCCTTATGTTTATATAAATATATAAAAATATGTTTTTTAAAATGTATGTGTGTGTGTACAGAAGAGAGAGAACGAGAGGCTAACACGGATGTGCATACTTTTTTTAATGAGCAAATGTAAATAAGGCACGTATTGTGTCAGTTGAATAAATTGGATAATTGGCGTAGACGTGACAAATTAAGAAACTTAGATAAAGTGGAATTCTTTGTTTCTCAGTGAGGGTAAATACTTAAGCCATGTGATCAGTAAATAAAAGACTATGGCAAAATAGTTCCTTAAACGTGTCCTGCGATAATGGTTTCCCTATGAATTAAAACTCACTCGAAAAGTATTATTCCTTAAGTGCATAACAACACTTTAATTTAATCCAACTGATGCACGGTGCTACTGGAAAACAGTAACAAATAACATATCTACACCTATCTTTCATCTGCCAGTGCATTGTCCTGCAAAAGTACTTGTGAAATAATTAATACGCTCTGACATATCATTTGTTTATGACATACAAGAAAAATTACACCTGCTGGAATACAAAGGCAAAATTCAGCATTACCTTTATAAATGTTGTACAGTTATTAAGGAGACACAATTAAAGAAAGTTTATAAGAACTTGAAATTTTTTTTAATAGGGCAAGTCTGGATCATCTTTGATGACCGAGTTTAACTTCATACTTTCCCACAATTTTTATATCTTTTTAAAATGTGACTGATTCTTTGTTCTAGTCTAGAAATATTGTCTAGAGCAAAAAAATCTAATACTCCGAAATGATTCCTGGATATTGTAACCCAGTAACATCTGAGTAAATGTAGAGAAAATTGCACGAGATAAAAAGATAATTTTTTTCTTAATAACATAGTAATTTACGTACCTTATCTAATACGCTGTTAAAGTGGTTTCTATTGATCTCGAAGTATAGTTATAGTAATAATAATTACACACGTGCGAAATCCTTAAATTAACATGAAACGCATCCTCTTTGAAGCCATATAAATGAACTGGTTGACATGAAAGAAACAAGTTTGTTGGTTTAAGGTAAACAATCAATAGAGAAAAAGTAAAAAACTGCAAGAGCAACAAACGCAAGTTACCAACAGAGGAAAAGTAGTAATATACTTGTCTCACAGGTGTGGAATTGGACTTTCTTTGGACAGCAATCAATTCATTTTATGGTGTATAGATAAATTTGGCTACGTTATAAATACGCCAAACAAAGTTCTTGAAACATTTTTGTTTGAAATTATAGACCTATTATTTAATTACTATTGGCAGCGTGTGTGGGTAGTGGCAACGAAATATAATCATTAATTTAATGTTCAAACGTGTTGTACAAAAGGTAAGTTTTCAAAGTTGGTGAAATCTAAAAATTGGTTCATTTGATTTTGTGAAACTTAGTGTAAGAATCATGGAAGTAGAAACGCATTTTAGTTACAAACCATTCCACATTTTCGCTTCAAATTATTAGGCACATAGCGGTGTTAGTTTTTGAGGCAGTGACCGAAACGAAATAACCATAATCACACCAAAAATTGTTGAGTGTTCAATAGCTTATATATTCTGACGTGTTTTCTGCGCCGTACAATAGACAAAACTACCGACAACACAAAGGCAATTGCAAGCCGATTGCCAATGCGTAGCCAATTGGAGTTCATTTGTAGTCTAGTTACACAGAAGTTGAATTTATTTTTATATGCGTGCATTGCCGCTAGTGAAAATTGACGTGGTCATTTTTCAAAGGTTTGATTCAAAAAATGTTAAGATACTGTGAATAGACTACACGTAGGCCACCTGTTTTCGCGAATAGATTTACGCGCATCCCAAACTTCAATATCCTATGTGCACACGTGCAGTCTTCATTTGGCTACATGGTCGTTTCTCTTTGTGTGGAGCGAGTCTGTTACGTGAGTGAGCCAATCAGAATTAAGTTTCTCCAATACACACAGTACGTGATTCAAGGGCAGACAGATAAGACGCATACAGTCCATTCACGGTTACTTCCAACTTTCCTGAAGCCCTGCTGAAGTTCTGCTTCCAGGATATTCCTCCGCCTCGTACAAACAATACTTAACTAATTCTAGAATGTTACACCAAAGAGACAAACGCACCTCATTGTGGCGCAGTCTGTGTAACAACATTTTGCACAAGAGCTATTTCCTACTAGGCATTACCAACACACTTATTCGATCACTGTTTTATTTGTATTAATGATAAATTAAATACTATAATTTGTATATAACATGTACGTAAACGTTTAAGTTAACAGAATATAGGTACTTTTATGCTTGTAGTACATGGCATATTTAGGAAACTACCAGACACGTCATGCATAGGGTAATTTTTCAAAGGTTTATTCAAAAAGTTTGAAGAAACTGTGACTAGACTATAACAATTCAAATGATCTGATCACCAAAGTGGTTCTGAACTGGTGTTTTGGAACACACTTTTTCTTGAAATAATTTCGCGAAAAGCAGGTACCTCTTAACTACGTTTACTTCCACTCGGGTTGGGAAGATCACTGTTGAAAATTTGGCAACCAAAAATTTTCGCCGTTAGATAAGCGCTAGTGTCGCATGTGTACCAGGTTTTCTCTATTTCCGACGTTCAAAAAACAGGATGATTGAAATAACCATATCTCAGAAATAAAATAACTTCGTATACAAAAAAAATATTTCTCTTTTATCATTCACGTAGATTAAAATTTTAATTAAAAGTTACCTTTTGCAAGACTGCGAACCTAGCGGTGGGAGTTTTCCCTATGCAAAACTTCCGCATAAGAGATCTCGTTTTGTTCATAACCTGAGCAGAATTAACCTTACCTTATCTATACAGATCAGCAACATGTGTGTTCCGGTTGTGTTGAAGCTCTGATTTTGTTTGGCAGACGCTCCTCGCCGGAGGGATCAGCGCTGCGCCGACCAACAGCAGCAACACGTTGAGCACGAGCCTGTTCGACGAGTTCAAAGAGGAGCCGACGTTGCTGCAGAACATATACTCCAAGGACGAGGAGATCACCGCGGTCATCGAGCAGCTGTTGTCCGACGGCCAGTCGCTGGCGGACAGCTACAGGAACCTGACTCTGGGCGAGGTGGTGAATGCGGTCACCCAGCTGACCGCGGACGCCAGCGAACTGTACAACACCATCCAGAACGACAGCAGCGACGTGTCGGCCGACGTCGACGAACTGTTCGCCAAGCTCCAGGACATCTTCAGGAGGCTGGTGGATCAAGTGTCCAACGGCCAGGTCACAATCGAAAAACTCGTCCAGCTGTACGGAGAGGAGCTGATGCGAAGGGTGGACGCTGCGAGCCAAAGCCGCTGGGGTAGCGACTGAAGAATAGGCACACCAACGGGGCACCAGCCTGTCGATGGCTTTCATCGCCAATAGCACTGGAGTAATATCAGAGCAGTATAATATATCATTAAAATGTTTTATTTTACTGAGAGCACTGGTATGTTTTTTTTTATTACTAGCAGCTAATTACTTTTACAAACACCCAATGTATTCCAAACGAAGCTAGTAACAAAACGTTTATTCTTGCGATCGCTCTTTCCATCGTTGCTAGCCCATTAAAAGTTTTCCGAACATGTAAACTAGACGCGGTGGTATAGTGTTTAGACTATTCGCTCCCCAACTAAGCGAACTGGGTTCGATTACCGGCAGGGCCATTCTCGGATTTTCGCATGTGGGATTCGTGCCGGACGATGCCCCTGGTTGTCGGGTTTTCTCGGAGTCTCCCGTATCTCTCACTCCTTCATTCCGACACTGCTCCATACCCACCTCACTTCACCCTCATCGGCTCTCAATGCCTTGATTTTAAGTCACCCAAATCTATTCTCTCACACACACTCACATCGAAGGCTAAAATAAAATACTCTTCAAATTCGAATTAGTGGAAAACCACTGATTCGCAATGAAATTGAACTACTCGAATCAGTGATGGCTCCACTTATAATCAGTGGAAAACCACTGATTGTTTCAGTGGAAAAATTTCACTGATTGAATTAGTGACGTGAAACAATTTCACTGATTGAATAAGTGACGGCCACTGCAGTGGCGAGTTAAATAGTATTTTTATTTAATTTGGTCAGAAGATATGTGTAATAAACATACTTACGTTAGTTAACTACTTATATTGCGCAATTTACAGTAACTTAAAAACGAAAAAAAAATTACCGGAGGTGAGTGGGCGTGAACTCACGCACCTATTCTTCTTCACTTTTAGACCGTTACCTTACCATCTGTGCTACCAAGTTAAGTTAAAAAAAATAAGAGGAAATTATATGTGTTATATCTCGCCGAAACCGTGAATATTCAAATTGTATGCCGTTACTTTTTGTTTTTGGTTTAACTGGTATCGTTAGGATTGTTAAGAGAAATAGTATATATGGTTGCACTCTCTTCACCACATTATATGCAGTTTAAACCTTCAAACAGAGCGCCGTGATGATTACGTGAAAAGGAAATGAAAGACGTAAAAATGGAGTGAAAGGTTTAATGTTCATATTACCTCGTAAAATGATGTTTTGAAAGAGGAAACACATTTTAGAAATAATTTTTTATTGGTTTTTTATTATTTTATTCGTTGTTATTTCACTTGGTACACGTTGTTTGACGGCCATTTCTGAACGTTTTATGACGGCCATTTTTACACGCTGTTTAACTGATCTGTCAGCCAAAACACAAACCACTGAAAAACAGTGTAAAATATTACCGATGAATCAGTGGAAAATGTCACTGAATCAATAAGTGAAGGAAATCTAAATTTTTTTTTTTACTTATTCGTCAGTTAAATTCACTGAAGTGACTGTAGAACCAGCCAGGTACTGTTGATTGGTTGAAACAGTCAAATTCTCAATAATTAAGTTTTAGAGTGTATATTTATTGACGTATTGGTCCAAATGAGAGAGCTTTCGAAAGTGCTCACTTTACCGTGAACAGCCTATATCTAAGTTTTGCTAACACATTGTAACAACAATATAGGCCGTTCACGAATGAATGAGCACTTTCTAAATCAACCACTGAAAAATGTCACCTACCCCTACCTGCATGCGCCCAGTCAAGTTGGTAACGATAGAGGTAAAGTAGTTCTATTTCCTAATGTCGAATTAAAAGTGTTAGGTAAACACGTATGAATACTGAAGGTGTTTGCTTTGCTTTCTGTTCTTTTTAATGCATACAAGTGTAAGCATCAGGAAATTTGTAAAGTATTTATTTTTACGATAATCTCGTAATTCCACTTAGCCGATGAGTGAATTAAGTGATCAGACCCATGGCATTGTTAATTGTACCTTCATACGGTGGAAGAATACAGAATGTGCATACAATATATCTAAAGCAGGGTTTTTACAAGTGCTTAATTTACCGTAAACAACACTGAACATGTAAGTAAATAAATAATTTATAAATAATGATTGTGGGAATAGAAATTGTGTAACTCTTTAAGCGCATCAGTCGCAGAAAAAAAAAACAATTTTTTTTGTGTATAAGTGCAAAAAGGAGTAAACCAAGCAGCTTAGTAAAATTTTTACCCGGGACACACGAACAGTAATTTTAAACACAAAAGCGTGACTCCACGCTGTACCAGCAAGGAGCGATTTGAAAACAACATTTTAAAGTACGGGCATCGAGCTACAAACGGAAAGACAAAAGTAAAAATGAGGTGGGAGAAAATGACAGCACTTACGCAGTTGCGAAACGCCACCCACGGAAAATTGGCACACGTGGTGCAAAGACAGCAGGGACTGGCTAACGATGGTGTGTTTAAAATGCATCAGCAAGTCTGTGTTGAATTGTAATGCTGCACCGCAAAACGTGACTAGCCGAGTCTGACATGTAGAAACTTGGCTGGCGTCAGGGTCTGTGTGACCTCGTGTCTTTCTGACACAGAGTTAGAATACTAAAAGTTCAAAAATGTATCAGATTTCTACCGACATGTAACGCTTCTCTTTTGAAGACAAGCTAACCTTGTAACAGCATATATATATTTATATATATAACCTTCTGAGCACTATAGAAAATGGATGAACATTAATTTTTGTGAAGAACTATCGCGTCTTTGCGCTTTTTCTCTTCGCACTAACAGTTAGCAAAAGTTATAGTATTTTTCATTGAAGAATACTTATTGGAAAATTATTATACCGAAGAATTCCTTAAGAATATGAATATGTAAATAAGCACAAAAATTACGTGGGTGATATGTCCCTTTGCCAAAATGTAGCGTGAAAGCAGACAATGTAACACATTTTTTGGCTAAAATTAATATGAATGCAATAAAGCATTATTTAGCAAACAATGTGTAAAAACTCGGAAATGCCACGTAAACATCCATAGCAATTTTTGGACATTATTCGTAAGTTATAAAATGTGGGTGTGAATGTCGGCGACACGACCGTAGTTTTACGTACATATGTCTCCATTAACGGGTACTATTTTTGTTGGGTTATGGGAATAAAACGAAATATACTAAGTGGAAACGTATATTGTATAGTTCAAATCGACAGATCTATACGAGATATTTCGTTTGGCGCCAAAATCAGCGCGCAAGCACACCGGAGTAACGATATGAAGTGCCCGTAAATTATCGCACGCGCACGAAATCGCCGCCAGTCGCCGCTGGCCCTCACCCTCGTGTCACGTATGCGCGGTGCAGACTCAAGGTCATGTCGCATCATAGTCGTGTACCCGACCGAACGAGACCACATTTATTTCAGTTGTGTTATTTGTCACGACGCGACGACATGGTATCGAGATGGACGACTCTGCAAACATTACATCGCCTTTTTTTCGTCCTGGTACCCCTATGTCGGTTTTATTGTAAAGATGTATTCACGTCAAACACTAACTTTTCACTGAAGTATCTCGTGCACGATGAATCTTTTCTCAAATGCCTTACGCCAAATCTTTATCAGAATATTTTGCAAGCAGCCTCCGGCGCCTTACATTTCTGCAACCGATGGCACACTGTTACATGGCGGGTAATATAAATCAAGTGTGTCCACAAGAAGTGTATAACTCCGAGGAAAGGTATTCTCAACCGTTTTCTTTACCGCGTGCACAAGAATTTTCAATACCGAGCCTATTAATGCCTTGAGAATCTCACAAATATAGTTTTCAGCGTTTATTTTTTTATCACAAATGCAACACGCTGTCCTACATATTTTTGTTGAATCTCTCCCTATATAAACATACAATATTGGTGAATATGGCTGAAACGCGTCATTCTTTTACTGATACTATAACGTTCTTATACACTAGCACATCACTTCGGAACAAGACACCATTCATTTTTCCATTTATCGCCAACTGATTTACGTTGTCGAAACAATAAAACGGGATGAAATTCGCCATCGCACGAAGTGTTGTGGTCACCTGCTTATTGGGTTGTGATAAACTCCGCTAGCGATGCTCATGTATGGTCTGTGCACTGTTACTTACAACTTTTATGAAGTTCTGCTAAAGGTTTACTTCCAGGGTATCCCTCCACCCCAGGTTAACAAAGTTAATCTGTCTAGAAAATTACACAAAAGGGATAATAAACCGCATTCCTGCGCACTCAGTTTAATAATATTTTTGCACGAAAAATATTTCCTACTAAGCATTATCAATACATATTTTCTCTCTGTTTTATTCGTATTAAATTATAAATGAAACAATACAACTCATAAATAAAATATAAGGTAAAGTTAAATTTAATCAAACGTAAGATAAGTTTGTGTTAAAAGATTGTGATACATGACATATTTAGGAAATAACATACATGGAACTCTTTATCTTCAAAAGTTTGTATTAAAAAGTCTGAAGAAACCGCGAATAGACTATATAGCTTCCGCCAGATGTCTGAGCACGCGAGTTTCCTCGCGCGGGGTCCAACACATGCTGCTCAGATGTCTGCCCGACACTATAACTGGTCTCACCAGTAAGTGAGAGAGAATCGCACCCAGGCCTCGCAGAGCCCAGTAAGGAATTCCACGATTGTAGGCACCTCGCCGGCTTGATTTCTAGCCGACGAGATAGCGGCGAGATGAAGGGCCGTTCGTAGTCCGCGGGAGAGACGCGTCAGCCTCCTGATTGTCCCGCGTAGTTCGCATTCTCTCCCCAAACACCTTTCCACCCCCTCCATCCACTCCGGCGACCGCAGCGCACCCCTTGACGTCGAAAAGCTCGCTCATTACGCAGCCAGCATCCATTGTGTGTTTGGATGTGTGTGTGTGAGTTGAACAAGATAAGGGTAGGTCTGGCGAGGTATAGACTGTTCACGGTAAAATGAGCACTTTTGAAAGCCCGGCTTCAGGTCTACTTGTATGCACGTTGCGTATTCTTCCCCGTTATGCGAAGTCATCATTGCCTCATTACTTTATTCAAGCGTCGGTCAATTGAAATTGTGGAATTATTCGAAAAGTTAATGTTTTGCAAATCTGCTCATTTTTACACTTCGGTGCATAAAAAAACATAAAGCGGAAGTAACAATTAAAGTTATAGCAAATGGTTACCTAACGCTTTTTATATGAATTTACGATATGGAACTAATTTCCCTCTATCGTTACCAACGTTACTGGGCGCATGTCACTCAGTGCGCCAGTTGAAATTACGCATGTAGGAGCAGTAACGTTTTTCTAAGGTTGATTTCATAAGTGCTCACTTTATCGTGAACAGCCTCTGGGCTGGCGGCCAAGGGAAAGAGACTAAGTCTTATCCCAGCGCGGGAACGCGCATCTTACTGCAAGATGTGATGATGGCCACATTCCGTTACTGCTAATCATCACTGAAATCACTGATGGTTCAGCAGTGTTCGTCAGCTGTAAGGGAACAACCAGTAGTATCAATAAATAATGTTCGTCAGTAATTTCATCGTTTCGGAACGCTCGGCACTGGTGTAAATAAAATGGAATAAAAGGAATTAAATGACGTATTTGAGAACTATTTTATTTCTCTCGTGAGTTAAAAGAATTCTTATGAATAAAAAAGCAGAAAGGAAATTTTTCTAACAACATATAACTCTGTTTTGAAATTATTTTGCATTGCTCTTGTTCGGAATTCCAGTAAAGACTATATTGTATTTAACGATCCTGCCATGTGCACTTTCCAAATATCTCCGAGAACCTACGGCAACTTGAATCGCCCGCAGGAATGTTGATTCGCTGACACTGAGTAACCTCTGCAGAGTCAGTAAACTCAAGTGTTCTCAGTGTTCGGTGTAGCCTCGCGCAGGGTGCCGCCCAACGGCTCGCGGTGACGAGTGCCGGTGATCGTCAGTGCTCGTCCGGTAGTATCGGCACGAAAGCTGACCTCGCTGAACATCACTGGCCAGTGAAATCAGCGAGAGTAACTGAGAGCGACCGATATTGCCGGATGCCTCCGTCACTTGTGCTGGTCCTTGCACTCGCGGAACATAGTGCGGAAGAGTTTCCCAGGCGGCGGTGTGATTTCCCTGGCCAATACTGCAACTTCCCGATGGCTACTGGCTGAGGGGAAGTGAAGAATCTTATATGCTGTTCACGATAAAGTGAACACTTTTTAATGCCTTCCCAACAGGTGTTAACCGCTTATAAAATTATCTTATAGCAGTCTCAGGCATTAAATTATGATGGTGGTGAAATGTATTCACTGTGTTTATTGATCACATTGCAATATTTATATCAAAGAGCAGTAGGAAGATGGAAATTGGATGAAAGGAAAAATTTATGAGGGCCTTAAAAAGTGCTCACTTTACCGTGGACAGCCTGCACGTCGGAATTATAGTCCGTTCACGGTTACTTCCAACTTTTCTGAAGTTCTGTTTACAGGTTATTCATTCCTCCGCTTCGTGCAAACAAAACTTAACCGATCCTAGAAAATTACCGGTACGAAAAGGGACAACGCACTACATTAATGATCAGTTAAGTTTAAATAAATCTGCATTAAAACTATTTCTTAAAGGCTGTTCGCCAAGAAGTGAGCACTTTTGAAATCAACATTAGAAAAAGTTACTGCACCTGCCTACACATATTTTAACGGATGCGCTGAGTGACATGCTCTTAGTGAAGTTGGTAACAAGGGATGGAAAGTAATTCCATAGCTTAGAATTGAAAAAAAAGTTTTAGGTAACCATTTGTGAAAACTTAAAATTATTTCTTTCGCTTTGTGGTTTTATACTACATCGAAGGGTAAACAAATGAGCAGATTTGTACAATATTTACTTTACAAATAATTCTGCAGTTTTACTTTATCGATGCATGAATAAAGTGATGAGGCACATGGCAATGTTAATTTTACATAAGGCGGAATAGACAACACGCATACAAGTAGATCTAAAGCAGGGAATTCGAAAGTTCTCATTTTACGGTGAACAGCTTATGCTAAGAATTACAAAGACACCTTCCTACTCTCAGTTTCATTTCATATTAATAAATGGAATGTTATAATTTATATATAAAACATAATTAAACGTTCAATTTAACCAAAAGTAAACGCTTGTCATATATGCCGGAAACATACATGAGATGATTTTTCGGAGTTTTGATTCAAAAAGTGTAAATTAATCGCGAATAGATTATGGTAGTGCTGACGCATGAGATAAACAGGACAAATACTAGAAGAAAGATATCACTTCACTAATTTGTAAAATGCATCATATTTTATGCTAATTACGTATTTTTATTACAATTCAAATATTGTTGATAACTTTAATACAAATTAATGTCAAACTTAATGGGGTTTTACGATCCCTCATGTTACCCTCACCTGGCTACGCCCTAGCACAGCACATAATTTCAGATGAATTGTCAGGCTACCGCCTAGCAGGCTAATGAACCGCCTATAGACCGTTCGCTGTAAAGTGAGCACTTTTGAAGCCCTAGTTTATTTTTTCTTTCAGCCAATTTATGTCCTCCCACCACTTGTTAATGTAAGCCCTGCCGTGAGAGTAATAAACATAGTGTATACATTCACCATGCCCAAAACAAAACGTCTGGGGTCACAGTGAAATGTATTTATTGGTTATTTTGTCGGACGAAACAGCTTCAAAAAGTGCTCATTCTACCGTGTACGGCCTATATAATACATTCGAGGTTTCTTCACACTTTTTATATCAAACATTTGAAGAAAAAAAACAGCGATTACGTGTTTAGTCACTTCCCAAGTATGGCCTGCATCACAAGCGTTTTAAACATCTGCAATATAAAATAATCTTATTTTTCGTTAAATTGGAATATTAGCTGTATTTTATTTATAGATTATAATGTCTCATTTATAATAAATATGAATAAAAACAGTGATTTAATACGTGTTTTGGCAGTGCCTAGTAAGAAGTAGTTCTCATGCAAAATATCGTTAGAGCTGAGTGCGCGCGAATTCGGTGCGTTGCCCTTTGGTGTAAGTTTCTAAGCTTAGTTTGCACGAGGTAGAGGGATAGCTTGGAAGTAGAACTTCAGCAAGGCTTCACAAAAGTGTGAAGTAACCGTGAATGGAATATAGTGGCGTATTTCAGCTTATGTTTTTATCTGTGTGAAGAACACACTCTTTCGACGTCTAAGGAATAGCACTCTCGAAACGACACGTGACACGTATACTGAAAGCAATATCTTGGAACTCTCTTCTACTAAATAAACTGCTGCTACAGGAACAATACTACGTTTTAAATGGAATGTTTGTTTGTTCAGTTTATGTTGCTCAGTTTTTGCTATTTTTGGAATATCATGTTTTTTAATGTGTCCACAAGATATTACCAGTCACTGACAACGCAGATAATGTGCAATATTTCATGAGAATTCTTCGTTGTGTTGTAAAAACAATATATTCTTCCCAGTAGCATTAAACGTAACACCATCAGTGACATGTAATTTTTTTTTAATTCTGAAGCCAGCTTCGCAATTCATCTAGCCTTTAACTTCTGTCTTCTCCTTGCGGCATAGAAACCGCAAGTATTTTCTTTCTCCCACTCCAAATTCTGTACTAGCACTACCTTGCAACTGAACGGCTGAATGAAAAAAACTTTGAGAGATGCGGAGACAGCGAAAATCTCTAGTATCACAAGTATTTGATTTATTGTGAATATATTTCACCCGCGGGCTCAAAGGCCAATTATGTAAAGACGTGCGTTCTCTCGCAATACCCAGGCGGTCTGATTTCCATTCAGAGTCGATGCGCACTTTTCAAAAGCTGTTCGAGGTCTTCCTTCTTCATCCATGTCCGGGTCCCTTATAGAATCAGTGGATACGCCGTCTTCCGTAAGCCTTCAACGTGGCTCAATGCTACAGGTAGTCTGGATTTAGGTTTTTTGCTAAGAAATGCGGCCGCGGTGGTGTAGGGGTTAGTTAGACTGCTCTTCTCCCACCTAGGCGATCGGTGTTCGATTACCAGCGGGGTCGCTCTCCCGGGTTTTGCATGAGGGAATCGTGCTGGATGATGCCGCTGGTCGGCGGGTTTTCTCGGTGATTTCCCGTCCTCCCCCTCCCCCTCCCTTGCATTCCAGCGCTTCTCCATACTCACTTCACTTCACCCTCATCGGCTCTCAACACCTCGATGTTAAGAGCAGTCCAACTATGTCCACACCACTAACAAGAAATGTCGAAGGACATGTAATAATTCGATGCAAAGGCATGTCTGCGATGCAACAAAACTTTACTCGGTGGCGTACAAACGTCTCCGGAAGGTTGTTCAGCAGGAGTGAGGTTCGCTAACGCAGAGCGCAAGAGGAAGAGAGACAGAGTTAGTCTGGAGATGTGAAGCTGCTTCGTTGGCGATACGCGAAAAAGGGGTTGTTGAAGAGCGGGGGGAGGGGGTAAGGCAGGGAAAGAGGGCGGCTTCGCTGGAAACGCGTCCAGAATCCAAAAACCCAGGAAATTCCTTTCCTCTAGGAGAGACGGGGATAGCTGCGAGCTCTGCTAGCGCCACCCTCATCGCTTCTCGTCCCTTGTCTTCCACGTGGAATGCCTAGCGAGTCGGCGGCCCGCGTACACCACCAGCAACATGTTTTCACTCGCCGCACTTCACTGACCAGCTCACGTCCTCAAAATTGTTATATCTGAAGTCTAAGGTGGCCGCCTGGTTGAAGGAATGTTGCACTTCTGAGGCCTATAAGCGTGGGAGCGCTAGGGGAGACCGAGACATGCACATCAACTCTCTCATCACCTCTACGCGCAAAGCAAATGAATAACAATAAAGGTTTGATACACGTCCCTAATCCTTTTATAATCTTCATACCTAAAACTGACCGTGAAAACGCCAGTTTGAGCCATTTTTACTATCACGAAAACATGGTTTAGAGACAAATGGATAAATCGAAATTTTTATACATACGCGTAACGTTTCTTAAATGTTATTCCTAAGCAGACCTCACTTACACACGTTGTGCGGTATATATATATATATATATATATATATATATATATATATATATATAAATAACCGGTCGTTCAGCCTTCCCAGGCGGCCACCTTAACAGGCGGCCGAGGATTTTGATTGGATCTCCATTGCTTACAATGACTACGAATAACGTTGTTCTCGTTCCATATATGTGCTTATTTATACAATCACATTTCTGTTACATTTGTGTTTCTCATCCATATATTTATTGTGTTCTTCGTTTCTTGGTTACGTTTTTTTCGTAGTAGTTGTAGATAATGCAGATCCAATTAAAATCTGAATTCAGTTGTCTGAAACATGTATTCCCGAAAATGCGTTTACTGGCTTATGCATGGCTATTGAGTTTTGTGTTTGCCGTCAATCAGTTGCGTAATTGTTTTGAGGTCCAAGGATGGGTAATTCTTCCTCTTACGAGCTCCATTTCGACTCCAACTAATTGATCCATGTGTAAGTGCTCACTTACTTGACACTCGTAGTGCCAGCTACGTATTAAATATGATTGGGAGTTGAGTGAAAACAGAATACACACACGTGTATATATATATATATAAAGAGTAACAGAATTATGTGAGCGAATCATCAATTGCAATTAACAATATCAAAGTTCAAGCATACCTTAATTTTTACACTATTAATTGCAAGGGCACAGATCATAATAATTTTCTATAAATTTAATGACTGAATAATAAATACACTAAAAAACTCCTAATTTCCATTAATATTTATCGAGTTTCTAATTTGGTTTACATTAACTGTTTCAAGCAGAATGCCTGATAATTTTCATTCCTACTCATTCTCATCATTTGATGTTTCCCGTTTTGTAACACAAACATACAAGTGTAATATTTAGTTCCAGTAGATAAACCTATAGATTACGCTGGACACAGATTGACACATCTGATGGTTTTACAATAACAGCTTACCAAAAAGCAACATAAATTAAAGAAAGTAATTTTTGACAAGACAAAGGAAAAGATCAGAAGGTAGCTTAAATGTTACTCAAATATTCTAGGATACTTCAAAATTTCTTAATACGTGGAGAGAACGTAGCTTTGATCGCTTGTATTCTAGAAAAGACACTGGTGAGATCTTTATCGTTCAAGCTTACTATCTGAACGGCTAGGAATATATTTATTATTCAATGGGCTTTGACACCACACTCCTATTAATTAGAGCTTCTACCTTACCTCTGGTACGAAGACATCCCTGCTATCACACTCAAACTCGAACTATGACTTAGTATACAGCCGATACGAACTCACCCACCAGTTTCTGCTACTTCTATAGTATCACGCAGGTACAGAGACACAATCAGTAAAAAACGGAAGAAAAAAATCTGTCATGTTTACCACGGTAGCTAAAGTGATATTACAATGAAAGTGCCTTTATCGACGAGTTATATTATTGTCATAAAAGCGAGGGCGAGAGCTAAGACAGTTCAACTGTCAGAGCACAATTTTTAGCCTAACTGAAGAGTGAGACCTCGCGTCTCATTTTCGTCAAATTTTCCGCCTCCCCGCTACGTACAGCCCTCCTAGCAACACGTCTAAAAAGTTTACGATCCACGCCCGTACTTTTCGCAAATTACTTGAGAAATTATATGCAACTACATGAAGCAGATGTCCTTTATTTTAAAGAGAAAACACCGCGTAGTTATCCTGTGCTGCCTTGGGCAAGGCAGGCACGGTGGCCGATCAAGTTGAGGCAGTGCCGACGCTGAAGATGCCGGGGATGGTAGTCACGCCACGCACAGAGCTATACTGCTGGGGTGGCTGCGAGTTTCCAATCCCGCCACTCAGCAGCGCTAGTGTCTCCGTGATGTGGTGGGACGTTGTCATACGGAAGAACCGCAGCGCGGCATAACGCAATATTTACAAGAAAAAGATGCTATTTTGTTATAGCTCAGCCCTCTGATTGGCAAACTTAAAAATATAATGTTTTAAGCCCCTGATTAAGGAGGGGAGTTATATTTTGGTGCTATTTACGCCAGAGTAAGCTGCAGGCTCGTCGAGAAAAAGCTCCTGGACTTTATGTTGAGGCAAGTATTATCAGACACTTAAACGGAATTAAAGGGAAACATTTAGGAGTCCCTCAGTAGTTTGAAAATAATGTTTATTAAGGTTTTTCTGGATAGAGTTTGTACTTTAATACATGGTAAATGGCTGTACATGTGTTTGAAAATAATCAGTATAAGCCAAAGTATTTTCCTATAGAAATTATTGTAGAAAAAATTATTTTATACAGAGGTGACCTTTACTGTTTATTTTTATAATATGTTTCATAAAACTTATTTGGCACCCAGATGTTTCTTGTATGAGAAATATATTTTCTTAACAAAAACCACTCATGTTTATTTTGATACATTCAACAAATATATGCTGTGCTGTAAGTGCTTAATAGATGTTTTGAAAAGTTTATGTCGCCCTGGTTAGCGCTATACATGCCGTAACAACGGCACAGCTTTTTGCTTGGATCACTAGACTGTGAACATTTTGGAGAAAGTGGTCACACATTAGCAACTCAAATAGCCATTAATAATATATTTTAATGCTAAAATATCACCTAACTACTCTATCGCAGTTCACTTTGATGGTATCGAAATTTCCAGATGAAAAGGAAAACTATTTCACGTGTTTAGTGACTTTATAAATATTGCGTTTAAGGTTTGCTCTCTTAGAGAAAAGTTCTCCTAGATTGTTATAGTATCAAAAACGTACATTTAGCTATGTTAATTTTCATTTTATAATTTTTATTAGTGTTGCCATCTCAGATAATAATAATAGAGCAAACATTTATTTTAAAATAGTTATTTGTTGTAATATGGCATTAACAGTTTTTTTTTGCCCAGTCTTCTGATTTTGCTGTTAAATTTAATGAGGACAGTTTTAAATGAAAACCAAACATCTGTCGGTATTTCATATTTTAAACTTGGTCTAATAAAAGAATTTAAACTACACAAATGATTTCAAATTACTTGCCTAGAATTTAAAAAAAAATTACCTTGCTGTGTGTTTATTTTTCATCCTTTTCTGCTCCCTAATGCCAAAATTGCCTTATATTAGTATATTTAAGTATACATTAATATTGCTTATTGAGAGATAACATTAATAGCCTACTACGTAATTTTTGGTAGCTCATATATGTAACTTATTCGTGAAGCAATGAATCGCTAAATGAACAGCGTATTTCAGATTTGTAGACTATGAAAAATATTCAGTTTTACCTTCGATTATAATTTCAGTATTTCTATATTCATTCGTATTCTTATATCTATAAAAATGTTCATCCGAGTTAAATTTTCTATCTTGATCATTCTTTTAAGACTTTATTGCCAAAATTTTAAAACGTAGGCAAAAAAAAATTTTTTTTGGAAGAAATAGCTGCAAAGTCATGTACCAAATTCCAAGTAAGTTAAGAATATAAATATTACAAAACGATTTTAGTATCGATAACATAAATAACATATTTAACTCATATATCTTTGTATAAAGCAGTTGCTGATAAAAAAAGTTTGACATCAGTTGCATAAATTTTTAGTGGAAAATTTGGCAAATAGTTTCCCAGAATTAAAATTTCTTGCAATTGTTATCAATCTCGTGAGAGTTCATGAAATATCTTAGTTAGGGAATGTTATGTGTAGGATGAATGTGCCTGAAAATTATATTTGGAATTACTAGTATTTAGCAGAATGTCTCGCTTCTTCTTTTTTTCCTCTGCACAATCATTTCACATTTTATTTCTAATAACAGAATATGCCTTCTAGTTATTCAACTTTGGTGGGTTTTTGTCTCCTTTTGTTTAGGTAAATTTGTAATAAGTTGATTACTTCCATTTATATCTCAACACTTATAATCTATTAATATGCTCGCCCGTTTTCAATCATGTGTGTGTAATCACTTTTAAACGTCCTTGAAACATTCCGTTTTAAAATACTGAGATATTAAATTTTTTGACTTTTGTTAAAAATGTCCCTAATGCGACAGTAAAAAAAAAAATAAAAGTATTTTCCCCAAATGTACAGTTCAACTTGAAATATGTTAGTTAATCTGTCTACTTTGAAAGGGAGTTACACTAGTCAGGTAACAATTACTCGTACCGAACGTTATTCTTTTTTATTTGCATATCACGATTGTTTGCTACACATTGCCTACATTATGTAAAGTACGTTCGGTTTACCAAGCACAGAATTTTGGTTGTCTTCCTAAACAATAAAAAAATGTATGTGTGAGGAGAAAACATGTATTCTACTTTGCAGTCGGCCCGAACAAATATTTTGCGATTTCAAAACAAGTCGCGAGAGCTAAAGGTATGGTGCCTGAGCCGCGAAAGGGAGAGCCACCCCTGCTCTCATCAGGCTTTCCTTCCACGTCGTAAATCTGAGAGGCGATGTTTGCTGGTAAACGTGGGCGCTCCACCGAGCACCTTGCATGCCCCCCTCCCCTCAACCGCCAACCAGAGAGAGAAAAAAAAAATCCGCGACACTTCCCGCGCCCGCCGGTATAGGAAGTGATGAGCCAAGCATATTTCACGGTTCCCCGCGCGACGGCGAGCTAACACGACGACACAAGAGGTCGAATGAAGAGCTACGAGAAGGAATAAAATTGTACCTCCCTCCTTCACACATACACACACTCGTAACTCCAAACCCATGCGCTGGTGGCTGCAGGAACGTATGTGTATTAGAAAAGATGTTTCCTGGTAGCGTCTTGTACGTGGAGGGAAGTGTGTGTGGGGTTAAGGTAGCGCGCGCCGGTGTGGGGAGAAATAGGTGGAGTTATGAGGGTTGCAGCTTCCTCGTGATGGGCGGGTTGCTTGCTGCGGCGCCTTCAGGGGCCTGGCTTGTCGTGCTCAGAAAGCGTGGAGGAAAGCGAAGAAGGGGTCGGCGTTATGAGGGAGGAGGGAGAGGCCGGGACACAAGCGCCCCTGCTGGCATCTCATACGAAACACGTTCTGAATGGAAAATTGCGTTTTCCGACCTCTCGCCCCTGGGGAAGGCGAGCGCATGAATGCAAGGGTTGGTTAGACAGGTGAGGCAGTGCGGGGAGGAGACTTCCAGAGGGGGCGTAACCCTTCGCCTCACCCTGGCTGTTGCTTCCGTGACAACGTGAGGGGAATACAACTTGCGGACAGCTCCGCCACTTCCCTTCTTGGCGAGGCGAGCAAGATAAGGAATGCTTGGCTGTGCTTGGCTAGGAAATGCAAGCATTGCCTCTGTGCTACAAATATACAGAAATAAAAAACTGGGTTAAATACAAAAATTTTTGTATTACTACTCAAATTTGTGTGTCGATTAGGATAACAATTTTTCAGATACCACTATAGCGTATTTTCACGTGACGTTTAAAAAAAATCAGACTGACACAACAGGATGTTGAAAATTGTATGTCATTACTTCCGGGAAACATTCCTCACATCTGAAGGATGAAAAAAATGTTACATGAACATAGGTCCGCAAACACTTCGTTTCTTCACTGCAGCCCGTAATACATAACGTACAGTGTATGTCGCTCGGGCTGGATCATGTTACTGTGGAATGCCATTGCAGCTGTAATTGGCAGCCCCATACCAGCCCCCGAGGAGCCCTGATTTGAATCCGCTAGACTGTGTATGCAACCCCAGTGGACGATGTGGGCACCCTCCGTAACGGAATTTTCTAGGGATTCATCAACGTATCCGGGTGTCCATACAACGAAGGGTTGGTGTATGTGTTCGTGCTGATGGAGGGCATTTTGAACATTTCATTTAATGCCGACGATAATCTTTCATTCATGTGTAATTTATTCCTTTGCAGTTCCTACTGTTCTTGGTGTAGTGTCGTAATGTGAGGTGTCATGTATCATGCAAACGAACGCTGCGATGGCATTCCACAGTAACATATCCAGCCGCAAGCCATACACTGTACGTTATGTATTACGGGCTGTAGTGAAGAAACGAAGAGTTTGCAGACCTATGTTCATATAATATTTTTTATCCTCCATATGTGAGGATTGCTTCCCAGCTGTATCTTGTATAACTGCGTGACTAATAAAAAAATTGAAAAAAAAAAATCACCTTTCGAATGGGTATTCGACGACGATGTGATTATAACCTTGAGTTGGCTTCGCACATACATGAGGCGACTCACGACAATTTCGCACGTGGGCGAAAAGTTCCGTGCACTATCTCTAGTAACTCTAGTGTACTAGCATGCTTATTTTGCTGTTAAACGAAGAAAAAAATAGTATAAATCTGTCTATTTAAGCCGCAAAATTAAAGTCTATGTTTCGTTAAATTTAATTAATCCCCTTATCCCAAAGATAATATACCACTAACGCATACGTATTCACGTAAACTCCTCAGCCGTGCCTGGCATAACAACACACCTATTTTATTTTTCTTTGCATTACCACTAACAAAAGTACTAAACTTATTTATTTTATCACTAAAATTTGTTTCTGAAAATTTTGCGAGTGTATTATCACGATCGTCGCTTAAATAATATTGTTTTAAAGTTACATCGACAACTCTCTACAACAACCTCAAACACAATGGCTCAAGCCTGGTATTTATAGAAACAAAGCATGACCTTCTGCCTCCTCGTATGCGCGTCGTGAACACAAATAATGCAGACAGTCGTAGTCAAGTGTCCCGAAACAAACTTATTTTAGCTAGTGAACTAAACCACTGTCCAGTAAGATTTTTTCTTTTCAATATTAAATTCAGGCAGTTAAAATGTTCGTACATTTTTCTCTTAAGCTGCATATTCGTATTAACAATATAGCCAAAGAAGTAAATTACGTGAAAAAAATAAGCTACAGAAACTTGGCGAGTGGAATTGGAAACTTTAAGAGGTCCTAAAAATTCTGTAAGCACCTACATTTACTAACACTTGCATGAACATCGTGTTTCTAAACAGGATCAAGGATTTCTTTTTAACGAACGTTAATTTTTATTAATGACTGAACTCAGGTTCACATGGACATAAGTTTCAGAAAACAATGCTATGGAAAGTGAGACGATATAAAAATAAAACTTCTTCTTAAACGCTTCTAATGGCAGAAAATCGTACACATTAAATATCAAATAAGTACAACAGCTGAAATCACAGCAATAAGAAAATGTTCCCGCTATATGTACTTATTGGAAACATTCAATAAATTTGATCAAATACCCACATTAACTGAAATGTATATATTTTTCTTTAATAATTATAGTTGTAAAGTAGAGAAAGAATATTTCTGGAAAAGGCATCTGTTTAATTAAGCAGAAGAATAAAATTTCAAATAAAACAGACTTTAAACAATTTTCATTGAAAATATTTGTAGAGTACGGAATATGAAAAAAAAAAAAAAAAAAAAAAATACAGTATACGTCGTGCAACACGTAATACAGATTATAGCATTTCCACTCCCTAGGTAGCGAACATTTTAAATGAGGAAATGTGACGGGCAGCTGCCCGAAAGAACCTCGTTAAGTAGCATCAATTGGGACCGGAACTGATTGTCACGGAAGTAGGAGCACCCGGAGGAAACTCAAACTCCGTGGCAGTGACCACAGCTCTCACCAACTGTCATACCAAGCTCTAGATATCCAGCAGAGTTCATAAGATGTTTAGCAGAGTTAAAAAAAAGTTTTTCTAATCCCATTGATACTGTAGAGTTTTAACCCCCAATATTGTGAGAAATGAACAAACCACAATTGTTATTTTTCTTTATATGGGCTTAAATTTTTTTTATATAATGCCCCAAAATAATTTTGCAAATATAAAAATAGATAGACGTGTTAGTTACATTTATGCCTAGGAACAGGTTTCAAATCAATTATACCTGAAAACAGGTTTTAAAAAAATAGTTTAAATACGATTGATGCCAAAAGAAAGGCTTGAAAATTACAAAAAGGGCCAATAGGGGCACATGAGTATAAATGCGTTACAAACTCCCACGTCTACCAAGAATATTACAAAAATTGTGTACAAAAAATTGTTTACAAAATTAAAGTTTCAAAAATACTTAATAAAAATTGAAAAATTACTTAACTTACTTATAAATGCCCATGCTTGTATTTTCCCCTGTATTAAAAATTTTTTGAATATGCTCATTATAAAAATTCTTCTCTGTAAACATGGCAGGAAAATGCCTTCTGCCTGTTTTCCCCTTTCGTATTTTAAATGTGAGTGTGGTGTGTGTTTCCTCCTGTCGCGTGTCCGGTGCTATGTGTCTTGTCTGGGTATCAACACCCATCATATATAGTCCAAACTTAGTGCTGTAGAGTGTGGAGGAACATGGGAGAACAGTATAGTTAGTTTTCGGAAGAACAAAACAGTTAATTTAAATCTTCTGATGACGTATGCCTAGCGACGGCCAACTGCGATGAAAGCTGGAGCCATCGAGGTGGTGCGGCGAGGGGGGGGGGGAAATCAGCTGGCGGCGCCGCGCAGTGCTGAATCCGAAGTCGAGCAGAGCAGTCACGCTACCCGTCAGCTCCTCGCTTGCCATCGAAGGGGAGAGCATACTGGTAAGTCTTCATAACCCTGGCAGCTGAGCATTCTCAGGTGACGGATAGTTGGTCAGGTGGCATAAAATACTGAATTCGGTACGATGATATTTTCCAGCACCATGACGCGATTTACGATAACGAAAATCCTGTTTAGCGGGATAATGTGAGAAAAATCATTCAGTCACCATGTACAGTCCCGGCAAACACACGCTCATTGTACAGTACGATTGTGCGCAGCAATTTAAGCAATAATTATGATTGTGATGCTCGTACAAAATGCGTATTTAATATATGAAAAATGTATTTTTAAGCCTCTTTGGCAAGGGTTGGTAACATTTGTATTTTAATTAGTGTTTGTGAAAATTGCAACACCCAGAAAGAATGACCCGAATGAAACCAAATTCGGAGGAGGTATAGAACAGATTACTAGCAATGAGTGCTTACGATTGCAGGGAGATGGCATACACGTAGACCCAGCAGTGACCTATCTTGTTTGACCGGAAAGGTCAGTGTTACTCCAAGCTCAGTCAGTGAAGAGCCGCCAAACGAAGTGAAAGCAAGTGCCAGTATGCCTCGTCGACGTCAAAGGGCGCCATATCAGTATGTGAGTGAGTTCGATCGGGGCAGAACGATCGGTCTCCGGGAAACGGGTTTGTCATACCGTGACATTTCGGCTAGTACAGAGCATGCTGCTACGACAGTGTTGCGTGTGTGAAACCAGTGGATAGAAGAGCGTCGTACGCAGCGACGAGCGGGTACTGGACTACGCAATGTGACCACAGCACGGGATGACCGCCATCTTGCCCGTATGTTCGTAACGGACCGTACAGTCTCGTCCACAGTGGTGGCTCGACACTGGAGCACGGCAACGGTTGTGGGTCTGTCTGTATCGACGGTTCGACGCAGTCTGCTGCGGGCTGGACTGATGGCACGCATGCCACTGCGTCGGCTCCCGTTGTCCAGAAACCACAATCGCCTCAGACTGCGATTGGCACGTGAACGCCGTCGCAGGCGTGCTGAGTGGCAACATCTAGTGTTTTCGGACGAGTCCCGCTCCAACCTGTCGTACAGTGATGGCCGTATACGTGATAGACGCTACCATGGCGACCGTAATCTGGCAGTCTGCAGCGTGGAGCGGTATATCGTACAACAGCAAAGTGTGATGATTTGGGACACCTTTCGAGAAAAAAAAAAAGCTTATCTCGCCCTCTACGAATTGCGGGAAATCTGAACAGCAACCGTTACACTAGGGAGGTTTTAGTGCATGAGGTATTGCCCCTTCCTCAGACAACTCGATATGCCATAATTAAGTAGGACAATGCCCGGCCACATGTGTGCGAGGAATGTGCAAGCCTTCTTCGATGAATGACGGATACAACTGCTTCCCTGGTCTGCAACGTTCGCCTGACATGTCGCCCATCGAACATGTCTGGGATATGGTTGGTCGGCGACTTGTTCGTCACGGTCCTCCAGCAACCACTGTTGATGTTTTCTGTACTAGCATACAAACCGCGTGAAGGGAAATTCCCCGGAAACATATCCAGGTCGTCATTGATTCCTTGCCACAACATTTCGGGGCTCTGATTGCAGAACGTGGGGTCTTCACGCAATACTGAATTCTCAAGGACAGAGACCATGTACAGTTCTGTAATCTTTATCAATCGTGCATTGTCATTTACCTAATCTGCGGAATGAAGTTCATTTCAATCGCATGCATCCTTCTTGGTGCTGGACTTTTCACGAACGTTAGTGTATTTGGTTATTTTTAACCACTAAACTGACCCGGGTTATCCGGAGTTCCGAGTTAAAGAGTACCGTCTTAACGAGGTTCCACTGTGTTATATATAGTTCTTCCACTGTTATTTTAATTTGGAAGTTAGCAGGCGCGGGGTCTCTCCTTTAATAACGGCAGGCACGCGCGGCTCGCAATTTCAACGCCTCCGACCCGCGCCATTACTTATTTCTGCGAGGCGCGCAAACGTCACGTTCGCCGCCATTTATTACGGCGGGAGAAGTTCGCGATACTCCGCCTCATCTATCAAAGCCGAGCCCGCGCGAGCACAGGAGGGGGGAGGGCTGCACGCGCATCCGCTTGGCAGAACACTGTGCCGGGGTACAGGATATACAGAGTCTACTACACTTGCTGGTGTCGCATCCCTACGCGACGTGTGCAACGAGTCGTGTTCGAGCCCCATAGTTGGGCTGCCAAATTATTATGTAATGAAACATAATCTATGGAAATGTAAATACCGAGACGTCACATTTCGTTCCCACAAACATTTATATTTGTGCACCCTTTTTGTTCTTGACTCGGATAGCTACTAGTATTATGCTAGGTCTTTGCCTTAAAACTTTTTCAAACTTACTATTCTCATTACACCCTACGACACCAGAACAGCAAAATTACCACAAATTATCAAAATTCTGAAACACGACATGGAGCAAAACCGAAGAATCCAAAATAAGCATTTAACTACTTCAACAACTCTAAGAGTAGAAAAATAATACCTGTTAATAATATGTTTAATTAATAAAAAATTTAATGTGATATAGTAACAATATATCATTCGGTTTAGCCAACATTAGTGTTTTTTTTTTTAACAAATTATTATTCCTTTAACATTTAAGTTATATTTCTAATATGCAAAAATTGTATTTAAAACATGTCTAAATTGAAAAAGTCCAAATTTATCATACTATTTTTAATTTCTAAAAGAAAAATATATAATTAATATGGCAGAACTAACTTGGGACGACTATAGCCTTTCATTACTGAATTAATAATTTCTTCTGAAAAATGAAATCTTAACTAGTGCTGCACTCCGTTTAAAAAAAAATAGAAAATGGACTTAGCTGCAAAACCCAGTCGTTGTAGATATGATTTTGATGGCCGGAATAAAATAGTAATTTTCTTTTTACATCCTCAGTAACCAACCTCGACCTAGTCCTTTCTCTGCAGTAAGTATCTCTCCTTCTCAATTTTTCAGATATCCAGTTCTCAAGCTTAAATTTTGCTAATTACAGTTCATAGCACCTCGTAAGAAAATCTTCAGTCGCAGAAAAACTACAATATATTCAATTTATAATATTTAACTGCTCGGATAGTGTCGTTCCATATATACAATAAAACAATAATAATTTTGTTACCTTTTTCTTACAAAGAGGACATCACTATTCTTTTCAAACATAAACACATTCCTTCCATGAAACAAAAAATATGACAGTTGAGTTGGCTAATAAAATCAAATGAACATTTTTACACTAATCATAACTCAGATGTTACATTACAATCTCTCATTTATGCCTTACGGAAAGCTAGTCATATTAATTTCAGTATGGTGCCATTGTAGCTTGCATACACTAATAATTCCTCTTAAGAAACTACTGAACATTATTTAGTATCATGCACTGGTCTGTTTTGAAACAATGAAATTTATGTTCATGACCCTTCCCTCACTCAACACGAGAAAGCGTATGGTTCAGAACAGCTGTTCGTCGACGGATGGCTGTCTCATGATTTTTAAATCTTCATGCGAGAGAGTTTACTTCTAGAATCGATCTCGACACGTGTTCGCTATCGACGGATAACCCGGAAATGATTATCGTGACCGTGTACCGTTGTGTGTGGCAAATTATATGTTTGCTTTCGTAAATACACAATATCATTTTTAATCACGATAATCGCCCATGCTCAAAGTGGCAGAAATTACTCCAGTGTCTGGTAAATAAACAAATAAATACAATGTATATTAAATATATTATAAAATCAATAATTACTAACACAACAAAACATTATTCTGTGGACGCGTGAATAAAACTATAATATTTCTCTGCTGCCAAAAGCCAGACACTATTAAGCCACTAATATTATTTAATTGCTTGGAAGGGGTTTGTCTACGCAATAGGGACACAACCTACAGAACATATTATCTAGAAATTAATTCTAGTAATACTTTATTAAATATATTTTAATTAGTTATTAATTTGTCCATGAGTAGACATAAATGAAAGATTATAAAATTGCAGTTTCCTAATAAATTTTTTATTAACTCAATTGATTTTGTAGACAAAAGAATTATCAAAGAAAAATTGCGGAAATAATTGCATAAAATAACTATGATAACGGCCCTGAAAGCGTTGGAGTCCTTGAAAATTTTGGAGTGCACCCCGTCCAATCTATCTGACTTTAATTTGAAATACAAATGAGTATTTTCTTATACTTAGCCAATTATTCGCATTAAACTATAATTCACAAATTATAGATAAATAATGGAATTATATTTTACGTCACAAACGTTGTAAGAAATAAAAGTTCATCAATCAGTAACGTAGTTATTTATCGACGTGATCCAGAAGACAACAAGATTTAATAAAACGATGTTCCATGAATATAGGATTTAGCTGTTACTTCGCCAGGCGAAGTCGTGAAGCTGGAGATGGAAATCTTGCTCCGGACGGTAAATAAGAGAAGCAGGTCAAGTAGTTCACAAACGGGAATGAGTACTTGATACGAAAGATGATTCCAAAACATGATATCAACTTTGAATGAAAATGGAATCCAAAACATCGTATAAGACTGGGTCCCTCGGGAACACATAAACAAGAATAACCGAGAAAATTAATTGCTCGTTCCAGAGTAGATAGAACATGGCACGTACTACCGGAGAAAGAGTGATGCTGCTCTCTCCCATCTCGGAGGGAAGAGATGAAACTGCGTAGGATTATGAAGAATATTTCACAAATTAAATATCCTACATATTTACTAAACTAATATCTCTGCAGTATCTTACATGACGCTAAAGGTTGTTCACGATAAAGTGAGCATTTTTGAAATCAACCTTAGAAAAAGGCACTGCCCCTTCCTGCATATATTTTAACGGGCACACTGAATGACGTGCGCCCAGTAATGTTAGTAATGCTGAATGGGAAATAGTTCCGTATCTTAAGTCGAATATATAGCGTTAGGTAACCATTTGTGATAACTTAAATTATTTCTTTCTTTTCCTGTTTTTTTTAATGCAATGGAGTGTAAAAATTAGCAGACTTGTTAAATGTTTACTTTTCTAATAATTTACCAGTTTCACTTGCCCGACGCATGAATAAAGTTATGACGCCCATGATAACGTTATTCATTCGTAAGGCGGAAGAATGCTTAACGTGCTTACAAGTAGGTCTTAAGCAGGGATTTCAAAAGTTCTCATTTTATCGTGAATAGCCTATAATTAAATAAACCGCTGCACAGGGGAAATCACCCTACTGCAGTAACCCCCCCCCCCCCCCCCCGCCTCCCCACACTCGACCGCGGGAACACACAGCGAACACTACATGCCGCGACCGCGTCTGTGCAGAGAGTTAAGGCCCTTACACAATTGAAAGCTTTTACATTTGATTTTACCATTTGACTTTACGTTTGCTTCCGACATGTTGTTTCTTATGGAGCTTGACACAATGGAACTGTCAAAGGTAAAGTCAAGCACTTTACGATTTCGAAAAGTTGAAATTTAAAGTCAAAGTCAAGCAGCCATTTTGCCAAGAATCTAACAGAGTTTATGTTCAAAGTGTGTTATTTTATTGAATGGCGATTTTAATCTCGGTATATTAAACAAATCTCGCCTTAAATTAAATAAATGGCAAGCAAATATAATGTGAAGAGGAAATATATGAATTGACATATTTTAATAATGTAAACAAATGAGTTTTTTTGTTTTTAAATAAACTTTTAATGTAAATTTTAAGTCGGTTTTTTTTAAAAGTACGTAAAATGCATTCCTGGATAATATAATTATTTACATATCAAGATGCACATTTTTACGAAGCTCGCAGAACCGATGTTCAATTGTCTGAACTCTGACTTTACAATATTGTATTGTTTATTGGTGGTTTGGTCAGAGGAAAGCAAACGTACAGTCGAATGCTAAAGTTTTATATTGAGTAAGGGCCTTTAAGCAGAAAACAGTTAGCGGCGGTGGAAGGATATCAATATGCGCGCTGCGCAAGGGTACAAAGGAGAAAGACTCAGTTCGGAAGCCGTTCCTAGAGAGCGCTGGGGGTACCGAAAACTTTCCACAACCACACGCAACTGTTCTACGGCCAATAAATTAGACGCGTTACACCTCCGGCAAGGAACGCGGACAAGGTACAGCGCGTGGCGTCCCACGCTTCAAGGAACGCGAGCGTTGTCAACTAACATCCTGTTTGTAAGCTGAGCTTTTTGCAGCAACTAGCTTCCAGCCAGGCTCGGCAGCCAAATTAACTTTGTGCCAACTCCCAATACAGGCATACTTGACAGGGGCCGCGGTGGCCGAGCGGCTAGCTCGCCTGCCTCCCACCAAGGCGATCCGGGCTCAATCCCCGGTCGGGTCACCGGACCCCCGCATGGGGGAATCGTGCCGGACGATGCCGTTGGTGGGCGGGTCTTCTCGGGGGACTTCCCATTTCCGCTGCCCCCCCCCCCCCCCCAATTCCCGCGCTGCTCCATATCATACTCACTTCAATCGCCTTGCTGTTAAGAGCCACCTACTGGATACTTAACGGAAATAAACATTTCTGAAATAACACAACTGCCCTAAAACTGGAATAAATCACCGCAGGCCTAAACTTTCCCAAAATACTGACACAATTACTTCGACAAAAATTATGAAAATATATGAAATTAGTCAAATCTGGAAAATATTGTGCTTGCAAAATTTTACGAAATTTTACAGCATAACAATTTTCCATAGAAACTGAGCTGTTCAAATATCGAATTAGAAAAATATGATTTAATTTATTTACTCATCATATTCCTTCAACTAGCAGTCTCAAAATCAGTTTACTTCAGTTGCTCATGTCCAGATAATTCTTAGAATAATACCGGCTTTAGCCATACAAGTTGTAAATATACGTCCAGTTGAGCAGCAATCTTCATAGTTTCCTATTCAACTAACGTTCGTACGGCATACATGGAAGAGAAAAATATTAAGAACCACTGGGCACAGTTAAAATATACTCATGCCACAATAGCTCCGAAAAATATAGTACCAAGATACACTGTGCAACTTTATAATATTTTAATACTCTTTACAAACAATTTCAATTTTTTTTGCGCACACATATTTTTGCATGGTGCTTCACGTATACTTGGAGTTAAAGAAATTAAGTTATGTTTCACTCTGTGAAGATAGGTACCCGAGCAAACAGGAGATTTATGCTTGCGAAACATGTTCTCTTCATTGCCCTAGAGTGCCAGAAATTGTTTATGATGCTTGTACGTGCTCCAGCACCAGAAACGCAGTAAGTCAAGGCAAAGTTAGTTTTCTCCACAAGTGTTACCTCACTTTTGCCCTTCATTTTTCAGCCCTGTCAGAAGCATCTCTTAAGTTATTCGCTGGGCGTTTGTTTGCAGTGCCTGATGAAAACCGCACATGTTATGGGAAGTTTTGGTTATTCATAATTTTCTACTTCATTACGAGTTTAAAAAAAAAAAACGCAGAAGTGGCTTACGACCACGTGTATAAAAACTTGTAGAGAACATGGATAATTTTTGATAGATAGAACATGTCGAATTTGTCATTGCATTTTCTTTGAGCAAACTCAAGCAGGACGTCGTAAGGCCTGCTTGCAGCTGCTTCGAAAACAACGGAAATTCTTGTTCGGGACAAATCCCGATCCTTCGAAATTTTTCTTGGTTATTTCATCAGCCATTCTCAAGACAACTTTGCGCGCGGACTTCTAGTTTAAAAATGGACAATTTATTTGAACGCGCAGCTAACGAAGGAGGCAAAAAACAGCCAAATGGATTACTGTCGCCAGTAAAATCTTAGGTCACTGCAAACAAATCAAAATAAAACGCACTTAACTAAACACATATTTTTGTTGACAAATTGTAACAGTATGTGTTTGCTTACATTAAATATTTGTTTAACATTCTGAAACAACAAAATGTTTGTTTAGCAGAAAGAAATTGTTATGAATAAATTGTTTGGCTTTGTGGCGAAATTTCTTTTATTTGGTGGAACAGAGGCTTGGTTGAACCAACAAAATATCGTTTATCCGACACAAACGCCAAGCAAACAAATATATATGGTGTACCGAGACAATTATTTTTCTCAGTAAACGTTGAAACGTGGCGTTTCACAAAAATGTATCCAAATGTTCTGTGATTTGCATCGGTTGTAGAGCCATCTACAACAAATCGCAAAAACTGCTTTCCATATGGAACGACGGTGAGCTAACTTTTGCAGGCTTGAATTGTCTCCTCGAAAATAGCTGGGGTGTTTATTTTGACACTTTTTGTCGTACTATGCATCTATTTCACATTGTTCCGTAGTCTCAGGTTAAATAAATCACACTTATCTTTACTATATACGTATACTAGGACCCCCCCCCCCCCCTCCGTCCATGCTCGGGTTAGATTTACAAATATGGCGTTGTTTGGGTTCGCAGCACGTATTTACATTAAATTCTTAAGGTAATTAACATAGGATTAATACTGTGTTGTTCAAAAAGTCTTTGTAAGTGAACCCCTATTTTCTATGAAATTTTAAAAGACAAAACTGCTTACCGTGCATCATCCTTAAAAGATAAACATACGCTGTCACGGAATTTTTTTGTTGAACTTTTTGAGATCTACAATTTTGTAGTACATTAATTTGGTGTATCCTTTATGGTTTAGTCATAGTAAGCCATGTAAGCTCCCAAAAGCTGATTTTTCTGACTTTATTATAAATCGTAGATATTTTTCTACTATGTAAAGCCCATGAAAATTTTTTCTTCACACGTAAGATTTTTAAAACTTAGATGTATGGTGGCAAAAATAATTACGTGTAATTCTGATAGGGTAGTTCAGTTTTTATTGTGTATTAACTTTTATAAAATTAATATTTATTTTTGGTGTGATCTCAATTTTGTAAGTCTTTCTACTTTTTATTGTATTATATCTCAGTTCCGAGATCACATATTCTTTGGTTTTTCTCGCTTTAGGTCGTTATAAGTGGTTCATGTAGGTAGTTTGAATAGTTTTGATTCATCCCCATTGGCCTGCAGATTTTAATCCTGATTGTTGATTGGCTGACGCTATAGGCCCCCTAGCGTCAGCCTGCAGAGACTAACGCGCTCTTCGCTAGCAGCCTCCAACGAGGTCAGATGTAGGGCAGGACCTCCCATCTGAACTGAACGGAGAGGTAGGACTTTAAATTAGTTATAAGGTGTGTAGACGTGTACCTGAACCAACTTTTAAGTAAACTTGTAACCAGCAATGGAGGTTGTGTCAATGGTCGCCCATTCGCGAGGTAAAGTGGTCAGGAACTAGATAATTTAAACATGCCGTCTACGTACGTATAGAGCGGAGCTCCACGTATCTCCATGTTAATCCTACTACGCCAAATCCTGCAAGAGTATCCTACCTTCAATCCGCTTGGTGATTAAAAGATAAGTCCTCCCGAAAGATCTGACATTTTCATCTGGACCTAATTTTATTTACAGTTTAATTCAGCTCGATGTCCGTTAGCATCAGTACACAAGCGACGCCATCTTGACTTCTATAAGTACGGTAATTTACAGCATACATGCAACCACTGCAAAACCTGTGATAAGAGTAGTTTCTACCAGAGCTAGACTGTTTAGTGAGAACACAATTTGTTTTACCGTAATTTTTACAACAGAGAACAGTTTAATTAATTTTATGTTGAAACCAGTATATTCAGACTCTGGCAAGCTATGTCACGTAACCGTAAAAGGGTTCAAGCAGGCTAGGCATGGCCACTTTTAGCATTGTTTAGATAGTGTGTTTGTATTTATAGCTTTTCTCATATTGCCATCAGGGTTTTTAATTATTTCTGATTTAAACAATTGCAATACATAAGGAAATTAAAAGTAAATTAAATTTATTCAAAGGGCGTATCTGTTTTGTCTCTACTGTAGTGTTAACATATTTCTTACCCAGGGTCTTACATATGTGTTTACTAGAGTTTTCAATTGTCTGCCTTATTTTGACGTACGTACATAAATAGTGAACGTGTCAAATGCTAGTTTCTAGAGGGTGCTAATAGTAATAAACTTGTTCCCCTACCGGCCCATGACTGCACCGGGCAGTTATACAGAGGCAGCCCAGGTAAGATCACATCCTTTCCCACTGATCTATTACAAGTCAGCTTTGCAGCCTGGTCACTGAAGTGTTATATGTGTTGTCCCATTGTTGTGTATGCAAATTCTACACCATACCCAGCACATATCTATTTGAATATAATATGATTATATCTCAACTATCCTTAAATTGAGTATTAATTTATTATATACCTAAACCTTCCTCAAGAAATTGTCTAAATTACGGTGAAAGCCGCTTCAAAATTTATCAAGTAGTTTTGAAGCCTTAGCCAAATACACAGACACACGCGGCCAGGCGACTTAGTTTTATACTATATATAGAAATATACCTTCTCAGAAGTTAACAGTTATCGCTCCAGCTGGAGGCTGCAATGACTTCCGAATCGTTGGGAAGAGAAACTACAGTGAAGTGGCTACCAACCAGAAGCTCTTTATCTTGCCGACAACGGCCCAGAAAGCCTCCGAACTTTATTAAAATATTTTGTCGACAGTCTAATTTCTTTTGACGCAACACAGAAATGGTCTTGTTTATTAGAGCGTATATTTTGTTATATGAACAAATCTATTTAGCTGCTTTTCAATATTTGTTTACTCAATCAGATAATTTGTTGGGGTAAATAAATATATTTTTGGCCCTATACAAATATTCTTAATGCGGATAATAGTCCAGAATGGAAGTGCTACAGTAAGTTCAGTTTTATACATGCCACATTCCAAACAATATTTATCTAAGGTTGCACTGCTGGTACGGTTAAAAATTGTGTTTATTTTTTTCAATTCTTTGGCGTTCTAACTTCCCCCTTGTAAATTGGTTTTCTATGTTGTTAAGGTGGATCAGTTCCCGCCATCTTGGATTTTAACAATTTTTGTCGTAAGTTCCATTTAAGAACATTTGATGAAATTTTTCGCACGACATGGCATAAATAATAGCTCCTTAAGCTTAATCAACATATTACATTTCTATATAATTTTTTTTTTCACAAGTGATTTCACAAGATAATAATAATATTTTCTTGCTTTCGGTTACACAAGTGGATCTGGCATCAATAGTCTAGCAATATATGTTTTAGAACGTGTGCAATGTAATGCCCTACGCTTCGTCGAAGCCCAAAATAAAATGCAAAAATCTGTGATGCAATTTATGACGAAAATGCCGAAAATCTAAGATGGCGGGGACTGATCCACCTTAAAGTCACTGTGGGGAGCAATAGCAACAAACAATAATCCCTAAATAACTACGCATACAATTATGCAGCGCAATAGTATAAGAAGAAGACATTTTCTATTTACAGTGCGAATTCGAGAGTAATACGAATTTTTTTTTGTAATGCATGTCTTAGTCACGTATGTCACATCTCCTAGATTTCACTAGAAAATTACCTGTCAGAACAATATACCTTCAAATAGCTTTAGGCCTGTGTTGTTTTGTCTCCAAACAGACCAAAGAAAAAACTGCTAGCTTTTGAATTTCACTTTATCATCACTAAGCACCAGTCTATCTTATAATTTTAGGTGAACATTCACTCACATTTCTCCAGTGGATTTGTTAACGTAACGTCAGTCACACCAGTGGTGAAAGATGTATCACAATTATAGAAGAAGGAAATATATTTTAAAGCGTTACAAATCTAATTAACGTACATTTTAATGTGCATGTGCATTACAAATCGAATACACTTAACATTTTACGTGAACGTCTTACAAGTGAAACATGGATCTCAAAGGAAAGTCTTTTTATATATAAAAACGAACAAATTATGACTGAGATAATAAAGAATGTTCATTGCAAAGAAAAAGTTTTCACCGCTAGTTCTTCTCGCGCTGCCCTGTTCGACAAATGATTCCCTAAGCTGGTGGGAATGCAAAGGACTGCTAATGATGATAAAGCTAAATTGAAACTGCTGAAACCAATTAAAATCCGGAGCCCTGCATCGGCCTCTAATTACTTGCATAGAAGTCACCCTGCGCCGCCGCGCCGGTTTCTTTTGATCAATTAGGTTGGTTCACCTGCGGGGGAGAGAGGGTTGGCGAATGGGGGTGGCAGCAGGGTTGTCAAGCGATTTCGGGATTACTGTTTCAAACGATAGCCTTTTAATTATACAGTGTTTTGACACGAGTCTGTGTGTGTGTGTGTCTAGGCTTGCATCTCATTAGGTAGAGAACGTGTTACACGCACAACTGATTTACAATTACCTGAAAAAAAAAAGTTTTGACCAACTTTCGAAAATAAAAGCCTTACTTGTCGATGCACATGTGTAATGGCTGTTCACGATAAAGTGAGCACTTTTAAACTCAGCCTTAGAATAAGTCACTATCCCTACCTGAATTTATTTCAACGGGTGAACTGAGTGACATGCACGCAGTAAAGTTGGTAACGATGAATGGAAAGTAGTTCCATATCTCAACGTCGAATGAAAAGTGTCAGATAACCATTTGCGATAACATAAATTATTTGTTTCGCTTTCTGTTTTTTTTTTTTTTTTATGCCTCGAAGTGTAAAGATGAACAGATTTGCACATTATTTTCTTTTGTAATAATTTCACAGTTGCACTCGACCGACGCGTGAATAAAGTGACGAGTCCAATGGCAATGTTAATTCCGCATAGGGTGGAAGAATTCATAATGTGCGTGTATGTAGATCTTAAGCGGGGGCTTTCAGAAGTGCTCATTTTACCGAGAACAGCCTATACGTAACTGTGACACGAAGTAGGTAAGAATACATAAGTGAAACGGACTCTTGAACCGCAAACTCCACACTGTAAAAAACAATGGGAATATTACCTGACAAGTGTAAGGTAATATTCGCAAACCTATGTGGGAAACATAGTTTTCCTTACATGTAAGGTAAAATTACCACACTCTGAGGTTAAATTCACGTAGATCACGTACGTGGTGGTGGAAAACCCCATATATGGATGGGAAAATTACTTTATGACGAGTGCATCTCTTCAGCATTCTCAACAGCTAAGTGGGAGGACGGGCGGACGAAACAATACTTTTAACATGCTACTATTCATCAGCAATGTCACGTTGTCGTAGTGGTGTAATGGATATCGTATCGGCCCGTCGTGATAAGAGTACCACGGTTCGCGTTCACCCACCAGCAAGTGTGGATGATTTTAGTGTTTAGGTTTCTGTTACTATTCGTCAGAGGATACAGGTCATTAATTAAATTAACAGTACTAATACTCCGGGGTGTTTTCAAATTTAATTTTATTAGACAATATATTTAATTTTTCCTTACTTGTATGGGATTTCCCCCCAACTTTTGCCAGGTAATTTTCCGTACGATTAGGGAATAGTACTTTACTTGTTATGACTCTCTAATGACCTCGCTGTCAATGAAACGTCAAGCCCAATTACCTACCTTCCTTTACTTGTTATGACTCTCTAATGACCTCGCTGTCAATGAAACGTCAAGCCCAATTACCTACCTTCCTTTACTTGTTATTACTCTCTCTAATGACCTCGCTGTCAATGAAACGTCAAGCCCAATTACCTACCTTCCTTTACTTGTTATGACTCTCTCTAATGACCCCGCTGTCAATGAAACGACAAGCCCAATTACCTACCTTCCTTTACTTGTTATGAAAATTTACACTACTTTTAAGAAGTAATTTTACCTAACACGAAGAGGTAATTTGCTTCCCTTACATGTAAGTGAATTTAACCTCAAATTTATTTTTCAGCGCAGACGCACACACTGACCAGCAAAATGGCGTCAGTCACCAGCAATACGCCGGAGCAACGTTCGCCAATCAGCTCCTGGTAACATTCTCGCCAGCCGGAAGCCAAGACAACAAGAAGTATCACGCGACACGCAGTAGCCAATCAGACAAAATGCCCTTCCCCCCAGCCTCATACAGCCAATCAGCGAATGAGCATGCCCATCAAAGGGATCGCCACTCTATTTTACTACTGTCAACTTACATATTCTAAACCCTAGTCATGTCAGCAGAATTCAGGAGAATCAAATGTTAAGTGAAAGTGAAGAGATTTGGGCGGCTCTTAACAGTGAAGTTTTTAGAGCCGATGAGTGTGATTGAAGTGAATATGGAGCAGGACTGGAATGAAGGGGCGGAGGAAACGGGAGATCCCCGAGAAAACTCGCCGACCAACGGCATCGTCCGGTACGATTCCCACTTGCGAAAATCCGGCGACCCGGCCGCGGATTGAACTCATTTTGCCTTGGTGGGAGGGGAGCGTGCTAATCGCTCAGCCACCGTGGTCCCATGAAATGTTAAGGCAATATTTCACGATTATTTGTTATTTCATTGTCTTACTTAGCTATATATAAGTACTACACAAATGTAGATACGTACAGTCAAATGATTATAGTTTTCAAAACATAGCACCTAAAAGTTGCAAATTTCGAAAAATTGGTAGCCCAAGTTTATATGCGCCTAATTAACTTTGCCACTTAAACCAAATGTCGTATTATCTATATAATATACATAGCATATTAATTAAATATCAAGGATACTTTTGTATGGATACTTTGTCACTGGTATCCTGAATCTAATAAATACTAATATTATTTTCTGTGTGGGTCCGAAAAATCAAATCTTACTCGGATAACATATGAATTGGCAATTTCTTTAGTTCAGATGTCTATGTTTGTAGAATTCTGTATAAAAAGTGTATTTTATTGTTTTACTTTGATTGACTTCTCGCATCGTGTCATCTACAATAATTGGCCGACATTCGGTGTGGTAGAGTATATAACATCGAAATGCCACTCTATTATGACTAGCTTTATACCTCTCAATAAGTCATAAATTGACACCCTAAATCAAATGTCATATTAGAAACAGTGGGTGAGACGAACACAAAATTTACAAAATAAACAAACGTATAAACTGAAATAATTAGGACCAGCGACCAGCACAAAGTGCCTGCAAATTATTAGCGATCTATAAACTTCCATCAAGCAACGTTTTATTGTCGTTTTGTTTGTCTATGGTTGGTCTTTTTGGGAGGCGGGGGTTATGACGGTTACCACTAAAATAAAATTTAATCCAAAACTCTTTTATCAAGATCTGCTAAAGTTATACTTCCAGGATATTCCTCCGCCTCGTACAAGAAGCTTAAATAGGTCTGGAAAATTTCACCAGAGGACAACGCGCCGCATTCCTGCGCACTCAGTTGTATAGGCTGTTCACGGTAAAGTGAGCACTATTGAAGCCATAGTTACTTTTTTCTTTCAGCCAATTTTTATTCTTTAACCACCTTTTTAAATACATATTGCTATGTAAGTAATAAAAACAGCGTGTATTTTCCGCTACACTCGGAAGTTAACGCCTAAACCTAAAATTAAATTTATTTATTGACTATTATTCCAAAAGAGGGGATTTCAAAAATGCTCACTTTACCGTGAATAGCCTATATTAATATTTTGCATGAGAACTATTTCTTATTAGGCGTTACCAACACACATGTTTTCTCACTGTCTCAAATTCATGGAAATTATAAATGAAATATTATAATTTTTAGAGAGAATATAAATTTCAATTTAACCAAGAAAAAATATTACCTTTATGAACACAAGTATAAAACGCTTGTGATACATTGTATATTTATGAAATAACTAAATACGTCATATAAGGGGCGATTTTTCAAAGGTTTGATTCAAAAAGCGTGAAGAAATAGCGAATAGACTATATATACTTTTTCGCAACACAAACGTTAGCATTATTTTTTAAAACATTATATTTCACTTTAATGTTTGGCATAAAAATTGATTGTGTCACCTAGAAAAACCATATTAGTAGTCTTCAATTTCCAAAACAAAGTACTGATGTTTTGTTATCTCATTATTTGTATTATTTTGTATTTTATAAGGGCATAGGAAAGTGGAAGTTCGAAAACCTTCATATTAAGATGTAATAATTATATATTTTTTTGGAAATGTATGAAGATTTTATTATTGTTACACATAACGTTGGGGTAATCTCGAATTAATATCCCGTATTTGTTTCAACTAGCAAAATAAATGAAGTATTCAGCACTTTTAAACGTCATTACCTTTAAACTCCTTATTTGTATATCAAAGGTAAGCTTATACAACTTGAATGAACACAAAAGATTTTCGTTGCTGTAGTGGTGATGTTTGGGCAGATCTTAACAACGTGTTCTTGAGAGCTGACCAGGGTGAAGCGAGGTGAGTATGGAGCAGTGCCGGAATGCAAAGGCGGGAGAAACGGGAGATCCTCGAGAAAACCCGCCGACCAGCGCCATCGTCCGACAAGTTTCCCACATGCGGAAATCCGGGGAGAGAACCCCGCCGCGGATCGAGCGCTCTAGCAGCTACGCCACCGCGGCCCCAACGTTGTAGTAGTCGTTCGGTATACTGATCACTGCGCTTTCGGGAGATACATAAGTTATTAGAGCTTTAAAATAAAAAAAAATTCAGATTTGACGGTAGCAGTTATTCAGATTTTCGCTGCAATATTTAGCTGAACCTTTTATTTTTCTGACAAGAGGTACTTTTTTGTGGAAGTTGCCATTTTGTTTCCCCGATTGCACTCACTCTGTACTAAATGTTAGATGTGTCTAGTTTATAGCGAACGAGCAAAACTGTAATTCTGGCCTAGTCACGTTTTTCACTAAAACCGGTATTTCAGACTTCGCGAAAGTTGTTCAACCAAGATTTTTGTGTTCACTGTAAAACATTTGAGGTAAAATTCCCTTACATGCAAGGTAAGCTAATTACCTCTACTTGTAAGTTAAAATCACCTGTCAAATATGGAATAAATTTACATAACAGGTAAGGTGCTATTCCCTAATCATACGGAAAAAGTACCCGACAAAAGTGGGGGGAAATCCCATATAAGAAACGTAATGTTAAGCATATAGAGTAATGAAATTGTATTTAAAATCACACGGAGTATTAGTACTGTTGATTTTTTTTATTGCCTACACAACATCTGACGAATGGTAACCGAAACCTCGACTCAAAAAACCTCGACTCAAAAAACTTCCCCACTTGCTGGGTGGGTGCGAGCCATATACCTCTACCACAATAGGCCGACGCGCTGTCCATTCCACCACGACGACTACATGACAGCATGATTGGATTTAATTGTGTTAGACGATTGTTTCTTCCGTTCGTCCTCCCACTTTGTTGGTGAGACCATGCTGAAGAGATCCACACGTCGTAAGGTAATTATTCCATCCATGTATGGGATTTTTCACTGCCATGTACGTGAATTTTACTCCAGAGTGCTGTAATTTACCTTACACGTAAGGAAAACTATGTTTCTCACATAAGTTTGCGAATATTACCTTACACTTATCGAGTAATTTTACCATTATTTTTTACAGTGTCCTATTTAACATATTTCAGTTTGCGTACTTTGGTAGAAAAAAGCGTTTCGTTACAAACAGAACGAAATTAATTCGCATGTAGTTCAATGCAAGTTTAATGAAATGTCTCATACAAAGAAATAAAATTATTTTTTAAGATACAAGACTAGTTAGGATCTTAATCGAACGAGTGAAAACCGGGATATTTTGTACTGCGTAACTATGTATACCTGTGTTAACCTGGAATAGCGTTAGAGATTTGCTTACTGGAGAAACCACCACTCTCCAGTCATAGTCGTCTGGGATCGCGTTTGTCAGATCGTGCATTTTATCGAACAGGATGTTATAAAGGTATAGAAGTGCCCTAACTGGGAATACACACGTAAACCCGCCAGCACAACTTTCAGTCAATCAAGGTGCCAGGAATTTCGACAACTTACTGCAGCATCCACCGGGCGAGGCCGCTTGCAAAAACCCGCTCCACCAGCCAGCGATTGGGGACATGGACGCCTAAACGACGCACCGATATAGGCCACTGCAAGACAGAGCCCGACGCCTTTCCAACTCCGGCCAGCTTCAGGCAAGGACAGAAGAATGGGTGTCTTCGGTCGTCACTAGCCGATCTATAAGAGGGCACAGCCTCCCGCATCAAGACTAAGGTCGGGACAGTCCATTGGAGATAATAAGTAACATGGCATAAAGTATCTATAGTAATAATGTAGTTTAACATAGTACATCAGTTCTATTAGCTCCCCGTTACAGTTAATATTACAATGTTGTATTGTCTGTGTCACATGACATGATTAAAAACCCCTTATTTACAGCCAGCTCTACCATCTATCATTCATCTACAAGCTACTACTCCTAAACCCATTAATATATGATTATGGCCGTAAGGCATAATCATAACAAGCCGTTCAACGTAACACGTGTTTGGCTGGACAGGCATTTGGTCGAACAGTCCGTTGGTAGAAGATCCTGCGATACAGTGGGTTTCTGGGTACGGGACTAGGTGAATTCAAAATAGGTGTGCAACTGGATGCCAGGTGGATGAAATTTACTTAAAGTATACTTAAACCAAGATAACATTTAACTGCATAATTAATGCATGTTTACCCTTAAAGACGTTATGATTTCTTGGTCATTAATTCGTTGTGCTCATAAAATTGGAATACATTTTTGAAATAAAATTGCTCACTTAGTAAAATCCGAATAGTCAATAGACTCATCATGATTGATAAACACACTTGCCGGTCGAAAATATAGTTTGTTATCTATACTTCGAATTCCATAACCGTGTTCTTAGGTTGGTCGCGTGAAAGAGTACGCTGTGTTCGGAATGGTGGCGCCAACAACTGTATGCACAAATACACGCATATGCGTGAATAAAAAAATAAAAACTACAGAGTACTCCAAAGGTAAGGATTAAAATTTTATCGAGAAAAAACACTCGTTTGACATATTTCACGATAAGTTGAGCACTTTTAAAAGCCTTCCATTTGGAATAATAGTCAATAAATATATTTTAATTTAACCTTAGACGTTAAATTCAGAGTGTAGTGGAATATAAATACTGTATTTATTACTTACATTGCAATATTTATTTATAAACATGGTTAAGGGATTGAAAAAATGGCTGGAAGGAGAAAGTAAATTGGGCCTTAAAAGTGCTCACTTTACCGTGAACAGTCTGTAGCAAAAATTAACGGTACACACCGAGGAAAAGTTTTTGTAGAATCAAAGTTTGTTTGGCAAAACCTAATTAATTGTTGGTGTAATGGTAATCAAATATTTTGTTGTTGAAACCAAATTATTTTGTTGATTTTATTTGTTTCCCACAAACAATGATGTGGTTGGTGGAACTAAAGATTTGTTTGGTTCTACGTGCATTAGACAGTTTCGTTTAATAGTTCAAATAAAACTCTTGAAGTCAGACCTAAACGCGAATCCACATCAGCTTCGATCGAGTGCTACACCTTAGCAACCTCGGCTAAAGTTACCACTAATGAAATTTTGATGTTTTTAAATACAGACATGAAAAATTGTGGGCAACGTCCGCAAATAAATGTTTCAAATTGTACAGCTTTCCTTTTTAATTTCCTGTTCAACTTGTTTTATTAGGATTTTTATACCGTTCTTAAGCATAAATTACACTAATCGCCACAAAAAAATGTAACCAAACTCTCGAGCTGTATTTTCGAATGCGGGTAATCAAATGAGTAACAAAACAAATATATACGGGAGATTCAACCACATAGTTGGTTGATAGTCCAATTTATTTCGGCCCAACACACGTGTATTTGAATTCACTCGTGTATTTCGTTAGAAGAACAAAATTACACTGTTGTTTTTCAAGTTTTGGCTATTGAATAAAATATTTTGTTGGGGCAACTGGCCCTATACAAACAAATATTTTGTTGGCTTTCCTCACAGTGCATGCTAAAATATTACTTGAGGAGGGGGGAGCAGACGCGACTGGGATAAGTGTAAGGCCATGCGTCTTTCTGTAGTGTCTTCAGATCTTGACCACCGTCGACGGAGATATGTGCCTCTACTCCTTGCCCAGCCATCTCTAACCTCCGGGCAGTGTGCGCTCGCTCGACTGGCTCCGTATTAAATCGACCGCTTTATGGACTCGCCTTAAGCAAACACTGGGGAAGAGATACGGCCCGCGCAGGGCGAGGAGAAGGAGAAGGTTGGACGAGAAGGGGAGTCCTGCTCTGAGAAAAGGGAAAGGACGGGAGCACGCGAGCTCGCTCAAACTTGTGGGAGGACAAAGGACATTCTGGGGCGCAGGTATTGGGAAAGGAGCCCAGGGGTTGATGGGAGCTCTATTGCTCGTAAAGGAACGGACGAAAGATGAAGCGGCAGCAGAGCGCTCCAAAAGGGGGGAGGAAGGAGAAAAAGAAAGGGAGGATTGGAATTGCCTCGCACAAAAGGAGAGTTTTAAACATTACATAAGCTCCAGGCTGGGAGGCGAAGGCTTGCGAGATCGGTACAGTTCGGTGGGGAAAAAAATAACATGCATACAAGTTGAAAACTGTCCCGGAAATATTTTCTTGCATACACAAAAATACAAATAGCCTGCAAAACTTCTCGCTTGTTTTACACAATCTTGAAAGGGACTGAACTACTTTGAGCAGAAAAAATATGTTTTTCTGTGTACTTGAAAAGATAGAAAGCAATACTCGCAATCACTAGAAATAAAAGAGTTATTGATCAACTCTTAAGGCCCTGGCACAATTGCTATAAGCACATCATTAACACAACACAGTGATATACATAAGATTTAAACTGGTTGTTTTCAGTAAGACTGTCTACAACCGTGCATAGCGATAAGCACTTAACTAAGCACAGTGATAGTAACAAGAAAAGTTCAATTGGTTTAACTTTCATTGTTACTGTCGCTGTGCGTCAATTTTCAACCAATCGGTAACCCCGACACTTGTACTACGTTATCAAATGAAAAACTAATTTACGAATCAAGAAAGTCGTATGTAGACTTCATTATTAGGGCAGATATTTTTTGTTGTTTATTTCTGGATAATCGCAACCACGGATGTTTTGTAACGTTTTTAGGTACCATTAATAGTTAAAATTGAAATTAAAATAATTTATCATTTTAAAACCGTCTCAGATCAATCAAAAATATTTGTTTTTGACAAAAACGGCTACCGACTATACTGAACTTAATTTCTTCGATACTAAATATAGCAACATAAACAAACTAATATAACTAACGCTATAATTGTTGTAGCCCGGTCCTTAGCGAATTGTGTGTGCAGTCAACAATTCATGTAAGAAAATTACCTATGATATCTGCTCGGTAGGTCGTACAGTTCACACTGTTTTTAAAGCAAATGATCAAGTGGTTCTGTTGGACCACTATATTTCCTTTAATTATATAATATTCAATTTCCTATCTCGTATTTTATGAGGAACTCTTCAAAGACAAAATAAATCGTTGTTTCATATATGACATGGCCACGTTCACATTATTTATAGCCCCTATTTTGCGATTTTCTTGCCAGAACATTAATGAAGAATTTTAAATAAAAATATTAAACTCGATATTTACAGAAATAAAATCTATTTTTACAGAAAAGTAGTTCTTCTATTGTAAGTAACGATTCAGTAAAAACATTTTTCATGCTGCTTAAGTTTGGCATTAAAAGTGAACTTCTAAATGTTTTTTAAATGCTATAATAAATTAATGTGGAAAGTAATTTTCTCCTACCTGTATTAAAAACATATGATGTCTGATCATAAATCAGTCCTTTAAAATATAATTCACCGTTTTCTTTGTGACGATGTCACTCAGGCGATACAAAAATATGGTTTTTAAAAAAACTCTAAGATCGAAACTGTTTATCATTATGAATAGTGTATACGATGGAGCATCGATAAAAGTTTTTCAACTTTATAAGAATCATCTGTAATCAGGAATTTGAAATTTTCCATAACAATTTAAACACGTTCATATCTTCTCAGTGAAGGTTTTCTTCAGTGATGTTCGATTGCACATATCTGAGATGTGGTTAAAAAAGTTTTCGTAACTTGCAGTATTATTCCTATTGTGACTAAATATAAGAAAATAATTTGCTAGTAGAATTTGAAGTTTTGGTAATTCTAACATTAACCATGTCTCTGAAATCAAATATTATTTAAGTAATTACATCAAATCACAGTATATAGGCCTATATAATAGTATCCAAAGACACCAGATGAGTACATATCCTTCACTATTGGCTTCTTGTAAGTGTAGACGCGATCAAAAAGTCAGTGCTGTATAAATCTGATTCCAGCTTTTTAACTGGAATAGTTAGAATATTACTGTACCCCTAAATAGACACCTGAAACAAAGATCACTAATGAATTCTCTCTGCAAATATATTTTAGCCTAGTAGAAGAAATTAAAGGTATAAAATTTAGTCTTATACTTTTATTTGGTCAATGCATATTTTATTAATGAACGTTGATAGGCCCTGGATGTTCATAATGTCCGACTATTGATGTAGCTATCGTGTGTATAAACTGTTAAATATAAACATTTCGCATAAGTAAAACATATCCATTTACCACAGCAAGCATGTCTGAGTCAATCATATTTTACAACTAGAACCTGAGGAACACTAACCGGAAGCTTGCTGTTCAGTAACCAACATCATGCATTTTGACTGTTAATTAGGTAAGGCCTAATTTTAGTATGTGCTTTGTTACGAATCACGTCACACTGAACTACGAGGACGTGAGTGAAACATTTGAAACTCAGTGTGAGGCAATAAGGCGGAAGTGTTGTATGCGCGAATGCGTTCCGCTAAAACGTGTCGTCTCGATCGGGTAGAAATGTCAATCCAAGTCATATTCGCTGATCACTTGATATAAACTCTTAGCGGAAGATTAGAAACCGCATGACATGTAACGTGTTCGGGATTCAATTCCAACTCAGGTTCAGTTTCCTTACTTTTACGACGTGCTTATCCTTAACTGCATATGAAATGTTCTGGTAAACGGTTGAAGTCACGGAGAGTGGAAGTTAACCTCCATAGCTGGAGTCATGAAACTCCAGCACTTGGTCCAAATAGAGCCACATATTAAGTTCCCAGGAAAAAAGTGAGATGAGGAAGTTAAGTGGCTAACATTCAATAATATTTACAGCTTAAGAAAATACTTTGGACCAAAATATTGAGATGGGTTGGCTGATAACGTGCGAGAAGCATGAAAGAATATTATTTTTTAACAAATATGCACTTCAGAATATTTTAATAAGAACAACACGAAGGTATTAGGGTCAAAATAAATAGAACAGCCAAATTGGTTCTATGCTTTACATGACTTAGCATTCCCAGATTGTGTCTGTAGGGTTCGGTTTTTTGGCCGAAAATATTGAAGGTAACACACTAATGTTTGTGAAAATGCAACACCAAGAAGGATACATGTGATTGAAAAGAACTTATACCACAGATTAGGTACATGGCAATACCGAATTGATTAGAATTTCAAAACTGTAATTGATCTCTGTCCTTGAGAATTAAGTATGGTGTGGAGCCCCCAAGAGCTGAAATAAGAGCCCCTAAATGTCGCGGCGTGGAATCAAAGAGGACGTGAATATGTTCCTGGGGAATCTCCCTCTACGCGGTTTGTATGCGAGTCCACAAAGTATTAACAGTGTTGCTGTAGGACCTTGACGAACAAGTCACCAACCAACCATATCAGTGACATGTTCGATGGGCAGCGTGTCAGGCGAACGCGCAGGCCAGTGGAATAGTGGTACCAGTCGTTCATTGAAAAAGGCTTGCACATTCCTTGTCACACGTGGCCGGACGTTGTCCTGCTGAAATATGGCAGTGGAGTCGCCTGAATGAGGAGTGGAGATCGCATGTTGTATGCAATGGCGCCCCAAACCATCACACTTGGATTTTGTCCGCTATGCCGCTCCACAATGCAGACTGCCAGACTGCGATCACCGACCGCGGTAGCGTCTAATACGTATGCGGCCATCACTGTAGGACAGGTTGAAGCGGGACTCGTCCGAAAACACTACATTTTGCCACTCAGTACGCCAGCGACGGCGTTCATGTGCCCATTGCAGTCTGAGGCGTTTGCGGTTTCTAGACAATGGAAGCCGACACAATGGGATGTATGTCACCAGTGTAGCTCGCAGCAGACGGCGTAGAACTGTCGACGCAGACATGTCCTCACCCAATGTCAAGCCAACACTGTGAACGAGGTTGTATGGTCCATTACGGCCATGCGGACAATATGGCGGCCATCCCGTGCTGTGATCATATTGTGTGGTCCAACACCCGCTCGTCGCTGCATACGACTCTCTTCTATCCACTGGTGCCCCACACACACATCACTGTCGTAGCAGCATGCCCTGTACGAGCCGAAATGTCATGGTATGACAAACTCGTTTCCCAGAGACCGATCATTCTGCCCCGTTCGAACTCACCCATATGCTCATAAGGCGCCCTTTGACGTCGACAAGGCATACTGGCACTTGCTGTCACTTCATTTGACGGCTCTTCACTGACAGCTTGGCGTAACACTGACCTTTCTGGTCATACAAGAGAGGGCGTTGCTGGCCCCACATGTACGCCATCTCTCTGCATCCGTAATCACTTATTGCTGGTACACTGTTCAAGACGTCCTGCGAGTTTGGATTCATTTGGGTCATCCTTTCTGAGTGATGCAATTATCATATATTAAACAATAATGTATTTACTCACAGATGTTACGCGAACATGAGATATAGTCCATTCACGGCTACTTCACAATTCTCTGAAGCCTTGCTGAAGTTCTACTTCCAGGACAGCCAAACACTTCATACATGGGGTGATTTTTCAAAGGTGTAATTCAAAAAATGTGCAGAAACCGCGAATAGGCTATAGACATGTTCAGAATTAGCTGCACTGGGAAAATAATTCCAAAATTTTTTTTATTGAATACAAGGGTATTTTTAGTGGCCACATTTGTCTAGTGATGACAAACACTTTAAAATTGTCAAATTTAACTGCAGATTAAATTTCCATAAAAGGTTATAAATCTGCCACAATGTAGGCCTATGCATTTTTCACAACACAGAGTGTATTATTCTCTCATTATTCATGCCTCTATAGTAAGCCATCCGTACAAAATTTACTGCAAAATTATGTCGCATGGCGCTAAATTAGTTTTAGAATAGGGGAACGGCTAGTTACTTATTTAAATAACCGCCGCTAAACTAAAGTAACATTGTTTGTGAATGATTTACATAAAAATCGACGTACTCTTAACTGCTTTAACAACTCTATCAGAAACAATTCACTACACTCTCCAATTTTCTCAAATTCGTAGTTTTGGATAAATTAAAATGTTCAAATACATTTACATTACACAAGGACTAGAATTTCCTATAAAATTCAATAATTTTCCCGGAAATGGCAAGCGTCATTCCCATAAAATAACTGCGGCTACAAAGTTTAAAATGAATTATCGTTACTGCATGTATAAATAATTAATGTTGTCAAACAAAAGGAAAGTCATAAAAAAAATTTTTCTGTAGAAAAAATCATTTGACTTAATCTTACTATACACACAACAATGAGTAGAACGGCTATCATTGTTCAATTTCGGCATAGTTTCATACTTTTGTTTTGTTTCTTCAAAAAATTCTGGGTGTTAATCTTCGCCAATATATTGTAGTATATTAGCGCACACTCAATAATATGTTTACAGAGACTGGTATGTAAATAAGCACGCACATCGTTTTGGACTCTATGACACATTATTTTGCATATGATCTGTGATTCTTAATTTAAATTTAACCCCCCTGGCTTTTTATATTTAATACGTTATTTTTTTCTTATTTAACACAATTTAAGATCCAAAATTCTTTATATTTTTATTAATTCTACTCTATGGTATTATTGTATGTTATTCTAAGTAATTTGTAACTTAACTTACTTATGTTAATTATCTATTATTTATGAGTTTTCATGCCTTAGAATTTATTATTTTAATTTTAACACTATTTATTTTCTTTTGTTTGCAAGTTTGAATTACATTTTTATGTTTTGGCTTTAGTTATGTCTTTTTGACCGGATATAGCTGAGCTCTATTTTGTGATGAGTTTAGGAAGTAGCCGGAAGTTATGGGCTTCTGGGGAAGGACCTTAAGGTCCCTGGACGTCATTTTTATAGCCGGGATTTTCGGGTGCAAAATCTCCGGCATCAGCCTAAGATAGTGAGATTATTTAGACCACAGAAGTTAGTGTACGTAAGAGCTAACTTAGCCTTTTAAATAAGAAGGCTAACGTTGAGCAAAATTAACATAACTTATTAGTGGAAGCTGCCGACGAAGGACGCATCACGACGTCGGGACGCTATCATGGAGGCGAGTGTGACGATATATTAAGCAAGGTGACGCCATCAGTTTTAAGAACAATGGACTTGAGCCAATTAGCATTTTCAACAGTATTGAAATGTTCCTGAGTATGCTAATTAAGGATGTCACTACTACTCAAGATATAGTTGCTGATTTAAAGTGTTAAACAGCTAAGTTGCCCAGAGGTCCAGCTTGACCCGCTCTGAGAGAGTGTCAGAAGCACATTAACTTTGACTTAAATTTTATTGAAGATTTACTTATTATTTCACTGTGGTGGACCTTTTAAATTACTTTTGCTGGAGAACACTTGATATTTTTCTGAAGGAATTACATAATTACTTGTTGTGTGGGAAAGTAATCGGAACTTTTAGGCATATAGTACTTTTATGAATGGAGCTCATTGCGTACAGTATTAAATTAGAGGAACTTAACTGAAACACGTCAAATTTAACACAGTTTATTTGAACCTCATTTTTTGTTTTTATTACAGACAGCAGCTTTTAAAGATATTTTATTGTCATTTTTATTTTATTTTGAGTAATTCATGTTCTGTTCGAATGGTGGAAGTTATTTTATTTTCTAACCTACTTGCAGAATAGAATATAATTAAATTAGTTTCACATAATCTACAGTTTTCAAATAATTTTTTCTTTCTGGTTTTAATTACAAGATTTTTTTACCAGATTGATTTTCTTTTTTTAAATTGAATAATTTACATAAAGTATTTTATTATTTGAATAATAATTCATTGTCTTATGAGTACCAGTGGTGTGTGTGCCAATTTCACAGTTCCAGAAACGACGGCTGCACCACATGAGTCTAAGTTATTTAAGGTATTGGCACACTATTGTTCCAGAGATTTTCTCCACACAAGAGTATATTTTACTGTTTTCCTATTTCTTACCTACAAAGGGTGTAAGTACATCAGTGTATGTGTCTTACTGTGGGTAAGTGGCACCCTAAGACATACTCTCCAAGTAATTTTAGTATTTTCACATCTCTAGAATTAATCACAATATAACTTAGATAACGCTACGCAGAAAGGTATATGTAAAATATTTACTTTCCCAATAATTCCACAGTTTCACTTGACCGACATATGGTCCATGACAATGGACCATGAACAGCCTCTTTCAGAGTGGGTAAAAGCGGAAGGAAAGAAATCCCAGGTCTTAGCATTGAATTAAAGGTGTTAAAAAAAATTTTTGTTCTTTAGCTTTGTGCTTTATTTAAATTGCATTTAAGTGTAAGAACTAGCTAATGTGTGAAATATTTACTTGGCAATATTATCAGGGTAGATTGTCGGCAACTTCAGCAGCAGGCAGGGTTTCTCACAGTGGCTGAGAACTTCATGAAGACTACTGTACCGTCACTCCTGCCCGGGCTGTATTATACCCGCAGCTCGTCTTTGTGCCGTCTCACAAGGGTGAAAGGAAAGGGAGACTTGCCCCACAACCGCAGGGTCAACAGAAGCAAGTAAGAGGGGCGGTTCTGAACCCGCGCTGCTGCAACATACCCTCTGCTTAAGATCCGGACTTTGCACACACGCTTGTCCGCTTGCTTCTATTTGTTTGTCCGTCGTCTGTTTCGTCCATCAGTGTTTTTCACTTGGTTGGAGGCTAGCTAGCTGGGGTCGCTCGAACAATATTTGCTTTGGACTTCTTTTAGATTCTATTGTTTCCCCAAGACGTCCTTTTAGGTGGAAAACAGACGAGTCCAGCTCAAACGTACGAAACTGTTCGTTTAGTACATGCAATCTACGCAGGTTACACACGAATTTCCCGTCAAATATTATCGTAACGATTTTGTGTGTAATATCCGAAAATAAATTGATATTACTGCTAATTTTTACGTACACGCATTGATATATAAATCGTCGTCTCTTGAGGTAAAATAATCTTCATAAAATTATTCAAATAATGTACTCTTGAACGATGTTTTTAATATGTTACACCTCTAGTAACTAATTTTGTGCTTACGAAATCTATGTTTAATTAACTATCGTATTTAGGTTTTGTAAATGAAGTACGAAACTCTCATTTTAAGAAAAGTAATTTTCTTGAGTTCGAAGCCTCTGGTAATTATTTGGGAATGTTAAATTTAAGATAAACAAGCGAGATATTTGAATAGATAGTTAACAGTTTAAGTTCATCAGTAGCAAGTCAGCAAATCGAAACACGGGGCGAGGAAAACAAACGGGAATGAATAAACTTACAAATGTTAGAGTTATTTGCTACAACGAACTATTCTTCCATGCTGTTATCTTCTGGAAAACAAACAAAAAAAAAAAAAGAATGTCTTTCACAAAGTTATAATTACCGTGCGGACAGTAGAAATCAGTATATTTACCGACGTAAATATTCTGAATTCCTTAGGATACCAACGAATATTGACGACTGTAAATAAATTCAAATAATTTAAACTTCAATATACATGTCTGTAAAATGTCACAAGACTATAACGGCCACCACAAGATCACTTTACAAATCACGTTAAGTAACGATAATAATGGCTTTGTCTCTTTAAATATATTCATTTTTCTGTTTAATTTATTGTTAATTTTTAGTTCATGTCAATTTTCACTTAAATTTACGTCATAGAATCAGAATCACAAAAAGCACGGAAACAATAACAGATCCTAATGTAGTAAATATATAACTGCATTATTTGAAAAACTATCCATATTCAAAATACAAGCAATCTAATGAGTAAGCAAATAATTATTGTTTGGCTTTACTTTAAATTCACTAGTTATATTGTACTGTTTTAAAAATGTTCGTGACAGTTTTCTAGGATGAATTACGTAAATATAACTATATTAAGGCACATTTTTATTACAGTTTTGGAAAAAAAAAAAAAAAAAAAAAAATTTTGGCAGCATTTGAATTAGACCACTTTTTTTGTTATATGTTACCATTTCTGTTCACATTTAGGATCATATATTCCTCAGTGCGATCACGGAAATATAGATTTAACAATTCGAAAATTCCTATGGATATAAAATACTTCTCAGTGCAGAAATAGTCATTGAGGAGTAGCGTGTAATAATGGACAATTATGAGGAGCTTATGAGCAGGGACCATTTTTGTACATTATAAATTTCCATTTATTCTAACATTTCTCCGCCGAGAATCAGCGGGTGAACATTGCGTTATTGACTTTTGCCAAGTCTTCACAAGCAATAAACACGTTTCCGATAATCACTGTCGGTGTGTAAATATACGTAACGTACGTAAATTAAAAAATTGCATGCCTTAACAAGTATTTGAACTGTAAACATTTTGCACCTAGACCGTTATCTTGTTGACTGAGCTACCAACCCCACGAAAAAGAAATACATTGATTTTTTAGGAGAATGTACGTAGCTTTGAAATTTGTGCAATTTACTTTCGTGTTTATTTTATTTGGTAACATTAGGATTGTTTACATAAATAGTACATATCAACGCCCTCACACATGTCATGCACTGTAGACGTCAAAACCGAGCGCCATGTTAGTAACGTGTAAACGAAATTAAAGTCTAAATGTTCACGTTACTTTGTAAACTAGCGTAATTAAAGTGAAAATCACATTCAAAAATGATTTTTTATTGCTTTGACTAGTTCATATATTGTTTAGGTTTTCAACTCTTTATGTGAATGTATTTATTTACAAACTTTTACGCATGATTATTAACATAGCAGTCGAAAACTACATTACTAAAGGACTAGTAGCACAAACAGTTAATACGTTATTGGAAAATATCATGTATCCAGTAAGTGAGGGGAAACAGGAGTATTTTCACTGAATTTTCAGATAAAGTGTTTGAAAAGTCTGCCTGGTTGGCCAGACATAACTTACTGATTGAAGAAATTGGTAGATATTCTACTCACGGTTTCTTCAAACTTTTTGAATCAAACCTTTGAAAATTCACTCCATCTATGATGTGTTTTTCCTCAATATGTCCTGTTTCATGAGCGTTTTATACTTGTGCTGACATAAAGCTACCGTAGTTTTGGTTAAATTGCAATCTTATTTGTATTTTATCTATAAACAATAATATTTCATTTATAATTAATATGAATAAAAACAGTGAGAAAATAGGTGTGTTGGTAATGCCTAGTAAGAAATGGTTCTTAACGAAACATAACTTATTATTACACTGAGTGCGCACGAATATGTTGTATTGTCCCTCTGGTGTAATTTTCTAGACTTGGTTAAGCTCGTTAGCATGAGGCGAAGGAATATCATTGAAGTATAATTTTAACAGGACTTAGGAAAGTTTGAAGTAACCGTAAATGGACTATAGATGGTTGTTCGGCTTAAGGTCTCGCCGACAGTGAGCTCATTAGAGACGGTGCAAGTTGCCAAGGAAAGGGGTATTGGGGAAGGAATCGGCCATGGCCTTTGCTAAGGACCCATACCAGCAGTCGCCTGGAGTGATTTCGGGAAACCTTGGTAAAACCGAACTCTGGTGGCCGGACCCGGGAATCGAACGCGGGTTCTCCCGAATGGGAGTCCAGTGTGTTACCACAGCGCCAACCCACTCGATCACCGGGGGGGGGGAAAAAAAAAAAAAAAATATTCTCACATATTCAGGTTTAGAGTGTGTTTCGCAAACAAACGACACTTGCGAAAACGTAAGGGAAACTAGTATCCGTAAGGCGACATATATATATATTTTTTCACTTTACTTTCAGTAAACCCAACGAAAAAATTTTAGTGGTTAGATAAATTAAATCAGCATTTAAAAAGTCTTTGTAGTAATGGACAACATCAAATGAAAATATCGAATGGGATGTTATGCTATTTCATAATATTTTAATTCGTATTCTAAATCAAAAGGGGGCTTAATAGCATTGGCTTTTCTTTTCCAGAAAACATCGATACACTTTACTGATACTGATATACGATACTGATACACTTTTTATGCACAATTTTTTTATTTGTTCTAACTGACGGCCCAGTATTGAAGGTATTTTTCTGTGATGTTAGAAAATATGTAAACTTAGTAGTCGCGAAAACGAAATCGAAAATAATCAGAAGAAAACGTTGTTTAGATTAGGAACAGTAAGTGCAGGGGAAGTTAAAAGAAATACTTCAATCGCTTCTCCAGGAGCAGTATTCATAGTTTCGCCAATTCGGTTAGGCGAATGTTCCATTCTTTTTGTTTTTTCTCTCTGTTCGAGTGAAAATTTCGATTGAGAGAGAAGTTAGCTGTGGGAATAAATATAAGCGATGATGGAGCAGCAACAGAACGCTAAAGCGGGCATTGACAGGATAACCTCGAGAAAACTCAACGACCAATCGCTAGGTTCGCCACAGGTCTCCCAAGCGTAAATACGTGATCAGCGCCACCGGGAATCGAACCCGGTTCGCTGTAGTGGAAAGTTAACTTTCTATCTCGTTTCGAGGTAATTAATATCTTCAAAGATATTCAACTGAAACATAAATGATCAAACTACTCTGGCAATATATGCTGTTCACGGTAAAATTAGCACTTTTGGAAGCCCTGCTTACGATCTACTTGTGTATTCTCCCGTCTTATGTCAAATTAACATTGCCACGAGCTTCATCACTTTATTTATGCGTCGGTCAAGTGAAACTGTAAAATGTTTAGAAAAGTAAATATTTTACAAATATGCTCCTTTTTTACATTTTGATGGATTAAAAAAGTAAGCGAAAGAAGTGCCTTAAGTCATCACTAATAGTTACCTAACATTTTTTATTCGACGTTAAGACATGGAACTACTTTCCCTCCATAGTTACCAACATTACTGGGCGAATGTCACTCATCGCGCCCGTTAAAATATATGCAGTTAGGGGACAATGACTTTTTCAACGGTTGAGTTTAAAAAGTGCTCACTTTATCGTGAACAAGCTTTAATATATTTTCCTTAAATTAAACATTTTTGCATTTTTGCATTTTATTTTTATTTAAATAGGTTTTAAGGTCTTTATCTTTGTAGTTCTTGGCTAACAATAAGATGGCGTAGGGCTTACATATTTAACTACCTTTAAAACAGTATATATATATATGTGTGTGTGTGTATGTGTGTATATATATACACACATACACACACACACACACACATATATATTATATATATATATATATATATATATATATATATATATATGTGTGTGTGTGTGTGTGTGTGTGTGTGTGTGTGTGTGTGTGTGTGTGTGTGTGTTTTTTGTCTGTACGGAATTTCAAGCAGAGTCTCAGAGATCTGGAGGAAGCCTTGTAGCCAAAATCTTTGCGTAGCATTTTTGTTTACGTATACGTATGTTCTTCCTCGAATTAAACTGTGTACGATGTTCCTAGAAAATTGCGACTCCACAAATGCGTTTTGAAAACAAACATGACGCGCACAAGGAGCAAGAAATTAAGACCAACAGCGGACGGCGATTACACCAAGTGTAAAATAATATCAGTAGGTTTTAAATAATTTAATTAACTGAACGACTATTAGGTCAAAACATACACATACACCCAAGTAACATATTACTGACAAAATCGTTGGTACTGGATCCATAATGACCAGGCTACCGTGAAGTACTATAGGAACTGCACCGAGTTAAGCCAAAAGGAGTTTGTGTTTTGTGTAAGACTCTTCAGGAAGGGATGGTTTTAATGCTCAGGGCGAAATCGAGGGGAAAACATTTGTGTGCTATGACAGACGCTAATTGCTTCAGTCATGGCTTAAATACTGAATTGTTTAATTTTTTTTGTTCTTTAAAACTACTAAAAATTGGGTCAGAAATATATGTAAACTTTAGTGAACTGCGGCACGAGGTCTTAATGCTACAACTGGAATATTTTAAATTATTTGGCCTTCTTTAAAAATAATTCGTTTTGTATGCTTCAGCAACTCCAGATAATACTTTTATAATAATATTCCGTGGTATGTTTGCTAGATTTATGATTTTGGTTTACCTCTGACACAAGCCATGGGGTTTTGCCTATACGCATCAGTTGAAGAAATGACAAATGCTAGACTGGCCGCAGCGATACGTGTATAACTCTCATAGCAAAAGTTATTGTGGAAGAGGAATACAGACTACCAGTTCACAGAGCATCTACCACATGTTTTCTTAATTTTTGTGCGCTGTTAAAGAAAATATAACACGTATAAACTATTTACTGTTTAGTAAAGATGATAATATTCCATTGTTTAGTGAAGATTCTATGATTTTCAAGTAGATATGACTTAGTATTGCTAACTTAAAGAAGAGTAAAAAAATAGGTATTAGAGTTTTAGCCATAATGCAACATTGCTGTAAAATATACGCGATAAAAATAATGTGTCTTCTTTACACACGTGCAGTACAGTTTAAAAATAGAAATTAGGTATGCTGTACATGTGAAATTTGTCAGTTACTTACCACATGTTGAACAGAACAACTATGCTAGGAACCAGCTGTAACTTTGTTCATGCACCAACGTCTATGCAAGCGAAGTGGCAAAAAAAATATGGGGGAGGAAGGGGGGGGGGGGGTTCCTTCACTCGTTCGAAGCAGAAATTCAAGTATGAAAGGCTTGTGTAAAAAAATCAGCTAGTCATGCAGGAAGTACTTATGTTATGATTTGTCGATGGAAAGCTGTATAAACACTCCACGCCTGGGTCTATTGTGTCCCGGAACAGAGGGTGGTTCCTTACTGAATCACCGACAAGGAAAAAGAAGAGGGCGTCGGTGAATGTCAGAGCTTATATTAAAAAAAAAAAAAAAACAGGAAATATTGGGGTAGGTTGCGAAGGGTGTTTTGAAGAGCGATGAAGTGAGAGGAGAACCCGTGTAGAAGGGAAGCAGGCCGCGAGTTCGGTAAATGGGTAAAGTGGGCGGAAAGAAAATGTGAAATGGGTGTTGCGGAGGTGCAAATTAAAAAGAAAGAAACTTCTCTTGCCTTTTTCTGTGTTGTCACTACGCAAAACAGTTTTTCTAGTAAAATACCGTCTGCGATAGCGAGAGATTTACAAAGAAACTTAGTTAGAATTTTGTTGTTAAGAATAAAATATCAATAATAGACGTGAGCCGAGTATGAATTAATTTCGTGCAGAGCAAATCATATCGCGTTAAACAAAAAACAAATTGTTCCCTTATAAGAATGCCCCAACAGATCTGAGGTATGGCCATATAAAAACAAATTTTGTGCAGAAGGAAATTAATTTATACACCTTTTCAAACGATTGCAAATTTAGTTTTACAATCTGAGTGTGGTGTACAGGGTTACAGAGTTCTACATTTCTTTAGTCAAGACTTTTAAAGTTCATACATTGCAGTCAATAAAACGTTTTGCGTAGGTATATATAAAAATGGTGGACTCCTCTTTTTTTATGAGACAGGTGTGTAACCTCTTACAAGATGCAAGATTGAAATATGCTTACCAGTTTTGTGTCAAATAAGACAATGATGTTGTGGATAGGCCTAAATATATTTGTTTCATTTTTTGGGACGTCTGAAATTATGTGTTAATTTAATGGAAAACGCTTACACTGCTAATCATAATGAGTAATATCCCAATATATTCTGTCATATCATTGGCAACAATAGTTTTTATGCGAGAACTCTTTGTGCATGTATTTAGTCCGAAACAATGAAGTTTGTACGGTTAACCTACATTTCCACAGCTTAGATATTTACTTAAAACTTATTGGCGCTCGAAATACTTCGAAATGGCTTAATCTAGATCAGTTATTTTTATATGTTAATACATATGCTGAAGTGTATCACTTAACAGGTTGTCTCCCAACATGAACATATTTTTACATGCGAACAACTGCAAGGTAAGTAAGATCATTAAGTATGTAGAAAAATAAACGGCCATGCCAGAGCTGCATTAGTGATCACACTTTGACTTTATGATGTATTCTTCTAATTTTTTTCTTATAGTTTATGTGTTACACTATAGCCGGATCAAGAAACGAGGAAACATATCATTAGTTTACAAATTGATCATCAATAGTAGACAATGTTTTTGTGCCAATTATTTGACAGGAATCAGACAAACGTACCCTACACAGCATTAAAATTATGTCGTGAGCTTGATCTAGCCAAACGAAATTTGTGTCTGAAAAGAAACCCACTAATTGAGCTTTTTTTTTCCTCACTCATGAGAAAACATGAGTAAATCACGAACATCCAAATGCATGTTTCAAAGTCTTTTTCAAACCGGATTGGTTATGTTCACGTCACGAACATGCCATTCAGAGCACCAGATGCTTTTGCAAGTTCTCGTAAAATTTCGAGTCTGCTGAGTGATTGATTATGACTCTCAGAATATGTACGAGTTACGGCATTTTCTTGTTTTGAGAATAATTCATTCACGCGTAACTTTCGACCAAGATATTTTCTGTTTCCCCCTTCCTCAAAATTTCCGTGTATGTACAGAACAGTTGTTGGCCATTCTTGTCTAAAATATCCAGTCAGACAAGTAGAATGTTTCAACAATTTAAAGTCATTTTACATTCAAAGTAAAGTACCTTAATTTCCCCGCGAAATATTCCGCTTTCACAGGAACTTGCATACTTTTGTGAAGGGCTCATAGTATGTTTAAAATGTCAAACGTATTGGATGGAATTTCTCAATGAAACCTGCACATTTTTAGCGCGAGTTCACTGTTACTAGAAACTAGGCGACAGAAGTTAGTTTAGTTCGTTTTTAGAATTGAACGTGTTTCTAGCGCTATACTTACAGCGAGGTGATTCATTATTTAAGGCTGTTGTGTCTGAGTTGAAAACACTGAAAATTTGTTACAGAGAAGTACATATTAATAAAATTCGGTATTTTAAAGGCAATTTTGAAGATATATACTTGAAAAGTATGGTAGATGGTACTCTCAAGCTCTCTAATGAGGTAAATATAACAATTAGTTTTTTTAGCAATTTGCTATTTAGGCTAATTACTAAGTTTTCTGATCTTTCCGGAAAACGGGCTATACATTAATGTTTTTCAAAAGGCTTCGATAGTATATGAGCACGTATTTTTCTGCTCAATAATGTTCGCGATGGTATGAGTCTATCTTTAACAGGAACGCATAAATAAAAACAAATTTCATAAACATGTATTTCCTTATACCAAATTGCCTCGGCTTTCAAATCAGGCAACAGTCTTAATATAATATAGTAATATCAACTTGGGTTTCCTTCTGCCTGGTGCAAGGTCATTGTATAGTCATCGGATGTTCGTCAAGTGGGATTCTGTTGTTACTTGTTAGTTATTCTCTAATTGTATTCCGCTGCTCTGTTACTACCTTCTCGCTGGCTGCGTTCAGCAGAACACACAGTTTGTACGTAACACACAGCAGCGGGTATTGTGTTTCGCTGAATGAGTTACATCGATGAGGATGTAGCAAACAGTGTTCTGGAATTTATGCGGTAATTGTCGATGTTTGTCCACAGAGTTAGTGGCTCGCTTTGTGCATGCAGCCTGAAGTCTGGATCATAAACTTGGGAAGCTGAATAATTCTCACTCTGTCAAACTTCGTGTCCAAGTTGGTTGAAAAACTAGCTTTCGATGTGTTTGGCCATGATTTAGAATTCTTAGTAAAGCTAAGGTATGAGTGTGGTGTTTCCAGAATTTTTTTATTCGTGCTCCCTTTTGCTGTCCGCTTATTAACGTAAAGCGTTGAGTTAATAACCAGTCAGAAAATAATGTTCCGTAAAAGAATGAACGCTATTAAAAAAAAAAAAATTATGGAAATTCGTATTCACATTACAAGAATCGGCGACAATTTCACAACACAAATGAGCAAACATTACCATTAGGATTTCGAGAACACCTCAGCGCCTTTTTAAATGCCCCAAAAATAATTGTAAATCTGAAAGTAATAACTGCGTTAATAAGAGCAAGTGGAAAAGAAACTTCTCGCAGAACCAGTAACACAGTACAGAGATAGCTGTCTTGATTCATATAGGCTATTCACGGTAAAGTGAGCACTTTTAATGCCCTAGTTACTTTTTCCTTATCAGCCATTTTTTGACCTTGCGCAACACATAAATGTTGCCATGTAAGTAATAACTACAGTGTAGATATTTCACCGGACCTGAAAGTTAACGTCTCAAGTTACAATAAATTATGTTTATTGACTGTTATTCCAAGTGAGAGGACTTCAAAAAGTGCCCAATTCTACCGTGAAATGGGCCTACAGACATGTTTTCTTCGTTGTATCGGCGCAGTGAGATCAATAAGCTACAACTTCTGAGGATAATTTATTCATTAACAGTCGTGTAATTTTTATATGCATTATTGTTGGATGGGATTTTCGTTTCATGTTGGTCAGGAGCGCTATTTCTATTGAGCAATACATTCTCTATACTTCCTTGTTCCATGCTACAATTTTCACGCCGTCATACTCATGTTTGCCTTAAGGTAATGTATTATGTGTTGTATTTAGCCTTCTTCACTTTCGCTAGATGCCCTCAGCATCTCTCTCGGAACCCATTTCCAACTTTCCTCAAAACATAACCAGACATGTCCTATTCCCACAACTTACTTATAGGACGCTTATGTCTCACCAAAGTGTTATTAAATTTATTTTAGTTTCATTTTTGGCAGTATTACTGGTGGTATTCTTGATAATAGGTAGGTTTAAAAAAAAAAAAAAAAAAAAAAAAGCTATGATTTTCCCTAAAAGAGTAGCTAAATTCAAAAAATAAATACTTTTGCAATGCAAGAAGTAATTAAAAGATACTAGGACATTTCAAAATACGGTTATAATACTTTAAAGGCTTAAGTAACTGCTTACAACTGGTTGTGTACTTCTCTAGCTGGTCCAGGTCTTGAAAATTAATATATTATCTTCGAATTATGCAGTCAGGGTTATAGTTCTGTAAAAGACAGGAATGGGTGTGGGGTTTCTAAAATAAAATCCAGTCTAATTCAGTAGGTTTATCCTTCTCTACCCTATAAGCTTACTTCTCTTTTGCCCCACCACAATCGGATGCATTAACACAGCTGACTAGTGCGAGACAGAAAGCGAAGAAGGGTAGGTTTTTACATGTTAAATTATTTTAGGCCCGTCCGGGGTATCTTTCACAACATCACGCTCAAACAAAACCACTTCGTCCATCTTTGCTCCAGCCACGTTTCTGCGAAAAGTTTTTGTAAATTCTTAACACTCTGAAAATATTTCTGACAAAATAAGATTTGTAGACTTACGACTCCCGCATACCCAGCTCTCTTTTCCCGCGCTTGAAACGAGAAACGCGGGAGCGCTAAGGGCGACATGCCACGCTCAAGTGCGCCATCGCCGCTAAGCGCAAGGCTCAACTGGCGCGCAGAGCTCCCGTCGCACTGTGTGTACCTATGAGACTTTCAGCGGTGACCCTACACTGTAAAAAAAAGTTTGTAAATTCTACTGAGAAATTGTTTATAATTTTACAAATGCTTGTAACAGTACAAATATACCTTTTGTAAATATGCTCGTTTGTAAAACTACAAGGCCCGTGTTTGTGATAGACATCAAGAAATGTTTTTACTATACTGGCACGTATCCACGAGCTTCAGGAACATGGCGGACACTCGACAACGTAAAAGCGTATATAGCTGTTTATGCAAAAACTATGGATTATGTAAAATGTAGTTGCGTGCGAAAAGAAATGCATTGCCAGTTTAAACAACGTAAAACACAAAACAAATGAAATAATTAAAATAAAACAACTGTTTCAATAAAACGTGAGTAGTAGGAGGAGGGCCGTTCTGGCCCACTTTGGTCATCGGCAAGGCGTAGTGCCATAAGATTAACCAGGGAAGGGTCTCACACAGGAGGTTACCAAAGCGGCACTGCCCCTATTTGGAGTGAGGGATACTAGCTGGAGCTATCCCTTGTGCTGGAGTGGAGGGATACCAGCTGGCGCTATCCCATGTCGCTGTGCTGTGATTCAATGTTGGATGGACAGACAATCAATTTTGAGTTAAGCCCTTTTGTAAATATAGTCATGATTTCCAAAACCATCGAAGCTATAGTAATAAAATTCATAACATAGACATCGTATCCGACATGCATCATTGTGGTAAGAGCATTTAAGCCCTAAGGCCCTCCTGACAAGATCAATTATGCCTTAATCCCTTTTATAAGCATAGTAACTCATAATATCCCGTCTACCAAAGCTACAAATATCAAATTTATAACATATGCATCAACCCCAACAACAAACAAGACTATAAGGTCAAAACACCCGAAACCCTTTTATAAGCATAGTAACTCATAATTTCCCATCTCCCAAATGTACAAACATCAAATTCATAACATACACATTAACCCCAACAACAAATAAGACTACAAAATCAATTACGCCTTAAGCCCTCTTACAAGCATACAAAATCGTAATTTCCAATCTGCCAAAGCTACAAATATCAAATTATTTATGTACACATCAAACCCAACAACAAACATGATTACAAAGTCAAACACAAATAAAGCCATTTAATAAGCCTGGTAACTCATAATTTTATCATCTACCATAGCTACAGACATCAAATTCATAACATACACATCAACCCCAATGACAAACAAGACTACAAGAGAAAACATACCTAATGCCCTTTGTAAGCATAATAACTCATAATTTCCCATCTACCAAAGCTATAATAATTAAACTAGGGCTTCAACAACTGATGAGCAAATTGCTACTGAACTCGATTCCCATTCAGGAAACTTACATTTTATTCAGTTTTTTATTAGTTTGTAATTTAAACAGTGACTGACAATCGAAACCCATCAAGGTAAATAGATTAGTGTAATTAGCAATAGATAATTCACACATTCCACACTATCACCAACACAGCACCTCACATAGCACCTCACACGGCACCTCACATAACACCTCACCTTGCTCAACAGGCTCTGTAATCGGCTCTGCAATCGGCTCCCCAATCAGCTCCAAAAGCTCTGCAATTGGCTCGGTAATTGGCTCCACAATTGGCTCCGCATGCTCCTCAGTTAGCACCTCATACAGCACCTCACATAGCACCTAACTCAGCACCTCATTTAGCACCACAAACACATGCATACAAACACACACACCTAGGATCACACCACTCAACTTCACTTACTAGCCAATTGAGAAAAAAAAAACAAATGTTTCAAATTACCATACATCTAAAATGAACCAAAACAAACATGATCGTATTATGAGACCATTTGATTATATAATACTAACATCAGACCAACACACTTAGTTTCCAAAACATTCCAAAAAGCTAAGCTAACATTATCTGTAATTCGCATACCTTCTCCATCACATCGTGGAAGTCATTTCATTCGCCTTATACTGAACCTCAGCTCTTACTAACACATTTACAATAAAAACACTAATATTTTTTCCCTGTAATTTTTCGATATTCGAATAATTTTCGCACATAGAAACGAGCTCAATACCGAATTTCACAACATCAGAGAGGCATACTTCATTTTCAAAAATTTACGACTTCCCACTCCCTATCTAGTGACAAAGCGAATTCAATTGGAATGTGGATAACATTTGAGAATTCACTGAATTCATGCAATAATATCTATATTGTAAACATTCAATAATAAGTTGGAGAAAAAACTCCTGGCCTTAAATAATTAGCTAATACAAATTTTCCCTTCTTTTCTATATTTACAGAAAAAAATTACTTTCATCATGAAGTCCTGCATGTCTCTTCTAAATACCATTTAAATTACCAGAGAACACCATCTCAATAAATATATCAATCTTGGTATACAATTAATTTATATGTATCATAACAGTGTCTACAACCATCAGAAAGAATGTATATTTGATGATAACATCTTCTATTCACATTTAACTCAGATTAAAGAAAAATTATTCTCCCAATCAGTTAATAAAAGGAGGGAATGAATAAATACAATAGTATTCCTTACACATCAAATTTTATTTCACACAATAGTCAAAATTACATACATAAATACACTCAATCATATTCTCCACTCAACAAAACATTGGTTCAAACAATACAAACATAATTATTACAACCTTAAGTATATTTTATAAGATTTACATTTTACCTAAAAATTTATATTCATTAATCTGTGTTTACATTTATCTATATGTTTGTCTAAAATAGACTTCCTGGTAAATCTTCGTGCACACATCATACACCGATGTACTATACATTCAGGATTTAATGATTGCTTGTCATGTGACGATAGATATTATTATGGAATGAAAATAACATCCGACAATATCGGCACTGATTTCCAGAAACCATTGAGTTATCCACCCCAACACGTCCATCATAAGTTAACAAATGTTTTTCAAGTTGGGTATGATCACTAAACACAGAATGACATTTACCACATGAATATTTCTTTCTAACTATGTTTCCTAAACAATAATTTTTGTTTTGACGTATTCTCAATTTGCAATGTGAAGTAAATTCCGCCTCACAAGGTTTAGAATGGAAACGAGCTTGTGTAATCTCTTCAGAAGTAGTTGCCAATGATGTAATAAAGGCACTTGATTGTAAGAAAATTTTACATTTTTTCTCATGATTCTTTAATGCATCATCTTCCTTAAACATACATAAACATATACCACATCTGTATACTTTCAAAGTAGGATTCTTGAAACAGGCTCTCTTTCATGATGATGAACATAACAATATGCGATAAATGTTTCTCAACAGAAACGATATAGGTGTTGTAATCCTGTTGATGTATAACCTTTATATACCGATACATGCCTTGCCAATACATAGTATCTCGTAAATATACAACCGCAGATTTCGCAGCAATACCTAAAACACTCAGGATTTTTTACACAATTACTTCTCTCATGGCGCCACATACTGCAAATATGCTTAAAGTTTTTATATTAGTGCTGACAGTGTAATCCAAGGGATAGTTCACCCATTGCAGGAGTAAAACCACAACAGCTTATAACACGGGGATCTAGTTTATCACTAGTACCAAACAAAGATTTACATTTCAAACATATATGTAGATGGCATTTAGGTTTACTATGACAGTATGGTTCATGAGAACATAACTTTTCCCTCGTCGAATTATTCCTTGCACAATAACAACAATTATGCCTCATATCTAATGCTTGATGCGAGGTTTGTTCTGAAGAATGCAGAGCCAATGTTTTCACCTCTATCATCATAAACAGACTGAGATAAATACCTTAAGACAACTAGCTGTAAATGTAGTAATATACGAGGGTAAAAAAGCAATAAATCATTAGAGATGCAATCTACTGGTGATCCATTGAATGAAACAAGGTCAAACTCAGTTTATCAAACACAATGTCACTACTGTTCAGAGCTTATTCGATTTTAAACCACCGAAACATAATCATCTCTCCACGATCCTATAATATTGCTCTAAACATAACATACTTTTATACTTGCTCATGAAGTAACTATCATATAAAGAGACAAAATTGTTTATGAAAAATATATTTTTAAAGTTTGAAAATAATTTTTAAGTGTTCATTTTAAATAATCGTTAACCAGAAATGCTTCTGTTGGTTATATGGTTTTAATGTTATCATTCCTTCAAACAAATGTTAACATAGAGGTATCTGTCTAAGTTACAGGCTTAATATATTATACATGATAGGTATACTTAATTATTTTTTCTGGTTACATGTAAACATACACAAACGTAATGAAGTAAACACCTATTCACATTAACGGTTTAGACATTCCATGATATTATTATTGTACATGAAATGCGTTTCGCAATCATACATTACATCACCCTAACTATGTGCATTAGTTAAGTAATATTCCTAATTAAGAAAATATCATTCGAACATTCCCTATTGTGTTTATGAAATCAGCGAACAAAACAATCAACTCCTATCAAAATCATGTAATATTAGTCAATTTATCATATAAATATACATTCTTTTATAGTTCTACTTAACACTCATATAAACAAAACCAAGGTTAGAGAGTGAAAGAGAATTCCCCCTCTCATACCACATGATGTTTCCATGGGTGTATCAAAATATAACAGATTACCAAATGCCAAAGGTTTCCCAAACTGCAAGTGAATATAATTTAACATTTTCTTTGTACGCAACATACATATCTGCTTTATATGAAACATACATACATATTTGTTAAACTATTAACCAGAGGGGAAACATGGAATTTTTATAGTTTCCTGTAGATATTCTAATTTATCCTTCTAGCACACAATTTAACTGCCTATTACAAAAATTTCTCCCAAATAGCTAACAGTATACTCACTCCCAGAAAAATTTTACTATACTTACAAGCAATTAATGTTAAAAAGATATATTCACGAACAAACAAACATACAAATAACCTAAAATATTCGAATTGGCCAACCCACTCTACCCAAGACTTGCTCCTAATGAACCAAAGTGAACCAAAATTAACCCAAATAGTTCCAAAATAACCCAAATCAACCCAAGATTATCACAAAATGATTAAAATCTACTCCGAAACACGCACAAACCCATGTGCAAACACGCCCATACACACAGAATGAAGTAAATATCTAAAACATTCATCACTACTACTACATCAATTTATACTTTTCGTCAACTTAGTAACAAAGAAGGAAGAACATATCAAATTTAAAAACCATTCCAGGATAATTAAACAGATCAATAACAGATATAATTCATTACTTTTTTTAAAAATTGATGTAAAACTCTTTAAAAAAACTATATCCATATACAGTTCACAAACAAGAAATAAACAATATTTATATCTTGTTCGGATACCCTCCAAAGACAAAACCTGTATTGGGAAGGGCATAGATACGAACATTTTGCCAAACCCTACCTATACGCACGCACATGATATTCCCTTTAGTAGAGATCATTTTCTGTAATAAATTATATGTTACACTCATCTCATCTACTACACAATATTCACTTATACATTTTCTTTAATATTCACATTACATTGTATTTTGTTTGATACATTCATTCTTCTCAAACTTATATTTATAATACTTTAATTTAGTTCACGCACCCCATTTTATGAAAGGTTTTCTCAGAGTGCTCCCAACAGCGAAGTTCTTGTAATTTTTTCTGCAAAATTACAATTTTGGTATAAATGTTGTTTCTGTTTTTTATACAGTAGATATTGAACATATGGTTAAGATCCTATGATGTCAACCTAGGTAAAGGTTACCACTTTTCATTGTAATAAAACATTTTATGGAATTGTCTGTTGGTTTAGCATTTTAAGATGCTAGATTTAAGCTCTGGTTCCCCATATGGGAGCATGGGTTCGATTCCTATACCTGCCAAATAACTTTTTCAATACATATTATATTGAGATTGTTGAGATGGTGTTATTCCCCTTTCGTATGTTGTTCGACTAAGAGTATTGTTTCTCTGACTGAGTTCGAGTGATACCTAAACCAATTGTTCAGCTTTTCTAATAAAAATACGGCAACAGCGGGTGGACACTTATCACCCGTAACATCTCCAGCAAGGGTTTCTGAAGATTTCCTAGAAGCATTACAGAAACAATGTTGATATTGTTGAAATACATTTAGTCAAAGATGTAATGAACATTGTCATGAACATATTCATTACTTGTTCAGTTCAATATATAAGGTGATCCACTGTGATAATTGCGATGCTGTATATGTGAATAAGCATACCTTGACTGCTCACAATACAATTTGTACTATACTTTTCAAGTAAAGCAAAAATACTTTTCTCGAGTGGAGAATATGAATAATTTTCTTACAATCAAGTGCCTTTATTACATCATTGGCAACTACTTCTAAAGAGATTACACAAGCTTGTTTCCATTCTAAACCTTGTGAGGAGGAATTTACTTCACATTGCAAATTGAGAATACGCCAAAACAAAAATTATTGCCTAGGAAACATAGTTAGAAAGAAATATTCATGTGGTAAATGCCATTCTGTGTTTAGTGATCATACCCAACTTGAAAAACATTTGTTAACTTATGATGGACGTGTTGGGGTGGATAACTCAATGGTTTCTGGAAATCAGTGCCGATATTGTCGGATGTTATTTACATTCCATAATAATATCTATCGTCACATGACAAGCAATCATTAAATCCTGAATGTATATTACATCGGTGTATGATGTGTGCATGAAGATTTACCAGGAAGTCTATATTAGACAAATATATAGATAAAGGTAAACAGAGTAATACAGTAATGGTTACTTTTTTTTCTTCATAAAATCTATATATATTTTTGTCGGTAAAATGTAAATCTTATGAAACGTTGTAAAGGTTGTAATAAGTTATAATTGTGTTTGTATTGTTTGCACCAATGTTTTGTTGAGTGGAGAATATAATTGATTTTATATGTGTATGTTATTTTGACTATTGTGTGAAATATATTTTGAAATGTATGGAATACTATTGTAGTTTTTCATTCGCTCATTTTATTATCTGATTGGGAGAAATGTTTTTGGTTTAATCTGAGTTAAAAGTGAATTAAAGATTATATCATCAATTATACACTTTCTGATGGTTGTAGAGACTGTTATACTAAGATTGATATATCTATTGAGATGGAGCTCTCTGGAAATTTAAATGGTGTTTAAAAGAAACATATGCGATTTCATGATGAAAGTTTTTTTTTCAGCAAATAAGTAAAATGAAAGAAAACTTGTATTATTAAATTATTTAAGATGAGAAGTTATTTCCTCCTACTTATTATTGAATATTTTGAATATTGATATTTTTGCCTGACTTCAGTGAATTCTCAAATGTTATCCACCTTCCAGTAGCATTCGCTTTGACATTAGATAGAGAGTGGGAGGTCGTATCTATTTGAAAAGGAAGTACGTCTCTCTGATGTTGTGAAATTGAGTATTCAGCTTATTTCCATATGTGAAAATATTCGAATTTCCTAACATTACATAGATAAATTTCGGTGTTTTTATTATGAATATTTTAGTAATATCTGTTGTTGAGTATAAGGCTAACGAAATGACTCCCACGATGTGATGAAAAAAGTATGCGAATATACGGTAATGTTAGCTTAGCTGGTTGGAATGTCTAAGCCTGTTGTTCTGATACTAGAATTATAAGCTGAAATGGTCTCATTACATGATCGTGTTTGTTTTGATTCATTTGAGATGTATGGTAAGTTGATATATTTGTAAAGTAATTTTTTTTCAGTTGGCTGGTAAGTGTAGTTGAGTGGTGTGATTGTAGGTGTGTGTTTGTGGTGCCAAGTGAGGTGCTGAGTGAGGTGCTATGTGAGGTGGTGTACGAGGTGCTGTGTGAGGTGGTTACTGAGGAGCCTGCGGAGCCAATTGCAGAGCTGATTACGTACCCGATTGCGAAACCTGTGGAGCTGTTTGCAGATCCTGAGGAGCAAGGTGAGTTGCTATATGAGGTGCTGTGTGGGGTGCTATATGAGGGGTTGAGTGTGATGCTATGTGAGATGATGTGTGGTGCTAGTGTGGAGCAAGTGGAGCATGGCATGCAGCTATTGAGCTATGGAGCTATGGAGCGATGGAGATATGGAGCTATGGAGCAATGGAGTGATGGAGCTATGGAGCCATGGAAATATGGAGCAATGGAGCTATGGAGTGATGGAGCTATAGAGCTATGGAGCTATGTGAGGTGCTACATGAGGGGCTGAGTGAGATGCAATGTGAGGTGGTGTGTGAGGTGGTTGTGTGAGGTGCAACCTGAGGTACTGAGTGATGCTGTGTGATGTGCTGTGTGAGATTCTGTGTGAGGTGCTACGTGAGGTACTGAGTGAAGTGCTACATGAGGTGCTATGTGAGGTGCTGGGTGAGGTGCTACATGAATTGCTGAGTGAGGTGCAATGTGAGGTGTGGTGTGAGGAGCTGCGTGAGCAGTTGACTGAGGAGCTGAGGAGCGATTGAGGGGTGAGAGGGAGGGGCAAGGTGTGGAGCATGTGGTGCAGATTGTGGAGCATGTGGAGTCTGTGGAGCCTTTGAATAAGTGTGTTCTCGCCTCACAAGCGAAGTTGCTCCCTGAGCAAAGTTCGCGAGGTGTGGTTATTTCTTATGCATTTTGTATCGGAATATAAAGTATGAGTCTCGAACTAATATGTAAATACTATTTTGTACAGTTATCCATTTATTATTATACTACTTTATTTAATTTGATTGGTTTTTGCTCATAATTCAATGTTTAAATTACAAAATATTAAAAACTGAATAAAATATAAATACCCTGAATAAATGAGAATCGAATTCAGTAGCAATCTGCTCTCCAATCGTTGGAGCCCTAGTTTAATAATTATAGCTTTGGTAGATGGGAAATGATGAGTTACTGTGCTTATAAACGGGCTTTAGGTGTGTTTCGCCTTGCAGTTATGTTTGTTGTTGAGGTTGATGTGTACATTATGAATTTGATGTTTGTAGCTTTGGCAGATTGGAAATTATGTGTTTGTATGCTTATAAGAGGGCTTAAGGAATAATTGGTTTTGTAGTTTTGTTTGTTGCTGGGGTTATTGCATGTGTTATGAATTTGATGATTGTAGCTTTGGTAGATGGGGAATTACGAGTTTGTATGCTTATAAGAGGGCTGAAGGCATAATTGATTTTGTAGTTTTGTTTGTTGCTGGGGTTATTGCATGTGTTATGAATTTGATGATTGTAGCTTTGGTAGATGGGAAATTATGAGTTAGTATGCTTATAAAAGGGCTTTAGATGTGTTTGACCTTGTATCATGTTAGTTTGGGATTGATGTGTATGTTATGATTTTGATATTTGTAGTTTTGTTAGATGAGAAATTATGAGTTACTATGCTTACAAAAGGCTTCATGTGTGTTTGACATTGTAGTCTTGTTTGTTGTTGAGGTTGATGGATATGTTATGAATATGATGTTTGTAGCCTTGCGAGGTCGGAAATTATAAGTTACTATGCTTATAAGAGGGATTAAGGCATAACTGACCTTGTTAGAAAGGGCTTAAGGTCTAAATGACTTTGCCATTGTGTCGGATATCGAATACGAGTCCTAACTATGAATCTGGTGAGTATTGTTTTAATGGTTGGGCAATTATGAGTAAGTTCATAAAAGGGCTTAAGGCATAATTGACCTTACCAGAAAGGGCTTACAGCAAAATTGACCTTAGCATCGTGATGAATAATGGGTATGATGGTCATGTTGTAAATTTGATAACTATATCTTAAATGGTTCGGAAATTATGACTACATTTTACAAAAGGACTTAAATGCATTATTTACCTTCTTAGAAAGTCTTAGGGCTTAATTGTCCTTAAAATCGTGATGGATATCGGGTATGATGGTTATGTTATGAATTTGGTCACTATATCTTCAACGGTTCGGAAATTATGAGTACATTTTACAAAAGGGCTTAGATGCATAATTGACAATGTCAGAAAGGCTTTAGAGCTAAAATGCCCTTAGCATTTTTATGAATGTCGGATACGATGCCTTTGTATAAATTCGATTACTATATCTTCAATGGTTCGGAAATTATGAATGTATTTACAAAAGGGCTTAACTCAAATTAAAGTTTTTAGAGAAAGAGTTAAGAGCATAAATGACCTTGCCATTATGCTGTATGTCAGGTACTGTGTCTATGTTATGAATTAGATGAACATAGCATCAATGGTTCGGAAATTATGAGTACATTTATAAAAAGGGCTTAACTTAAATTCAACTTTTGACAGAAAGTGTTTCGGGCCTAAATGGCCTTAAAGTTATGTTGTATGTCAGGTACAGTGTCTATGTAATGAATTTGAAGAACATAGGATTAATGGTTCGGAAATTTTGAGCATATTTATAAATAGGGCTTAACTCAAAATTGACCTTGTCGGAAATGCATTAGGGCTTAAATGCTCTTACCACTGTGATGGATGTTGGGTACGATGTCTATGTTATGAATTTAATCACTATAGCTTCGATGGTTTGGAAATCATGACTATATTTACAAAATGTCTTAACTCAAAATTGATTGCCCAACCAACGACCAATCACAGCACAGCGACTAGGGATAGTGCCAGCTGGTATCCCTCCACTCCATCACCAGGGATAGCGCCAGGTGGAATCCCTCCACTCCATCACTAGGGATAGCGCCAGCTAGTATCCTCCTGTTTGAGACCCTTCCCAGGTTAATCTTATGGCACTACGCCCTGCCGATGACCAAAGTGGTCCAGGAACCCACCGCTCCTACTACTCATGTGGCTGTATTTCTCGTTAAATGTTTCCTAGCTACAAAAACTCCTAAATAGACTCTTAAGACATTGTTGTTAAGCGCGCTGTCCAAATCTCTCAACTCAACAACCGAACTCTAAAAATGAAATAAATACATTTTTCTTAATCAAACAAACGTCATCTTAATTGGTAGGCACTTCGAGTTATATTTACTATAAAAAATGTGTTAAATTCGTAATTCAAACTGGTCTAGTGGTTAAGTGTGCAGGCTATTAACACTAGGGTTATGGGTTACAGTCCCTATGCTGGCAACGTGTAATTTTTTCTCTTATATTATATTTTGAAATATCTATGTCTATAATTTTATTAATTCAACAAATTTGTTTTATACAAAAAAATTCTATGTATACTTTTCCATAATGTAAGTTGTAATACCAAGCTATCATTTTTAATATTACGAATATATGTTTTGCAGATTAAGAAAAAAAAAACTGTTTGTAGTTTCACAAAGGATTTTCTTGGCAACTGGGTTTCCAAGGATATTTCATGTAAAAGTACCCAAAAAAATTTAGAGGGCCATTTTATTTGTTGGGAGGCTGCGGGACGGCCTAATACAGGATCCTTGCGTATTTTTATCTGTATATGAAGTGTGTATTTTCAGATACAGTTCTTTTAAAAAGCCGTTTTTAGCCAATTTGGAGTGGCGTTTGTGACGTGCGTGACGTCCTGAAAATACTCAACCGCTCTCCTCTGAAGTGTGTTATCTTTTCGTATAACAGCACACTGGACGCACTTTTTATAGTTTCATAGAAAAAACACGAGTATTGCAAACAATTTTTCAACTCATTTCCATAGCCAGGCAGGCGGGGGCCATAACAAAAACATAAAAACACAACGCAAGCTCTTGCTTACTTTCTCATAGTTGCTCTTTTGTAGCATGGTTCTTCCCTTCAAAGCGCACATTGTGTTTTTGAAAGTCATTATATTAAAGGTGACTGAGACACGCTGTAAGTAATTTAACTTGTAAAATCCATCTTTTAGCTCGCCAGGTCCCACGCTAGACAACGCCATTAATTAGTCACGATTTAATTTACAAATAATAATACACACACACACACACACACACACATATATATATATATATATATATATATATATATATATATATATATATATATATATATATATATATATATATATATATATATATACACATAGTTAATTTTAACATTTGTTGGATGAAATAAGCTTCCTTCGTTTTTAACAAATATCTTCTCAATTAGTATAGGCATTATGTATTTCGGAACGCACTCGAGCCGTGGTGGTGTAGTGATTAGACTACTCGTCTCCAACTTAGGGCGAACCGGGACTTGATCCCCGGCGGGGTCGCTCCCGGATTTTCGCATGTGGGAATTGTGCCGAAGGAAGTCGCTGGTCGGCGGGTTTTCTCGGGGTTCTCCAGTTTCCCACCGGCCATTCATTCCTCGTCGGCTCTCAAGACCGCGCCGTTAAGAGCCGCCGAAATCTCTTCGCTCACCCGGAACGCTCTCGTGTCATTTGCGTTATTTCTCAGAAGTCACAGTGTCTCTTGTGTGCGAATGTATTTATATTATTCACGGTAAAGTGAGCACTTTGGGAAGCCCTTTTATTTAGAATATATGGAATATACACGCTGTCTATATTAATTACATGGCAATATTTATTTAAAAGGTGATTTAAAAATAAAAAATTGTTGAAAGGAAAAAAGAAACTAGGCCTTCAAAAGTGCTCACTTTACCGTGAACAGCCCATTATATCTCTACCACAATATATGACAGACACATATTTTATTTAAACTTATTTTCTGCGACGATGTTTAAACACGAAATTTGTGAAAATTGAGCCTTAGTAAATAATTTTAGCAGAGATAGCGCTATAACAGCACATATTCACTAACTAGACACTACTTTGAATGGTTCCATTGCATATGTGTACGTTTTGACTAACAGACGCATGGGTGAAACAGTAATGCATAAATGCACAGGAATGTGGAAACAGTCGTTTCTACTCAGATATATTTCAAGCCAAGCAGGCCAGAGATTTAGGTAACCTTCCTATGGAAATTAATTTAGAAAATTCTGTTTAACAGGTCAAGTGTTCCTAAATTGTTGAAAGGCAGCAGCGTTATCTTTTCGCAGTTTTATAGGTTTGTGTGAACAGTTATTTTATGATTATTTCACTGAATGGTATTAGTTAATTAAGAATGTTTATGTTGCTAACGTTTTGTGGCGCCACCTGTCTTGACCGGCTGTTACTAACTAGCTTCGATAACGCACTGTTATGGTGGCGTGGGCTAGTCTTAACTCTACAGCCTACCTGAACGTGCAATCTCACATGTAAACGTAACCAGGCAACCGGGCAGCGGATTTCTGTAAACAGGACGCTCAATTTCCCAAACCCGGCTTTAGTGGAAACCCTCTCTGCCGAACGAAGACCGAGGGCGCAGTGGTGTGATGACACGCAAATATACACTATCTACCAAAAAGTAATTGGGCACCTGTCCATAACGTTTGCTCGATGGTTGTCACCCCGTTAGAATTTCGTAGGGCCACTTCTTACGGATATAACAGCAGCCACCGTGTCTGGCATGCTCTCTACGAGTGTTTGCAGGACCTCCACGGAGATTCGTTGCCATTTCCTCTTGCAACCATTCCATGAGTTGAGTAATGGATTTTGGCCGCGCCTGACGAGCCCTCACCCGGCGATCCAATTCGTCCCAAAGATGTTCTATAGGGTTTAGGTCGGGGCTCTGGGCGGGCCAGTCCAATCGGCGAGCATTGTTGTCGGCATACCACTGCATAGTAGCCCTTGACACATGGCAGCTGGCATTGTCATCCTGGAAGTAACACGGGTCCATTCCGTAAAAACGCCACAATGTTGGGAGCATTTCATTATCCAGAATGTTACAATAGGCCTCTGTGTTCATGCTACCACTGACAAGCACTGGCGGTCCTACACCGAAGGCCGTGAAACACAAGTCAACTGACGTACTGAATTACCAATCTTCGCTGGTGCCCAATTACTTTTTGGTAGATAGTGTAGAATAGCGTGATGGCTGAAGGACGTGTTTGTTCTCGCCTCGACGCCAATCAGGGATGGTGTTTCAGATGGCCAGAAGAATGTCAACGTGCCACTCGCCGTAGTCCGCCTACATATCAACCTTGGGCATCATTTAAGGTGGGAAATATCAATACCATAATAAACATTAAAGGTCGTTTCACAATTATATAAAATAATCCTATGTTAATTCACCTCCTACGAAGTGTTACAACATATTGTATTTGTAAACTTTGTAATGTAATGTAAATGGCGGCTTAACGTCCCCCGGTTTTATGCTTGAAAGCTTAGAAGGGGACGACTTACAGACTAACTTATAGCATAATTTAAATAAACACCCATAGCTTACTACCCGGGTTTCGAACCCAGAGCCTTCCACACCCAAGATCGGTGGCGCACCAACCTACTGCCCCACGGGAGGTCGTAAACTTAGTAATAACTGAATAATAATGAGTGGTAAAAAGAATTAGTTTTTATTTCAACTACTCAGAAGCTCTGAGAGATCATTTACATGATGTCTAAGACATTCCACTTATGCATACGTTTAAGATAAATCTATGTAGGCCTAAGCCCTTTTATGAATTTCTTAAATTTTTAACAGCACGATTTTAAATGACCCTGAATGATGACGATGAGTGGCGACTGTTGGAGTGTTCCGAACATACCCTATGGGTCTGTTATAATGTACAATCCAGAATCTCTGACGGGGTCTCTGATGGTATGAGTATCGTCAAACTTGTGCTGATATAGTCCAGTTAATTCTCCCGAGACATAAAAGTTTTCAGATGGTTTTGCAGTGTAAGAATGTGAGAGAAATAACTACCCAATCTCAAAAACGTGAAGGAAACTGCCAGTTTCTAATATAAAAAAAATGTGACCTCGCAGAGATTCGAGCCCAAGACCTTTGATGGTGTCGAGGCGCCTCAGGGTCGGGAGGTGATGTGTTCATTTTTATACGTAACTTTTAATATAGGCTGTTCACGGTAAAGTGAGCACTTATGAGGCCCTAGTCACATTTTACTTTCAGCAATTTTTTAACCTTTAACCGACGTTTTAAAATGAATATTGCCATGTAAGTATTAAACACAGTGTGTACATTCCACCGCACTAGAAAATTAACATCTAAGGCTAAAATAAAATATTTAAAATGACTATGATTCCAAATGAGAGGGCATTCATAAGTGCTGGTTTTACAGTGAATAGCCTATATTAGTGTAGCATAGAAGCTGTCCGCATATCACCTTCCTGGCTTATATAGGCGTCTTGAAAAATGCCTTGTTCTCCCGTTCAAGACGGGCCAAATTGTCGGACTCGTAAGCGTTCTTGATTTATTTTTTATATCGCAAACAAATATGGTTTATCCTTAACTTTATAAACCACATGTACATCGGCAAGGAAAACAAACGCAATGTTGCTAAACGGAATAAAATCTTGTCTTGTTCTTATTGACTTAAACTCTTCCTCCTTTTCCCTTATATCTCCGGTCGCTGCCTATCATACAGGAGTAACACATCTAATTGAACGGCTCCATTGCTCACAAGCAACGCCGGATTCGTGAGTCTCATTTGCGTTTTGTTTCATGTTCGCCGTCAAATCTCCAAAGTGTCTGTGAGCGCACGAGCTTATTGCACGCGCTTCGGGCTACTGGGATTGGTTAGCGAGGGAAGTCTCGAGGAAGGGGGGAAATAAAGCTAAGGTCACGGGTTCACAATACTGCTTCGGCCCATATTACATCCTCTCCCCTCCACCAACCACCATCTACCAAGTTCACGATCAGAATGTTAAAGGAAGCCACAGGATTTCTCGTAATTGCATGTCACGTACAGTGTGGTGTGCACGCGAAACGAACGTACACTCCGCGTTGCTTAAAATTGGAACCTGCTTTTTATGCTAAGGATAACTCTTTCCACGTAAGTAATATGTAGTTGTGTGTCAACCAATGAAACGAATTTTATTATATGCGCGCCCTCATTTCTCCTAATGTGTTATACTATTTTCAAATTTATGAAAACGATCACATAAATTTTATTAATATACACACGATGTTCGTAGTTGACAAGTACATACTTTATTTATATTACTGGAGTTTAGAGTGTCAGGAACGAAAATTGCCCGCGATGTATAAATGTTCCAAAATATTTTTAATTGCTTTTCCCTTGAGATTTTTCGAAAATGTACAAGGACTGAATAACTGTGAACTAGATAAAAAAAAAACATATTCTTTGTGGTTGCCGACTCAAATTTTCAAATAACGTGATCTAACAAATGCCATAAAGTTATTTATTTTTGGTATGGGGAAATTGCGCTGTAAGTTTTAATTCATCTGGACGATACCTTCCACACTTCAATCTGCAGACTACATGTTTTACTATGCAGATGTTCTGCGAATTACTGCTAAGCAAATTTTCTCATGTTCTCGCTTCGGGCAGGTTTGAATCGGTTGAGATTATACTTGAACTAAACACCACCTTACACGATACTTAACCACTTCCATAGCATCATTTGCTCAGTGTGTATTGAAGTGGGTGTAATTTATAATACACAGTATTACTAATAATACATGAATCATACCAACATGATATCAAAAGAGCCAAAGGGAAAATGTAAGAAAATAGCTCAAATAACACGTAACTGTCAGTACTGATTTGGCAATTTTCTCCCTTCCATACAACGAAGATCGTTTGGGAAAAAAAATAAGGCAACAATTCCGCAGTCGTGTGAGTTCTTCTGCCTATGTGAGTTTATTTATTTTTCTTCCCTTGCATTTACAACGCACATGAGCTAACCCATGCAAAACTAAACATGGAGAATTGTTACAGTAGTTATCAAAATCGTATCTCATCACTTAAAGATTGTATGTTAATTACATCTGGTTTATGCGCTATATTTCTGGAAATATTGTAGTCCTGAATACTTCGAAGACTAAGTAACAAAAATACCTAAAGCCGAAATTCTTTAAATTGTGGTGGGTTGTCACATTTCTCCTTACAAAAATGTCTACTCTAAAGACTAATCGCCGAAATTACCATGCCTGGTGTTGAAATGGGGCCGTCATCGTCCCCCTCTCATACCCCTCCTTCACCCGCTCCAGCAGACGACTTTTCGGCCACCGAGTAGGGCGGCGGTTTGAACTGACCAGTTAAAATAGACCGAAGGAACAAATGCTTCTAGAATTCAGGAATTTAGTATAAAAACTAATGTTCAGGATTTTTGGAAGGCAGGGAGAACCTGTGTTATAGCGTGGGCAGGCCTTGGCTATACTACTTGCCTGAACGCGCCATCCCACGTGTAAAGTCAGCGAGGACACGAGCACTATATTATGGAAACAAGCGCCATATTTAAGGCGAGCGGGTTATCGAGAGCAGTCTTGCAACAGCCAGCCGCCGACAGAGCAAGATGGGACGAGGACATGGGTTTCGTACACCGTAGCCGCGACGATGATCAGTCTTAGGCATCATTACTAAGGTGAAGACATTCTGGTAGTTCACACAGAGGCATGCAATAAGTTGCGTGGGGCTTGAAATAGTAAGTAGCCGTAATACTAAAGTATTTGGATCTAACTAAATAGTAAAGTATATATTGCGCTCCCCCGAAATAACCTGAGTAATTAATATAACTTAACGTATAGAGTTTCGTATAACGTAATGTAAACGCTGCACGGTTAACTATTTTAAATAAATTTTATATTCTTCTGAGCACGCTTCACCACATAGATGGGATCATAGCACCTGACTTCGGAACAGACATTTAAGGGGGATTTTTCCTCCGTCTGAATTTCCTATGGGGGAGGGACGATGTAAGAAGGGGAAAAATTTAAAGATATGTATCTGTATATTTGTGTGTTTTAATTGTATATTTGGTGAGTTTTGAGATAATTATTAAAACAAACGTTAAAAATTTTTCAGGATTTACAAGTTGTGTGTGATAACCTGATTGGCTATAGATAACAATTTTGTAGAATCACTGAATTATATAAAGTTTTTCTAAACTCCTTGGGGTTCTCCATACACCACACTTACTTACGATTTGTTCACCACCTCCTGGCGTTTTTATTCCTCTACTTGAAGTATTTTGAAATTTAAAAAAATCAAACCTGGCGGTAAGGAAGGACGTATTTCGCCTGTCTCCTGCTTCGGAGGCTGTCTGTTGCATGTAGACATAGAGCTGCTTCCCGTCAATATGGGCGAAGTCAAACTAGATTTTATCTGTGTGGTTTGTGAAGGATGTTTAGGGGGAAGTGGAAAACTTAAACTTTTGTTAGTGCAATCGCTAGTATCAAGGATGCTTTCAGCTGGTGTGAGCACCATGAAAACAATCTGGATATAGGCTGTTCACGTTAAAGTGAGCACTTTTGGTGCTCCTAGTTACTTTTTACTTTCAGCCCTATTTGATCGTTTAACCATCGTTTTAAATGAATATTGCTATGTAAGTAATAAACACAGTGTGTATATTCCACCGCGCTTGGCAGTTAAATTTGAAGGCTAAAATTAAGTATATCTATTGACTATTATTCCAAATGAGAGGGCTTTAAAAAGTGCTCACTTTACCATGAATAGCCAATACCAAGGAATCGCTCCAGACTGTATTGAAGGATGCGGGCATCACGTACAATAAAGATGGTTCAAGTGATGTTTTGCGGCAGTTGCTGCGAAGGCTAGTCCGAAAGGAAGATGTCGCTAGAGCTTCGCTCCTTTCCTAAAATCCCTTAAACATGTGCCCCGTAGTATAGAAGAAATGCCAACATCTATAACAGTAGTAAATTCAGATAACATTTCTTTCTTAGTGGGATTTCCCGACTGTTAGATCTAAATGTATATGTTATATTAGTTTAACTTATGCCCTGTCGTTATTCAGAGTGCCTGAGATTTTGCAACCTGTTGTGATGTGAGTCAGTCTATAACAGATAAATGGGAGTTCTCACAGTTAAAGCAGGACATGTTACGTCACTTAGGAACTCCTTTAGTCACTGCTAGGTATATGATAAAAATTTAAGATAGGGCACAAAAACCGGCTGTTACAATGAAAGAGTACTAATCGGAAACAGTTAGGTTGGTAAAGGTGTGTTTGCCCCGCGACTAGTCACACGCAGTTGAAGTCATATTTCACTGTTTGCTTCCAGAAAACAATAGGTTTTTTACTTTTTCACTCAAACCCACTTACCCACTACATTTCTACAGAAAGGTAGAAACAAAGGTCAAACGGCAATGTGGCACTAGTTTTCGTACAAATTTTACCACCGAAAAATGTTTTGTAAAAAAATAGTTGAAGGAGAGATAAGGCTGGTGAAACCAATACGTCAGTGCAGTATTTGTTTTCGCACAAATCACATTACTGAAAACTGTTTCTATAAAAATAAAGGTAAAAATGAGGAAGTTCACGAAGTTCGGGAATAACCTTATAAAGGACAGGAAAACCAAAAAGCCAATGTAGGAAATGTCGAGGAATGCACTTTAGTTAAAGAACAAAGGGTTATTAGGCCTACGTGATTCAGATGTAAAAATACGGGACATAAACAAATTCAGTGCCCTTAGCGGGAAAAACCTGTTGGAATAGGTTGTGTAAATAATGCATTTCGGCAAGGGGAAAGTTTACTTTTTGTTCCGGTAACAATAGGGATCCATGAATTATCAGCTCTAACTGATTCAGGTGCTTCCGTGTCACTTACGGGCCATGTGTTTTGTAATACGTCGATGTGAGAAAATCCTGTACGGATTGCGGTATTTGGAAGAGGGAAAACGTAGTTTATTTCACAGGCTGGCGGAGGTTTTATTCGTTCAAAAGCCGTAGCTGCTGTAAAAAAATGAAGAATATATTTTTTTTTGGCATACATTGACGCGAACTTACATAAACCATAAACAACATTTTAAATAAATTTCCTGAAAATGATTATTTATTTATATATATTTGCCCTCTGCAAACGACATCTGTAGCCAAAGTCGATAAGACATGACGTTACATTACAACAACAACAACATTTAAGATTTAAGTCTATTGTGGGCCATAGATTTCTACGCGTTTCTTTTAGGTGTATGTTCACGTACGTTTTACCGCTCTCCAATCAATCAACCTCTGCGTAAATCAAACCAAAATCAAAGCTTTCGCCTTTATGCGTGTCACTCGTGTCTGCGAATTTTTTTATCATAAAATTTTAATATAACAAGATACGTTACTAAAATTCAATGTGAATAAAATTTTGTTGAATAAAATAAAGTTTGCTAAACGCAACCAAATAAATTGTAAAGGGGTAATTACTTTTTTTGTTTATGAAACCGAATTACTTTGCTGTTCTTGTTTGGTTGCGCGAACGAGTTGCGTGGCACTAGGCACGTTAAAGAGAGTCATTTAATTTAAAATAAGGCGAAGGAATCATATCTCTGTTTCGCAAATTTTGCGTCTGACTACTATGGTTTAGCGACTTCAGCTAAGTGACTGCGGTCGAAATAGAAATGTTTTTAGTTTCCTATTTTTGCAAAACAAGACACGTTAGAACATAAATATTTTCAAGATTTATAACCTTGCCTTTTTTTACTGTGGAACTTGTTTCATTCGAATTGTTTGTACCATTGTTAAGCATCAATAAATGCGCCAACATACACTATTAACATTCTGTTACAAAAATTATATAAAACACACTCTATATCAGAAAATTCTAACGGAGGCAATCAAAGGACCTGATTTCCCTACAGCCAAACAAATAAATGGTAGTACTGTATGAAATTGATTTTTTTTTTGTCGCCACAAATTCTGTATTAACACGCACATCAAACTGTTCCTGCTAAACAAATACTTATCCACTCGACAAAATATTAATTTGACTCTACTTTTGTATATTACATTGTTAACAATGACCAAACAGATTAGTTTAATGTACCTACATTTTATGTACGTTTTATGTACTAAGTCAAATATGTGTGTAACGTAGCAACCGCCAAATATGTGTCCGGCTAAACTGATTATTTTTTGTGATCCATTTCGTTAAAGGGAACCAATTTGATTCCATGCAGCCAAAGAAGTCCATTTAAATTATGTCCAGTGTAAACAAATACTTTTCAAGTAAGTTTATTTTGCATCGGCAACTTTACTTTTTTCTCAGTGGACTGGGAATCGCCAGACTCCGCAAGGTCACGGTTTACTTCTCCAGTTTAAGAAAAAGTACTTCAGAGCTACTAATAACAATCTTAAATATATCCAATAAAAAGGTTCTTAGACTTAAAGCACTATTTTTATACGCTGCGTCATTTGAATTATAATCATATACTTGAGAAAACTTACAGTGTTATACTAGAATAATTTACTTATTATCGAGAAGAGCATCGATAGAAATTTAACCACACGTAACTGTATTTCGGTTGTTATTTGCTGTTTATCGGGGTTTTTACTATGTGAGAAATTCATCTATATAAAAACAAAAAATTTTGTCGAAAACCAGTAATTTTTTTAACGTGTTGTGAACAAACATGTTTTATTTCATGGCTTCAACGTTCGCGTGCTCTAATTTCGGTTTGTAAATTATTTTCGTTCTATAAGAATGGCCATACGATTAATTTTAGGAAAGGTTATACTTTGCAAAAATATTAAAGGCAGACTTATTGTGTTTAAAGTCAATAACTGATTCACGTCCTATTTTCACATACCATTAAGTTTGTAAGCTATATATTCTTACTGGCAGTCATAAACAACTTTTAACACAAATAACTATCCAGGTGAATGATGAGAAAAATTGACGAGGTTTAAACAAGAGCGTGAAGTTACTTAGGATAGCATCATGTCGACTAAGAGAAAGAATGGCATCCCTGCGATTTAAAGATTATTATTAAATACTGTTCCCGTGACTTCGTTCGCGTGGACTTTAGGATTTGTTTACATATTTTTAAAATAGAAATAGAAAATTGTAATAATGCATAAATAATTTTAATAGAAATGTATACATAATAATTTCTATGATCAAAATAAAAAAATAATTTTAAAGTTTTAAAAATTAATCAAATAAAAATTACATACGTCTTTTTATGTTTAAATGGGTATTAATGCAGTGGCTGCGACTTCATTCGCGTGGACTTTAGTATTTGTTTGCATATTTTTAAAATAGAAATTTCGCTTCGCTCAGGTTTTATGGAGTTATTTAAATACAGCCCGCCATCGCTTCGCCCAGGTTTTATGGAGTTATTGAAATACATACCTATATAATTGGTCTTTAGTTTTTTACTTTAATGTCGGAAATAGTTTTATGGTCACATTAGTTCTGGTTGTTTGATAGTATGTTATTTTACTGTGTTTTTCCAAAAAATGATGTGTCTTATTTTATGATGCATATTATATAATTATTATTTAGAAGAAAAAAAAACTATTATTGTTTCAACAATGTCTTTTGACAATAATCCTTTTGCAAAAAAATTAGATATGAAACATAAAGAAATTATAAAAGAAAATGAATTTACTTCATACCGTTTAAGATATCGAGATTAAATAAATACCAGGTTTTAAATAGAAATAAATTCTATGATATCTGAAAATTTCATCAAAATCTATTCAGCCGTTTCGGAGCCTATTCTGTACAAACATACAGACAGATAAAAACTATAAAAAAAAGTTATTTATGCTTCAATATCGTTTAAAAAATATTTTAAGATTATGTATTGGTATCAACTTTGAAATAACAGGCAAACACTTCAATTATATTAATTAGTATAGGTTTCAGTCTTCTAGGCCGTCTTAAAATAAAATAAATGTTTTACTGTGGCCTCAACTCGTGGATAGGTTGTTCGAGATTAATGAGAATTTTTGAAAGCTAAGCTGAGGATCTACTTCGCTGTACATTTTGTATTCTCCCGCAATATGTAAGACTAACACTGCCATTACTAATGAGATATAATTCATGCGTCGACCGAATGTTACTGTGAAAATGTCAGGAAAGTGAATATGTAGTTGATTTGCTAATTTCTACCTTTACGCCATAGTTTATTTTCGTGGCTTTACAAACAATTTTTTTGACAGTGGTTGGCAATGTAATTGCTGTATAACCAGAGGTAAATAAGAATCAATTTTGCAAGTTCCATTGCAATCTGTAAGACTGAAGTTGAATTCGGACAAATAAGTACTGTAGACGTCCGTTTTAACATGAAAAGGAGGACACATGAATGATTTTGTAGGTTTCTTAAAACAGGGCGATATGATGATACAATATTTTAGTTGTGGGGACACAAGAAACATTTTCGCGAAGTCTTTTTAAAGAAGAGTTGCGAAACGTATAAACAAAAATCTTTTATTGTGCATGTTCGTAGATTAAACCGAAATTAAAATTTAAAAAAATACTGTGGCCATTAATTTGACTATTACGCTATCAATTCAATATTTAGACGTGGGAATAATTATCCTACAACATATGAAATCTACTGTGTACATTAAAATATATGCAGACAAGGACAGGGATTTTTGGAGGCATGATTTGAATAGTTCTCAAATACCCTCAAACCAGCTGAAGAAGATAATTAAGCGTCTCAATTACCAAAAACAAGGTGCGCCAGAATAGTTTACTTCAACCAATAAGATTATATTGTTCATGTGCCAGTGATATATTATTTACAATCCTTCGAACTAGTATGGTGTATGTTTATCCTCGCAAATGTAGTTTTCATTGAAGGTATTATTGACGAAGAAATTTCCGAGCATGCGTATAATCCGTGATGAATGGTGGTATATTTGCTGATCTGTGTATATGTATCTACTGTGTTATCGTTTGTTAAACTACTTGAATATAATTAGTTTTTCTTCTGATCTAAAAGAACTGTGATCAGAAACATGGCGTTATGTTTAGATTTTTATAGTATATTGTGCTGTTTAAGATGTGTGAGAGGGAATTTTATTTTATATATTCATAATTGTCTATTTGTACATTCTGCTATTAAGTAACAAAGTCTTCTGGTTGTGATCAACGTTATTGTGTTCAATTATTTATAGTAATTATGTGTTGAAGATTTGTGATTTTTTTTTGCAAACTTAAAACGTCAGTTTGATGGAAGAGTATAAAATACCAATACTTTGGGGGTTTACATCTCCATGATTACTTACCTGAAAGTAAACATAGTTTCTTAACATTTAATACATTATATCCTATTTCTGTTAATAAAAGGAAATATATTTAGTACTTACTTATGTCGCAATATTCTTACTTACGTCGCTCCAAATAATAATCCTACAGTTAATTTAAATACCGAGCAACCACGATTTACTTGAAATAATTCGGGGCGCGTCCGCCGGATGTTGTGCTATAAGCTTTGCCAAACTTTCATCGTCACTATGGAAGATAGCTCTCTGTAATCCTCCCTGCTCTTTGTCAACACCGCTCACTGCCGACTGGCAACCGTGGTGCAAGTTCGGCAACCATTGAGTATGCTCAAGTTTCTTTCGCTTGCCTCGCCTCGTTTCCCCTCCTCATGTTTCCCCTCATCATCGAAGCGTCGCTGCGGAGTCAATCAGCAGACGCCACTTGTTTAGACACATTTCGAGGCCGTAACAACCAAACTGGCAACAAACCAAATGTCACTGAAAGACCCTTGCTATTCCAAAAATTGGAACATTTTTGGCTTCATCGTTGAGGTTCTATGTAACAAAAATATTGTTTTATTAAGTTTTTTAGTTGTGTTCAATTAAAGGCTGTTCACGGTAAAATGAGCACTTTTGAAAGCAGTTCTTAAGATCTAATTGTATGCATGTTGTGTGTTCTTCCGCCTAATGTAAAATCAACACCGCCATAGACCACATCACTTTATTCATGCGTCCATCAAATGGAAATTTGAATTTATTTAAAATGTAAATATTTCACAAATCTGCTCTTTTTTTACACTTCGATACATGAATATAGAGCACAAAACTAAATTAGAAATTTAATTGGTTACCTTAACACTTTTAATTTGACGTTAAGGTATGGAACTATTTTTTAATCCATCGTTACCAACTTACTGGACGTATGGCACCAAGTGCGCCCGTTATAATACATGCAGGCAGGGGCAGACACATTTTCCTAAGGTTGATTTTGAAGGTGCTCACTTGATCGTGAACAGCCTGTAGTGATTCGTACGCCACGTCAGGCCAGAGAACTCTAAGGGTTGCTGAACTTTTATCACAGAGTGAATGTGACTAGATACGCGTAAGGCACTAAACAGACGCGGAGATAACGTCGCGCACGTGAAAAGAAAAGTTGAGTTCGATGAAAATTTGAGGCGCAAACGAGATGATGTGGAATGCACACTCCGCGGTACCTTAAACAGGCAAAATACATTAGTTTAGCCTATGTATGTCTGCTTGCGGAAGGAGGTAAGAGTAGCGTACAATACTCGTTTACAATTCAAGTGTTTACTAAAATATAGGCTATTCTCGGTAAAGTGAGCACTTTTGAAAGCCCTCTTATTTCGGATAATAGTAAATAAATATATTTTATTATAGCCTTGAGACGTTAACTACCGAGAGTAGTGGAATATACACACTGTGTTTACTACTTACATGGCAATATTTTATTATAAAGGTCGTTAAAGGAAAAAATATATATAACCAGGGCCTTAAAAGTGCTCACTTTACTGTTGATAACCTATACGTCGCAAGCTTCATGTTGGCCTTGTTTTCACATATTAAAACAAGATACGCAGATCAGGAAATCTGTTCAAAAGTTATAGTATTCCTAATGCGTGATTAGCTTGCAGCGCAATTTGAATGCACGGCAATTTTTTTAAAATATAAATACAGGAATTCATTCTCAGTACTTTTTCTAGGAAAGCACGTAGTTAAAAAAAAGAAAAAAAAAACAACAATTACTTTTCAAGACATCTTTAATATTATATGCAATATTATGGGGCACTTATTGATAACCGTTAATGATATTTTATGTTACAATTTTATCAATCATGCTAATAATTTAATTACTGTAGCAAACAAAACATTGTGCCCAGTCATTTGTTTAACCCTTCAGAGTTACACACTATAATTCTACGCTCTCTTTTGATTAGTTTTAATTATATACAAACTAAAGTATTATTCAACTGTACGGTATTCAATAAAAATGCAAATGCTAACTAGCAAGAAAAATAAAAGAAAGTAATTTCAATTAATTTAGAATAATTACAAGAAGAATGATGCCGTGGAGTTAAATTGTAAATGTGCCATCCAGGTACAGAACACGGAAATATTTCAAGAGAGGAGTAAATTTAATGTTGTTTTTCTAAACTTATCTTTTTAATCAGTAGTTTTGAATTGCAGATTCAAATCTTTTGAATGATCTGTATGAACTGTAAATATCTGTAGTGTGCTCAGTGTTAATTTTTTTTTATTATGGGTGACACAATGATGTTGCATATTTTGTCCTATCTTTTTATTATGCGCGTTTATTTTGTATCAGTCTTGTTTTTATGTACGTTTTGATTTTTTTTTTATTCTTGTGTAATATATGTGTGTTTTTTTAATGATCACCAATGATTTTAATATTTCCTAACATGGCTATACATATCTATTCAACCTCGGGCTTCTCGTCATCACACTAATATTATAATGAATAAAATTACAATTATAATTTAATTATATGTCGCCTCGTTGGTAATGTTCGACAAACAATTGTTGTAAAGGTGGATAGTCTTTATTTTCGCACCAAAGTGCATGACTTTTAAATGGGATATTACTACTATCGTTCTACTAACTACGTCAGTTTATCAGGTACTGCATTTGTAGAGGCGTACCCGGCATTTTACATTAGATGGTCCTTTTTTCGTGATTCAGTGGCGTTGCGACAGCTCTAGACGCGAAGGTAAGTGCGCTGCAAAGGTGCGTGGTATTTTCTGATGTCTCCCCCATGACACGTGACAAATAGCAGCACACTTCTTCGCTCCTCGGGATGCCAGTGAGAGATGGACCCTAGAAGACAGCGATGCTTCTTACAGTTCTAGGACAATGGTCCACCCTCACTTATCTCGACATTGTTCGCAGCTGGCCAGCGTCTCCGACCACCTAAAAGAAGTTATTCCCATAATTTATTTTAGCGTCATCCAGACATATTGCCTGTTGAGTAATCGGTAACTTCATGGGAAAACCTCGTAGCTCTGAAAATTGGTATATGTTACAATAAATAAAAACCATAATTCCTTTAATTTCATAAGCAACTTCTTAATGTTTGAAACAAAGATTGTTATTGATAATTTGGATACTTGTGAACTTAAACCAAGATTTTTAGATCAATTCGTAATAAATATAATAACTGTATGTATTTCGCTATTTCAAACCTCATGGTGGATTTACGAGATTTCTGTTTTTTTTTTTTTTTTTTTGTTTGTAGATTATTCTTAAACGTTCCTGGAGATACACACTTTTCGTAATCCATCATTGGACTGTTTTTGTGTCATGGCGTAAAAACATACAAACAACAAAATTGAAGTTAAGATCTTTTCTTGTGAGGGTAGAGTAATATTTGTTATTTAAATCGAGTTAAAATGCTTTGATAATTGTGCTGTGCAGGAGTGTTCCGAATTATAACTTTCATACATAATCAAGCTTTGCCTCAAACTTTCCACCGAATGAAATACACTTTAATCCATTCTATAATATGGTCTATGGCACATTTTATACGCATAACAGCGCCGTACTTGCTAATAGCTTGCTTGTAGATTTCGCAATTGCAAAATAGCATCATATAAACGATTGCCTTAATTCGAAAATATCAACATTTTTTATTTATTAAATTATTCAGTTATCACAAATATGTTGGTCTCAAGAGATTAATCAAATCATAGTGACACTTATTAAAAGATTATGATTCAAAGAAGAGCACCCAATGTAACTATTAGTAGTAAACTCTTCACATGAATAAATAATTGGTTTGGAATAGTTTTTGCTACAACACTCGCACAAGGTTTGCAACAACAATTGTATGCTATGCGTAGTTTTGTGACTAAAAAGAGGCTGGCTGTTTTACAATATTTCGTATCGTTCTTCTGAATTTTACGTTATGAAACGAAAAATGTGCAAAACTACACTTTACATGAAACCGTGGAACTTATATTATATCACACCAAAGTTTTTCTTAGGGACAATTGTATACTTTTATACGTAGTTATTTATTGTGATGAAGTTTGTAGTTTTTTACGTTCATCGGTAGAGCTTACCGTGCTCTGAAGTGAGATCATTTGAAAGTGGAAGAAATTTAATGCAACATTGTCCATAAAAAATCTTGTGACGTCTGTCATGAACAATATGAACATACAGGCAAACAGAAACTAAACAAAAATGTTTCAATATGTATCAGAATTTGAATGCAAGGGATGGTGGTTCCAAAATTAGTTCAACCCTCACTTACAAGGTAAACAAACTGCATTATTCTGGAAAAGGATTCTATTTACAGTCTTCAAATAAATCTTTTGCAAACGGATTTAAGAACATTTGCTCTGAACCTTGTCCAATACATCTCATGATTATTTTATTATTTATTGATTTAATCATTAATAAGTCACAAATTGAAAAATACATAACTCTCAGTCATTTCCAGCTAAGAAAGTGGAACATTTTCCTACGCGAGAGTGTAGTTTATACTGACTGATGATCTAATTATGTACTCGTGAAAAATTAAGTTTAAATTGATGTCAGTCTGAGTACTGGCCGCCCCATACCAATTTTCAAATCAATCAAAAAGTCTTTCACGTGAGATATTCACCTATCAGCGGTAGGCCTAAGTGGTGTGGGGAGACGAACAGGGAAAAATTTGTGGCCGTAAGGGAATTTTTATGAGGCAAAGTCTGGTCGACACGTGATGTTTTTCAAGAGGGATATATATTTATGAGGTTCTTGCTAAATGTGCAAAAAAGACCAAATGACACTAATTCTTGGAAAAAATACACTTCTATTTTGATGTCAAAGCGTTTTTCAAAACGCCTTGCCTTCTGCGAACCCCCAAGCATTCAACTATGCTTCAGGAATGTAAGCTTGAACGATAGTTTTTGTACCACAATGTGGCGTAATATATGACTGCACTTTGCAGGCACAGCTAGTGATAGGCCGTGTCCGAAATGAAAAATTCGTTATTTTCTAATTTGTCATTTCGTCAGTTTCAATTCGGACGTTGTCGACAGTCAATTGTTTAACAATCGCGGCAACGAATTTATACTTTAACAGTGATAATTATTTTTAATTTAACTTTAATGTATAAAAGGACGTGATATTTCTATAATAATTACTGGAATGCTGTGAATATGTTAATGAATAAATAACAATTATTTGTGCAATGACGACTTTTAAAAATATTTGTTGCGAAATATACAAACAAAGTACAACACTTACTTGAGGGTATTTTACGAAAATTTATTTGTTAAAAAAACCATTAAATAACGAATTCGCATATTTATTTAGAATGTCAAAAGAAACTTGGCGCTGATTTTGTCATTTTGTATCTTTGCTAACATCCTCTGGATACAAAATACGAAATACCAAATAACCAAATACGTCACCATTTTTGTATACAAAATCGGGTCACGTGATTATTTCGTCAACAAAATCTGCTAATTCGGACACGGCCATAGTTCCTACCGCGTGCTGCGTTGTCATTATTTCCATTGTTGTAGGCCGCCATCTTGTTTACGATTTTCATTTGCTTCCTCGTGTTCTGCTATGGTGCACAAATGGCTATTTGGTCACCATATAGGACTTCACCCGCCATATTTGTTTTTGGTTCTGATTACCAATATTATTTATGGATTTTTTCTGCTAGAGTGCGTCACTGGTGGCCGCCGTGTTTGTTTAATTGGAATGCTAGAATGCACAATTGGTGGTGATCATCAACCTATTTTCTCTCATCGCCTGCTAGAGTATGCTGATATCGCCCACCTTTATTTCTCTCGATGCCTGCTAGGGATCGGTGTTAGCGCTTGAGGTAGAAGTATATGTTCTTCGAGTGAATTTCGCCCTCATAATCGTATTTATGGTAAAGTAGCTTCAAAACTCGTTTGGAGTTTGGAAACAGCACACTGTTAGGCAATCAGTTAGCGAGACGCCTACAATGGCAACGATGGCAGGCATCGAAATAAACAAAGATTTGCAGTACCAGCTCACTCTAGCAAATGATGACAGAAATAGGATGGCCACCGCCACCACTGGCGCTATCTAGAAATCTTATCAATAACCAAACATGGTGGCAATCAATAACGCGCTCTACCAGACAAGTCAATAAAAAAAATCATGGCGACTGACCTCAGCGCCAGATAGCGCAAACATTAAAACATACGTGGAGGACGACATCCAAAATAATGACAGAGTAAACAATAGCGCACCCTAGCTAACCAGATGAAAACAAACGACAATCGGAAATAATATGGCGACCTACAGCAGACGATGGAAAAGGAATAGCGAACAGAAACAAAGTGGCAGACGACACGAAGAATATGATTACCGAAAACAAAATAACCGCTATGAACTCAGCAAAGTTTAAAGAAAAATTCAAAATTGCCAACACAAGATAGCGGACACCATGACACAAAAAAGGATGGCGGCAAATTGCGCTGTCCTCGGATTGGGTATTTCTATGTGCTGCAAACAATAATTCTTAAATGAAGAGTCATTTATAGGTATTTTGCAAAATTTGTATTTATTATTCATTCCCAAATCACAAGAACAATAACAGTGAATGTCAAGTACGAAATTGCAATTTTACCTGGATGCCGTTGGGGAAGAACAATTACAAATTAACCCATTTATTTACCTTTTCTGGTCACGGAATAAAGCGAATGCTTAGGATTTCGTTGCATAATCCTTTAATGGCTCAAAGTGATGTCAACAAGAGGCAACAAATGTTTGTATCGAGAGGGTGAGTGGGGGGTGTGGGCGGTACGAAAATGCAGACGGTGGCAACAGGGCGGGAGGGAGGGAGGGAGATGATGCTCATAAATCCGTTAATTGGCTCCGTGTAATCCGCGGCCGTGAACACAGCATTGGGATATGCATATTGTCCGGCGTTAGTGATGAAAGGGGTGGGGGGAAGAGAAGGTGAGAGGTTTTAGGTAAGGGGGGTGGGGGACGTGTCCACCATTTTCACGTGAGCGCAAACTGGGAGAGAGTCACATATCGCAGGGACAACCACCCTCCCTCCCCCTAGGAACAACGGCCCTCCCTCGCCATCCCCGCCAGACGGTAATTTGCTTGATGAATCACTTCACACCTGCGGAGGCAGGGGCTATATCGCTCGCGTAATGGCCCTGCGAACCTGTCCTCCAGCCCCCGCCAACCCAAATCCCGGGCATTCGACGGTAAATAAAGATAAACACCACCCCCACCAACCGACCGACAGGAGAATAGAAACCTCCCTTTGCTAATTTATTGACACGCGGGTGGCGATTGCGGGGGTGCTGTTGCCCAGGGGTCTGTTTTCACCGTCATTTCCCCCATATTAACCGTCAGACTCGACACACACGCCCCTTTGTAGTCACTCGTTGATGACTTCCAACCTACAACCCCAAGCATCGAACCCCCTAAAAACCTTTCGGATGCTACCCGCCCGTGTGATCCACTCAGACAAGAAGACCTCGGGCCTCCAACTAAAACACGACTTGTTATAGGCTGGTCACGTAAAAATGAGCACTTTTGAAAGCCTTGCTTAACATCTACTTGTATACACGTTGTGTATTCTTCCGCCTGATGTAAAATTAACATTGCCATGGGCCTCATCACTTTATTCATCCGTCGGTCAAATGAAACTGTGAAACTATTACGAAAGTAAAAACTTTACAGATTTGCTCATTTTTAAACTTCGATACATTAAATAAACAAAAAGCGAAATAAATAATTTTAAATTACCACAGTTGGTTACCTATCACTTTTTTATTCGACGTGAATATATGGAACAACTTTCCATCCATCGTTACCAACTTTACTGGGCGAATGTCACTCGATCAGATATTTTATTGACAATCCAATTTATTTTGGCCCCAACATAAAGGTTTTGTCAATTCAAGTGATTGTTTTTTTAAACGAACAAAATTTATTTTTTTTGCTTTTCAGAGTTTCGTTCACTCAAAACGATATTTTTGTTAGGGCAACAAAATTAATTTCTGGCCCTATACAAACAAATATTTTCTTTGCTGAAAAAAAAAAAAACGTTTCAGTAAGCGGTTCATCAGCATGCTGGAAAGCCGTTCGCAAATCATCGCTTTGTGACCTACACTTGCTGCCCGGCAACCCTAGCAGTAGCCAATCATACCCGAGGTTCGCTGCCAGAGCCTCGCGCAGTCATCCAGGGAGTGGCTACACCCACATCAACGGAACCACCATAGCTTGTCGCCTTTGTGTGTACTTGCGTATATGCTGTTCTCGGTAAGATGAGTACTTTTAAAAGCCCTGCTTAAGATCTACTTGTTTGCACGTTGTATATTCTTCCGCCTTAATATTACACTTAATATTATAGTGTTAATATTACAATAGCTGTTACCTGCGGCTCCACCCACGTGCAATATTAAAAACCTTAATTATAATATCCAAGTGCTCTATCTTAATTGTTCTTCTTTATTACTGTAATATTCTGGATTTGCACATAGGTACAAACATTTCCCTAAGGAATGCAAAAAGAAAAGACCATCAACCATCGCCTACACAAATGGTTTTTATATATTCCCTAAGAAACTGTTCGTTTTTCCCTCTGTATCAATTTTCATCCAAATCCGTCGAGCCATTACGACGTGATTGACTAACAAACTAATGTACAAACTTTGCATTTATAATATTATTAGGATTAACACTGCCATGAGCCTCATCATTTTATTCATATGTCAGTCAAGTGAATCTGTGAAATTATTAGAAAAGTAAATATTTTACAAATCTACTCATCTTTACACTTCGATGCATTAAAATTATAACAGAAAACGAAATAACTAATTTAAATGATCAAAAATTGTTCCCTAAGACTTTTTATTCGACGTTAAGGTACAGAACTACTTCACATCCATCGTTACCAACTTTACTGGGCGCATGTCACTCAGAGCGCTCATTAAAAAATATGCAGTTGGGACAGAGCCTTTTTTCAAAGGTTGATTTCAAAAGTGCTCACTCTATTGTGAACAGCCTTTACTTTCTGGTGCAGTATATCGACATTTGGCCACAAATTGTAGCGACCTTTAGGCTAGACTTCACAGTCTTACATACCCTTATGAAAATATCAAATGTTTATTGGTTGCTCGTTGTGGCAGTACAAGACGGCGACTGGACCTACAAGTTATTGCATATTTGTTGTAAGCTCATTTATCTCCAGCTGGTGTCAGAAAACGGTTCGGCGAATTGCTAAATTAACAAGAACGTAAGAGTTTGAGAATCCCAATTTGTCTTGAAATTAACCCGCGAATTTTTAGGTCTGTAGTTATGCCTGGGAAAGAAACGACAGAAAGGGCAAGTGAGTGAAGATATCTGGGCGGCTCTTAACATCGAGGTCTCGAGAGCCGATGAAGGTAAAGAGAGGTGATGAAGGAGCAGCGTTGGAATGAAAGGGCGGGGACAACGGGAGATCACTCAGAAAACCCGCCGACCAGTGGCATCAAACGGCACGATTCTCACATGCGGAAAACCGGGGGTGAGAAGTGAGAGATTTGGGCGGCTGTATCGGGGTCTTGAGACCAGCAAAAATCCGGGGGACGACCCCATTGGGAATCGAACCCAGGTTGCATAGGTGGGAGGTGAGTAGTCTAACCACTAAGCTACCGCGGCCCCTACGCCAGGGAGGTCGTGGAGAAGGCGAGACTGCGTGTAACAAGGGTTCAATCTCCTAAGGAGCGGTCGTGGAATGGCACAGCAGCGTGTGACCTTGACCAGGGAGGAATTTCGTGAACCCAGCTGGAACTCGCCACTGGGCACGCCGCTGGGGGCGGGACGATTTGTAAACGAGTTAGGGGGAGGGGAGTGGTGTTATGATGGGTGGGGAGAGAATTTGGTGGGGAGGAGGCAATGTTTACAGCCCGGATAACACGACAAGCCAAGTCGTGCGTGCTCGCTGCTGATGATAGACCTCGGGCCCGCCAAGCCACCACTTTGCCGGCCGTTAGGAATATCACTTTAGAGAGTTTTTTTATCCCCCGGGTGACCCGGCCTGGTAACTAGGTGATAATTCCCCGGTCCGCGGTGCCTTCGCCGCCGCTGAGTAACCAACCCTCGCTTCATGCCACGTCCAGGGCCACCCCTCCCACCCGCCTCATCATCCTCACTTGCGGCTCATGATCCGCCAGTTAGCCGCAGAGGCGCTGAGCGCATGCGCCGTGCAATCATCGCCATTACGACGACGGAGGCACCGCAGCAGTGTTGCAGGGATATTGACCTGGCATTAAGTAACTGTGCTGCAAGAGCCGAGGAGAGTATACTGAGAGGTCGCGGCTAGCCCCTGCGAGAGATCACGAGAGCTACGAGATATCGTGTCCCGTCTCCTCTTGGGAACTGGAGGGAGTGCAAAATTTAACTCGCCCACTGCTCTCCTTGGTTCTGGGCGACGCGTCTTATAGACAGAGGCGACGTTCGTCGTAAGTCGAACAGGAGATACTTCTTGGTTGGTTTCTTACTCCTGTTGCCTGAGCAATGAGAATTAGGTTTAGGGAAATACATGTTAATGAATTCCTTTTTTTTTTTTTTTAGCATGGCCAATGACTTTTTTGAACGGAAAAACACGTGCTTCTTTCTTATCGAGGCGTTTGGTAACGTAGCCTTGTTTCCTGGAAAAACTAGAAAAATTAATAATTAGATACAAATTTTCTGAAAAACAAATTGTTATGTTTGCGTCGATACAGAGCTTGAGAGGATTATTTTTCACACTTAAGTTTTTGTTTCAAGTTTAACCAGGGGATGGGCCCGCGAAATCTGTGGGCTAAGCCACCACTCGTGAAGCAGGCAATTGTACGAAATGGTACTTATGGTACAGTGTTGTCTGGGAACTCCGGCACGTACTCGCTCGCGCCTATCGGCACTCGCTCGCACATCCCGACCTGCAGTTGCAATGGGAATAATGTTAAAATTATGGTACATTTATGGTATATTTAATAATTGTGGGCTTTATATTGGACCAACATGAACCTACGATAGATTATTGGAAAGCTGGGGAGGTGTGGATTTCGAAATCATACCAAGCACGCGAGAAAGGGATCAGAGTAACTTTGTACCGTAATTATGGTACATATTACGGTACCCACTTTTGGTAGGGGAAGTTACCCAAAGGGCCTAACCTGTTTTAGGGGTGATAGAGGGCTTTAAAGAAAAAGAAAATACCAAACTCCAACAAAATACGACAAAAATGAGCCATATAGGCCTACACCTACAGAAGGCGAAAAAGGATGAGAGGGGGATAAATTTTGAGGGAGGGGGTGTGAAGGTTCTAAAGGCCTAACTTCCTATTGGGGGAGGGTGGGGGATGTAAATGAAACCATCCCCCAAATTCCAAGAAAATCCGCCCGAAAAATGTGCCTTCCAGGTCGAAAAGAAGGCGAAAAACGAACCCCTTCGGCTTTTGGATCTCCTCCCAGGGAGAGTGGCATGACGAAGGGTGTAAAAAAGGGGGGGATGACCGACAAAGGAAGGTACAAAGGTGTGCAGAAATTTCGAGAAATTTCGTTCCAGCTCTCCACAAGATAATTATAGTACATCCGAACACAACTTTTATCATATACACGAAAGTTAAGCCTGGGACACAAAAACCCCTCCTCCCCGGAACTGGGGGAGAGGTGTTGGCAACCATAACTCATTACCTTCCTCATGGGGCGGTATCGATCCTACTAGGCCCGTTAACCCTCTCCGCCCCGTTTGGGCGTAAAGTGTTTGATGCGGCAAACTTTCGTTCTTGGTTAACATTATAGAAAATCTTCAATCTTGGTTGAAATGGTTGACAGAGTGTTAGTATCTCACGTTTTTCTTCGAAACTATCAAACAATTTTTTTCTAACTACCCTATAACTAAATATTAATTGAAAGCCCGGTGGGAAAGGCGGGATTGTATTGCATCTTAGGGCTAACTCCTTACGCCTACTATGATACATGCATCACGGCAGAGAGGGATTGGGCAGCCAAGGACTGCAATTGGGGCCATGAATACCTCCCTAACTGTACTTATAGCTAAGTTATCACTAGAAGAGACTGGGATAAACCGGTATAGACATCGTAAAAATCCAGTCGAGAGAACAGTATTCAATTATTGATGCAGTAAACAGAAATGCTACAGGACATAGAGTGTGTGTGGAACAAAGCTAGATATGGGGCAGTGCTATTAAACGTGAGTCTAATGCACTGTTCTACGAAAATATCACACACTTGAGACGAGGGCTGTTGAGTGCTTTCAAGGCGTCAAGCACGGTAGAAACTCCATTTCCTAGTGCTCCATTATGGCTGAAAACGGCTTATTCAAAGCATTGCATCTTAAATATACTCGTCAGATATATAAAAAATCTACTCAAGGGCCCCGTATTGAACCTTCACGCAGGCCTTCCATCAATAAAATAACTGGTTCCCGCTGAAAGGACCATACGTACAAGCAGTGCGACGAGAACACTGCACGCTAGTCGAGAGCCTTGCGCTTAGCGGCGCTGGGGCACTTGAAGCGCGTGGCAACGTCGCCCTTAATCCTCCCGCCCTCTCGGCCTCAAATGCGGGGAAACATTTCAACGTACAGGTAGGCGGGGACCTTAAGAGTGTGATGGACCCCGCGTTTTTGGTGAAATAGTTGTTTGCGCGAATACGCGTATCTTGGTAAATAAATGATCTGTAAATACGACTTTTTGTCAGAAAATATAAAAAAAATATTCTATGCCCCATTTTATTTATTTTTTTTATATTTTTTTTTATTTATTTTTTCATATTACATGTGTATTCTCGGAGAAAAAGATTCGTGTAAATGTTCAAATATCGCATGTTTAATGCTTCCCTATGAAGTTTATTTAAGCGGTTAGAGAAAAGTACAACTGTACGGGCGTAGTTTAATATGTGGTATTTCATCGTGTGTATTAAAACCTCACAGTTACAGATCTAACTTGCACAGTACAGCGTCACGACGGAAACACTGCACGCCTTGCGCGTAGGAGCGATGAGGCATTAGGCGTGCGTGTGAGTGTCGCCCGTATCGCTCCCTGGGTACTTGACTTTGGACGCGGGGTTCCCACGGGGGTCGATCCCACTCATAAAAAAATATTTCTGTGATGGAAGTGTTTTTAAGAGTTTCATAGCTCATCTGACTTCGTTTTTGGAAGTTACAATAACATTTTTATTTAAATGCAACATATGCTAGTGGTGAAACTTTCGCATCCGCCTTTGCAAGAAAGTACTTCTTATCAGTTTACTACTAATTGCCACACCACAAGGTGTAATTACTCTGTTATGTAGTGTTTATTACTGTCGCGTCATTTCATAAGATGTTTCAAGTAAAATTTTCTCCTGTGACAAAAATTAACTCGAGTCGCGTGACTATTCTGCGTTTATTATTATCTTTTTTTTTTTTTTGGTGGTAAAATGCCTGACCGTTATTTTCAGGTCTCGTTAAGCCAATTACCAGATATGTTCTTAATCTACAGGCGTTAGAGACGTTTAAACTAAACATTAGGGAATTTCTCTGTCGAGAGTGCTGAATTATAGATATAGTTATTTTGTTACTAGATCGTAACGGAAAATAAAATGAAATAATAAAAAATTGTCCGTTACTACAGAGTATAAAAGAAGTTTATGCTGCTACGTGATACTTTCAAATGATGTTCCGAATATTGCTGAAAAAGGGTCTACGATATTTCACTGTAGCCTGATCACTAAGTAACTGTAAATAACACAAATTGTTCTCCTATTTAAAATAACATTTTAATAATCAATAGATAGTGTTTTACAGACCAGGCGGGCATTTTTCATTAAATTATTTAATGTATTACTTTGAAGTGTGTGTTTATTGATCCCCTTCTTAATTTTTCACATAGTGCATTTTACTTAAGGTTCGTTTTAATAAACAAAAAATTGTAACTTATGAAGTAGCTCCCCAAACAGCCTTTTCTCTGGCTGTCAGTCCCCTTCTCATATCTTGCCAATTATCAGAAAATGAAATTGCGCCGCGCTCACAATTTGTATCCGCTAGTCATGCAAACATATCTGCCCATCGTCTGGTCTGCCGTTATTGTTTCTAGTGCGAAACAAGTTGCTCCGGGACTCTACGGGAAAAAGGGGCGCGCGAAATCGAAGAGTTAAAAAAAAAAACCGGCGTTGGAGGAAGGAGGCAAGTTAGAATGGGCAACAAAAATCTGAAATGTTTGATAAGACGGAAGGAGGAGGGAAAGTTTGGGAAGGTCGCCAGACACGTACCGAAAATCAAACGGCTGGGACGGCGGTGGAGAAGTATGAGGGGAAGGGAGGAGGGGGGAGGAAGAAGAGAAATGACGGTCAGAAGGAGCGAGTATCTTCTTTTATTTTCTCCGAATCGAAATGGCGCAACTCCAGAAGTAGTTGACGAAACAACTACAGTGAGATGGATATACAGACGTTCAGGAAACGTGAATACATCAGATGAAAGCTGGCACAATTTCAATGTCTTTTGAAATAAAAGCCTGAGTGATTAATGCTGCAATTTTATTTGTATGCCCTAATACACAATAAAATAGAGCGATGGTACCTACTACGTTAAGAGAAATGTAACTGAATCTTAATGCGATGCGAATATATTAATGCAGGAAATAAACATAAATCATTCATAACAATGTTATTGCCGTTAAAGGCAAAAATTCTCTCGAAATTTTGCAATTTCTCAGATTTTTTCTAACGTTAGTAATGCTTATAATCAAGTGTGCTCATGACATCATTCTAAACAATTGTTTCTGAGCAAATACCAGTTCAGCACCACAAATGGACAATTTAACTTTCTAATGGTCATATCATTGAACCAATCATTTCGATCCACTTTGCATGCAGGAGTTTTCCAGTAACATATCTATATTTGATTTGCGGGGTACCTCTTAAACATTCTTACTATAGTATCAGCCATATGCATAGTCTAAGTAAGCCTGTTACTTAAAATATTAGCCTTTTAAACAACATGATGCTAATAGCTGAAAAATGACTACCTATATCGTAAACAATATTTTTATAATAGCTAGTACCTACGTGGGTTACTATTTCACTCGGACGAAATAAAATTATTCATATCGGCCTAAGAGTATGATTCTGTGATACGACGTACGATATGTCAGGTGATACGCAAATATAAATTGTGCCATCATACTCTACACTGAGAAAATGGTTTTGTTGAATAAAATGAAATTTGTTTGGCTCGACCAAATAAATCATTTGTACAGGAGCGATTAAAAATTTTGTCACTGAAACCAAATTATTTGATTGTTCTTATTTGGTTGCATCAAACTGTAAGATTTGGTTTGTGAAACTTAAAGATTTATGTCCCTCCTAGTAAATTAAACATTTTCAGATATTATAAAATAATAGATAGCACGTTCGAGTTTCGAACTCGAGCAATATGCTGTCGAAAACTACGTCCTAACAACGTCAGCTGGAGTAACTACTGACGAAATATGTACGTATTTAAATACATACAATTAAAATACTGAACAACGTACGGAAATAAGTAATTCCAGTTTTTCAGCTTTACTTTTAAGTTTCCTGCTGAACTTGTTTTATTGGGATTTTTAAATAATTGTTAAGAATGTATAAATGCACTAGCAAACATAGTTACTATTACAGCTGTCATAAAAATTTCAGAAAAACTTTCTAACTACATTTGCGAACGAAGACAATCAAATGAGTGGCCAGGCAAATATATATAGTTGAATCAACAAATGTATATTGTTAAAGGTCTAACTTTTTTGGCCAAACCCAAAGGTTTTGTTTTTCGTGTAATATTTTTAGATGAAAAAAATAAATGTTGTTGAGTTTCAAGTTTTGTTTGCTTAACAAAACATTTTGTTGGGCCTGCCTAATATAAGTTTGGCCGAAGAAAAACAAGTGATTTGTTAGAGGGAACAAAAAAAATTTTTTTTTTCTCACAAATGGGAGGAAAGAAGACCAACACACTCAGGACGAAACCATTGTATTAATTACACATGTTTTTAAGAGGGGTTACATGGAAGCTGGATTACGTGTAAAGGCTACGCACGGGGTTCCATCTAGTCGTCTGTGATAAACATAGATAAAGAGCAAGGTCGGTATTGTAGAAACAGCGCTGGAGTGCTCATATACCGACGTCGGTCGTCGTTATAGGGCCGACTGTTTTTCGTTAAGAGATTTAAGCGCAGGCTAGACTTCAATATCTTATGTGCGCACTTGCAGCCTTGCTTTATATGGGCCGCTTGAATTTGTGTGAAGGCATTCTGTTACAGGAGTCAGCCAATCAGAATTAAGCTTCCCAATACGAACCGTCCGTGATTCGCGGGCTGACAGATAAGATGCGCATCTGTTCACGAAAGTTGTTCTGAACTAAAGTGTTTCGGAACACAACTTGTTCTGAAATATTTTTTCGGAAAAACAGGTGTCCTTAGTCATGCTCACACTGCAACAGTGATTGGTGCACATGCACTGTAAAAAAAAAAAAAGTTGTAATCTGTACTGAGAAATTGTTTGTAATTTTACAGAAGTTTGTAGCAGTACAACAATTTCTATTGTAAAATGGCTTGTCTGTAAAATTACAAGAGCCGTGTTTGTAATAGACCTCAAGAAATGTTTGCACTACACTGACCCATATCTACAAGCTCAGATAAAATGCGGACACTTGCCAACATAAAACTGTGTATAGCTGTTCGTGAGAAACTAGGGGAGCTGTAAAGCGTATAGTTCCTTACTAGAAGATACAAAAAGTAAGCGTAAATAACGTGAAACAATTAAAACAACTCAAATAATGCTAATAAAACAACAAAGACTACTTTTACGTCTGTCTTGTTTAGTCAGTACGTAACCGCATACACAGAGCTAACGATTTATCGTGGGAAAAAAAAAAAAAAAAAAAAAAAACATGAGTACGCAGCAGTCTTCAATGCTATAAACACCCAACAACAGTTTGTCTGTTGTCATTGGTTGCTGTCTGCTTGAGAAGGCGTTTTCATATTTGACCGGTCCACTCAGAATTCGGCAACATTGGCACGGCTCCTACGTGATTCGTGTGCATACAGCTAACACGTGTCAAGAAATAATTCAGTCACTTAAGATAGGTACACGACCCTTAAGTGTTTTGAAATATAACTGGTTTTGAAATCTTTGCACGAACTTTCACTACCACTAATAATGAAACACTGTTCCGTTCCAGAAGTACGGAAAATATCAAGTGTTATATTATGAGGCTACTGTGGAATGGAAGGAGGCATGTTGTGAGGGGGGAGGGGGAGGGGGTTATCTATGCATCAATAGTGTACATAGAGGATGATCTGGCAGAGATGGCCTTTGCGTAACTAACAGAAGTGTTTTGTTTGTTGGCTATAATTGAGATAAATAGATTTTTTATGCCAGCTGTTAAATTTTCAATTTTAAATCAAAAGTTTTATGATGCAAATGTGACGTAAAACAACTTTATACTTCGAATCCAAAAACATTATGAAAAATGGTATGAAGTCAGTCGAGATAATATTTTTGTAAGAATTTGTCAAAATTTAAAAACACTTAATGCAAATTCTCTTATTATACCATGACATTTTTTTTTGCCCGAAATAAAATGCAAGAACTCGATTTTTAGTTTTAATTTAAACGGTTTCGAATTTATATATTAAAATTACTTTTAGAACCTCCTAAAAGTATTTAAATAAAATTGTATTTCCATGTTAACGATGTGACAGCTTTGATTTTTAATCAGTTTTGTTAATCTTGGATTTTTTTTATTAATTTAATTTATTTTTTGGGAGGGAGTGGGAGATGGTCACACATAGAGTTTATAGCCATAGCTGGGGCATATAAACTAAAATAGCGAATAGAGATATAATTAGTGTTTCCTACAACTTCTTGTATATACGAACGGTGGCACTTGTGAGCTATATCCAGTTAAAATTTCTTTAATTTACTGAATTAAATGTTAATTCTTCTTGAATTTTCCATTAGTTATCGTAGGGTTTTCTCTTATAGGTTAGGAGGAAATTAGGAGTAGAGTTTTGTTTCGAACAAGGCATAACACCAGACAGGAATAAGAAGTGCGTGTGTTTTTTTATTTCCGAAGTTGCATCAGTGTGTTCCTAAGAGCTGTGAGTCCTTCAACTCACCTCAAAATGAACTACCTTAAACATTTCAGTCGCCCTCATTAAATTTTCTGTAAATATTTTCATTTATCACTTTAAATTCGAATCAGTGGAAAAACCACTGATTCGCAGTGAAATTCAACTAGCGTAATCAGTGAAAATGGCTCCACTTAGAATCAGTGGGAAACCACTAATTGTTTCAGTGAAAAAATTTCACTGATTGAATAAGTGACAGCCAACTGCAGCGGGTAATTGAATATTGTTTTTACTGAATTTATCCAAATAATATCACGAGAAATAAACACATTTACAATAGTTTACTATTTATATTGCACATTTTACCGTAATCTAAAAAAACTTAAAATTCTTCGGAGGTGGTGTTGGGATTGAACTCACACAACACTTTCACTTCACTTTTAGGTTGTTACTTTACAATCTGCACTGCCAAGTCAAGTTGATGATATGGAGGATAATATAGCATGTAGTGTCAACTTTTCGTTTAATTGGTGCCGTTAGGATCGTTAAAACTAATAATACATATGAGTACACCGTCTACAACACATTGTATGTAGTTTAAACCTTCAAACAGAGCGTTATGATACTACATGAAAACGAAATGAAAGACGTAAGAACAGAATGAAAGACTGAATGTTAATGTTACCTCGTAAAAAGGTGTTTTGAAAGACACATTTTAGAAAGTATTTTGTATTGGTTTTATTGGTTTATTCGTTATTATTTCACTTGATACACATTGTTTAACGACCATTTTTAAAAGCTGTTTAACTTACCCATCAGTCAGAATTCAAATCATTGAAAAACAGTGAAAAAAATTACTGAAGAATCAGTGGAAAATGTCACTGAATCAATAAATTAAGGCAAACTGGCATCTTTTCACTGATTCGTCAGTTAAAATCACTAAAGTAACTGCTGAATCATTAAAATTCTCACTGATTCAGATGTAGACTGTACTTTATTTATACGTCTTAAAAACACTAGAATTGTCATTTTGACATGCTGTGAAGCAAGAACTATTCGGTATATATTATTTTATACTAGGAAAGGGAGTTTAAATTTAAAGTTCACAAGTTGAACGGAATTTCATACAAATATATAATTAATAAATAGTTTCCGACCAGCGAGCTACCCTCAGCACGTTGGTCACAAAGACCAGCCTGCTGCTTGAGTTACAACCACTATACAGGAAGCTAGAATTATTCGAGATGCGTTTGCTCGTGTTTAGAAAACACAGCAGTCTCAACGAAGAATCCTTTCAATGAGGAAAATTTGAAATAAAATTCTGCCTCAGGAAGCAAAAAATTACTTTTGCAAAGACTTCTCTGAACAACATTGCCTGTTTGATTTTTTATATTTCAAAGAAAAGAAATAAGACTTTTGTGATCGGAATATTCGAAATTTTTATTCATGTCTGGAGTATTGCTGCTTCACAAAAAAATAAATAGTATTTATTGACTTTTTTGTTTACACAAAGAAATTATTTTAGTTTTAACCGAATTTATTTTTAATTACGACAAAACAATTTTAATTGATTAAAATATATGCAGTATTATTTTAGCTAATAATAAATTTTTATGCAATATATATATATTTTATTTAACACAATAATAGCTAGGTTCTATCTGGAAATAAAATTTTGTAGTACCCTGGAATTCTTTTCTTTATAGCTTGCAAACAACTTGTTCGCCTTCATGATCAGCTCCTGGAAGATATCTTCCAAATGTGTTAGCTGCTAATAACTTTGGTAGCAAACATTAAGTCAGGTTTCATGTGTCTCTAAGTGGACTAGGTATTTTAAACGGGCGTTATAATTTCATCAGAAATACTCCCAATATAATTACTTTCTGTTGGAGGGATGAAATAAACAAGCTAGGACAGACAGCCCGTTTACCTGAATATCTGGACAGATTTACAATGCTGTAAGCTGTAAATGATCGAAGAATTATTGAAAATCATATTTTACTTTACTATCGCAGGTCAATTTCCCGAAGTAAAGGGTCCACTTCACGAGAAATGTCTATTCTAAGACAAAAGGAAATTATTATCGTGTGTAGAAACTCAGAAACTAGTGGTATTTAAATAAACCGAATTATGAGAGAGTCGGCAGTCAAGTGCGCCCCCTTTCACCTAGCTGAAAATATTTAAAATATTCGCCACTTGAAAAGCACAGGAGCTACGTACTGTAGGTGCATGCATAACTAACCTCTTCACCTAATCGCATCTGTGAGCTAGGTACTGAACTGGCTAGCCGGCTTGTTGCCGGAAAAGTCGCTTTGTGAGGCTTTCCAGAAATAACTCTATAATTATATAGCGCCATTATACAATGTTAAAGAGAGCTGCACCTCCATGTACTCCATTTATCTCTCTTCTCAAATTTAAATATCCTTAATTAATATTGACAGCATCAACTTTACGTGATCTCACTCAGAAAAAAAAATTCATTAAAGGCGAAACAAGAACATCAATAAGTATAAGGACATACAATGTTCTATACGCTGCTGATAAGTAGTCAGACGCAAATAATAATGATATAAATATTATATATATATATACACATGTACAGTGCTGAAGCTTTCCGCAAGCTGTTGGCTTCTTTGTTGCAGCTACTAGTATGGTGGGTATTGTTGCCAATTGAAATGATTTTATTTTCTTATGGTACTCTTAAATTACACGGCTTTATAAATAAAACTACGGTAATTTACCACACGTTAGAAATTATTACTCTAAGTAAACTGTGCCAACGCTCTTTCGTACTTTTCTCCCGTTCACCTCCCAGATGTGTCGTAGGGTACGAGAGTGAGTGAAATGAAAATTTTAAAAAATGCGATAAAAAAAATGAAACTTTCTTTTCGAATGTCCTGCAAGATGGCGCGAGAAAGCGACATGCTGTCGAGTATAAGAGGCAGTTATAAGAACGAAACTGTTACACTACTCGAGAGCGCAGCACTAGTTGCAAAGATGGCGGCTTCCACTGTCAACATGTTCCAAAGATTAGGAGGGTCCCGCTCTTCTGTTCTTTCACTTCTAACACTGAAGGGGTTAGACTCATCGAAGATAATCACAGAATGAAAACACGACATGTTGAGGCGTGTTTCAAATCCGACGAATACGTGCAGCAGGCGATGCATATGAATGGCTGCACACGTCGGGGTACCGATGCACCACGCTGGCATTGGAACTCATTTATTGTTCAGCAAGTGATATGTGTTCCTAAATTTTCCGTGTTCCCCGTTCAGTATATTGTCCGTTAAAAAAAAAAAAAAAATGAAGTATCTATTTGATCCGCCCTGCAGTGGCATGTGGTGAAGTGTCGCAAGGTAAGTTGGTGTTTGCTCAATGCTGTACACACTCGGCGCACGCAGCAGGAACCAGTAACCAGTGTGGAATCGGGAGAAACTGGAATGTATTGCGGCCACTCACGAGAGAGCGGCGAGGCACCCATTACTAGAGACCCGAGAATTTCGCGAGTTCAGTGACCTGTAGGCTAGGCTTCACAGTCTTAGATACTCTCATATAGGCATCAACTGTTTATTGGTTCATTGTTGTGGTAGTAAAAGTGGGTGGTTGGGCGCACAATTTATTGTATGTTTGTTATTACCTCATTTATCTCCAGGAGGTGTCAAACAACACGTCGACCAATTACAAATGTAACATGATCGTTCAAGTGTGTGAATTCCAACTTGTCTATAAATGAACCCGCGAGATTCTCGGGTCCCTACCCGTGTATTTCGCGAAAAGATTTCAGGACAAGTTGTGTTCCAAAACACTTTAGTTCAGAACCACTTTCGTGATTGGGTCGTTTGAATAGTTATGCGTCTTATCTGTCTGCCCACGAAGCATGAACGTTCAGTATTGGAGAAACAAATTCTGATTGGCTCACTCATGTAAAAAGTTAGCCTGCACACGACGACAAGCGCCCAATAGCCAAATAAATACTGCAAGTGTGCAAATAGGGTATTGAAATCTAGCCCCCACACAGATCTTTTCGCGAAAAACAGGTGGCCCTACCACCCATTACACAAGTGCTGCGACTTCAAATGCACCACTACGTTCAAGTGGCCGATGTGATAGATACAGCACAGAGCAAAACACAGCTCGCGTTGCGACAGTTCGCCACTCCACGCTGCCACCCAGTTATCTTCTTCCCAGCGCGGGTTCACGGTGATTCTTCTGCGGCGTTTCCGCAACTTTTCTTGGCGCCACTGTGGACATTTTCCGGGGACCGAACGGAGGTAGCGAGGGCTTTTAAGGGCTGAATTTCCCCCGAAGGTGTCGTCGGCGGTTGTGCCGGGATACGGCCTGATTCCCGGCCTGCAATCGATTCGGGATTTGGGCGCAGGAAGCGAAGAGAGTTGTTTGGAACGCTTCCAGAACTCTGGAAACGATGCTCGCAGAGTATCAGTGGGTTTGGAATTCCGCGCCAGTGTGATGATGGCTTCCACTTGCAATAAAGTCTCCGGGAGATACGCGCACACGATTGTCGGCAGTAACTTAGTACGCCGCTACTTGATGCTAATGTACTGAGAAAACTCTCCCTAGTCATTTCGTTATCACACTTTAGTTCGGTTCTTCAAATGCCGTAAATAAATATTTTCTGTGTTAAAATCTTACTGTAATTCGAAAAAATTATTAAAAATATTATCATTTATTTGTTGACTTATTTTTACACGTAGAGCATTTAAGGTTTTGTTTTTCACCCAACAACAAAACAATTCAAAAACCGTAGGATAGATATACTGACCAGAATAAAACTTAATACGAAAATCACAAAGATAGGGAAATGTATATATGACAAACACTATAATAATCAATGACAGATGTAACCTTACCAAAAAAACTGTAAGGTAAACCAGTCAGTTAATTTAAAAATGAACGAAGCCATGCGAGAATTGTCTACTAGCCTTACTTAAGGTAGATCTATGATCGCTTCCGTATGTCAGTGGCGCCGTCGTGCGACGATCCGAAAAACTGACTTCAACCATATTTCAGCGTTTTAATGACTTATGGTTCCTGATGCTTCCTGGTCCTTTGTCACAATCGGGCGTACTTGTTACTTGTTTGTTGTGTCCTATTTTCGTTCAATTTTATGTTAGCCACATTCCATTTAAACTATCACAATAATGACACTACACATTTGCTATTAAAATGTAATAATTTCCCGACCTATCTTTCAGTTATTTCTCAACTCTTGGTGCTCTTTACCGTCCCGGTCTTTTTTACAAGTATGCATATAGAATTTTTTTTATATTAGCTAAATGTATCTAAATCTAAAATTCATCAACAAAGCTTAACTTATCACAAAAACTTTTTGGTATATTTCTGCGCAAAAGAAAATCTTCCAAAAGCTTCAGAAACATTTTCTGAATTTCAAAATCATTTTTGAATTTCAAAATCCGTCTACAAGTTTCAAAATATGAGGTATTAAAACTAGGTGAAAAAAAGCTGGTTTTCTGCCCCCCCCCCCCCCCAACCCCCCCAAAACACGCGTGTTTTGGTAGATCATTAAAAATACTCTGTATAACGTTTATTGCAGTTTTTTCCTACGTGGAACAGATTTTTAAGAAAACAGTGTAAGCAAATATTGCTTACGATTCCCTAATAATCGTGACAAAAAAAATCACTTGCAGCACTGTAGAAAGAGTAATAAAATAATTATTCTTCTTTTGCTGTTTCGAAACTATTATTATTTTTTATTTTGCTTTTTTTTTATATTTTAACCGAAATTTATGCCCTCTGCGTGTAGTTCGCACGTTCTCTTTTTATTTGCGATGCACGCAATCATGTTACTTGGTAAGTATTCAGCCAAGTATTTTATTCCCCAACAGAATGGCTGACGTATAGGAATAGTTCAGTTGGTGTTAAGGTTTCATTCACGACTTCATCTTCAAACCATTAACTATTTAGCCGAATACCTATGAAACGTCAGGGCTGAACTCATTGTGAAACCCATGTCACATTGTCGATATAGGAATCTTATAAAAATAGACGAGATGCACTGTAGTGTATTGGTACGAGAATCATCCTGTAGAGCTTGTATTCATAAATACCCATCATCCTTTAAAAGTTTTCAATCGTCCAAAATTAGTTTGTACATTTTTAACATGATATGCCCAAATGAACGTTTTCGACATGAAGTAATAGTCTGGGAAAAAAAGGCAGTGATGAAAAATTACTATCCAAAATCTAATGAAAATAACCACAGTAATTTTAATTTGTATCTTATTTTGGGTAAATTTTAAAACTGAAGAAAAATACGGCAAATAATAGTTCAAAATAACTATTAATGCCATCAGAATGCCACAAAAATGTTCACTTCAAAAAAATTTTATACGGTTCACCCATGGTACAACTTCAAATTTTGATATACGTTTTAAAGACAAATAGCTGAAAGTTAACCCTTTACCGTAGGTAAATTAACTGACGGATTTCAAAAAAATTTCATTATGGCGTTCATGTGACTACATGAAATATTTTAGCTGTAAAGGTTTTTTGTTGAATAACTTCTCCAGATGTGTTGATTAATATTTTAAGTTAAAAATGTCAAGTTGACTCTAAAAATTTATTAATTGTATTTTTAAAACGACAAATCTTACGGTATTCTTATCAGTTACCTTTATCATAAAACTAAACCATTAAGTACGTACCTTCAAAATATGGAAAGTATTTTTCGTCTTTTGAACGCCCTTAGGTATAAGTTACACTACTAAAAAGGATCGGTGACAGAATTCAAATGCGAAGGAATCTGCAGCGCTCCGAGTAAACCTAAGCGCCAATGGGAACATCAGCCATGTTTCCCACATGACATACGAAAATTCAGGTGTAACTTCACCGGCAATCGAACCCAGATAAGCCTCAGCTTTGGCGGGATGCCAGTGGCAATAACCACATGGCCACAAATGACAATAAAAATAATTTTGCGCGAGAACGATGTTTGTGATTCCTCATTTCATTGGATGCGAAAGCAGGCTATCCTTACTATCCCCCTTTTTTATTCTATCTCTATTTACTAGGGCAAAGTCTACTAAAGCAGTGTAAATTTTTCTAGGGGTTAGAAACTACAAAATAAATACACCCAAGAACACACCTTTATTTTTATTGCTATGCAGTAAACTTGTAGAGTAACGGCGCAGTTTCGCCGCGGTCTAGTAGGCAATTTCTTTGCGGCCACATGAACTTTGCAAGACTGGCATCTCCTAAAAATACAGGAGCCGCAGGCACTGCATCCTGATGCTATGTAACTCGTTTAGAAGAATATATGTTGGTGGCACAAAGTAATGCTTTCTTCTTCCTACTCCCGTCTTGATCGAGGTGAAGCACTCGCTGTTTGACGCCATCAATCAATGCGGAGAATGCGCGTTTTCAACACACACTTTATTAAGGCGTCACGTGATGTATTATTATTAGTGGGATGGACCCCCGCATCTTTTGTGAAACAGTCATTTGCGCGAATACGCGTATCTCGGCAAATAAATGTGTTGCAAATATGACTTTTTGTCAGAGAAATAAAATAACAATTGTCTATGCCCCTATTGTTTTTATTTTGTCATATTAAGTGTACTGGAGAAAAAATCGTGAAAATGGTCAAATATCGCATTTTTTAAGCGTGCCTATGCAGCTTCCTTAGGCGGCAAGAGAAAAGTACAAAGACACGGGCGTAGTTTAATCTGTGATCTTTCATCGCATGTAATAAAACCCGACTGAGTAGGAGAGATGAGACACTAGGTATGCGTGTTAGTGTCGCCCGTATCGCTCCCTCACTTATTGATCTTGGACGCGCAGCTGCTAAATTTCAAAACATTATAACTGAAATACATACGGAATTTGAGTTTGCAATAGACACGGAATGGACACGATAGCAAGATAGTTTAGTGTCTTATATGCACAAGCGATAGGAGACTTTGTTATTTGCTATGAAATCGTTCATGTCGCAGTCGGCTTCTTTGTCTCAAAACACACAGTTAGTGATGTTCTTTATGCCTTGATATCATTCAAAAGGAGGCACAAACAAAAAATATCTACTCGTGTTTTGAAAATTGTCATACCACTGCTGGATACTACATCTTCTTCAAATCTCTTTTCGATTGCATTTCTGTTAGATGTGGGGAAATTTTCTATATTCTTTTGAGAAGATGCTGGGCTTCAAAAAACAAGTACGCTTAAATCATATATGACAATGGATGACAATAAATCGGACACACTATGGATGTCTCCGAGTCTCTAACTAATTTGAAAAAAAAACAGAATACCGTTTTCCTGGCGTACGGAAAAATATCTACTCACTGTAGGGTAGTACGCAATGTACAGGTAACAGATGTTAAAAAACATAGACGGGTGTGAAGTCTAGCCTGCAACTGATTTCACTCCTCAAATTTTCATCTCCCTTCCCTCAGTTTACACTAACCTTCAGAAAAGATAACGTAATTTATATGCGTATTTACAACACATTTGACACACATATTTCGGTACATTTAAGTTCTTCGTGATTTATTCACACTTTTTGAATCAAACTTCTGAAAAATTCTTATTTTTGGTTATATTAAACTTTTATTTATAATTTATGTATATCTATGTATTAGAACGGCGAGAAAATATGTGTGTTGGCACTCGCTAGTAATAACTAGTTATTATGCAAAATATTATTAAACTGAGTACGCACGAATGCGGTGCGTCGTTCCTTTGATGTAATTTACTATAGACATGGTTAAACTTGGTTTGTATTAGGTTGAGGAATAACCAGAATACAGAACTTTATCACAGCTTCAGAAAATTGGGAAGTAACTCTGAATGTACTACAGCAATTAGCGCGGAATAAATCAATGCCGTGATTTTCATTACATTGCTTAAAATGAACGAGGTTGAAAATGCTTAGGTGGGGAGGGGGGTGATTTGTAGAGAAATGAACCTGAACAAATCTATACTTACATTATAAAGAGGTAATGTGAGTTGGTTTATTTGTTTATATGTCTTGGGTAATCTCGGAAACTACACGGCCGGTTCTTATAATTATTTCACTATTAGAACGTTACATTCTTCCAGATGGACATAGATTATGTTAAATTAAAAATAAAATTTCTTGAGAAATTTTAAAATTGGTAAACCAAGTCGGAGAAAAAAGAGCTACTTGGCTGCTTTCTAGGCTGCGCGAACAAAAGCATTATTCGACGGTAGTCGCAGGTAGTCATGGATAGTCACGGGTAGTCGCAGGCTGTCACGGGTAGTCACGGGTAGTCACGGGTAGTCGCGGGTAGTCGCAGGTAGTCGCTGGTAGTCGCGGGTAGTCACAGGTAGTCACGGATATTCGCGGGTAGTCGCAGGTAGTCACGGATAATCACAGATAGTCACGGGTAGTCGCAGGTAGTCACAGGTAGTCACGGGTAGTCGCAGGTAGTCACGGGTAGTCGCGGGTAGTTACTGGTATTCGCGGGTAGTTACTGGTATTCGCGGGTAGTCTCAGTATATATTTTAATAACTCCAAAACACCTGAGCGAAACGATAGCGGGCTGCTAGTAAATTTATTAGAGAAAAACACTGTGTGGGCACTGTAGTACGTATGTAGTGTGTGTCGCAGTCACCTGAACATTTCCTGACATCCCTGCGTACTTTTGCCTTCCGCCAGTCATGTGCCCCCTTAGCCTACTGTAAAAATTAACACTGCCATGGACACTTTCACTAGGTTCCATATGTCATTTATGTGAAATTGTGAAATTATTGTAAAACTAGATATGTTACTTCTTGCAAATTCCTATCGTGCTGTTGAAAAATATTTTCCCTTCATTTCACGGAAAAGTGCTGGCATAAAAAGGTCTCCAGAAATCTCCGTAAAATTACGGACACGTTATTTTTTAGAAAACAGACTTAGCGTACATTTCCCTTAATATTCCGTGAATACCTCTTTGTAAATCTGGTAGTGTTTTTTATTTCTAGTTTGTAAAAAGATTTTTTTTTTTTCGTTTTTTCATGCGGTTGTTTTATTGCGAATAAAAATAAATTAAAAAGTTAATTAAAACATTTTACTCTGGAGCGTGATTGGAACACAACTTACCTACTTTCTTACGAAATTCTGTTAAGAATGCAGGACATCGATATGACATATCTGTAACCGAGAAATGCGTAACTTTTTAAGTTTATAGTAAGGTTAGCGTATCCTTAATATTACTAACTTTTAGAGGTTCTTGATTCAACTTTTGGTGTATGCAAGAATAGGTGTTAGTGTCGTGGATAACCTAACTGCCAAAGAAACGAACATTTTTTTGTTACAGTGGCGAACAAAGCTTCGCGTAGACTCGGCATTGTTCGTTTCCGAAACCCGAAGGTGTTGTAGAAGTTACGTATTATTACAACTTCTATCAAAGTCAGTGGGCTGAACCAGGTTCGTTACGGGATGGAGGTCTTAATAAAATAAAACTATTCATTATAATTTCCTAATTTTATTTACAATAACTACAAACAAAATTCCCTGAATCCTAATAGACAGTGTATCAAAACCTATCAATTATAGTATTTTACCTAATTCTATGTCAATTTTTGATACTTCCAGTATTTAAAATAAAGTACGTATAACATGTTATTGAGTCCTGCCTCAGTTTAGTCCAGTTCCCATTAGTCCAAAATGTTCTGGAGTTCTCCGAGCGCAATCACTCACAGTAGGCTTCACTCATCGGGATTCACGCACTCTCGTCCATCCAAACCACGAACACCTCGTCCGCCGTCGTCTCGCAACCTCACTGCACACCAGTTCACCCCCGCACTCAGCCAGATTGCTTTCACGAAAGACTGCCGACAGTCCAGCTGTGGCTTGTATTCATAGAGACATAAGCCACCGCCCATAAATTCCCCTAAATGCCACTTTGCGCTTCTTGCGCATCCTATAAATGCATCGACTTCTCCAGCAAGGGAGGGGGGCAGGGGCAGTGATGCCAGCCAAGTCATCGTTTTCAACCATTCCCTGGATGCCCGGGAGGAAGTGGCGACGAGGCAGCGAACGGGTCTTTCTTGAGGGGGGAGGAGGATCAAGGTGAGTTACACCCCCCCCCCCACTCGTAGAGCCGGACCGCGCATAACGGGAGCTCGCTGCCGGTGGGAGCTGTAGCACCTAACAATATTTTGTTTGTTCCAAGCTCAGCTCCATTTTTCATTACAAATTGCTTTTCCATGTATTAACTGTACATACCATAAAATTTCTCGCAAATTTCCGAGTAATTTTAACTGTACTTTACTATAAAACAAAACAAATCCGAATATATTTGATAGTGATTCGAAAAATTAAGTGTTTCTACTTGTATGAAGAACTTTTCTCAGTATCTAAGCTGTTTTAATTTCTTCTCTAGATAAGAAAAACGTATTTCTCTTTTTATTTTAGTCAATTAACTATTTGTATAGGGAAAAATTTAAATACTCAGATTTTATTTCAATACGTATTTAGTTTCAAGCATACTTTTGACCTATTCAGGAAGTTAATTAGATAGACTAAATCAATTTTGTTCCATATGAAACGTCGTTTTTTAAGCAAATATGAATATTTTGTAGGCTCAAATGTGTATTAGTTTCGTCGTATACAAACAAATATTTTGCTTGTTTAAACAAAGCTCCTGTTTGCCAGAGGTTGTTTCTGAAACTGCTCATAGAACCACGAATAAAGTTATACGAGTCTTATAAAACGCATAATTTCTTTGCCCTTTTCATGTTGTAGGTCAAGATGATAACAATATGGTTGGTCAAGTCAGCTCCGCCGTATTAAGAACAATATTTACGTAGCGAGCGCAAACGGAATACAAAAAGGCGAAAAAGGCAAACCGACGGGGGGGCGGGGGGGGAATAATTCTCGGCTCCATTTACGCGCAGTACGTTTAACCACCCTAGAATGGAGAGGACGAAACACGAAGAAGTGTAAATGAAAAGAGCGGCCTTGGGGATCGCTCCGAGTATGTGAAACAGCTTCGTTAAGCTAATAAGGCGAAGAGAAGGTGGCTCTGTAGGCTGTCATTACAGGAGATAATTAAGAGGTGCGCCGGGCTGGAAGAGGAGGCCCGGCTAATTAAGAGAGCGATCCTGCCGGCAAAAATAGCGGGCTGGAGCGAGCATCGTGCGTTGACGTGCGGAGGCAAGTTTCGTCCGCAGCGCCCCACCCCGCGAGGCGGTGGCGCGGCGAACTAGCAGAGTTGGCCACATAGCACTCCGAGGCTCATTAAGACCCGGCTTCACCTATAATAAACACATTCTTCGTTTTCATGTCATAATTTCAGTTTTCAAAATATTATTGAAAATGATATAAAACATTTACAATTAACAAGTTGTTTAAATACTTTTGTATCTAATTTTCACAGTGTGTTATTTCCTGCTCATAAAAAGACAGAAACTTATTAATAAGTATCTATACTAATATTATAAAGAGGTAATGTGAGTTGTTTATTTGTTTATATGTCTTGGGTAATCTCGGAAACTACACGGCCGATTCCTATGATTATTTAACTATTAGAAAGCTACATTCTTCCAGATGGATATAGGCTATGTTAAATAAATAAATTTAAAAACATTCTTGAGAAATTTTGAAATTTGTTGCCCAAGTCCGAGAAAAAAAAACTACTTGGCTGTTTTCTAAGCAGTAGCATTTTTCAAACGTTGATTTCAAAAGTGCTCACTTTATCGTGAACAGCTTTTCATACATAAATGAAATGGCCGCTTATACCGTAAACTCCAACGCCGCACGCGAGAAAATTGCGACACTGAACAGCAACATGTAGCAGCGCCGCTGGCCAATCACAGTCTGGCAACTTACTTGCCGATCGGCAGCTCAGCCAATAGGAAACGTTCCAGAGCTCGGGGCAACTATTCAGCGAATGGGTACGCTCTAATGAAAGGAACCGCTGCACGACTGCATTTCTGTATATTTTGCTATTCTGTGGTAAACTCCACCAAGGTGAAAACATGTGAAGTGGGGTCCAGTTTCTAACCGTCATCCTTGAAGTGTGACATCACGCGAGGTCCTGGAATGGAGCAGCGAAGGAGAACAAGGAGTATCGGGAGAAAAAGTATCGGCAGCGTCCGCTATGTCTACAGCGGGGGAATAAAAATTGCAACTCGGATAAACAAGGGATCGAACAACAATGGCCGACCACACAATATCGGACCTCAGAGTTGGTTTGTCTGAAATACGAAAAAAAAATGGGAACAGAAACACTTGGGTTTATCTTAGAAGGCGGATGTATCTCAGAGCTCAGAGTGACGATGTGACATCTCACAATTGTATTCAAAGCTATATTCGTGTCTGATTTCTGAAATAAAGCGTAAGTTGCGAGTTTTCAGGTGAAGCCATCTTCAAAACCAGTCGCAAGAAGCAGTGAAGAAATGGAAGAACCGGAGGCCCTTCTTGATTGATACCCGACAGGCATGGTAAATGTGACGGAATGGCAAATGGAAAGCTCGACGGCGAGGAAAGGTTTATGAATGAAACACGACAGGAACGAAAGAGTTCTAATAAATCTTTCCGCAGTTTGTTCTCATCCCACCGACACAACTCCCCCCTCCCCCCTCTTCCTCTTTTCTCTTCCGTCTTTCCGGCCAGCCCCTCTCTCCGAAGGTAGACGCGGAAATCAGGTTAGCACTCCTATCCTTTACTACTTAATCTTATTCTTCAGGACTCCGAACAATCTCCCCCTCCTTGCTCCTCCCATGCCTCTTTTAAACCTTATACTTTCACTAGCTTCAAACCCCCTCCTCCAACCCCTCGCACCGTCGACATAGCGGACTTGTTTACAGTGAGACATGAAATATTGACAGATCCTAAGAGTCAACCTTCAGGTTTTTTTTTCCCCCCTTCACGGTTCGCATTTGACGTTCCTTGAAGGAAATATCGAACGAAATTTACGAAGGGAACAAACTACTGTGACGTGACACCATCTGGGATCTCGCCATCTTTAGTCATTAAGGAGTTTTGTTTTCGAAATTTTTGTCCCGACCACTCTATGCATCAACTTTTACATGGACTGTATTCTATGGGAGCTAAAAAAGTTTCTCTTAAATAGTTTGCAGTGCAGTGGTAGTAAAAAACTTTTGGTACTCGTAATGGCTGAAATATAAGAGGTTTATTTTGAGTCAATTTCACGTGCGTGATTCACTAATATTCTCTTAATACACCCTCATTGAAGTTCATTGGAAGATTTCCAAATTATTTACAAATTTGAGCAAATTTATTGTTAGACGCCGCATATCAGAATTCTTGTAATGAAGTTCTTATTTTTTACTGTCTAGAGCCTTTCTGCATTAAAGAAAATTATTTTATTCCATCTGAATTGAAAAGATAGTGGCACCCAAATTTAAACCTTTTATACTGTGTTAATCTGAGACCAGAATTTAGGGCTATCACATAATGAGCATTAAATAGTTTATGCCTAATGTTCCACACCAACATTCGTGATTCCTTAGTAAACGTTTTCAGATTATATTTTCTCAACATCATTACACGTTTATGTTTGTTAATTAATCATTTTAAAAATATCGAAATTGTTAATAATCAAAAGAAGGTTTATGAACCATTTATTAATTATTTCAAAATTTAAATAAGCAAATTTTTACTTTAATGTGCATTGTAAATAGTAGTCAAATTCAATGTTCACATATACATATAAATATACATTCATTATATTTTTAAACATCGAACTACTTTTAGTATCTAGCTGCCAACTTTATTGGCAGAAAATATGTTCTTTTATACGCAATTTTTATTCCTTCTTCTTTCTGCTAAATATAATCTTCCGACACGTACATTACCATATGTCAATACCGTGAGCTTGAAAGGGAAAAAAGTATGATATTTACCAGTTTCTTACCCTCAAAATATCAAAAACTGGAATAAATCATATTCAACAACCAGTGGTTTAAACAATATGCCTACCATTTTTAATATAGGCTGTTGACGCTAAAGTGAGCACTTTTGAGGCCCTAGTTGCTTTTACTTTAAGTCATTTCTTATCCTTTAACCATATATTTTTTAAATATTGCCATTTAAGAAATAAACACAGTATATAGTCCTATATTCCACCGCACTCGGAAGTTAAAGTCTAAGTTCGAAATAAAATATATTTATTGACTATTATTCCAAATGAGAGGGCTTTCAAAACTGCTCACGTTATCGTGAATGGTCTATAGGAAGATTACATGCTGTAGTGCAGTGTATTACATAATTCGATGCTGTCGGTACTTTACATTTGTCTACACTTACACTGAAATACCTGCAGTTACGAAAAGTTATTTTATGAAGGTTGAATTTGTTAGGTGTTGTAAAATGCATCACATAACACGTAATTTTTGAATAAGTTTCGGATCATTCAGAATGTGTTCAAAGACAGATTAAAAGTTAAATAATTTGCAATGGTTGGAAAAAAAAATTACTGACATTGCCAAGTGCCGGTATGGATTTTGCATCGCATTTTAATGCATATAAAGAGTAAAACGAAATTATTTACGTGTTTGCAATGCAAACGCAACTACCTGAGTGGAATATTGATGCTCATAAGTGAATTGCACTGCATGTAGTTTGGGTGCAAGAGTGGGATGGGCCCACGCATTTTTTTTTTTTTGCGAAATAGTGCTTTGCGCGAATACGCGTACCTCGGGAAATAAGTGTCTGCAAATACGACTTTTTTTTAAAGAAAAAAAAAACTTATCTATGGCCCCCTTTTTTTTGTTACTTTTGTCATATTAAGTGTATTCTTCGGAGGAAAAAATTGGGAAAATGGTCAAATATCGCATTTTTTAAGCGCGCCTATGCAGTTTCCTTAATCGGCAAGAAAAAGTACAAAGATACGGGCGTAGTTTAATCTGTGGTCTTTCATCGCGTGTAATAAAACCCAACTGTTACAGATCTAATTTGCACAGTACAGCGTCACGCCGGAAACACTGCGCGCCTTGCTCGTAGGAGCGATGAGGCACTAGGCGTGCGTGCTAGTGTCGCCCGTATCGCTCCCTCGTTTCTTGACCTTGGACCTGTGGTTCCCACGGGGGACCATCCAATTCGTAAGACTCATTAATTGTTTGTTGACATAGTGGTAGTGAAATGTTTTTTGTTGCTTTAGCCAAATTATTTAGTCGTTCTCATTTGGTTCCCCAAACAATGATTTGTTTGGTGCAACCGTAGATTTGTTTGCCTCCAAGTACATCAAAGTTTCGGTTTGTGCAAAAAAAATCGATTTCCGAACGAGATTAGAATCTAGAACATCTCCGCCTAAGCGCTACACCGTAGAAACTTCAGCTAAACTGAATATTGTTGGAATCGGAATGTTTTTAAATACACGCATCTCAAATACTGGATAGCGCGCACGAAAAATATTTCAAGAGTAACGGCTTTACTTTTAAGTTTCCTGTTGAACTTGTTTTATTAGGATGTTCATTACATTATTAAGCATCAATAAATGCACTAACAGAGACTGGTGCTATCCTAAATAGCCAAATAAAAAATCCCTACAAACTCTCTAGGTGTATTTTCGATGGTGGACAATCAAATTAGTCGACAAACAAATATATACAACAAAATATTTTGTTGATAGGCTAATTTAATTTGTCCAAACACATAGGTTTCGTGTATACAAACATGTATTTTGTTGTATGAACAAAATTAATTTTGCTGATTTTCAAGTTTTGTTTACTGAACAAAATATTTTGTTGAGGTAACTTAGTATATTTTTGACCCTTCACAAACAAATATTTTGCTGTCTTTTCTCTAGGTGTACTACACTTTAAGCCCAAATTAGCGAAGTCAATCTATGAAACAAACATTCACTGAAAATAAAATGATAAGTTATCGCCGACTGGTAAATCAAGCAAATGAATTGGGAACAAATGACTAATGGCAGTGCAAATCTCGGCAAGTAGTGGGAATCACAAATAAATCAGGGAAATTCACCCATCATATCAGTTGGTTACCTTGCACTGATTATCAGTCGCTCAATTTTGACTGGTTTTCGGTGATGCGGCTCAATGCTCACTGTTTTAAGTTTAGAGTGTAGGTTTACTGAGAAGCCTATTAACATTAAGCATTTTTAATATACATGAAGATATACGTTTAATATATTTAATAACAACTATTAATTTGTCAGCCACACATTATATAGCCACTTACTGCTTTGTTAATATACCAAAACTGCTTTCCTGCAATAAACTTTATATTATTTCACCCTATTCTTTGTAAGAAATTTTTTTCTCTAAGAGCATATAGTTTTAAATAAATGTTAAACAAAATTTATTTTAGAGACGACTCAGTTTGATTTCTCGGCGCTCCTTTTAATGACAATTTTAATATATATTTGTACATAGCCTATAACTTATGATTTACTGAATAAACGTATATGATTTCCAGCTTTAGTTCAGATTTAGTATAGATTAAGTTTTTTTTTAGTTACTTAAAATTCTATTCACTATTTTTTTTTAAATTTGGTTTAGAGTCAACTATTCTCGGAAATCCACTCTGGCAACTCGCCGAAAAAGAATACCCGTTTAAGTTGGCATGAAGGCACGAGGTTTGGATTCTTGTTTTGTGGAGAGAGTCTTAAAGGTCGAGGGAGGGGATGGATGTATCGAGTCAGGCCCGAGAATTGACAGTTTCTGCAAGGAATAGACGTACAATTTTTTTTCAAGCTTGGTTCCAGGCCAACAGGGAGAAAAAAATCCCGATAAAAATGTTCACTCCCGATACTGTAAGATATTGTTGGCGAAAACCCTGTAAGAGAAACTCATTTTTATTTACCAAGCAGGGTAGAATTACCGCTCTCTGGACAACTAGTATACATCACCAAAAGTTATGTGAACTTCGCCTCACAGAGTATAATCAAGATGGAGACATTCTTGTTGGTTTGTTTTTAAGGGAGAAAAAAAATTCAAAAGCAGATAAACGAGTTGTAGCCTGGCGCTTGTTGCTAACAAACAGGGTGTTTTTAACCCCTCAGTTTGCATGTCTGGCGTGTACATGGTGGCTCGCGGGTTCGCGCCCAGCTTTATTTCGCATTTTTAGAATCCATACGGGCAAAATGTGATGCGTTCTGAACGATGTTCCTTACAAGCTGTTTATCAACACAATGTGGTCTCTAACAAAACACTTAAAACCAAAATTCTTTTCAATATTTGTTTGAAACTGGGGTGCAAAATTTCGTGGAATAACCAACCGCCAAAACAAAAGTTTTGGATTAATCCCGTGGCAAAATTTGTATTAAGCTTGATACCGCGTGACCATATTAATTAATTTCAACAGTTTAAAAGGTATATGCCGTTCACGGTAAAATGAGCACTTTTGAAAGCCCTACTTAGGATCTATGCGTGTTGCGTGTTCTTCCGCCTTGTGTAAAATTATCATTGCCATGGGCCTCATCACTTTATTCATGCGTCGGTCAAGCGACATTGTGAAATTATTATAAAAGTAAATATTTTACAAATCTGCTCATTTTTTCACTTCGGTTCAGTAAAAATACCAGAGAGCGAAAGACACAATTTAAGTTGTCATAAATGGTTGCCTAACACTTTTTATTCGATGTTAAAATATGGAACTACTTTTCATCCATCGTTACCAAATTTACTGGATGCGTGTCACTTATTGCGTCCTTTCAAATATATGCAGGCAAGGCAGTGACATTTTTCTAGGGTTTGTTTCAAATGTGCTCACTTTATCGTGAATAGCCTTATTAATAGGGTCTTTGCAGTGCGATATAGTTTGCACACACACACACACACACACACACACACACACACACACACACACACTCAGAAATAATTTTTTTCTAGGTATTCAAAAGAGTATAAATGAAGTCTGGCTCATTTCACAAGCTTTTATTTAACTTCAATTGTTTGTATGTACGGTAGGTTTCTGCGAGGTGTCTGTCCGGCTCGTGTGTTGCTGGTTGCGACCCGTCAGGCGCTGTGTTTTTGTTATTTCGCCTCACTTCCCTTGTACACTGTCGTGCCGAACAGTCAATACTCTTTCGCTTACCGCCCACGGTACTAACGGGGAACCACACAAAGCACGTTCTGGCCCACAGACTTGAATACAGTAATTTCAAGAACGCAATTATAAAACTGATCAATATTTACGAGGCCATTGAGAGAAAACTGTCCACTAAGGAATTTAGAATAGCAAAAATACTTACAGATATTTTTAAAGGGAATTAAAATTGCACTGTTGTTCGTCACATGAAACTTGACCACTGTTGTTATTATCGTCACATGCTGAGACACAAATAACTTGGTTTAGGTATATTTTAAATTTTCTTATGTTGTAGGCGGATGCATTCACATAAAGGTGTTCACGATAAAATGATTGCTCTTGAAATCAACCTATCAAAAAATCACTGTCCGTAAGTACATGTATTTGAACGTGAACATGTACTGTAACACTCACGCTTAAGTTTGTAGCGAACTACGAGAATTAGTTACATGTTTTAACGTCTTACTAGACGTAAAGATAAAATATTTTTTATCTGCAATTCAGTTTATTTTTACTGTATGCAAATAATAATAAAATTTGGTGTGATTGAAACACATTCGTGTTTCTAACTCGTTTATATCATCAGCTGACTGAAGCAACGTTCAAGTTAGCTGGTTCGTTGTTTTTTCCTTCGGTACGCGAGTTTTTATGACAACCATGATTTTAAATGATATTTTGTAAACTCTGAAATAAAGCATTCATTAACGTAATAAATAAAACAATTGTATACATGTTCTCAGTGAAGTGGCGTTGTTTGTTAATGCTTTCTGCTGTTTTTCCACGTAGTTTCTTGTCCCAGAAATTCTTGTAATTTCACGCCTACCTGGGAAACGTGGTTCTTCATGCAATTGAAGCCAGTATAAATATAATTCCTGGAATAAACTTGAAGAAACGTCGGATGAGTGTGTTTTGTCTTATATGCTATATGTCTTGCAATTGCGAAGGTTTAAACAGATGTGCGCGTGTGTGTTATTTAGTTTTTAGGCGATTCCGAACTTAAAATCATAGAGTTAATAACTTGGCACATATGTCACTCGCTTTGTGACAATAACTGCGTAAAAATATTTTATGCTGCACGCGAATCATTTCTTAAGTGGTTGGTGTAAGATACAACAGTATTATAACGTATGTCACCAACAGTTTAATGCGTATGAGTATATATACATCAGACAGTAAGTACTATTTCCACTACTTCCTTTAAAGTAAGTAATTTGGGGTGAAATTAAATTCTGCATTAAATGTGTTAGTGCAGTTTCATGAAATATATTGTCATCGGCTACGTATTATGTTTTTAGTATTTTTGTGAAGGTAGGTTCATATCAATGAAGGCTTTTAAATTTTATATGCAACAAGTGATATTTTTCGTAAGCTAAGTGGCGTGCCTTCATAAACTTACTTTAAAAATTGCGTGTTTGGACGAATTTTCACGTAATTCTCATCGAGTGACAAAGTTTACAGTGAGGTTTGCTGTAAGAATTACGGTCAATTCTATTCATGACAGTTTGTTCTCGTTACTTATAATGCAATGGCAACGGTCGTCATTTGCCTTTACGTATCTTCGTATAGCAATATTAATTTGTGAGGTATAGGTGTAATATTATTCTACTCATAAGTGTTGTTCAATGTAATTTCTAAGTAATTTAACGATTGTTTAGAGCAGCCGTCTTCTGTATAAAGGAGTAAATTAACCGTTTTCTCTAAAAGCTTACCATTCTTTAACGATTGAGCGTATCAGCTACTCACAGTTTATAAATGTGAACGTTCGAAACTTCTTGACGTTCATTTTATAACGGAGAAAAATTGCATTCAAATTTTCTATTATTATATTGAAAAATTAAATCAAACATGTTTTTCACAAGCTTTTATTTAACTTCACTTTTTTGTATGTGTGGTAGATGTCTATGTTGTGTCTGCTCGGCGCCCACAAAATCACTAGCAAGCACGATGTACTTGGTGGACAAGTTGTCGATTACTGGTGGCGTGTATAGTTTCAGTGCCGGGGAAGTCCTCATTACACATGGTTGTGTGGGTAAAAGACCATCCAAACTTTGAAACACAAGAAGGAATTCAAATGATCCATCGTGTGTATGTGTTTATGTGAAATACCATTTTAAGATTGCTATCTGCGTGAGCTCGTATTGAAATGTCAAATACATCGACATACACACACGTGTAAGATGAATAATGAATATTCAGCATGCCGGTTCACCTTCCCGCGAAAAGAGTGCACTGAATCTCGCCTGATCGGAAGCGATACCAATTAAGGACGAGTATGTGAATGTAAAAATAGTCTACTTATATAATAAAACAATACGTGAGACTGAAAAGTGTAAATTAAATCAACTGTAAAATTTTTTCTAAAACCCAGCTTTTATTTACAAATGAACCAAAAAGATCAAAATAATTACAAGAATAGTTTTTGTAGAACTTGCAATAAGTGGCCGAACAGCCATAATAAACTTTACTACAAATTAATATTTGTGTATAAATTATATTTAATAGCTATATAAAAACTTGGCGCGTTTAGTTTAGAGCCTTACTCAAGATATGTGTTACTACGCTTATGCTAATGAGGTATACGTTTATTACGAATAGTTAAGAGTCTTACGCAATATACGTGCTTACTACGCTTACGCAAATGAGGTATACGTTGTATACTGCTCCAAGTTTTTATATGCTAAATATAAATTGATACAAAAATATTAATCTGTAGTAAAGTTTATTACGGCTGTTCGACCACGTGTTACAAGTTCTATAAATTCTATAACTACTCCTATAGTTATTTTTATCTTCTCAGTGCATTTATTAATACAAGCTTCGTTTTACACTGTTTTTACACTTAATTTTGGCTTATGTATTCGCATAAAATAGTCATTTCGGAAAGATGCTACTAGTTTTGTAACTTCGAAATGAGTATGCCGTCCTCTGCGAAGGACTGTGAACAACAATGAGTTTATTTTTTGTTTACAGAGAAAATAGAGTTCTCTGACTTCGCTCTTTGCTTTGCCGTCAGCGCTGATTTGATGCAGGATGGAAAAAAAACATGTTTAGGAGCAGAGAAACGTGTCGCGTTACGAAGCTGGTCGTTTGCTGCGTTACAAACCGTGCGTTTCAACCTCACGGTTCGTATTCCTGACACGCCCTTGTGAAAGACATCATTACAGAAGACTGGATTATTTTGACGTAACTAAATTACTGTTTGTCAGATGGTAGCAAAAATATAACCGGAAATATCACCCATAGAAAACTTTAGTGTCTGATTTTTCCCGCAGAAAAATTAACTCAAAGTTAAATGCGTTATAATTTTCTTTATTTCTTTGATGAATACAATTGTATATTAAGATTATTAAAGTGGCCATATGCTAAGATCGGCAAACGGTCTGCAGAGCTTCAGCAGAGAACGTTTCGTCAAAAAACTGTTCAACTTATTTGAGGGAAGTCTCTTTACTAACAGCATTTAAGAATCAATACACGTGTGAATACAATCCTTCACTTTTCTCTAAATTGTGTTTTATTATGCAGTGAAATCGGTTAAAACTGGCATTTTTGCGATAGCTTTTATGTATAGACTTTGCGGTACAGAATTTTAACCGTTGAATGGGAACGTAAGTCACGCATATATTTTTATTGCGACATCATGAAATGGTATGGACTCACGCACACATAATACATCAGCCAGGCGGCCACCTCAACGCCCCATATTTATACAGGCGATAATTATACATTAAAGTTGACCAAGTACCACACTTAAAAACAGGAACTCAAGACAATGTCTCAGCTGGAATATTCGACCCCCGATCCTTGGCACAGTCTTCCATAATTTATACATTTTAAAAAATTCTCGGTTTCGCCATATTGGCTTCCAAACATTCCGAAATCAAAGTCTTAAATGCTGGTACAGGCATCGAAGTATCTTAACCCGAGAATTTTTAGTCTGACTCGCATTCGCAAGACCGCGGGTTTGAACCTAGTCTGCTGCGCAGAGGATGTTTTTATCAAGTGGTTTTCCATCACTAGGGTCATCTCTTATTAGCGAAACGATGTACGCGCAGGTTAGACTTTAATATGCTGTGCACACACCTGCAATTTTCTGTTGGTCGTTGGCAACGTGGCTCTGTGACAAGAGATTTTTTTTTTTTTTTTTTTTACCGACCGGACCAGATGGAGTTATTACTTCGACATTGAACGTAGGAAAGAATATTTGTGTGAACCAATAGGAGGGCTGTAAATGGGAATCCAGAGACCAACTAGGCTGATGGCCATGCAGTCGTGAATATAGGCAGGCGACTCTCGTATTGCCAAATACGGATCCAAGGGGTGTCTAAGGAGACTTGAGTCCCTCCCTTAATGTTTACTTTAAACATAATATAATCATATTCATGAGATTAAGTATACTTTTTAAATGTAGTATTAATACACACCGTTAGTATACATAAAGGAAAACTTAGAAAGGGTTTATATAGCCGGCTCACTGGTAAGCATGTCCTATGAACTTTAAAGTAATACACAGTGTCGCGGGGCCGTGGTGGTGTAGTGAATAGACTAATCTGACCCTACCAAGGCGAACCTGGTTCGATTCCCAGCGGGGTCGCCCCCCCCCCCCAGATTTTCGCAACTGGGAATCGTGCCGGACAGTGCTGCTGGTCGGCGGGTTTTCTCGGGGGTCTCCCGTTTCTCCGGCGTTGCTCCACGCTCACCTCGCTTCACCCTCATCGGCTCTCAAGGCATTGATGTTAAGAGTCGCCCAAAACTCTTCACTCACTCGCAGTGTCGCAAATCTTCAGGTTGCCCCTCATACCTTTTGGTAGAGACCTGCGAAAATCGCGTTATTATTTTACATCAAGCTAAACTTCACAGTACTGTGCGTATAAGACACAGCGTCGTTTCTTCGTTGGCTGCTGCATAGATGTGAAGTGATTCCTTTTTTGGCTGAACTCCACGTGATTGAAGTATCCATTTATTGGTGCAGAGTTACCCAGGGGAAGTCACATGAAGTATGGTCCAATAACAAACGTATAGCAAAAGTACACGTGTTTCAAGTTTAACGTATCCCCAAATAATTACGCGGATTTTGCCGGTCCCTAGCTATTGGGTCTCTAGATCCATCATTGTTACTTGCGTGCAATTTCTGTAAATATGTACTGCATTCGAAGTGTCCGAACGCAGAATGTTCCCTTCGCCAAAGTAGTGCGGTACAGAGGCGCGAAGAGCCATGTCCGGCTTTTCCACGGACGTCGCACTGAGCTTGTTCACTTTGAAGAGCGCGAGGCCGGGCGAACCACTTGCTTTGAAAGGTTAATGAGGGCGATTGTGACCCCTGTACCTTCCTCTTGTCACCAAACACCACTCGGCCATCGGTTCGCTGTCTTTCCTCTCCCTTCCCACTTCCCACAACACTCTTTAGCTGACCTCCCCCCCCCCTTCCCCGGCATTCCTGCTTCCATCCACTTCATGAACCATTTACTGACACGTGGCCTCATTTGACTCCTGCGTAATTTGAATTATTCCCTGCTCACCACACTAATGCTTTCCTGCCTTCCATTCAAGCTCCCCAATTTTTTTTTGCTCCTGTTGTTGATTGTTGCGAACATCAATTTATCACCTTTTGTGTGAACACCTTTCTTTCTATCTCCCCCCCCCCCCCCTCACCATAGCGGGTGCAAAATCCTTTCTACAGACTAACTTTCGTCATGTTGCATGAAGTAACACAAAAAAATGTTTCATCACCGAGAGTGCATTAAAGTAGCTTCTGCACACGTATGACTGCTTTTAAGCACGACGATAAAAGTCAATCACACGTTGTAATATTTACAGCTTTAAATTGGGTACTTCGGCACAGAATTTATGTCAAATATCTAACATCACAAAAAGTTTAATGAAATGTTTACAAAACAAAGTAAGTATTAATAAGGCGCCTAAATACCTATTACTTTAAGTAATCATTAGAAACCCGAGAAATTCGCGAGTTCAGTAACATGTAGGCTAGACTTCACAGTCTTATATACTCTCGTACAGATATCGACTGTTTATTGCTTGATTGTTGTGGTAGTAAAAAGCGGAGGTTGGGCGCACGATTTCTTCAGTGTTTGTTACTAGCTTATTTATGTCCAGGAGTTGTCAAAAAAACACGTCAACCAATTACAAACGTAACATGAACGTACATGTGTGGGAATTCCAAATTGTTTAGAAATGAATTCGCGAAATTCTCGGGTCTCTAGTAATAATGCATAACTGGGCGACCTGTTTTTCGCGAAAATGTTTATGATCAAGCTATACTTCCACTTTGTATGTGCTTGCAAGTTTCCTTTGGTTATTGGCCGCGTTTCTGTGTGACAAGACATTTGCTACTCCACTGGGCGCTTACACTGAACGTCCGTGATTTCCTGGCAGCCACTTACCACGTGTGCGAGTGAAAATCATCCAACCGGCGATATTGGTTCTGAACTAACGTATTTGTGAGTATAACTTGTCGTGAAATCTTTTTGCGATAAACAGGTGGCTCTATACATAACTTACTACGTGCACGTCACAGAATGATAAATATCTTGTTTTTTTTAATTTATCAGAAAATTCAACAGCACGAGCCTGAATCTAAAATGGGAAACCAGATGAGGAAAACTTATCTCGTTAACAAGTAAACAGGTGATTTAAAGTATGCAAACTTGATATTATACTTACAAGCCAATTAATGCCTAAACTTCAATCCAGAAATCAGATACAAGTACGGGATACACCATTTGTATAGGCTGTTCGCTAGCGTAGGCTTATAATAAAACAAGCCAAAACTTATTCATTCAAGCATTTATAGCTCACGAAGACCTAATACGAGTTCACACTGACATATATTTTGTGGGAAGAGATTTAGCTCTAAAAATGTATCTCTAGAAACGTAATTTAGAGCCCCAAAAGCAACACTAACACAATTATTAAGTTTAAGTAATTTTACTTATGCCGTGACATTCAATACGGCATTAAAATTTCACTTAACCCTTTCAGACACACTTTAATTTACGGCTGTACCTGTTCCAAACGATAAACTTTATGATGCGTACTGTACTTAAGTCGACACAACAATTGTTACGTAGCCACAGTCAATGAGCATGTGCGTAATGTACACAATAGTGTACACTGTGTCTGAGTGGGTTAAATACATATTTAAAGATTGTGCAAAAGTAAATTATTTATTTTTCATCGTTGTAAGGATTAAAAAATATATGAGTATATATCTTATGCCATTTACCTTACAAACCAATGATTTAATAAACGTATACAAGAACTAACACTTCGAACACTATATTATTACCCCACTCTTAATTCTATTATACTCACGTGGGCTTCATATACGATTAACTGGAAATTACTATGTCCCATCGTTACTTGTTTCGGGTTCAGATAGTTACCTGTAAACAAAAGAAATTTCAGTTGTGTGAAAGAAACACAAAAGCATTTGTATTACTTAAAAACTAAATGGTTTGTAATATAAGTTGTATAGTGTGTTTCTATTACAAACAACAACTTTGATAACTCTTAAAATAATCAAAATCGTTGAGCATGATGCAAGTAAATACAGGACCTAGAAAACAATACAGATACAACATACCAGAGTCACCATGCAGAAATTTAAGTGAAAATTTTTCATAAATGTGAATTTCTTTCCAAGTATGAAAACATTATAAATTACCTAGTTACAAGACCTAATTCCGAAAAATAACATCTTAATAAAATTTAGTCAGTTTAAAATACGTTTATAATCAGTATACCAGAATCAATGCTGCATGAATACATTGTAAATAATTGAGCTAAAACTCCTTTATAAGTAAGAAAAGCAAATTACCCTTACACACGTAAGGGAAATTACATCAGTAATGCACAGTAAAATTACATGGCAAGTAAGATACTGTTCTCTAACTGTAAGGTGAAAGTACCTGACGAAAGTGGGGAAAATCAGATACAAGTGCGGGATACACAATTTGAATAGTCTGTTCGCGGTAAAGTGAGAACTTTTTAAGGCCCTAATAAAATTTTCCTTTCATACAATTTCCATCTTCCTGCTGCTTTTTAATATAAACATTGCAACGTGACAAATAAACACAGTGTGTACACCCAAATTTAATGCCTGAGGCTGTAATAAGATATATATATATATATATATATATCAGAGGTTAATGCCTGTTGCGATGGCCTATAAAAATGCTCACTTTATCATGAATGGTCTATAGTATAAAAATTCATATTTAAAAAAAGTTTGAATAGAAAGTACTGTACATGTCGCCAGTGCCCAAACCTGCGACTAACAGTATCCGAAATCACAGTTCCAAAAACCCATCTGTACTTGCCACGAGTTGGGCGCGAACCTTCGTCATTTACCACGAGAGACCAATTTACTATCGGTTACACCACAGTAAATGAATACCAATGACTGGTGGTTATGATCAAACCGATTAAAATGACTATGTAAAATGAAACTGTAGCCTATATAAATAAGTTAACTGCAAGTTTTAGACTTAAGACAACCACACAAATGTTTACTAAAGAATTTATTACTGCAAACATGAACTTCTTTTCCATTCTAAAAGCAAAATGACAAATTAATTAGGTTCTAAAAAATGCCTTAAACTACCGCAGATTCGTGGAACTCGTTATAATAATTATTTGGTTTGGCAGATTGTTCAGTTATTTTTGCGCTCTACAAAGCAAAGTTTGCGTAGAATTTTTACTGTAGTTTTATTAGTGCGTTGAAGTCAACGCATTTTTAACTAGATTAATTGTTCCCTTAGCATAAAAAATACGTGGGTAAACATAAAACTATAACAAAATGTTTTCGCCCCAATCGAGATTTGTACAAGGGAAACAAAAAAAAAAAAAAAAACTTTCACTTTCAGGTGCATGTAAGTCTGCAGTTCAAGAAGTGTTATACTGTAAAAATTTTCTGGTGTACTTCCTAAACGTTAATGGAAGTTTTCAACCTATGCACTGTATGGAAATAATACCACACATCAAGTTGCATATATAGGAACGTTTAGCGTCGTCACTACACAAATTTGGAAACTTTTCTACACATTTGACAATTTCCTGAGTAAATGTAAGGAATGCATAGGGCAAGAAATTACCATTCCCGCATCCTAACTAAGCGTATACATTGTTATGGTAAGTTCCGAATAATTTCTTAGAATCTATGTAGAATTGTTTGCAAGCACTTTCCCGTAAACTGATGGAATTATTTTTTGCCAATGTTGGCGTAGGCCAAATGCTACCCCAAAGGAGAAGACAGTGTCAGCTCGCAGAAGCACTTCAGACCGTGCTGTGCTTGTCCCGTCGCAGCGCTACAGATGTAATCAAACGTACACAGCGGGCCCGACTGGGGGATAATGGTGGCAGCGCGCGACGATCGCTAGTTGCGGAAGGGATAGTGGCGTGTCAAGAGGCGGAGCTGCAGGTCGCACCATTCGTCAAAGGAAAACGCTGTTTATCCGCGCTCCCGCTATCAAGATGTGGAGCAGACAATGCTGCGACGTACGTAGACGTGAGATATTCCATGCATACTAACAGACCCTCCGCCGCCTGGGGAAGAAAGCCGGCTATGTCCACAGCCGTGCTTTAACTTCTCTCCGATGAAGATATAACAAAGCGCACACACTGCAGGGTGGAGCGAGGAAGAGGCTCTCGCGGGTTTATCGGAGCGAGGAATCTGCGCCTTGCTCACGCCCAGCTGCGAAGTCAACGTGAACGAAGTGAGGTTGGCTTCCAAGTCACACCTACCGAAGTCCCTAGCCATCTTGGCAAGTTTAAAAATATGAGAGGAACATCGTCACACTGAAAGAAAGAAGTGCGTGAGACAAAATATTTGATCCTCTCGCAAAACAGTATTTTTAAATAGAGCCAAATTATACGTTTTTTCAACGTAACAAAATATTTTAATTCGAAAAAAAGATGCAGCATTACAGTAAACATATACCGTTACATGTGACGCCTAAGAGGCGTATCTGAGTTCGTGAGGGAAGGAGGTCTTAATAAAAATGAAAGAACTAAATTTGATTTATAATTTACTATCACATATATAATTTACATCATTAACTTATCTGTCTCTACTATTACTCTTGTTATTTAACAGTGAGTACAGTATTTAGTGTCTATTTCAACTCGAATTAACGTCCATCTTAATTGCCTCTGTTTGGTTACACTCAAATAACACATAATCATCATCAACACGTGTTGCCAACATTTGTAATGACTTCCCATCACACATATAGTACAATAATCCCGCCTGCCAGTCGTACCCTTCACTGCTTGACACTCGCAGTCGCAGATTTCCTTTCCGCCGGTCACTTTTCTCGCCGCTCGTTCTTCTATCGCTCGGAACTCAACCACTCATTCATTCATCAGCTCGGAGGCCTGTCACACTTTTATACCGTTCGCCCTGACCATCTGGAAGGTTCAACGCATCCCGAGTCACGCCGAGAGAATGAGGTCAGTAATCCAGAGCATTATTCATATAAACGTAGAAATCAATACAACCAGGATTAGCAGCACACACCGCAAAATATTATCGTGTCGGCTGGCTTTTTGAAACAGATACGTGGCTACCGGCCTATCACTTGCTTGTTAATTCATATCAATCCTTTGTCTTGCTGCCGCCATTATCGTATAGCTGCTGTCCTTCACGTCCATTCGCTTGCGCGGGATGCGTAGCAGCGAGTGCGTAACAGTATCAAATGCCAAAGACAAATGCAATATTTAAAAAACTTATGCTTGCAAAAAAATTAACTTTTACGATTAACACTGTTAAGAAATGTTGGTCGTTAGGGAGTGCCCAGTGGATTAATTTGTTTCTTTAATTCAAGTAATTATTAACTCGACGAAGTAATCTAAATAATGAATTCATTTATATTCTCAGTGCTTGTAAGAAGTCTTGCTCTCATTTTTTCCTACAATTAATATTCACGTTGATTTTTTTATGGTACGTCGAGGATTTCTATGTAACAATAAAGCTTCCTGCAGAGTACTAGAACTTCTCATGAGAAAGGAAGCGGTATCACTAGATTCTCTACACTGCATAAATACAAATATGTCTGTAATTTTTAAATGTATCATTAAAACAATTATTGACCTGCAGTCAAGCACAGTCCAAGGAAAAACTTGAGGTAATATAAATAACGGAACTTGCAAAAAAATAGCAAAAAGGCAATTAACTAGATTTTCATGAAAATCAAGCCAAAATGAATTTTGCGCTGTACTTCTATAAGAAACACAAAAATAGCAATGTTGATAATCGGCTCTCATGACCTCGTTGTTAGGAGCCGCCCAAATCTCTCAACTCAACTCAATGATGCGAAAAACGTAGTTCTTTAACATTTATTAGAGAATATAAGTATCCTCCTTTAATACACTTCGATGAGTTAATACACGTACAGTGTTTGTTAAACTAGTTCTCATTGATCTGAAATCCCCAAATACAAGGTTTTTTGGGTGCGTTCAGCAAAAAGTTACAAGAACACGATCACCGAGTGAAGCTTCAATAAACCTGTCATTTCCGAGTTGTGAGCATCATTCTGTTGCACTCGGATACTATACATTTTTTAATAGCGAAGTGCATGAGATAAAAATATATTTTCGGTAATTACCTCCACACTGATTCAGACGAATGTTCCAGCAGATATGGGTATAGAGAGAAAATGCCCCAAATAACTTCATTAACTTCGTCCTATGTATGTCATATTTTTTTTTTATTGTTCATGTTCCGTGTCAAAAGCATCACTGTGATGTGTATTTAGTGATTCAGGCACGAAATGCAGATACGGGACACAGCGGACAGTGCACAGGACAGAGGTTAGAAGATGAGATACTGGATTGTTTTGGAAAGCAGCCGTTCACAAGCACTCGTCATGTGTATGGGGGAAAAATTACCATTTCCGCTTTCTCACTAAGCGTACGCACTGGTATGATAATTTTCAGAATAATTTCATAGAGTTTTCGCCGCGGTGCTCGGTTCCAGCATGAAATGCACTCGAATACTTTGTATTTACTATTTGCAGTGAATAAAGTACTTATTTTTCAGCAGGCACTGGTTGACAGACTACAGAAAAATATAATTAATTTAAACTTTTAATAGATTGTTGATTTAAAATAGTGTAATTTAGATTTATTTTTGCGGAAGGGATTGTGGTAGCTTTATTGAACACTATACAAAGTATTATTCGTAAAAAAAATACAGTCTTTTTACGGTGTACCAATTATCCTAATATAAAACATGTAATTCAACCTCTTTTGTATAGCTGGTACTCAGCGGCAAGTAATTTGTTTCTCGGTAGGGCCATTTTTTGCGTCCGAACGTAAGAGTATTCTTATCACAAGCAAAATTTGACACGAGACTCAAAAATAAAATATTAGGTAGTTGTGGATTTTCACATTGTTTTCCTGCTCGTTAAGATTTCACTGAATTTATTCGTTCAGGCCTTTAAAGTTAAACCTGTTTATGACAATGGCTGATACTGAATATCTTTATACATATCGAAAATCGCGGGTTGCAGTTAAATGAAAATGCTATATTTTTGAAGTGCAGAGATGGCTGTTTCATACATAAAGAGTGATAATTAATTCTTTTAGCTACTCAATTCAGGTAAAAATTAATTAATTTTTAGTACATATTTTCATTTAAAATTTTTTATCAGTAATATATTAACTTTTTTTATTTTAAAAGGCTCCACAAAATCGTAACATATTTTCATTCATACTGCACATTTGTATAAAAAACGATAAATAATATATGAACAATTATAGCGAGCTCAATATTGAATACACTATTAAACGTCGGTTTGCAATGAAAAACGTGTGCATATTGAATGTGTTCTCTTCAAAATGAAGAAGGTACTTTGGAAAAACTGTTCGTGGTCACCGGGTGGGTGTTGTGTAGGAACATCCTTGACGTGTAGACACGAAGGAAACAGCGATGTTTTATTTTGTGTTGTGTACGTAAGGCCTTCAGCCAATAGTAATGCAGGAGGAAAGAATAATAACTAGTAATTTATTGCGTTAGCATATTTTATTTCTAAAAGAAAACTTACGTCTTTATTTTTTTACTCATTAAAGAATACGTCTAAATTGTATGTAATAATTAATTGCATTTTAATTTTTCATTGTATTATCTCATTTCTGTGTTATATTACTGTCAATTCTTGTGCAGTAAGTACTGGTAGAATATGGTTACACAAATAAAATGTTATTGGCTAATAAACTACTTGTTTCACTATAATCAAGTTGATTTCAGTCGTGTATGAAGGGTTGAACTTTAAACGAGTACATTTACTATTAACCACTCATTTTCTAAACTTTTCATGGAGACGTCTTTATGTACATGAAAGTTATCATGAACCAAACTTAAAGTGGGTTTCTAATTATTAATTTTAACTTCATATCCTGGTTGTTAGCTATAGAAGTTTTGTGTTACTTGTTACCAAGAGAATGTTGCAATGTAACTAGCCCACGTAAATTTTGTTGCTGAGAGGAATTAATTTTGGTAAGTGAATATAACTGTAAGAACATTTCGATATTGTACTGTACCTTCACTAAATTTGTATTTTTTATGTAACAAAGATTATTGATATAACTAATAAACGTTCGTTCCGTTATCAGTTTGTGTTAAAGTAGTTATATGATGTTCGGTGCCTTTATCAGGAGTAAATTAAACTCAATTACTTTTACGTCAAACCACAACTTGTGTAAACTATTTCAGATTTCACAACACATGCCTCGTTGCTTACAATTTCTTTTTTTTTAACCGAAATTCACATTCTTCTCAACTAAGTATGGCGAAATGTTTAAAATAAAGCGTTTCATGACAATCGCATAATTTAAACTTGCAAAAATGTGAAATCTGTCCAAACGCTCCCATTGTATAAATATTTGCATAATCAGACTTCTCTCACTAACGTGTATATGTTCTAGATCACAGAGTAGGAATACAGTTTTCCAAAATTTAAGCTGAAGGAGAAAACGTTCAAATAGAATTGGTAGCATAAACAATTAAAACATATTTTCCGAAATCTCACTGTCATCTAACGTGGCATAGTTTAGTAGCAAATTGAAATATTTTCACATGTAGTCTCGCAATTCGCCAAAGTCAGTGAAATGGATGCTGTTACATGTCTTATTCATTATTCTGATTATAGGCTTCAAGTTTCACCTCGGCAATATTTCCAATGCTGTGAAAACTTTTGTTTATGCCCCTAAAATTATGTCGTGACTATGTTATTTTTTTAATAATATAAAATTATTAATACACATTCAAACAGAATTAATAATCCAATAAATGGCTAGAACTTGGGGCAATTTAAATAATTACTACATAGTTTACCTATAGCTGCAAACAATAACTGCAACGTGTCCGTATCAAATGCTTGGGATTCTATAGAGCGCTTTATACACCGTACAGTTATTTTAGTAAAACTATTCATAATTGTCTTTAAATATTTTAAACCAAGTGATTCACGAGTTACCCCACAAAAGTTTTACCGACAAAAATGAAATTAATCTTGATACAAACAAATTGATAACTTCAGTTTTACGAAATTTCGCGAATATTATTCTGAATAATTAAATATGCGGAAGCTTCTATCAATACTTTACATTTAAAGCATATGAGAGTAATGGGTTAAAGACACATTGGAATTAACTACAGCGAAAATAATAACTATAAATTAATAACAAAACTAAATGAGGACGTATTTTATGTTACATCCGATTTATTTGAATAACGTTGCAAACAAATCTGTTATATTTATTTTTAAAAAATATTTTATATGTGTATATTAAAAGCTTCGGCAGTTTAAGTACTTCCATAGCTGTGGAACTGCAATTAGAAACTGAAATTACAATTATATAAATTTTAAGTGCATAGTTTGAGCTGCGTTATTTTTAGCAAATAATCCTGTGCGGTTTTTATATGTAAATAATATTTCTGTGCTTGTCTATGTATTCACATAGGAACAATATAATATTTGTCACTTTGTAACACTGCGTTTTTTAAAGTATGGATTTAAAAATAATAATGCAAGTAGTGCTGTTCTGTGTGACATGAATATTAATGTATATTACGCTTAACACCAAAGACACAAAAAATTTCTGATTATGTTGATATTTTTTAGACTTATATGAAGAATATTTCTGTGCGTCCTTAGGTTATAATATAATTGAATTGTTTATTTTTTCGTTACTCATAATCTGATTTTTTCATACTGTAACATACACATGTGCAATATGTTTGTACCATATCACATACTGTGACAGAATATACTTGCTATTCCATTTTCTTCAATACAAAATTTTTTCCCACTGGAAATTAATTTTTTTGCTTTAAAATCGGTCTAACCAGCCACTACAAAAGCTTTCTGGTAGTGCGCGCATCGCTCGCGTGGGCTCACGAAAAAGCGTGACTTGTCGCGTTGTTGCCCGCAGCGCAGGACATCTCGAGGTGGTTTCCGCATTACAGCTTCTCAGCCGAGCTATGCCTCTCCGCAAACACAGTTCGGTGCATCTGAATAATTTCTTCTCCGCCCCCCCCCCCCCCCCCCCCCCCCCCCCGCCAAACCATGAGGTGCGCGGTTCAGGCGGCGTGCATGCAGTCGAGCAGATTCGCTTCTGCGGAGACGGGACAGACAGACAGACAGACAGACAGACTGGCAGGCGTCTGCATCCCCTTGAAGGAAGGACTTGGTTCCTTCTCATCGCCTTCCTCTCGACTGCGCTCAAAAGGTTCACGTGGCCACGCTTGCCAAACGTTCCGGTACTCTTTGTGCGCGCACGCACCAGGTTATCGAAACATTTTTTTTTTCGCGTATCTTTATTCCGAAACACTACTTCGGCCGCGGTTTACGTAGGTCACACATGTAACCCAAGAGCGGGCGGCGAAGACAGAGACCGGCTTACATAGGCTTGCCGCCGCGCGTGGCGTCGCGATAACCTTTTGCGGCTCGCGCGCTCGTGACCTTCAGCAGATTGAACTACTGCATTCGTCTGAAGGAATATTCTGGTTATATAACTAGTTTAATCAGCGATACTCGAGGTGTGGCGAACCTTCCAGATCAAGGCCAGCAACGGTATTCAAGCGCAACGGGCCCTCAAACCGAGAGATTATGAGAGTCGGGAGTGTGGGTGATTGTGCGACGTTAAGCGATAGCCGACGGGCCAGAAGAACAATGAGAGGCACCGGAAGTAACCAGTCGGGGGGGGGGGGGGGATCTGCGACTACGAGCATCACTGCAGTGAAGAGGGCGCCTGGCCGTCTGGACTGTTGGACTGGATGTGTAAGTGAAAGACATTTAAAATGATTACAACATAATGAGTATGTGTTAATTAACTGTAACGAAACAGAGACATTGAGAATAACTTTAATTAAGAGTTCAGATAGACTTAAATATTGCGCTCAATGAGAAATAAAAATAGTAATAGTGCAGGTAGTTATATTAACGCTGTAAATAATAACTCTGTGAATAAATCTAAAAAAAAATCAAATTTAGTTTTTTTAATTGTTATTAAGCCGCGCATTCCTCGTGAATTCGGTTACGCTCCTCAGGTGTCTTGTAACATTATTAAAATATTTGTTACATATTCAGTTGTGTCTTTATTGCAAATTAATTATGTACCGTTATTATGGTTTTATGGGCCAAGATAATTGCTGTCACATTTGAAATAGTATTGTGAATTTATTGTCTTATGTTATGACTTAATAGTACTACATATTTCATAAAAAAGAAAGGTACGAAATCGTATTTTTTAAATTTTAAAACAAGTATCGAAAGGGTAGGAATAATGAAGCTGTGAAAATAAACCCAGAAGGGATTTTGTCTTCCATTCCCTCCCTCTTTCCCCTTCTTCCTCCCCCCTCACCAATCAATTCGAACACTGTTTGCAGTCTTGGGCAGAGAGAAAAAATGCAATGACCAAAAAAATTATTTATGAAAGACAGGCTACACAGCCTAGATTTTATCTACTCAACGTACAATATAAATATAATTTATTAATAGAAATATTATAAATACGGAAAACTTGATTTTCTTAACATTTCTGAATACATAGGGAAATAATAACCTATGCGTATTCAAAAGAAAAAAATAACTTTCATACAGAAAGCCAGTTACTTAGAAACATTCCCCGAAAGCCCCGAATCAAACGCAGCTGTCTAACTCATTGTTTAAGTCTGTCGTATGTCTCAGAACGTAAGCATTATTCATGTCGCAGTCGCAATTCACCACACTTTATCGAGACCTTCCCGTGGAGTTAAGTCATTTCCTCCGGGCAGCCTTCGGGTACATTTGTTCCAGAAAATTCTTGCTCGAGAAAAATAAAAAGAAAGAGAAGGAGTAGACGGCAGGTTCGCGCCAGAAACGTCGCACGAGACATTAACTGCAGGTGATGGAGTTGGCCTTCCGACGCTTCATTTCCCCTACCTTCCTACTCCACTCCCTCCATTCCCCTCCCCTCTAGCAATCGGCGCCGCTCATTGCATCGGCCCCCGCGCTATATTAACTGGACCCCTCGGCTCGAAGGCGCGGGGAACCGGGTTAAAGGTTAGGCGCTAAATTTCAACTGCCAGGGTGAGCTCGTGCAATCGGCTCCTCCCCTCCCGTCAAATACCTCGGGCACACCCCCTACTACAGCTACCCTGAACCCTCTCCTTCAACCCCCAGCGTAAGCCGCCTGGATCGCGAGGCAGTTTCTGGAGCCTTTCCAACACTGTGTTAGACTATAGGGGGACGTCTAATGACTCCGCGACCGATTTTCTTTCTCTCTTACGGTGACTTTCACTTTTTTCTCCCCCTCCCCCCCCCTTTCCACTCACATCGTCGACAAGAAGGGAAGAAAAATGAAGGAAGAATGTAGCTTAACCGAAGCCTGTGGAAATAAGGGGTTAGAGGGGGGGGGGCATTTAATGACTTTTTCTCCTGCCTCTTTTAATAGGTCGAACGGAAAGAGGTCTTTGGCGCGCTCTTGAAGAAGCCGTCACGTTTATCCTACGAGAACAGGACTTTCAGAACTTATTTGATCGAAACACAAATTGTTTGTGTAGGCTGTTCACGGTAAAGTGAGCACTTTTGAAATCAACAGTTGAAAAATGTCACTACTCCTACCTGCATTTATTTTAACGGGCACAATGACATGCGCCCAATTAAGTTGGTAACTACAGCGGTGAAGTAGTTACATTTCTTAATGTTGAAATAAAAAATTTTAGGTTAACATTTGCGAATTAAATTATTTTACTATTTAAAATGTTTTATGATGCTTTGAAGTGTAAAAATGAGTAAATTTGTAAACCATTTACATTTATAATAATTCTACAGTTTCACGTGACTGACGCATGAATAATGTGATCAGGCACATGGCAATGTTAAATTTACACATGGTGGAAGGATATAATACAATGTAATCAGAGAAGTAGACGTTAAGGAGAGCTTTTAAAAGTGCTCAGTTTAGCGCGAGAAGCCTATAGTGATTATTAGTAGTACACACGAATTGCCAGTAGTACCAGTTAATTTCCATACAATCAGATTTCATCACCAAGCTCAAACATCATTTCTTACTCCAAAATAATTAAAACAGTGGATGAATAAATACTAAACACAGCACTCTGATTAAAAACAGCTTATATGAACTGGAACAGTCTTCCAAAATACCTCACGTTCATGCAAACCAAACAAAACAGTAAAAGACGGATTGGGATTATTGTGGCGTTTATGAAAAAAGCATAACTTCAAACGTCCACTTCAAGGATTAGCAGTAATACCTTGCTGACAAAAGCGATACACAAAACTCAGTAAAATATAAATCTCTTCTACACTAATTACTTTCCGACAGTGAGTATAATCTTGGCAATCAATATTGTCATTGGTGCTCATAATAAGAATGACCATTTATCGTCATTCTTTGGGACAATACACTCTTATGGTGTATTGTGGTTGTAATAAAGTTGTTTTTTTCAGTCAGTGAATATACAAGGAGCAAAAGTGATACAAGTGACAGTGACATCAACATAAGAATAATTGTAACAAAGGACAGTGATTCACCCAACACTGGCCAGAAGGGGTTGTTATTCAGGTTAAGTCAGCATATTATTTTTAATTTATATCAATTATGGCAAAAAAAGTAGTAACGGTCCTGGTAGAGTGTTTCGTAATATTGTGAGTGCCAATTACGGTGATGATTAGGAAGTAGATAATTGGTGTCGGCAAGTCGTTAGTGTAAAAGAGTGTTATATTCTACTGAGTGTATCGTTTTGGCTTACAAGATATTACTGCTAAACCTTGTGACAGAGTGGTCTCCGTAACTAATATAGTATTGTTATTTTTCCCTTAAGAGATCTTGTGTTTTTCAGCTTTCAGTACCTATTTGCCGTTCGACCCCATGTGTCGCTGCTGTGCTGCAAGGCGGAGATGTTAAGTTGGTGGTATTGAAAAGACACAAGGGAATCGTTTTATCGTTTTTGCGCTTACTGGTAGTTCTTATTGTAAAATTAAAGTGTTAACTGGAAAAGAGTGCGTTTCTGTCGAAAAGAGTGTACTACTGATGGTCTCAGGAGAGGGGGCGTGTCTATGTTGGAATATTCGCGAGTATATATACGGGTGCTAGGCACGGGATTAGAAGAGAGTCACCGGCTTGGGCTGGACTCCAGCGAAGTGGTTCCGCTGAGAGAGTCTGCGTGCACGTCTGCGGTACATGAGAAGATAAGTATTCACTTCGTCAGACTTTGCCAAAATTATGAGGGAGTTTGGACTAGAAAATTTGCGAGCGGAAAGTGAACTTTGTTAATTTCTCGGGTGTTAGTGGGACTTAGAAAATTTTCAAGGATGAATGGAACTTTGAATAATTTCACTCTGGCAATAACGGGACTTAGAAATTTTCCAGGTGAGAATCGACTTTGAGTTTCTAGCACCCTGAAAGAGGACTTAGAAATTTTCCCGCTTGCATTAATATTGAGGAGTGTACGTGTTTTGATTAGTGCCCGAGATGTTGCCACGATTTGGCGAGGAAAGGCTTTGGTTGAGTAAGAGCTGCGCGCGGATTTGGGCGTAACGTGTGTATGTGGAGTTGTGGATGTAGGCTCTGCGGCTAGGTGATCCAGGCTTTTATCGAAGAGTTGGTTTGGGGCAAGAGAGAGGTTACCGATATGGGAAATCGGGACTTAGATAATTCCCTGCTATCCGGCGTAAATGTGGAACACTGCTAAGGCGGAGAAGTGGTAGTTGGAACTTTCTGGAGCTCGTGAAGGGATGGTCCGTTTTTGCTTCGGCTTTGAGCAGTTGTGGATGAAGTTTCCGGCTGTGTTTGTTCGGGATATGTTTTGCTGCCAAACTTGGGAAGAAGAATAATTGGTTTATTTGCGAGGGAAGGTTTGGGGATTGTGTGGTGTCGTGGTTGTTCACGTACAATTGCGTGCGCAGAGTTGGAAAGGGGACTGCGGAGTGTAGAAAATAAGTTCGTGCGTGAGTGTAAATATGTTGTATGTATGGTATACAAGAGCAATACTGACACTGTAAAGTGACATGGTGGGAAGAATATCCTAAGGCTCGAGTCTATTGCAGGTTGTATTATCTGGTTGTGTGGTTCATTGAGATTTCCAGAGCACTACCGGCAGTTTCAAGTGTTTTGGTGCGGACATTGTCCCTGGGCTCTGGGCAGTTGAATGCGCTAGGTGTTCGCGCAGTTTTGAGCAATACCAACGCTCTTGAGTGTCCCGGTGGAGAGCGTATCCTCTGGCACAAAACTTGTATAGTTAGTGTGCTGCTGGAATTGATTGGTGGATTGATGCGTTGGTGTGAGGAGTTTGGGCGTGAGAGAGAGAGAGAGAGAGAAAGAGAGAGAGAGAGAGAGAGAGAGAGAGAGAGAGAGAGAGAGAGAGGAGATATAGTGTGTGTTGTGATTTTATGGGCCTAAAAATGTTCGCTCCTGAGACCACTTTAGGTTCGACGATCTAACATTGGAAAAGTGTGTTTTGAGTATAACTTGGTAAAATAATTCTACTGTAATCGCTTTCTTTTTCAATTATTGCAAAAATTAAACAGGAAGTTTTTGAAGTAAGGTTTGAGGTATATGTGTAGGTGTGGTACTAAATTTTATGAGCATTGTTTTAATGGAATTTGTAAAGGTTTCTAAAGGACAATTTAATATTGTCATTATTGAGGTGTAGATAATTATCTCGATTAAAGTAATCATTGGTGGTATATTTTTGGACATTTCCCTTAGTGTAAAGTATGGGTATGTTGTAATTCCTGTTTGATTTTTTTAGAGTGAGTTATTAGTAGTGTGGATCGTTTTAAAGGAGCCAAATATTATTTCGGATTGTTTTAAAATTAGACAATAGAATGTTTGCTAATTTAAATTGAGTCATTGGAAGTTTGGACTGTTTTAAAGTGCTTTGGAAAATGTACCTGAATTCTGAGAGAGGTAAAATGAAGCGTTAATGGAAACGAAGGTTGTGTTATATGTGTAGTGGTTGGGACACCCACCCATATTGGACAGAAAAAATGGTAAATACTAAACATACCTACTCCGTTGCTGCTTATGTTGATATTTTGTGGTAATGAGGTTTTGTCTTCCCTTCTTTCCTGTTCCTCATTATTGTGTTAGGTTTAGGCGGAGGGGTGGAAGGGCGGTTGTGTGGGTGTTAAGACACCGGGCACAACCTGGCAGTAGAATTTTTGAGTTTTGCACCACCAGTAAATTGGTCGCTCACGAAGGTATTAGCTGGGACAGCAGACTCATTACAAAAGTACATTCAAGTAGACATGGACTATAAATCGCAGCTTGCTACTTTGTCACATATATTTCCTTGCCGCGGGATCTATATGTGACAAACTCATTGAACTACATTATCTGTAACAGTGACAGGCAGCACACTGGGTGCGCGTTCACATGCTTGTAATACCTGCTTTCCCTGTCTCAGTTAATTTCAGCTGCATTTGACACTGTAACAGTGGAGTCACAGCCAGCCGAGCCTTCTACTGTAGTTCGCGTTTGCGTGCTCACTAAGAGATGGCAAGTACTTGCTAATGCAAAATATTCAGTGAGCACACAAAGCTTTCTGTTTACAACACGAGAGTAAATACTATTTACTTAAATATCTATAATTTCACTTTTATTAAGTTCACTCCCAAATATTAATTAGTAAAATTTTACGTATCGTACGTATTTATATATAACTAATTTATAGATAATCTTTATTAATGCTTGCCATTGGAATTCTAAAATGTGTGTCATAGTAATACTTGTTTATTAAAGAGAAGAATAAAATTAATCCCCATACTCAAGTTCTCTTTACAGTGTAACAATATTTTAACTTCCTGAACGGAGATGACCCTACGTGTTTTGATGTATTTTTAATTATTTCTGCTTTATAACTCGATGGAAACAAGTGTATGTTTTAAAGACATATCAGCATGTATTATAACATAGCACTAAGATTATTTATATATTCGTATATATTATTATAAACACTTTCTCTAGAGCCGTGAGTTACCGAGTAACTCAGTAATCACGGTTGTGCAGAACCTTTCTTGAGGTGTGTGTTTATGAAAACCTAACTCATTCGTCAAACGATTCATTTATTTAATACTGTAAAGCTTGCTATGTAATAAAACCAAAAATGTTTTAAAATTTTCTAGAAAAAATGAATGATTTTGGGTTTTTTGAACAGTCTGTTGAAAAGTATCACGAATAAACGTATCGAAAATAAGCCAAGATAAGCTGTTGTCAACAGATACATGAAATTAACGCATGTGTATATTTTCGCATATTTCAACAGAGGGAATTGAATTATTTCAAACTAAACGAGTTGAATACAACAGAAAGAGTAGTAAAACAAACGACAGAGTGTGTGTGATTATATATATATATATATATATATATATATATATATATATATATATATATATGTATGTGTGTGTGTGTGTGTGTGTGTGTGTGTGTGTGTGTGTGTGCGAAAATATACAGATGCGTTAGTTTCATGTATTTGTTGACAGCAGTTTATCTTGGCTTATTTTCGATATATATATAATATATATACACACATTCATACACAAGTAACTATATGTATGAGACACAAACAATACAACACAGACAAACTAGAGGTTGGTAAATATACGCACCCTAAACCTGAAATAATGAAAACAGGCAAAATCCGAGAAAACCAGAGATAACGATTCCACTGCCAATCAGTACCAGGTAACTGACTAATATGATAGCCTTAAGTTCACAGTCTATGTGATTTCCATTGCGTGTCATAATTCATAGAATGTTATTTTACGGAGATCACTGATCTTGGCTTATCGTATACGCACAACAGAAACTGGAGGATAGACCAACAACCACACAGATGAACAAAGTAATTTTTTTTATGGCGAACGAGCTGTGCTACCTTGGCAACTGTAGTCTTTCCTAGCCTTCACGTGCTCTCTAAATGCAATGACTGACTCTCACTGCACAACTGTATTAATTATTTTGCAAGTGTGACTTCTGAGTGTACATGTAACGCTTTATCATCTTGGAAATTTGCTACGAGGACCTAGTACAGGCGAAAATATTCCGTTTTTCACTGCAGTCAAATGAAATCAGTCGCAAATTCGTTCTGAAATTTGGTGACATACATTTATTGTGACAAAACATGTTTTTCGCAATTTCATACTGGTTTTCAGTTTTAATGGATAGTCGAACTAATCTGTAGCGAGACCAGTTCATAAATTTAGCTAACACACTTTCAAATTATCTTCCTTAAAAGGTATAAATGAAAACCTTGCTTTGCTATTACTGCCTTAGCAGGTTTCATATTTAAGATAACTCGATAACTCAGATCAGTAATGTTAACATGCAGTTGCATCCAATTACGCCACAATTAATCTACGTTAACTGCTGAATAAATTCTCATTACCCTGCAATTAGTAATTAAAAGTGTAACAAGAAACTGTTGGCCGTTCATCTAACTATTCTAACAAGGAAATATTTATCCGCAGACGTTTGGCCTGATGCATGGGCATTTTTAGTCGTTTCATGGCCAGTCAGGAAACTGAACGGTGAGATGAATGTGTGACGAAGAATAAGAAATAACGGAGTGCCATTGAAAACCCCCACAGTATAGCGGTGTCCGTATGAGAACTCCTCTAAGAATGCTATTGATTTGAATACGTTGGCAGTGAGATGAAAACAAGAATTTTATAAGCAGAGATTGAGATAAATGTCTATTGACTCGATACAGTAAACAAGTTCGAAACACACGATACAGTACTTCGCGACAAGTGGAATGCCTTGGGGGGGTTCTCACATTTATTAACCTCCTCCTGTGTGCAGAAGTATACAGGATTATGTTTTCACAGAACTTAGCAGAAGTTAGAACTAGGCATAATTCATGCGGACACGCTAACTAGTGTATTTACCGTTCCTAGACAACCACGAAAGTGGACTGCATGCCACAGTGATGTGTGGTGAATTGTTGCAAGATATGCTGTGTTTTACGCTGTGCTATACCTAATTGTTAGCTAGTTTACACATCGGCCGCTTAAACTTAGTAGCGCATTTGACGTCACAGCACGTGTGTAATGAGTGCCTCGCCTCTCTCTCGTGAGTGGCCGCAGTGCATTCAGTTTTTCCCGGCCCCACACTCTGGTTACTGGTTCCTGCTGCATGCGCCGAGTGTGTACAGTACTGAGCAAGCACCAGCTTACCTTGCAACACTACACCACATGTCACTGAAATGCCGTACGTACCAGTAAGACATCAAAATATGTGCGAAGATAAACAGAGCGAATGTAATAACTACCGGAAATTTTGCCCATGTTTATATAAATAATGAAACACTTAAACTTTTATAAATAATAATATTTTTACAATTAGATTTAAAAGCTAAATTCACAGAGCCTTTAGTTTTTTCACACTTTTATTACATATTATATAATATATTCATAACATCAAATCGATACAAAAAGCAAAGAACATATTTGACCTCCAAAAATGAATGGCGTAAAATATCGTATTTTCTATTGTATGCTATAAACGACGTTGGTTTGAATTTGTAGTTCTTTGGGGGTAGTGACCACAAATACATTCTACTTATATTGCCTGGAAGTGCGTATTATTTTCGACATCAAGTGCAATGTATGAACAAATGACGGTGTTTTATATTTCAGACAAAAACGGGAACAAAGGTAAGAGCAGTGTCAACATCCTAGAATATCTGAAATCGTGCAAGGTCCACAGGCCGTAAACATCGGAAGGGACAGAAGACACCTTTTATTTTGGTCACTATAGAAAACATTGTGTTATGCGTATATTTGCGTAGTCTTTTCAGAAGCATATGGAATGTTATTTACTTTACCGAAGAAGTATTGAATAAAATAAAACCATTCTAACGAGGTTTTTGAAAGTTGTTCATCTCACATACATATACAGAGTGCTCGGAAATTCCCATTACAAACTCCTAAGACTTGTAGAGGAGTTTGAGTCAGTAGACTATCATTTTAATAGGAACCCATTTCCGGAAACGTACCGTTTCCGTGCTACAACCATTTCAAATCAGGTGTGACTGTGTAGGTATGCAACCGGGTAGACAGTACATTACTTCAAACAATCACCTGATGGCACGTGACGTCTACCCTGCCTCTATCCCCATTCACACGCCTCTGTGTCTCCGATTAACATGGTTGAGTAAAAGTTTTCGGAATACACAGACATGGTCCTTGTGTATGGCACAGCTGAAGGTAATTGAAGAGCAGCTCGTCGGTTGTATCAAAAGCGTTATCCACAACGTGCGACATCATCGCATACCATTTTTGTCACAGTTACGCAACGACTCCGAGAACAAGGTACGACTGTGGTGCTCCAAAGAGAGCTGAACTGCATCACGTTGAACAGAGCCCGTCAGCTAGTACACGAACAAATGCGCGTGCAATGGATGTTGCTCCAGCATAGTCTGGGAGGTGCTGCGTAAGCAACAACTACATCTTTACCACCTCCAAAGGGTACAGTCTTTGGGTCCAGCCGATTTTACACCACGTGTTGACTTCTGCACGTGGTTCCTGCACCGCTGCACCGACAAGTCCGTTCCCACGTCGCGTTCTGTTCACAGATAAATATACATTCACTAGAAACAGTGTTCTCGATTCTAGAAACATACATCATAAGTGGTTTAATTATTTATGCCCATACACGTGTTACGCATAGTCACTCTGCGGCTAATTACGTGCCCCCGTACCAAATGTCATTTAGCGGAAATCGCCTTTCGTGATCTGCAACTGTTCCGGAAAATTTGCGGGTGTGCACGTTAGGCGGACCGCCATGTATATAACTAGTTTGTTTTGACAACAGGGCTAGATTTTATAGATCTCTACGTCCGCCATAATATTTCATGTGCTTGTTGACTATTGCGTTACTCTTTAGTATAGAGACGTGGTATTTTCGCGATTGAAGCTGTGCTAAGATAAACTTTTAAATACTTATACTTCTTTGTTGGTGATTTGATTGGACGATTCGTTTCTTCGACGTTCTGCAGGATTAAACCAGCAATACAGCCGGAGAAAGAGATTGAATGAATCACGTACATGCTCATATACAAGACCGAATGCTCGTCATGAAGGCACCAGCCAAGGAAGAAATGTCGAAACCTGGAGTGTATACTGTTATATGTGAAGAGGTCTTAATTCGACGGCCTGCCTGAACACACTCCATCACACACAAGCGGTAATCAAGACAGCAAGTTGTCGCAATCGGGACTCGCATTGCCCAGACCCTGGTAAGCAGGAATCCCCTCTACCAGCCAGGGAATCGCCATGTTGCATTATGCCACGCTGATATGAGGGCAATGTAGAGTGGCGGAAGGCGTCTTTCTCCATGTGACACCGGCTGAGATGGACGTCCCACGAAGCCTGCTGTGCCGACCGCCCTAATTCGTCATACTTCATAAGCCTGCGCTTACTTCTCTACTTGGGACAAGTATATCATACACTAACGTGACTCTCAATAAGGCAGTTGATGTAGTTCACTTAACAATGCGCCGCCGACCATATAGTATTATATGTAATATACATATCTTAAATTATATAACCATATAGTAACCTGTAGCTCCTTATATGTATTTACCCCACATGATCTACCATCATGAGATTCCCCCAACCTTAACAAGTACAATATAAACAAAGTATGGCATTGATTTCAACCGACTTTCCTTCATGAGCTGTTTGAATCAAACTATACTCCCCTTAAGGGAATAGAACAATACATAATTGCCGAGTTTAGCCTGGCCGTCAAATATAAACTCTGTATTTACTTGTCTTTACTCATTAATAATATTTTTTTCTGTGTGCAAGGCAGTATTTCCTTTCTTCGTTATTTGGTAGCAGTTAATTTCTGATTCACAATTCAGAAAGTCTTCTAGGAAAAGTCTGTGGTCCAATCACGACAACAACGAGGCATTAAGCTACATGCGTTTCAGTACTATCCAACCACTGCGTTATCCTGCGAAATTCAGTTTTCCTACCCTTGGCCTATTATAGTCTGTTCGCAGTTTCTTATCACTTTATGAATTAGACCAGCCCATATATGACGTGCTTAGTTGTTTTCTAAATATGCGTTTTATACTTGTGTTAACATAAAAAACCTAATTTTTTTATTAAACTGATTTATTTATTTTATTTTGGTATGCATATAAATTTTATTAATACTTAAGACCAATAAAAACGGGGAGAAAATAGGTGTGTTCGTAATGCCTATGAAGAAATATTTCTTATACCAAATATTATTAAACTGTGTGCACACTAATGCGGTTCCCTGTCCCTTTGGTGTACTTTTCTAGAATCGGTTTAACTTTGTTTTAATGAGTCGAAGGAATGTCTAGAAAATAAAACTTTGGCAGGGTTTCATGAAAGTCGTAACTAATAGTGAATGGACTTATATTTGTTTGAACTTTCTAAACATTTACTGTCTCTCATGGAAAGACGAAAGTGAATATCCAGTGCCCATGAATATATGAACGACATTTCCGTTGGCATCCACACTCCCATTTACCGGCGTCTTATTGGTCAGTGCCCTGGCAGTACACGTTTGCAGTACTGTGCAACGTCTGACAGTCAGTGAAGTGCCAAATTTATCGTGTCACAGTCAAATGTACTTTCATGTGACAAAATATACGAACCGTAGTGTTCGCTCGACTAATTAAACAAATCGTTATTTTTACCAGAAATCCATTAATGATGTGCTGTTAGTTTTCTTGGAAAATCCTCAAAACACTTGCAAAAAAAATTGAACTATGCATGTCTTCTAACGGTAGATGAAGTTTTATGTTAGCATAGCCCTAGTTGTGTCCAGGCATACTGTAGTGGACACAGCCGCCCCGCATTCTAAGACACTCCAGTAAACAGGCGGCAAGGTAGTTTACTAAACACCACGCATATATAAGAGGCAGGCAGGACGCCGCCCCCAGCCTTTGTCACACTCACCGACGGCGAGCTCCCGAGGCTGCTGCCGCCCGATGGAGGTGTCGTGGAGCAGAACAGCAGAGGGCTGCGATCCGGGGGCGAGACCACTGAAGACTGCACGACATCCGCCATCGAGAACTGGGCTAGAGGAGCTTCTGGCTGTTCGACATAATACATAGTGGTAAGACGACTCACGCTACGGTGCAGGTCTAGGCCGAGAGAATCCTTAAGGCGGTATTTATAGTCACTAGCACGATCAGCTCACTTAAGGCTAGGGACTCCTTTGAGAGGAACCAGTAATCAAATTAGTGATCAAATTAAAGTATTGTGTAGAGTTTTCATTGTGTTAATCAAAGATAATTCAGTATCCAGATTGTGGAGTGTTTTTATAAAAACATGTGTCACCTACTTTAATTGTATAGGAGTAATTGCTACCCTCACGTTACCGTCCTAGAGTGAATTATTAAGATGTATTGAAAGTCCAAGTATATGAGCAAGTATAGAAGTAAGTATAGCTCTCAAGAGGAAGTATGGTGGAGTCGCTTATAAGCATTCTGTGGTACTTCAGTATAATAATTATATTAGTCTGACTTTTAGAGTAGAACAATATGTAGGTCTACTAATGAGAGTGAAAATTTTACACTGTAGGAACTGCCCAAAAGGCTATCGAGTATAACGGTGTTTGAAACCTACAGTTTAGTTTCAACTGAACCACCGTTCCCGACAAGGGACTCGAACCAGAGCCCTCGACGGGACGACGGGCTCGGTGATTTGCGAGGTCATCGTAATACGGCAGCCGAACTTCCGGACAGACCTCAATGAAGCAACGTCCGGAATTATGGAGCAAGAAATATGGGGGATGGATCTCATTCCAACTGAGAAGTGGCCAACTTTCGAGTCCCAACAATGAGCGTCGTTTATTCCACTTCTTGTTTTATAAAAAACCACGTGCCTCCAAAAATACGTCGTTCGAAAAAAATAATTTAACTCACACGCACGCGCGTGTACTCTCTTCCTTTCGCTGACCGAGTTTTATCACAACTTCAACATAACTTAAAAAAAAAAAAAGACTCGTGATGAAAGTACGACGATTATGCTGTATAAAATTGAATGTTAACAAGCATACACATAGAGGCCACATGGTTTTGACACTGCTGTAGGAAAATCGTGAGGCTGCTGGCAATATGTACGCATTTTAACTCTATAGTCTATTTGTGGTTTCTTCACTCTTTGCGAATCTAACCTTTAAAAAATCACCCCCTTTATGAAGTATTTCGTTATTTCTTAAATACGTATCGTATCACAAACGTTTTCAACTCCTGTTAACCTAAAAATGCCTTATTTTTGTTTAAATTGAAATTTTATCTAGATGTTATTTACCAATGATGTTCTGTTTATTATTAATATGATTTGAAACTGTGAGAAAATAGGTTTTTTTTTTGCTTAGTGATAAGTAGTTCTAATACAAAATGTAATTGCATTGCGTGCGCACTAATACGGTGCGTCGTCCCTTTCGTGTAAAATTCTAGACTTGGTTTAACACTGTTTGCATGAAGCAGAGGAATATCCTAGAAGTAGAACGTTAGTACTGCTTCAGGGAAAGTTGGACGTAACTGTGAATGGACTATAGTCTGCGGGTGTAATAATATTCCCGAATGGCAGGGTGGCCGAATTCTCGATGAATGAAACAGATCACCGCACCGTTTGCAATAGCTCTGAGCACGGGAGCGTGGAATCGTGATCGGGGGATGGTCATTCGCGTAAAGGTAGGCGTGGTGGAGGGGGTAAGCATTGAGGGGATGAACTCTCCTCACCCCTCCACGCGGTTTTTCCCCCTCCTCCCGTTTCTCCAGACCAGACGTCCACCCTCTATCCCCACCTCCCAAAAAAATTCGGCAATAGCCGGAGCACTGCGCAAAGTTTAAATTGTCCGCTCGCCTTTAATGCCGTAGTTTATTGATCCATATCTCGGGACTTCGCTTTGAAGTCGCCTCTCCCTCTAGCTGCCATCCCATTCTCCTTCCCCCCCCCCCCCAATTCACTTCCTCACGCTCTCTGCAGCCTCGCTGAAACACTTTTGCCCAGGCACGAGTTGCTTTGAGGACTTTTGTGGGGGAGAGAAAAAAATGAAGTACCAACATTAACGGCAGGGCGATGTCTTGTTAGCTTTTGTTTAGAAATGAACATGTTTCTGTGGCAATTTTTTTTTTTTTTTTACTGGGTAGAGTGGAACGTTGGCGACAACCTTCTGCAGACGTCCCGTTGTTTATTTTAATTTCTCGTTTAGTAATTAACAGTTCTGAAACGACCTAGTTTCTTTTTTTTTTTTTTTTTTTTTGAAAGTTGTGTGACGGGTTTTTCTACCGCCACAAAGTCCCTCCTAACTTACACCTATCTACCACTATCCAAGAAGAGGACGGGAAAGGGAAGCATAGACTATATCGCAAACCTTTCAAACAGAGTAATTTATATTTACATTCTCTTGCCGACATGAATCGGTGGGTGTACACAAAATTGTACAAACATGGTTGGGTTTTATATCAATTTAATTTTGGACCAATATTTTTTCCTTGTGACCCTTTCTTTCAGATTACAAAAATATAAAAACACGTTGGGTCTTACATATACAACTATTTGGTTTCCAAAACAATTCATTCACAAAATACATTTAAGATTCCAATAAAACCTCTTTTAAAAATCTAGTATTTTCCATAAAACCCACTCATTATTAACACATGTCTTGTATTAAAAAAACAACAATAATCTTATTGAATCAATCGCCGAGGCCTTTGGTGTCAATGACCCTAACCGCAATTCCGAAATTATTCCTTCTCAACACAATCACCTTCACACCAGTCTACAAACATGTGAGTCTTTAAGGTATTGCCCTCACCGCTATACCCATGGTGTAGGTAGTGCTCATGCATATCCACAACAAACACACAGTCATAAAAAACAATAACATTTGTAGTTATGAGTAATTCTCGATGTCCCTGATCACCAACTGTGTCCACAAAATGTAAGTCCCAATACCTTTTACCCAAAAACTCACATTCACCACTTTAGAGGCTAGGTTACACTACAGGCATCCAAACCCTAAGTGCACTGTTCCCGCAAAACGAATACGAAGTCCCCACGCTCTTCCGCCAGAAACAAATTATTTCTACTCTGCAGGAAATATCCTAAGTCCCGATGCACCATTGCCGAATAACAAGTCCTCACACACTATTCTACAGAAATATTGGATGTCCTGACTCCCACTGTCAGAGGCTAAGTCTTTCGTTCTACTCTGCAGAGATATGCTAAGTCCCGAAGAACCCAACTTATACTTAGTTTTTGCATTGTTGAGTGTCGTTTCTGCAGCATCTCCCGTGTGCTAATCCAAGTCCCGGAGATGGTGACAGTCTCCTCCTCCCAGGCTCCCGGAGGCCACCTTCATCATACACATCCCTTTCTCCAGAGACCCCAGGCACGAGGTCAGTGCGTTCTATACCAACCACCTTATTAACTATCAAAAATACAAGAGCGAATTACACAATTTTCAAGCACGTGGCCCCTGCAGACTTTGCGCTGCACCTGTCAAACAGCCGTGCGCTGCGGGCAGACGCGACGACAGGAGTCTAGCACCGGGGAGAACATAAATGTTCAGCTGAAATAGCAAACGGTAACACCATCACACAGCAAAATACAACTCACATTGGTGATGGAGCATACTCCATCACATTTGTTATTAACAATCTGTATTCAAAGATATACATTTTCTAAAGAATAGATGCGACCATGGGTGTGTGTTTCTTGATGAATTGCACATCTTCGATATAAAAGAATAAGCCGTAAAAATAGTTTAGGTAATTCATAAGATAAAATTACAATATATATAGCTATATTGTTTAATCAGCATGACACCTGCCCTAATTGAGTTGACTTCTGTGATACAGCTAAACATGAAAACGTTTTTAATCTCACATGTGATGTATGGCACACCAAATTTAACAGTATTTGTTTATAAATTACATCAATATGGTTAACATACTTGTTGTTACGCTCAATAGTATTTTTAAAATATATTTGTAAACCCACATAAAGTTCCCAGAATAAAATTTTACATTGAAATATTATATCATTTTTAATTTCTTAGGAAAAAGCAATAGTGTGTGCTATTTTTGAACTGGAAGGTATTTAATGGCATTTTCTTCATTTGTGTAAAGAATTTTTTCAATTGTGTAAATAAAATACTTAAACAAAATAAGGTAATTTACAATTGTAAAATAATTACTACTAGCTACTTCAAGACAGATTTACGAATACGCAAGAAAAGTTCTTATTGTTATTACTTTTTTCTCTCGTGCATAAGAATTTTTTTTTAATGTTTGCATATGAGTTTTTATATATCTAAGTCTATGTGTTTGAAATTTAATTTTTTGTTATAACTCTAAATCTATACTAATATTATAAAGAGGTAATGTGAGTTTGTTTGTTTTTTGATACGTCTCGGGTAATCTCGGAAACTACACGGCCGATTATTATAAGTAATTCGCTATTAGAAAGTTATATTCTTCCAGATGGACATAGATTATGTTTAATTTTAAAAAATATCTTGAGAAATTTCAAAATTTGTAAAACAGGTTGGAGAAAAAAGAGCTATTCGGCTGCTTTCTAAGCATGCTCTACCAAAACTATACTGCCAATTCTTATCATTACTTCACTGTTAGAAACATGCATTCTTCCACATGAACATAGGCTATGTTTCATTTTTCGAAATCATTGAGAAATTTCAAAATTTGTAAACCAAGTCGGTAAAAAATGATCTACCAGGCTGCTTTCTAAGTATGCTCTACCAAAACCATTAGAGATCAATTGAAACAATGTTAAAAAAAATTGTTTATCTTAATATAAAAAAATACGTAAGTAGTCGCAAGTAATCGCTGGTAGTCGCAGGTAGTCGCAAGTAGTCGCATGTGGTCACGGGTAGTCGTGGGTTGTTGCAAGTTGTTGCAAATAGTCACGGGTAGTCCCAGATAGTTGCAAGTAGTAGCAGGTAATCGGAAGTAGTCACGGGTAGTTGCAGGTAGTCGCAGGTTGTCGCAAGTTTTCGCGAGTAGTCGCAGGTAGTTGCAGGTAGTCGTAGGTAGTCACGGGAAGTCACGGGTAGTCACAAGTAGTCACGGGTAGTCGCAGGTAGTCATGTGTAGTAACGGATAGTCGCAGGTAGTCATGGGTAGTCGCATATATAGGTATGTATTTCCATAACTCCATAAAACCTGAGCGAAGCGATGGCAGCTGCTAGTTTGTAATAAATTGAGAAAAATTCCAGGCCACTTCTTAGACTGTTTTAATTTTGGGTTTATAAAACCAGTGAAATTAATTTTATATGTGAGTTTTACAGGAACTGTGGAATCCATTTTTTTTTATTTGTCGTAAGCTATACAAGTGCAGAAATGATAGCAAAAATATAGCAGAGTTATAAGGTTACACACCTGAAAAAAAAAAAAAAAAACTTTGTGGCGGTCACAAAATATTATGAAGGTATTCGTCATAACAAAATTATTTCGTGTGGTTAACTTAAAATTGTTTGTTTGTCACCACTAAATATTTGTTCTCTTTAATAATTTAATTTGTGACTGCTAAAAAAAATTGCGTCCACCAAAAATACATTTGGTAGGGTAAATACCAACAAATTATTTTTTAGCCTACGTAAATTTTTTTACAGTGTATTTCCACTAGCGTCAAATGTATCCCGACCACGCGTCCTATGGATCTTGGTTTTTATAAGCTCAGCACAAGAGAGTCTACACGCTGCAGAGGTTTAGTCGAATGAAACTTTATTCGCACATAATCGCGGTGGTTTGTTTGTTGCTATTCTGACTGTTTTAGTCGCTACTGCGTGGGGAACGTAAAACTATATAATATCGAATTTTAAGACTCCAACATTAACGTATATCGATGAATGCGCCAGTGAATTTCCGATTTCAGTAACTGTATGAAGTGTCTTAGAAGCTTTTCCATTCCGTCACTCGATATACTCTCATTAAATTCCATTATTTTAATGATAGTGTCGTAATTATCGGATTTAAGGACTTACCCCACACTATCCCACTACTTTAAATTAGATACGCCATACTTAAAATAATTGATCAAGATTCACGCCCATTGCCTGCAGCGTATAAATACTGGTTGAAAATGAAGATAAAAATTTCCGTGGCAAAGTTTCGTACTACAAAATTTTACTTGTAAATTTGTCTGTACTCTGTTATGTACTGTACTGGGAATATAATATTTATTACATTTATTTTACTGTTTTAGTCAAATCGTTTAAAAGAACCCCAACTAGTTAAGAATGAGTGCTCTCTCATTCCTAACTTTTTTTGGGGTTAAAATTTAATTAGTTACCGCCTAATTTTCCACATAATTTAGAAGATTCAATTGTTTTCAATTATTTCACTGACGAAACCGTATATAAACTGCCATACAGTGTTGCCCGATTTCAGTACCTTCATGTTACATGTACATAGTTTAGTGCAAAAAACTGCTGATTTTGTGTTTCGCCTAGTCCTGTTCCACATCTGCTGCAAGGATGAGTGAGAACCACGTTTAATTTTCTTCAATTATAAAATTATTGTATGTGTAAGTCACAGTGTTGATGTGATCTTACTCATATTTCGCTAATTCGCACTCATACAACGCTCTTAAATATAAACAGTCAAAATTGCTCCGAATGAGCAAATTTGACTGCAGATCTGTATGTCCACGTGAATCAGTAAAATGCTACCGATCATTTAAATTGGCGGTACTTGTTCGATGATTAAACAGTGATTTCTGCTGATTCCTAGTCAATTTTATGCGACGGGTAGTAATACCTCGGTGCAGTTCACTGACTTTCCAGTAGCTGACAAGGTAATTAAGTGAATATTCGGTAAACTAATTCTACTGATTGAAATCACTGATTCAGATTCAGAGTGCAGAAACTTAACACTTAACATTGGGTCTTAAAAATGGTTTAGTTTGTGGTTTATCGATACAGATAACTCCTAAATGATACCAGGAATTACAAAACAAGTTGCTAAGGCTTTCAGCTGGATTAGTGTTGTGATAAACAGTTGTATTGGCCTTATTGGGGAATTAAAGACTTCCAGATGTTTTTAGTGCTGACAAGTTAATTTTCTCACTGAGTTCATGTGTGGATGTCAGACATGTCAAGATATTATCAACTGTAGAGCAATTTACAGTCCAATGAGACAACCCATTATCGCGACACAATTAAAACATCATCCTATTATTGAGTTCACCCCGGCCAAACAATTTACTTTCCATTCAGCAGACGCCTAGGTGGTTATAAAGTACTGATTGACTTTCCAGTAACACGATGAACGTCCGCATTGTTGCTCCGGGTCGGACAACAATTGACGTGCGTTATACAAATTTACGACTTCGAAAGTGTGCTGCTTGCCCTGTTGACGTGGTCGATTCGAAAACACGACATGAATACCGAATGACTACGGTCTTTAACCAGCTTGGATTACTAACTCCAACGTCCCATTTTTAATGAAGAGCCAGAACCGACATGAATGACGTCTACATTAACAATCGTTCTGTAAAACAGATTTACCATTCATATCTGTAATAGAATTGAACATCACCCCGCCTAATTCAATACATCAAACACGAAACGCTGATTTGATTTAAATATAATACAATCATCTACTTACACTTCACATTTTCAGCGCATCACTTCCAACATATGTCAATAATCACAATTGTCGTGATGGCGTCAGTAGACTGGGTCAAGAGGGGGCTAAAGGGGGCACTTGCCCTCCCCTAAAAGCAGTATTTTTTCCATGAAATATAGAACAATTATATTTATAACAAATAAATTGCTTATTAGTGACGTTACTTCAAAATGAAAGTCCCTGCTGGAAGGAGTAATTGAGCTATAATGGTTTTATTTCCTTTATTTTATTTTATAAATAATATAATTCACTGTGAAAATTATTTTGTTGTCTTTATGAATCAACTACTAATAACAATCACAACCCAATGAAGCGAGGTAATGTATAGGCTATTACTTTTTACCCTATTATATTTTTTAACCGCACCAAATATTTGTGCTACGACTATAGATTAATAACAAGCGAAACCAAGTTTGCGGAGTCATCTAAAACTATTTCTCACATAAGTGTAAATTCATTTACAGTGTTATGCAGTTTTGCAAATACCCTTGTTTTCTTTTAAACGACAATGATTTCCGAAACATGAATCATCGGACTATATACTAATTCCTATTGTCTAGACACGGATTCACAAACATATCAATGTTTAGAATTTTGCCAACTCTCTTACGCTCCCGCTTACGTATTATCAATTCATTTCACTATGGACACAGTTCGAAAGGTTTTGCTTTCCCGCGTCCTTCATACGTATACGCTGTACAACTAGTCTCAGGCTGCCTTAAATCCTCCACATACATCGAATACTTGGCAAATATTTATGTAATCTTATGATGTAGTTCATTCATCGTTACTTCCAACTTTTATGAAGCACTGCTTAAGATCTACTTTCGTGATATTCCTACTCCTCGTGCAAACAAAGCTTAATTAAATTTAGAAAATTGCGCCAAAGAGACAACGCACCGCTTTTTTGCGCATTCAGTCATATATTTTGCCTGAAAGCTATTTCTTACTGGGCATTACCGGCACACTTATTTTTCTCTGTTTTCCGTAAATTATTAATGAAATATTATAAAGTATATATAAAATATAAAGAAAATTTCAATTTAACCGAAAATAAGACACTTTTATGTTAACAGACGCCAACATAATCACACTTGTGATTCATAACGTATTTAGGAAATAGCAAAAAATGACATACGTGGTGTGACTTTTCAAAGGTTTCATTCAAAATGTGCGATGGCGCTGTGAATAGACTATAGTATCTCAATCAACTGCCTAGCTGAAGAAAATCGTACCACCTCCACATCCCGAGATTCAATTGCCGCGATGTCAGCACGCGAGGTTCCGATGCAAGACCTCGTGCGAGATATCCGATTCTCCATCTGGCGAAAAGAATTTCGTACTTCGTCACTCAGAAGTGTGTGTGTGTATTTTTTTTATTTCGCGTGCGGGCAGAAGCCGCAGGTCATTATAACCGACGCGACGACGAGAGCAGAGGACTCGCGGACAGGACGAACGCACAGCCAAGAGACTGAGCTGGGTTGGTATAGTGCAGGAGCAGGATACGTGGTGGAGAAGGCACGTGTAGTCGGGCGATAAAAGAAAACTGCCGCCGGCGGCATTGAACTGTGCTGCTCTTCCTCACCTTCAAATATGTGTTGGACGAGGGCAGTAAAGGGGGTGATGCTTTCTCCTTCCCCCGCCGCCATTACAACCCCAGCACATTCACTTCATCACCCCCCCCCCCCCCCCACATGCTTCGGAAGAGGATCGTCGGTAGGGTTTGTACGTCGTGGATAATCCTCCAGAAAACCTCCAATAGCTCTCCTGAAGAGAATTTAATGATGATGTTCTTTCGAGGATAAAACTGTGCTTTATGACTTTCGCTTCTCCGTGGAGGGTGACGGAAGGTCTCGTTTGATGGTGCTCCTCCAGTCCTCCTGCCGGAATAACCCAAAGCGCATCCTTTTTCTTCTTTTTTTTTCCCCCCTCCGTCTTCTATTGCCGGCTCTTCGGAATGAGGAAATTTTTCAAAAGGACTAACCTGCGGCATCTGCAGTCACGCGGTTCGAAACCGGAAATAAGGGCATCCAATCTCTTTTTCAACTGAGTAAACCATTGTTTCTCGCTTCACAAAAGACTCGGAACAGCGAGCTGGCAGAAGTATAAAGAAGTTCGTTCCAGACAACGAAAAGCTGGTGTGGAAACTTTTCAAGTACGGAATTCTGATCCCCTGGAAATGCAACCAAATTATGTCAACAGTGGCGTAAGTACGGGGAGTGATCACGGTGATCAATCATTCAATAGAGGTCGTTAAGGAACACTTTTTAAGGCCCTCCAAAATGAACAATAGCAAATATATCTATTTCATTGTAACCTCAGATGTTAACTTTTGAAAGTGTATAGGTATATGTATACACTGTATTTATTAGGTACGTGGCAATATTTGCTCCAACAAGTGGCAAAAAGACAAAAAATTGGCTGAAAAGTAAAATTGACAAGGGCCTTAAATAGTGCTCACTTTACCGTGAACAACCTATATACCCAGATCATCCCCATTGATAGTTTTGGTATAGGCTATTCACGGTAAAGTGAGTACTTTTGAAAGCCCTGCTTAAAATCTACTTGTTGCAACATGTGTATTATTCCGCCTTATGTATAATTAACATTGTCGTGGGCCTCATCACTTTATTCATGCGTCAGTCAAGTGAAACAGTGAAATTATTTGAAAAGGATTTATCTAACAAATCTGCTAATTTTTACTCTTCGTTGCCTTAAAAAATAAATCGAAAACGAAAGAAATAATTTAAGTTATCGGGAATGATTACCTAACACTTTTTATTCGACGTCCATATATGAAACTACTTCCCATTCATCGTTATCAACTTACTGGGCGCATGTCCCCCAGGACACACGTTGAAATACATGCAGGTAGCGGCAGTGACTTTTTACTAAGATTTATTTCAAAAGTGCTCATTTTATCGTGAACAACCTTTAGAGAAAAATCCGAATGAGGAAATAATGCGCAGAAGTTCGAAACGCGTCGGATGTGTTGGAAAAGTCCATTATCGTAGAATGAAGGGGTGGGGTAGTTCAGTTCGGTAGCGACAGCGGCCGAGTGCGGTTGGACGAGAGCTGCTCCGCACGTGCGTATTACGTGTCTAAAAGTCATAAATAGCGCAACGGGGTCTTAGAGAACGATGTTGATATTTTAATATATATAGTGCCAGCAGTGTCACGTGAATTCCCTCCTTCCAGCGGCGAACGTTCGAGAGAGCCCTCCCCTATACTGCCTCCCCTATGAAGATTTTCTCATTTGAACTTTCCTCTACTATTTTGTCGCGTGTTGTCAAGAGCCATCATTCTTGTTAACCCACTTCCTTTAAAATATGAAAACATGTCCGCAAATCTACAGGCTAAACATCGGCGAATTTCGCATTACAAAATATAGGCGATTCACGGTAAAGTGAGGACTTTATAAGGCCCTGCTGAATTTTTCTTTTCCTCAGGTTTCTATCTACCTGTCACATATTAATATTAAATTGCCTTGTGGCTAATAAACACTGTGTATAAATTTTGCTACTCCTAAAAGTTAAAGTCTGGTGTTGCAATATAATATATTTATTCGTGGTTACTGCCTGTTGTCAGGGCCTTCAAAAGTGCTCACTTTACCGTGAACAGTCTATAGTAGTAGATTTGGTATATCATTTGTCTCATCTCGAACAGTACTCTAATGGGAAACTAAAACGGTTGGGTCGGCTTGTTGTAAGCCTAATTAAAAAAAAAATGTATAGAGGAGGATGAATACCCGTTTATTATTCACTTTTCCAGATTGACGTTTCGCGCGCGATCACACACTGCAGTACACTATTGCTGTAAGTTTAGAAAAATCTAATCAGAGAGGTATCCTACATGGTAGCAACATATAGACTGAACACGTGTTAATGATGAGTATGAGTTAATTGACTGTAACCAAACAGAGAAAGACATGATGAAGGCAATTAATTAGAGTTGAAATAGTAAATAATGAACTCACTGTTAAATAAAAAGTGTAATAGTTGAGACATAATTTAATGCTGTAAATAATACCTATGTGAATAAATTCAAAATCAGGGCTAGTTATTTTATTTTTATTAAAACCTCCAACCCTCACGTACTCAGATACGCCTCTCGGGCGTTCTGTATAACAATACAATGTTTCTTTAAATCCCACAGGTTTTAGTTATTAGATTAGTAATAGGCATGCTGATCAATTTCCCCCTATAACAAAAACAAAACAAAACAAATTATTGAAATACGAAATGTTTTTCTTGCCTCCAAAACGCCATCGTTTTCAGAAACAATGAGTTGCTAATCGCTCAATGTCTGGCACGCTCAAGGTCGCGGACGTAATCAGTAGGAAGGTAAGAAAATGCTGATGTAGTTTGGCAAAAACTGTTAGGAGACTTCGCCCGGATATTTCTTGAGCTGGTGAGTAATCTGTTTTGTAATGCAGCGTATTACGTAAGCGGTACAAAACACTATTGTCATACTTTGCCAAATTAAGTCCATGTTTAAAATGTGGTATCGTCAATATGAAATCTTATAAAGGCTGTTGACGATAGAGTGAGCCCTTTTGAAATCAATCTTAGAAAACAACTCTGCTCATGCCTGGATTTACTTCGACGGGTGCACTGTGTGACATTCGCCCGGTAAAGTTGGTAACGATATATGGAATGTAGTTACGTATATTAACATCGAACAAAAAGTGTTAGATAACCATGTCTTAGTTCTAATTTTTTATTTCGGTTTCCGTTTTTTTTATGCATCAGTGTGTAAAAATAAGAAGATTTATAAACTGTTTACTTTCCTAATAACTTCACCGTTTAATATGACAAACGCATGAATAGAGCGATGAGGACCATGGCAATGTTAATTTTACATACGGCGGAAGAATACACAACGTGCATACAAGTAGATCTTAAGCAGTGCTTTCAAAAGTGCTCGTTTTAACGTGAACAGCCTTTGTTTGCAAGTACTGTAGACTAACACGAGAATATTGCACCGCAGTTCAGAGAAGCTTGTTTATTGTCCCGAGGTAGGACGGTGCGGGCTGTTTCATGAACCTGGCGGCGCGGGCATAAAGAGACGTCGCCTATCGCATGGTCTTTACTGGCTCATTACGTGTAACCGAAACCTCCCACGTGGTATCGAGTTGCGCACCGCTGGGAGAAGGGTTAGCGAGAACACAAGCCGCTTCACAGTACACCCGTGGCCGCAGTCAAAACACAAGAGACCAGTTGATGGTCGGGGTAGAGGGACGCCAGGTGATACCTGATACGTACTTGGGGGGGGGGGAGGGGATCTCGAAAGACGGGAGCTCTGGGGAGGATCCCCTGGGAGTCTTTTGTACGATCGGGGCAAGACTGATGCCCGGGGATAACCCCCTTGCTGATCCCCTAGCGGTTATTCATGGTAGTTGGCCTCTCCCAGGCCGGGGTTCAGCGCTACGTAACCCACTACAAGCCGAGTGGGAAGATGCGCCGAGGGGTGGCTCCCAACCGTCGGGCTGTAGCCGCCAGACAAACAGGGCTTCAGTTCAAATCCTCCCTTTAACCCGTTCAGCCACACATTAATTTCGGAGTTCGAATGTTGCAAGTACGTAATTTTGACGTGAATACGGCTTTAAATTTGCAACCACATTGTGAGGTAATCCAGAAAATCCGATGATAACAGAATCGGGCGGATACAGTTTGGCATTGCGTCTCCGAGTCTATCGTCTACATTCAAAATTCAATTACACTATTCGAGAGCCACAGGATCAAGAAATATATTACGTTGAGTGAGGACTGAGAGGCAGGGCCCGCGGCGTCAATGAGGAGGGGTCGCAATTATAAGTTCGTTTCGCCACGTCTCATAACTTCCGCGTAGTATAACTTTTAACTAGTAGAAGTTACGACGCTCGTTTTAGGTTTCAATCGACAGCTCTCGTCAAGATCAATCGATTGTGAGTATAAAAACATTTGTGTCGCGTGGTTATGGGAAATTGTATGAGTTTAATGTAAAAAATTAAGAAAGCTGGAGGCCTATACTCGTCGAAAAGCCAAGTCGAAATACAGAAATCGTATACGGTTGGAAAGAGCATCTCAAAAGCAATCCAGTGATACCGATAAAACCCAATGTGATCGAGTGAAGCGGTGCCGGAAACGTAAAATAATCATTAAGACCTCTGAACCTTAAAGAACTTGGTTTAACCCACTCAATTTCTAGAGAGAAAAATTGTAACAATACGGACGTTAACGATTCATGTCAAAGAGGTGGATGTAGAAAACTCTACAAATCAGACTGCTTCCAAAGGAAGACCGGACACGTGCCTTGCTGTGTAGTACAGCACTATTCATAATATTGTTACAAGAAGCCTGGGGCGTATCCGCGAGTTCGCAGAGGATGGAAGTCTTAATAAAAATAAAATAATTCTATTAAATTTTATTAATGATTTACAATGTTATTACAGCACACAACTATTATACCACAGTGTTCCACGATCGACATCTACATCTCCCTCCTCGCCACACTTCAAACAGCCAATCAGATTGCACAATTTTACATCCCCTCATTTTCCCTCCATTCTTCGTCCTATAAACGAGCGTAATCTGGTAAGATACTTTATTTACAACATTAAATTACCTATCTTTACTAAAGACATTTTTATTGTCATCAGGGAGCGTAGTTCTTAACGCCAATCGCTACTATAAATAAAGTTCTTACCACTGTCTTCCTACTAGCTTGTAACTTAACCCTCACTTATTATTAGTTACACATATATGACCGAAGTATCCATCGCCACATATTAACGTCATTTAAAATACCTGTCACTCACTCTGACCCCACAGTCCCGCCCGTCATTATCACTATCCAGTCTGCCGATGGTCGTACAATACACTTGCCGATCACTGCGTCGTCGCTCGCCGTCACGATCATCCCACGCACATTGCACTCACAGCCGTACGAAGCTCCGTACTCCCTATACCGGGACGCACCATCACATATATAGCTGAGCCCACCCGGCCCAGAAGTTTCTTCGCACCACTAGTCGAGCCGAGGGCGATGCGCGCCGCGAATACACGAGTCGTTCGATCTTCCAGGACCAGGAGCAGCGTCATCTCAACAGCCTTATTGCGGCAAGTGTCAGTGTTCCGTGGCGACTCGCTTGTAAGCCTGCCTTCTCTTGACCGGTGATGTCCTTGGAGCATTGCGCTTCGTACGCCCGAGAAGTATAGGCAAGGAAAAAGACACGGAGCAGCTATATGTAACGATATCGTTCCTGTGCAAACGTGTCCATGAGTTTAGGCACGTTACAGCTATTCAAGAGCCGAATTTTTTTCCTATGTTTTGATGATATTTGATGGTAAGGGCTGTTCACGATAAAGTGAGCACTTTAGAAATGAACCTTAGAAAAAAGTCACTGCCCCTGCATGCATATATTTTAATGGGCGCATGGAGTGAAATTCACCTAATAAAGTTGGTAACAATGAATAATAAGTACTTCCATATCTTAACGTCGAATAAAAAGTGTTAGGTAATAAAATAATCTGTGATAACTTAAAATTATTTCTTTCGCTTTCTATGCATCCAAGTGTAAAAATGAGCAGATTTGTAAGGTATTTACTTTCTTAATAATTTCACAGTTTCATTTGACCGACGCATGCATAAAGTGATGAGGCCCATAACAATGTAAATTTTACATAAGGCGGAAGAATACACAACGTATATACAAGTAGACCTTAAGCAGGGTTTTCAGAAGTGCTCATATTACCGTGAACAGCCTAATCGGTACGTAATATACGTAAATTATTGCTTGGTAAAATTATGAAATCATAAAAAATAGTAATATTTGTATCATAAATAAAATAATTTATTAATTAATATCTTAGTTCGTGTAAGTTTCAAAAAGTTACTGAACACAAACTTTGGTTTTAGCCAAAGTGTTTGTTGAAGTTACACCACTAGCACGTCGTAAAAATTCCCGTACATGCTAGATTTCAATACTACACGGGCGAACCAGCAGTTTTCTTTTGCTTATTGGCAGCGTGTATTTGTGTGAAGACATTTTACTACCTGACTGACCAACCAGAATTAGGTAACCTAAATTCTGTACGTCGTCTGTGATCCGCGCGCAGACACCAAAGACGCGTGACACGGAAACCATCCAATCACGAAAGTGCATCTGGACTAAAGTGTTATGAAATGCAACTGGTCGTGAAATCGTTTCTCTAAAATCGGGAGTCCCTACTTATTAAGTACAACAAAACCTTTTTTCAAGATATGAATTTTTGTAATGCGCTAATTGACCGTCGATATTAGACTGATTCTTGAATTATTTTAATTTTGCATTTAATAAGCAGCATGTGCGCGGAGCTGATATAAGAATTATAATTTAAAAAAAAAGATGACATTCCGGACTAAACGATACCGATGACAGTACACACGAGATACCTCAGGCACGACTCGTAATCGCGTAACTCCCCGAGTTCGCTGATGGAAAAAAAAAATGTCTACTAGTCCCCTCCCCCACCCCCCGCACACGAACCGAGCGCACGAGGGCTTTGCGATAAAAAAAAAAAAAAAAAGGAGTAAATCCCCGTAAAACACACCGAGTTACCATTACACGTATTTTCCCCGCGGTTTAATTTTCTAAAGCGCCGTTTATGTTTCCCGAGCTGAATGGAAGCTAACGTGGCGAAGAAACGCTACATCCTCCCCCGCCCTAGCGACTCTGCAACAGAATCGACGTGCATACACCTACACGTACATACAATGTTTCGGTTAAAACCACAACGCAGTTGGTAATGACGCTTTTCGAGAGGTGATTCGCCGCTAGGAGGAGTGGTGAGGGTGAAAAGGGAGGGGGGGGGGAGCCCCCATTACAATCACCATCATCATCGTCGCCCCGTCGCAGCATCCCGCATGGAGCCCGCGTGTAATTATCTCTGGCTCCCGACAAACAACCGCGAGTTATCAAGTCGTTGGAGAAATAATGAGCAGCGGTGAACGAGAAAGAGAGAGAGAAGGGGGAGAAAAAAAAAAAGGTCTATGTAATAATAGCCCGGGCGCACACAAAAACAGCCGGGACGAAAATGGAATACAAAGGCGTGAGGAGTAAGGACGAAGGATATAGCGGCTTGGCGGGGAGGAAAGTAACACGAAACGTCAGTCTCTGGAGCTGGAAAGGAACCGCGAACTGGACAGGCAGCTCACGTTGGAGGTTACGTCCGACAAGGCGACTAATTAAATTTGAATGAAATTTTTATTTCTTTTTCCCTTTTAAACACTAGCCTGTGTTGATGATGCTTTTATTGTTGCGTAGGTCTGCCTGGCCCGTCACCCTGTCACGTGATACTGGGGAAGTATTCTTAAGCGGGGTTCTCGTGTAGGTAGAACGTGGCGGACACTAAACATCCAGAGAACCAATAGAGGCTCTGTCAAACAGTGCGCGGACTGGCCACTGCGAGCGCTGCACTTCATATGATTGCGTCATCTTGGCCAATCGCAATACGGGCAGACGCGGCCGACTACACTGGAATTTTTTTTTTTTTTTTGTGTTTGTGCAAGGAACTGTTTGGAAACTCGCCAACCATTGTAACACTACAAATAAATTGTAGTCGATTTCACAAAACCTACTGTAAGTGTTAAACTAATGTTGAATATTAATAAGCAGGTGTTGTAAACGCCAAGTTTATTATAAACATTGCGTTAGGTAAGAATTCTTGTATATACTTTTTTTAAATAAATTATTGCTGATATACATTTCAGCTATAGAGCTAAAAGAAAATCTCTGGTGACCGTTTCCAAATAATTGATAACAAGTACAAAAATGTTTTACAGTGTAGTATAGATCGCGACGGGCATCATATTGGTTATAATTTTTCACAGAGAACGTATGGGCAGGTGGAAAATACGGCCGAAGAAATAGAAAAGTTAATTGGTCTTCGGCACACTTACGAGTTTTCGTATGATACTTGTGATATCACTTCCTCCTTTCCTTGCTTTCTTCACTGTAGAACAGCTAGATTGGTACAATAAGACATTATCCAATCACAAACCAATCATAAACCTACATGGAAGCGGGAGGGGGCCTTCATAAATGCTGGACGTCATTTTATACACAATTATGCAAATCTGTAATGTTTCAGTTATAGCTATACTAATCCGCAAATGTCAGAGTACACGTAGGCCTATTCCACACTGAGCAGCCTTCATTTGAACTATTGGCTGTTCACGGTAAAGTGAGCACTTTCAAAAGCCCTCTCATTTGGAATAATAGTCAATAAATATATTTTATTTTAGCTTTAGACGTAAACTTTCAACTGCGGTGGAATATAATACACTGTGTTTATTACCTACATGGCAATATTTATTTAAAAGTGCGGTTACAGAATAACAACGGGCTGAATAAAAAGTAACTAGGGCCTCAAAAGTGCTCACTTTACCGTGAACAGCATATATCACTGTTTGACGTCCTCAGACCACAGCAGACTGCTGTAGCCCAACCCACTCTCTATTTACAGAACCTTAAGGTGGTCGCCTGAAGGAATTTTGCACGTCTGACGCCTAGAAGCGTAGGGGCACTAGGGGCGACCGAGACATGCGCATCGACTCTCTCATAGCCTCAACGCGCAAAGCGCTGAACTGGCGTGTAGTCTTGCCGTCGATAACGCGCCTTTATGAGACCCTATGACGTAATAATGAAAATAAAGGTTTGATTCACGTCCGTATTCCTTTCCTAATGTTTTGTACCGGAATGTTCATACTTAAAAATGACCGTGAAAACACCCGTTTGAGCCATCTTCACTATCACAAAAACATGCTTTAGAGAGAAATGGAGGAACTGAAAATCGTATACAGACGCGTAACGTTTCTTAAATGCTATGCGTAAGCAGATCTCACGCAGACACGTTGGGCTGTGTTTAAATAAACCGTTTTCTGCTGGAGCTCTGCACACCGTTCGGTGGCCTACCAAGGCGACCACCTTAAGGGTAGTGCCTAGGAAAAAGTTTTTTTTGAAAATTAGTGTTTCTGCATGTACGTGTCCATCAGTAAATAAATGTTCTAGAGAATCAAGTTTTTCACACAAAAATGTACAGCTAATTTATTTACGGTTGTGACGTTTTACTTTTGTCGTATAATAAAAATTCAAAAAGAAAATAATTGGGCGGAGACGGCTTAAAACAGCACTTGGCAGTTTAATCTTTGTATTCCATCGCGGGTGAATTTTTTTTTCAGTATTACAGATATAATTTGCGATGGTCGCCCTACAACAAGCACTTGTCGAACACTTTCGAAATAATCACGTGACCTTCTGGGGTTTAAAATTTTCTATCACGACGTCTCCTAAAGGCGGTCGCGCGGTGAGAGGTATGTTTGTAGGAGCGAGTCAGAAATCGACGAAGCGCTACGGGCGACCCCGACCGGCGTACGTAAAGCCGTATCGCCTCTGCGAACAAACCAATGTACTAGCGCGCAGTGATTTCGACGTGATTGTCCAACTTCGAGAATTTAAACTGCGCCCTTGTAATTTTATTCGACGCTATTCTGTAGCAAAGTCCAACGCACGCCTCTGTCGTACAGTTTTGCATGTAGCCGAATGGTAGAGTTTTGAGACACAGCTGTCTGAGAAAGGAATGGGTCGATTCTACATTTTCTCGACACTCAATGCCAGTTTTGATACCAAAATATTCTCACGATACTCGATACCGATACTTTTCTCGATACCTAACTAAAATTGTCATTAAGGTAGAATGGGAGTTGATTTGCTGGAAACTCCGCAACCAGCACTGCACGAAAACACCTCACTGTCTTGATATTAATGTAGCATAAAGTGTAATTATACGATTTCAACAATTTAGATTCCAGGGCAAAGAGGAAAGTCTAATGATTAACAGTTTCAAATGTTATTTATTAAAGACAAATTCTTCATCTGAATATTAAGTAACGAATTGGAAATCAATACTTTGAACTCACTTATTTACAAAGCATTCGTCGATTACGTTTTTTCTAACAAATATTAAGGAACAAATTTTGCTTATGGTGTAAGAGCACATTGCAATCTATTGTTCTTAAGTATTTCATGTTAATTCGCCGTTAAAATACCTCTAAAATTCAATATTTCCATTAATGATGTGTTCTTGACAAAACCTTACATTTGGCCATATAAAATAAAGTTTTATACTTAAATTCATGAAACTTTCAATAACCGTAGAAATAAACACAAATGTTAATTTTATTTTTGTTTAATGCAGATATCACAAGTAGTTTTCCCATGATCTTGGAACTTTAAAAATAATAATTGATTTGCCTCGGGAAGTGCTGCTCTCACTGGATGGTAGCGTATTTTGTAACTACTAGACGTGGCCACCTGCTATGACTGGGAATGGTTCATGTATGTACACAAAGTGGTGTTTAGACATTCTCTATTCATTCAGTCCTAAGCAGGATCTTCAACCTATGCTGCCGAGAGTCCGATCCATGCGATCGACAATGGAAAACGCCGGGAGAACGGAATAGTTTACAGAGCAGCCATTTTTTTTTTCGCATTGGCTACTGTATTGACACAAATGCCATATACGGCACCCATACTTACTCATAAATGTATAAATCTTAATGTGAGAGCTGAGCATTCAACTTTTTCTGGCAAAATGAATTATGAATTAAGGTCGTCATTTCCACCATCTTATAATCCTGGGCCTTACAGCTACAGCAAGCTTTGTGAAGAAAATACTGTATGTTCAACCACCATCTTCTGCTGCCATACAACACGGAATATCAAGTGAAGAAGCTTCCCTCAAAGAGTACGACACCACACACGAAGTGAGTATGTCGAAGTGTGGCCTTTTCGTAGATTTAAAAAGATTCAAAAAGAGGCTGGCTTGCTACTTCACCAGACGGTCTTGTTGGGGTCGACGGGTTTGTGGAGTTGAAATGACCGTACAGGACAGGGGATCTTACTCCAAGCCAGGCTGCCAAAAACCTCAAGAATCCATCATTTTATTGTAACTTGGATAATGAAGAGAACCTCAAACTTAAAAAAAAAAAATCATGATTGCTATTACCAGGTACAGGGACATTTGGCGATTGCAGATAGAACGTTCTGTGACTTCGTGAAATGGACACCTCGCGGAATGTCTGTAGAGCGCATTGAAAGAGACGAAAACTTTTTCCGGTTAATGTTTGAAAAGCTTGACAGCTTTTATGGTAATTTTTTAGCCCCTGAGATCCTAGACTCAAGGAAACAGCGTAACATGCCGATCAGAACTACCCCCACCATGCTGAAATGGCGTCTCTCTGTGCCAAAGTAATAATAGGATTTGATTTTCTATTTTTGCATGGAACACAGGCATGGCTTTAGGTTCTAAAATTTTACATACATACATTACGATTAAATTAGTTTAATTTAGTCTCTTCACTCTAATGACTTAAAATATGAATGGCAGTATTCATTTGACCCTCCTAGTTACAAACGGCAATTAAAAAAGAAAACAAATTGTTTACATTCCTTTAAAAAAAATTTTTTGATTGCGTCTTTGACACATTCTAATGACTTAGTGTACGCCAATAGATTTTATTCGCAAATTTTGTTTTAGCCTATACCTTAGCAAAGAGAAATTAATTATGTTATTGTTAGATTGCTTCTTCTACTGTTACAGTAAAAGGATTCTGAAACCTTTCCTTGTTTTACTAGAAAATGTTCCGTTCACATATAAAAGTCCTTCCTTGATTTACAGTTATAAACACATAAAGGATTTGAGTAAATTTAGTATACGTATTCAAATGGGTAAAATATACTGCTAGATGTTATACTGTTTCTAAAATTGATCGACGTGTTTTCTCCGAAATGTTCTACATACTATACACTATTTATAACAAATACGTCCGACTTTTACATACACTTGCATATGATTAAAGTTAGTCTTTCACTGTTTACTCTTTCGTTCGTTCACTTTTCTTTCTGACCTGTTCATTATGCGTAATGTGAATCATGTTCACTAATTGCACTAATTGTTATTGTTTCTTGTAAACGACTATATGCTGTTAACGGTAAAGTGAGCACTTTTGACGCCCTAGTTACTATTTTATTTCATCCACTTTTACACCTTAACCACCGCTTTAAAGAAATATTGCCATGTTAGTAATAAACGCAGTGTAAATTCCACCGCACCCGGGAGTTACCGTCTAAGACTAAAATAAAATATATTTTTTGACTATTATTCCAAATGAGAGGGCTTTCAAAAATGCTCACTTTACTGCGAATAGCCTATAGTATTATATACTCTTCGGCTGACTTGGGCTGACTTAGACAATAGCTCTAAACTTTCAGCATTCAAAAACGCTCAATCTATTTTTTTTCCGGTACCCTTACTCTCAGCCTGAAGACCTCTATGAATTGCAAACATTGCATGAAAACCAGGAAACTACAGAACCATAAGCGCATTTTCGGAGTTATGATCGCGCTATAGGTATGAGATACCTTTCTAGCCAGGCTGTAAGAGCTCGTAATGGCTAACGATACTTTCTCACACTGGCCGCGCTTGGTCACACCCTCGTCAGATGTCTAAATGACTGTGTTATCAACTACTGGTTTCTCAGCAGTGTGATGTAGCAGTGCTTCTCTTCTTACTAGACGATGTGGGTTTGTCAAAATTTGGCGGGCGCTGCTATTAGCTTATGGATTTTCTAAAGGTGCTTTTGTTTACGTCGTAAATGCATTTTGTCGCTGCTCCTTCTCCACCTCAGTTTATCCTCTCGCTTTCTCGTTTCCCTATTACAGTAGGTTGGCAAGGAATGAGGATACTTTCTTTTAATAAATTTTCATGACAGTAAATGTTATGTCAATAATTAAATAATTGGAGGAAATTAACGGAAAACAGATGACACCATGGTGATATTCCGTCATATTAATTACCTGCAGATGGCCCCAAAGCTTTTAATATGATAGGCTTCAGGCATCTGGAGGGACGGTAGTAAATAATGATTTATAATTTGATAAACGTTTATAAATATTGATAGACTATTGAAAGTTAAATTTATAATATTTATGACTTATCGGAAGTATACTAATACTATCTAAATAGCTCGCAGTTCGAATTTCGACATTACAATGAAAAGTTAGATCCATTCAAACATTGACTGAGCTTATTGTTGAACTTAATCTTATGTACTGATATAATTTTCTTTTTAATTTGTCATTTAGCTACTCCATTACGCGTTAGTTTCTTTCTCTTTCACACTGAAAGACAATATTGTGTTGGTGCACTGGGACATCCATGAGTAAAAAATTCAGCAAGTACCTTCTACCGTGACCGGGATATTGCTATAATGTTATTGTGTTTGGATATAAGTTGCTATTTGCGACTATCTGCTGTAAAGAACAAGCAGACAGCAACAATCACTCTCCCACTATTACTATTTATGAGTAAGACTCCCCATACTTTTTTGTTTAGTCACTCAGCTGACAATTCCAGTTAACTATGACGACATCTTGCGAACAAATGATTTGCCCGACGCTAAAATTGACGCCCAAGTTCCAAGTAGAACCTTGGAGTCTTCAAGCTAATGTCGGTTGTGCTACTGTGCCGTACTTTGTGGCACTTTGTGTACATTAAGTTTGTTGATTTTAGCAAATTTTTCCTTTTTGGTAAAGTTCCGCCTAATTGTCTGCCTTATTGTTTTTTTTTTTTGCTTGTAATAACACCTCTGCTCTGGATAAAAGAAGCATTGTGAACTTGTTTATTGATTTCACTATTTTACGAAATTGTTCAAATGATTATTTTACCTCTGTATAATAACTTTGGCTGGCATTGAATTTGTTGCCGCTTGAGGCAGGTATTGAACAAATGTTTTGCTGCTTGTGTTGGTTAATTATCAACGTGCAATATTATCTTATCATGATAATATTTTATTTTATGATTTTATGGAACTTACTTAATTAACAGTAATTTTATGTTTTAACATTATATTTGACTATTTACAATCGTAATGTATTCATGAACAGTGCTTGGGTGATCTATTAATCGAACGGCCTCGCGTTTGGAACACACCTTTCACTCCACCTGTTTTTTGCTGCGTTTGCCGTCGCCATATAATCTTACTTGCAAAATATTTTGGATGTTTTTGCCACCACTATTATGTGGTAACTTTCTTCTTTGACCGCTTCGTGCGGTTCTGGTGTTCGAGGCTTGGTTCTGGCGTATGGACTATTCATGGTGTGGCCAATGACTGCCCTTCTTGAGGGATAATTTCGGCCCTAAGCTGCTCTGCAGTCGCTTTATTCATCTTGGGAGCTTCTCCACTCAGGAAAGCTGCATATTTTATTTCATATTTATAATATGATCGCCCAGCTCCCGTCACCTATGCAAATTGTCACTCATAATTGGACATAGTTAAAAAATAAAAATAAACATCTGTTCTCTGCTGTTTTGCTAAGTGTTCACGTTTAAAAAGAAGACACAGTTTAATAATTTTCCACAAAAATCTGTTCTCTGCTGTTTTGCTACTTATTCACGTTTATGAGAAGAAGAAGAAAATTTAAAAATTTAACATAATAATATGTAGCCTTGGCATATTTTTCTTGTGTGTTGAGTAAAAGTGTATTATCAAATTGGTGCACTTTGTTCAACTACCTCTACACTCATTTTGGATCATTTACTCGAAAAGTTTTATTTTGTCTACTTATAAGAATGAAAAGATCTAATCTCTAATTTTTTTAAATAACTTCTCTGTGTTCTGAAGTATGTAGGAGGCAATTATTTATTGTGACTCGACTTTCTGTTACTAACAATAAACTTTCTGTAGAGTGCCTACACTGTTAATAAAAGTTCAAACATATTTTTATTTCTTATTGGAACAAGAAAACGTGGCAGGATATTATGATAGAAGTTATTTATAAATTATGTCCGTCCTGGCCTCTCCCAGAGACTGGGCGTATGGGCATTCGTCCACCTTATCCCTCGTCCCTCCCTGGGCCACCAGTACTCTGTTGACATCATTTTTTGGAAGAAGCTTCGCGAGAGAGGGATGTCACATGCTAACGCCCTCCTCTAGGTGCCGTTATTGAAACCTACCTGGATGACCGCGACTCCCGGCTACCCGTAGTTCGTTCAAGGTAACGCCTCGCCACGATACCCGAGAGTACGCCTACTTCACGTATTACCAATGCAATTTCAGTGTTAACAGTAGGAAAAGTGTATACAATTTTCTTTATTTTATTAACATGCTCACCTAGTAGAACTTTAAAGATAGAAAGAAACGGGAAAACCAACGATGCTAAAAAATTTGTATGTCAGTATCATAGTAAAAGACAGGGACGTGGCAACAGGAGGGGGCAAGGGGATCGGAACCCCCCCCCCCTAAGGGGGCAAAGAATGTATCTTACCACCCCACCCCCTTTCCCTGCGTCCCCCACATTTACAGTTACATTAAATAATTACTTCTATACAAGAACATTTGTTTTCGGTAATAATAAAATTAATGTTGTTCTGCCCCTTTTTACGTTTTCTTTGCTACATAAATTAGTAATTGTTATTATATTTGCATTATACCTGCAGTATAATCAAGACTTTTAGGCATAAAAGGTACTTAAATAGCACCATTTTGCACCATAAAAACTCAAATTTTCCCCCGGGGAGGACCCTCAGACCCCCCTCTTTATTTGGGTTATCGCATGTTTCTTCAACAATAAAACCAGCCCTTCCCGAAAAAATATTTCTGGATACTCCCCCAGCAATGCCCATTACATCTCATTCGAAATATGACCTCCGCTATAACATTATTTAAAGATATCAAAATTTGTTTTCGCCCCCTCCCTCCTCGGCTCACAGAATCAAAACTAACTCTCTCCTCCCTCCCCCTCCCGCTTCTCTCAGAATACTTAGCACGTCTCTGATGTTCCAATATAGCGTGCGTGAGCAACACCCAGGGTCGTTTCTACTAGACATCTTTCAGACTTGAAACTTTTTAACTGTCGAAATTGTTTCCGCTCACATGCGAGGCCGTCGGGCTATTTACTTCGTAAGTTTGCCGCGTACTGTTTGTCGCGAGCATTTTTTTTCTTCAACATTGTTGTAATGCTGCAAAACCCTACACCAGTTTTGATGGACTGTGGTCACGGTAGAGAATTCGGGAACTGTTTATGAACCCACATCACACTGGAAACTCGACCCACGAAAGCTTTTTGGAATGCTTGCGGGAAGCTTTGGAATGCTCGCTGCCAGCCGATATGATTATGGTATGCGTTTAAAAGTTGCTGTTGATATCCTGCGAACCGTTGAACCTAGGTCAATTGTATGGGTGTGTTGGAATGCCCGAAGGAGGCACATTAAAATTATTGCACACTTTTCAAAAATATTGTACGTATTCTTATTATCCTACACTCGTACCATAATTATGGTCCTAGAAAATGTGCATTAAATTATTAAATTTTGGTACGCTCTTCGAAAGTATCGTACAAATGCCGAAAGTTATGGCTGTTAAATTCTATACTTTTGGATATTCTCGTGCAATACTCGATACTATAAAGTATCAAGGGTATCGAGGTATCGCGGTATCGAAGATCCCATCCCTAGTATGAAAAAAACAGTTCAGCTATGTTAGAGGACATAAAAATATTTAGAGCGTGCGTGACGTCTTGAACGTACCATCCCGTCATCGTCTGGAAATTGCTATTTTCCGTACACTGTAAAAATTTTCCTGGCAAACTTCCGAAACTGTAGTGTAAGTTTTTAACCTATAAACTGTATTGAAACAATACAACACGTCAAGATGCAGATATAGAAATGTTTAGCGTCGCTAGTATACAAAGTTGGGTTCTTCCCTACGCTTTCGACTGTTTCCTGAGCAAATGTAGGAACGCAACAATCAATGTCTAGGGGAAAATATTACCATTCCCGCTTTTCACAAAGCGTATACACTGGTGTGGTAAATTTTAGAATAATTTCTTAGAGTGTAGGTAAACCTACTGGGGGTATGTTTAATAGCTGCGTCAAAAACCGGTTTTATTTTTCAGACACCCTGCAACGTATTTCAAGCTCTAGATAGGGTCATACCTCCCGAGTTAAAATCTCAATTAAACCATGGATGGTGAAAGACTTTATAATTGTTAGCTCAGTAAGCTTGGTAGAGTGGAGAGATTCGGGCTACTATTAACATCTTAATCTTGGGAACCGAGGAGGGTGCAGCGAGAAGAGAATGGAGCAGCAGCGCTGGGAACAGGAGATCCCAGAGAAAACCCACCAGCTAGCGGCATCGTCCGGCACGATTCCCACACGCGAAAGTCCGGAGGGCGGCCTCGCCGGGATCCGAACCCGGTTCGCCTTGGTGGGAGGCGAGTAGTCTATCCACTATACCACCACGGCCCCAGTAATTAATTCTCGCCTGGTTACACTCAGAGTATAAAAACGGGAGAGTTTTATAATCCAATAAAATATTCAAAGTGATAAAAACGTATTGTTGCGACTGCCAACGAGCTGTGGGAAGATTATCATCTTTGCGGTGTCCGAACGACCACACAAGTCTACAAAGTATTGAATTATATTGCTACATGGTGACCTCAGTGGGCCGACGTTGCTAAGAAGTTACGTTCAGAGCAAGAGGTCGTGGGTTTGAAACTCGGGTTAGTCATGGACATGTCTGAAGTATGTAAACCGCCTTCCTGTCTGCCACCCGGAATAAAGTTAATAAGCAGCAAATTAATAAAAAAAAGATACGTGTTTTTAACAGATCGGTCTGAGGAAAGAAAACATTTCAACACACTTTTCGCTATAAAATGTTTTATAATGTTATCAACGTTCCGAAAAAGCCTGGGTCGGAAAAATGAACCTTCTACAAAAAACAAAGACTTCAACACACAGCTACCATAATTTATTAATGAATAGTCCCATGTATTTACTCTTATTATACTTGTAGTTTTTAAACATGTGACAACGAAAATAATTTTTATTTTGTTTCATATTTGGAAGGGCAAGAAGCGAGGCAAACAGTGATATGCAGTGCAAGCAATGATAACGTATTTAATTTTGCAACCGCAGTATCGTCATATGAATTTGTACGTGATGTGGAACGATTCACGTGTAGACTAACGATGAGGTAAGCTGATCTTCGTCCTCTGTGCATGCCACCAACATTGACTCAAATATTGTCAAAAGAGAACTATTATATTCACGTGTTCAGACAATGATGCCCTTTTGTTTACATTTAGATTTAACCTCAGCTCCGTGGTTTAAAGAAAAAGGCATTTTGCGTAGTTTGACTACGCCATATTTGCGTTTAAACTAAGTCGAGACAAGTGTAAGAGTGCTAACACCCAGTTTGATTGTTCTGTATGGAGAAAAGTAGTTCAATGTAGGGACACAGCTGGCACGCACGTTCTATCCCATATTCTCTCTGCGGAAGGATACAATACCAAAGCGGGCTCACAGGAAAGCTCAGCTGGCAACCGCTCTTGCTTGCATGTAACGGTTGATATACGGTTGTTTTGAAAACATGTTTCATTGTCCGAAAACCAATTGTGGAAAACACTGGTGTCATTTCTAATGTATGTCGACTATCATGCAATCCCCGGCCGGGCCACTCCGGATTTTCGCAAGTGGGAATTGCGCCGAACGTTGCCGCTGGTCGGCAGGTTTTCTAGGGGATTTCCCGTTTCCCACGCCGTTGCAGTCCAGTGCTGTTCAGTCTTCACATAATTTCACTTTCATCGGCCCTGAAGACCTCGTTGAAGAGACGCCCAAATCTCTCAACTCAACAACAACTCGACGATCATGCGGGAGGCGACTCGTAGGGACGGCTTGTATCGATGAGGTAGAGAGAGAGAGAGAGAGAGAGAGAGAGAGAGAGAGAGAGAGAGAGAGAGAGAGAGAGAGAGAGAGAGAGAGAGAGAGAGAGATTGTCTCCTCCCACCTCCTTCAAGTTTGCGCCACAACTTCCCCTATGCTGGGGCGTAAGCGGGGCTGTGGTCCCGAGATGGATGTTGCGGTACTAAGTGCCACCCCCCCCCCCCAAACCAACCCGTCCGTCAGCTTGGACGACGAAGTTAGAGGCCGCGCGCCGCGGCCAGGGGGATTGTCTTCCAGCGACCCCTGCTGCCGGGTGAGGCAGAGTTGCCGGGGAAGATTACTCCGTCGGTCGGCCGGAGGTCGGACCCCGGACGGGACCCAACGCCGTCACGCCTGGTGCAAGCTTCTGGTGCGTGGAGAGACGGAGGGGGCGAGTCGGAATCGGAAGGAAAGGGAGCAGGCGAATCCGATTAATAACAGACGGCCGCCTACCCTCTCTTGAGGTCGCATGGAAGTTTGGAGGCATGCTCGTCGGAAGTTGCCGCCCGCGGTGTGGGACTCTAACGGCCACCCTTGTTTCGGATCTGCGAGACCAGATGGCGCGTCACACGTAATTACAAGTTTCCCCCCTTCGTTGTCTCCGACTAGCGCCGAGCCCACCGCGAGTCAATATTTGTCCTCCCGCGGGGGGAGGTGGGTTGTTGGTGGCGGGTGCGGGGGAGACTAGCGCCCTCTTCCAGTCAACTTGCTCGTAAACATCAGCTTTGTTTGTAGTTTCAAATTCTCGCATTACCTCCGGCTACAGAAACTCCCACAAACTCACCCCCCTCCCCCACATCTCACCTTAGAGACCGCGATACCCTCACGTTGGGACGACGATACTTCCCGGAGGCAAATATAAGACACACTCGCTGCTGCAAGACGCGAGTTAACTTTATCTATAGCGATACAGCTGCTGGCTACAACGCCTCTGTTGCTACCAACGAACTTTCTGCTACGCTCTACGCAGTTGTTTATACGGAGTTTTTATGCCAACTCGTTTTTATAAGGAAAATTTTACTTTGCGTAGTTTTAACACGCCTGTAAGCATTACGGTTTAGTAGATGTAAAGGGCAGATTATGGCGCAGCTCACGTTTTAATTGAAAATGAGGCCAAAAGTAACCAAATTTATACCAAAATCAAGCAATGTTCACAACTGCTAGAAGCTGCAATACTAACTAGGTCCTCAAAAACCAAGCAAATCTAAGCAAAAAACAAGCAATTATTTTTAATTTCGCAAAAACGAGCGTACAGGATTTGACACAAGGTAAAACAAGCAAAATTATGCAAAAAATCAAGCTAATTTAACCTAAAAATCAAATGTAATATTAAAAATGGTAATTGATAGAATTTATAAATTTTATTCAACAAAATTAAAACACCAATAAGATTTTTCAAAGTCTAAAAATAAAGAAAAATCTAAAGCATAGCCATTACTTAAATCCATCGTCTTTAAAATTATAAAATGTATCTCATCTGAGATCATTAAAACAATTTTGAAATGAACAATGTCCAATTCCTTATCAATGGAAGTTGATGTTTTTATAATTTCATAACCGTTATCCCAAAGTTCTAAAAGTTCTATAGTTCGATCCATTTATAATATTAAAAATTTATATATGTTTTATAAAAGTGATAATATGAGAAAATTCTAATTAGAATTACGATTTTTTATTCGATCAAATAACTCATCTATATTTCTAAAAATTCGTAAAACTTTTAAATACTACCACTCAACTATGAGTTCAAAATATTCTATTAAAATATCGAAACATATTTGTGATTCCTCCATTAAATAATATTGAAATTTTATAAATATTCAGTAATTCTTTCTTTCAAATAATTATAAGTAAGATTTCGTTTACTAATTAAAACAACTTAACAAATTGTACCTGTTTCTTCTATTTTTTTAATTAAAATCAACACATATTTTTATGTTTGCTTTTTCTTTAACTACAGTTTTTTCTATATGAACAATCAATAACATACAATGGTCTTCGCCCCCAAAATGAATAGTAATTAATATCGTCATCAAAGTTTACAATTGGTTTATAGTAAAGTTTATTATATATATATATAAAGTTGTTATCTAGTTTGGTTTTTGAATTTCTAAAATCATGATAAGCAAGAAATTGTTTAAGACAAACACCGTTTTCTATATCTAGATTACAATTTTCTTTCGGAAAAATTTCATTTCTACCGTTTTTAACATAAATGTTTTTCACATTACAATGATCAAACAAAGAAGCGTGTTTAAGCTGTTCAGCACGATTTTTTCCTCTAAATTGAAAACCTACAATTACAAAATCAGGCATATCAATTTTTAAATTAATAAACTGATATTTTATATCAAAGTTATAAACTGTTGTCTTAGTAGGAACTTTATATATATAATTGCAATGGCTGTGTTAGATTCGTATTCAACAATAGGCCACATCATTTCTAATTCTTCAATAACAATTTTACCAGGATCAGGACGATGTTTGTAACTTTATTATCTTTTTTTCAAAATCTCCATAAATAAATAAACAGTTGTTATCTGATGAGTTACGAAAAAAGTAATTTTATAGCAACCTTTCCAATAAATATCATAGTTATCATGAATAAAACTAAAGAAATATCTCAGCGGATACACTATTTCATTTATTTTAACACTAGAAACAGTTTTAATATGTTTTTTTTATTTTATCAGAAACAGATTTATTTCGATATAGATTATCAACACCAGTAAATTTTAAATAATGTCGTTCACTTGGTGATCTTAATAAAGCATTCATCGTTGTTGATGTTATATCTGGATTATAAACAGCTTCAATAATATCTCCATATTTTGAGATTTCTACTTTAAAAAACTGAACAAGAAAAAAATTTGAACAAACATCAATAATATCTGATTGATCATATTTTGCCTCCTCTCCAACTTTATCTCTCTTTTTTAGACTAAATTTCTCATAAACATAAGCACCATTTGGAAAATAAAATCCATCGCCTATTGGAATATCAAACTAAATCTTACTATTGTAAAGAAGTTTTTATAATATAAGAAGGCTTAAAAGAAATGAAAAATGGAAGATCTGTACATGATATTGAATTATGTTAAAATATATAACTCCTATTCTTTTTAATCTTTTCAATATTTAATTTGATTTTTAGCTTAAATTAGCTAGATTTTTGTATAACTTTGCTTGTTTTACCTTGTGTCAAATCCTGCACGTTCATTTTGCGAAATTGAAAAAATTTGCTTGTTTTTTGAGGACCTAGAATTGCCACTTCTAGCAGTTGAGAAAATTGCTTGAATTTGGCTGAAATTTGCTTGCTTTTGGCCTCATTTTCAATGAAAACGTGCGTGCGTCAGAACACGCCTTTTACATCTACTCCGGTGAATGATTTCGTATTCAGAGGACAACTGGGAAAATGAACATTGCAAAGTCGTATATTTGTTTCACATAACTGTTATAAATACCACTAGAAGTAGAAAATTGTAGCACTGAAAATTGTTATTCATTTTCTATTCGTCGTAATAATTTTCATAATGTATCCCACCTTATTTACATTCTGAAATGTGCGAAAATATTTGCCATTTGTCAAGTAAGAGAAAACGAGAGAAAAAATGTTGGGTTCATGAATTAGAGTAGGTAGGATCTACTAGGATAGAGGTAATTGTAATTTTGAGCCTTAAAAATCCATTGGTGTAACGGTGTCAGTCACTTAAAAAGAACTTGTGAGCCATTCCCCAGGATAACTTTAGAAAAATAAAGCTTTTCTTATTCAGCAAGCACTGATTTATGGCAGTATTCCATGTAAATAACGAATTGATAATTTCCTGACTTTAAAATTTTACTTCATTCTCTCTCTAACGCGGAATAATACTGACTTTTTTTTATTTCACCTATCACGAACGGAAAGTAAAAATAACAGTCATTTCGATATTCAGGAAAATTGCTTGTACCCCGAAAAGCCTTATAAGGCGGTTCTGAGTTGTTATGCTAGGAAAACCATAAATGAGCGTATCGTTTTCAGATGTAATTTTATATTTGATTAACGTAGTCGTTAGCTTCAATTAGATTCTGGGAACAGAGCAGGGGCGTTAAAAATCATAATATGCTTTTTACTTGGAATGCAAACAAAAAGTTGAACGAATGGTCCCAGTAACTGAAATATAATTGGCTGAACATTCATTTAATTAGCTGTTATCGGTTGAAAAATCATTGGAATGCATTAGGAATTAGTTCGAGAGCAGTCTGAAATCCACAATAACAGAATAAATAAATAACAATTATACCTCTCAAACTCACTCAATGAAATTATGAGTGGATTTTCATTGTTTTCAGAAATTTTTTGATAAATTTTCACAGTTTCAAATTTAGAATGTAGAATTCGCAAACATGCCAAACATACTAAACGATTTGCTTTTCAAGTAGGTTTTAATATTCACGTGCATATTTTAATAGATACTACTGCTTCACAATACTTAAAATTCAGTTTCAAGTTTAGAGAATGTCAAAGTTATGAGAGAATTTTAACATTCAGTTTTCAAACAATGCTTAAATATCTTGATTTCAAAAGCGCTGTGATGTGAATGCCATTCCGAAACCTTTGTTTGGCCAGAACTGCACTGAAGCTCAGTCTACTTGTTCGGAATAAATTTATAACTTCATTTCCTTAGAGATTACATGTAGCCGGACAGCAGCTATGGCCAATCATACACTGATACGAGCTGAGCTGAACCAAATAATTATTAGTTTCACTAATAAAGTATATCATTCTAAGCTTTTATCGTCTAAGAATCTGGAAAGGTTTAGGCACTAGGAAAGGTTGACGTATGTATTAGCTGGTTCAGTCACTTTTTTCATGACAGTAGACTTACTAAAACTGAATCACACTTATGGCCAGTACTTTACAAAATTAGGGGAAAAAATACCCGTTGTTTTGAATGTCTTCCTTGCAAGTAATTTAATTTGAGGATGTTTCAAACTAGTAACAAACACATTTATTGGTTGCAATAAGTACACTCGTTACGGGTACAGCGCTTGCCAGGCAAATACTATTCGTAAGCAAATGCAAGACCGAAAGGGTTAAGAAAATGTACCGGCATTGTCCTTGTTTGGTGGTGGTAAAGCACTGCGACGAGAAAGAAATGACTTACTCCGGGTAGCGAAATAGGATAGAACGCATTACTTCATAAATGTGAGTCGACATATGATCAAACATCCTCTATCATGTGCGACTCACAGCAGCAATTAGGACTGGTGGTGGATTCCGTATTCATAAATTATTCCGCGTTGTTATAAAAAGGCATCGCGCCGCGAAAATCCCCCGACACTGTGAAAGAGAACCAAGGCACTGGAGATGCAAAGGTGTCGCCATCATACAAAGTAGAAGCGAATCTGGTTAGTGAGTGAGTGCATGCTAGATATACAGTAACAAACTAAATTACAGAGCCAACAAAGAACTGCTATCTGCTGCTGAAATTCTCGCAGCTACATGGCTTCTACTATGGTTAGTTCGGTGTGTGCATTAATAAGCACAAGTGCCTCTGACAGGGGCCACGGTTGTTTAGTGGGCAGACTACTCACCTCCCACCTAGGTAAACCGGGTTCGATTCTCGTGTGGAGCCTCTCCAGGATTTTAGAATATGGGAATCGTGCCGGGCGATGCCGCTGGTTGGCGGGTTTTCTCTGGGATAGCCCGCTTCCCCCGCCCTCGTATTCCAGCGCTGCTCCATACTCACCTCGCTTCACCCTTCTCGGTTCTCAAGATCTCGATGTTCAGAGCCGTCCATATCTCTGACAAAACTTTAACGCCCCTAGGATTTGTTCAAATTACATTTTTTAAATGTTTAAAAAATCTTAAACCTTTCGAAAACCCAAATGTAAAAAAAAATGATCTCCTTCGATTTTTTACCTCGTGATTTTGATTGCCTTGTGGACCATGCGTAGCCACTCCTGGTCAGATATGGGCAGAAGGCAAAAAAGTCAGTCTACCTCGTAATTAATTCAACGTAAAATAAAAATTTTGTCGTTTAGCTCTTAAATAAATTGTCAGTTTTATTACTGGCGGCGATCCTTCCAGATCTCGTAGTTGTAGAGTTGAACATTTCAGGAGTATGAACAGACACATGCCACCCAACGTACGTAATGTCTATATACTCAGAAATCACTATGGTACATTAACGAATCTTGTGACATTGTGGCTTTACTATCAGTTAGCTGTAGCAAGAAATTACAGCAATTACATTTTTAATCTCTTTCATTGTTATCCCATTGGCTGTTCAATTAATATTGTGTTGATAATTGTAACATTTTCTGATATTTAATATGTACTGATCTATTCTTATTTCTAAAGCACTGTCAAAACTCAGCTCGATCATCTGGAGCTAGTTAAACAAAAATTCTCATAAACCGTATCACTATTTCCTTCGCTCTGTAACTAATAACAAACCATCCTTTAGTAAATAAAAAGAAAACTTTTAATCTGTAGTCAGACATTACGGATGCGTCCTTTGTTTCACCACAAACATAAATAAGCATAGGCTTTTATGCAATGGCGTAGTGTAGTAGCCACTGACGCAAAATTTGATGGCCTGGAAATGTTGCGAGCCGGTGTTGAACGATATCGCATAGCACTGGCATTCATCAGTTTCCGATTGTTTATTCGGCCCTGTTTGAGAAGACGTGAAATAATTCGTTTTCGTAATTAGGAGTACGGATATTTTCTATTTAAACGTAAGTTTTGACTTGTGTTTCTATACACCAGACTCAGTTTCAAATCTCCTTACAATAAAAATAATTGCATACAAAAAGGGGGACCATAGAACGCATGTTTGTACTTTTCTCACTGTAAAAAAATTTCTGGTAATCTTCCTAAACTGTAATGGGAGTTTTTAACCTATACATTGTATGTAAATAATACTACATGGCATGCTGAAAATATGGGATCATTTAGTATCGCTACTATACAAAGATGGGAACTTCCCTACGCATTTGACTCTTTCCCGAGCAACTGTAAGAACGTTACCATGCGTGTATGGGAAAATAATTTGCCATTCACGCTTTGTCACTGTACGTATAGTACACTTTTATGGTAAATTTCCAAATAATTTTTTGAGTGTTGTCTTATCTCACAGTTTAAAGAAACATTAAAAAAAATTGGATCTGTTCCCAAAATGTCGTGAGCCTGGAGCCGCAAAGCGAAATGATAGGGCCACGTGCACACATGACCTTTCTTAATAACACAGGTTGAGAGAATTTTCGTTGATACCATACATTTGAACAAGTAAACTTTTAATAATATTGTAGTTTAGGAAGGCTATCCGATTTTACTACACAGCCATTGTTCGCCCTATAGTTCCGATAGATTTTATCTTTCTTTCATATGAATATATTTACATAATGCTCCAAAATACGTGCGAGAACGCAAGTCGCACATACGCCATCGCAGTTGTGTTTACACTCTTTTACCTTAAATAGAGCAAATATCCTTGACAATAATTTGTCATACCTGCTAACACATATTTCAAGATCTTCATGTCTTCCCTTCGCTCGTTTTTGTTAGCCCTCCCACAAAGAACTGTGTGGAGCAAGAAAAGAGATGGAAAATAGTTCGTATATATTTTTGTCATAGGCTATATATCTAGCGGATCTCTTGAAGATCAAACATTTTGGTGGCCGGTGTATGCCGTAAATCTGCATATTTCACTAAACCGCTTGGTCTTCTTCGAAGAAGGATTTATTCCCCTCACGTCGGCTCTTATGCTTACTGAAGCCAGACGGCGACATTTTATGTGACTTCGCCCTCTCCACAGTCTAACCTCCCCCTCCCCCCCCCTTTTTTCCCAAACAACTTTCGTCCACCAGGTAATTTTGTATTCATGAGCAAATACATCGCTGTTGTCCAGGAAAAAGTTGTCGCGGTCTTTTGGAATGCCAGAGAAGCAGCTCAGGTGTATTGGTGAAAAAACAGCAAAAAAATCAATAAATAAATGTTTGCGCCGAAGAACAGCAAAATCTACCACCAAGTGAATTTATAACAGGTGGAAAGCAAACTTTCGGTCGGGTGTCGAATTTAATACATAAAAAAGTTATCAGATTTATTTTTTTTCTAGTGCATACTGTTTGTGAGACTCCAAGTAAAAGATCGTTACAGATGGTTCGCTGTCTTTGTAGGCAGCATGTGTCCTCCGATTACACGTAAGATCCTGTACGAACTATACGTATTCATTTCCTTAATTCCGTTATTTAAATCGTAAAAATGAGCACTAATTCCACGTGAACAGCAATTGTGATCACAGCAGCTACATTGACATAAGTAATTAGTCAGAGAAATCTTTCATATTTTTGTAGTACAAAGATAAATCCTACCGTTTATTAACGAGAATGTTTACGGAGATGTACAGCTTATATACGGGAACGCACTCAGTGATAAAAAAAAAAAAAAGTAAACGAGCTCCGTAGCCTACTTATAAAATACGGAACATCTCCGTATCCGGGGCCACGGCGCTGTAGTGGCCAGACCACTGGCCTCCAACCTAAGCGAATCAGGGATCGATTCCAGGCGTAGTCACTCCCGGACTTTCGCAAGTGGGAATCGTGCCCGACGATGCCACTGGTGGCGGGTTTTCTGAGGGATCTCCCGTTTCCCCCGCCCTTGCATTCCTCATCGGCTCTTAGGACCTTGATCCTAAAAGCCGCTCAGAGATCACCACTCCAATCCAATATAATTATTACCTATTCCCCACAGCTCCGTGTTTCGAATACGAAGTTCCGTATGCCGGGGATACGCGAAGAATACTTCGCCGCCGCTACAACCACAAAATCATCGTTTCCGAGGCAGTTAGCGTACTGCCATCACTTGTAAAGGCTGTTCACGATAAAGTGAGCACTTTTGAACTCAACCTTAGAAAAAATCCTCCGCCCCTACCTGTATATATTTTAACGGGCCAAATGAGTGACATGTGTCCAGTAAAGTTGATAACGATGGAGGGGAAAGTAGTTCCATATATTAGCGTGGAACAAAAAGTGTTAGGTAACCATTCGTAATAACTTAAATTATTTCTCTCGCTTTCTGTATTTTTTAGTACATCGAAGTGTAAGAAATTAGAAGACACGATATTTACTTTTGTAGTAATTCTACAGTGTTTCACTTGACCGACGCACGAATAAATTGATGATATGATCATGGCAAAGTTAGTTTTACACAAGGTGAAAGAACACACAACGTTTATACAAGTAGATCTTAAACAGAGCTTTCAAAAGTGCCCATTTCACCGTGAACAGCCTACATCAATTTATTAAAATATAAGAAAATGTTGCGCAAGCCACCTGTGACAATTAGCAACACTTCAAACGCTTCAACTTTACTAGAAACTAAAAAAAGTTATGCGTGTTAGTTTGTTGTAAATTATTATGTTTATAATTTGCGTTGCATCAATGTTGATGAGGTATGCGAGATATCAGAATTCCGGTATAGCTTTTTTTATGTGTTCAAAACACACTCGAACATTAAATATTTAAACAAACTTTTTAAATTTTTTTTACACAAAGTGAAACATTAGCATAACGAAAATTATAAAATACAGAAAACCTATCTATCGGAGTGTAACACCTCACACAATGTGAGCACGGAATTTGAATACAAAATGTATTTTCCGTCACGCTAAATTTGCAAATTTTATACTTGCCCGAAATTGCCGAAGAAGATGTAGTTTTACCACAATATCAGCTGCTTGTACCTTGTGTCGGCGTAGCTCGGGCTGGGATACACCAATTTGATAGTGTCACCTCTGGCAGCAATTCTGCAGTAACCTGGCATTGTGACTGTTCATCTGATCTATTCCACCTTGTATGGCGGGCGCCCGGCTGGCCGGGCCCTGTGGGCGCACCAGCGTGCGGAGCTCCGAGGAACTAGGAGGCTGTCGTCACGTCCAACTGACCAATCGGCAGGCATGTGAGGTTTCCCGCGTGTGCGACCTCACTTCCTACAGCATGGCGGATCGCCGGGAGTGTTGTGACGTGTGAGCACGTGGGCGGCCCATATTTGATTATATGTGTGCTCCAACGAAAATTATCGGACGTTAATAAATGAAACACTATAGTGTTATGCTCCTTCAACGGACTTTTGCCCAACATGGCTTTGTATGATTCTATTGGCTGTTCATTTTGTAAACCTCTCCTAAGGATATTGTTTTGTGAATTGTATAAAATGAGGATGTAAAAAATAAATACCTATGCAAACCAATATGAGCGGAATAAAATATGCGAAAGGTCTATTTGCGTGCATATTCACCACTATCTTTTAAGTTTGTTGCTGCTACGTGCACAAAAGTAAGCGACACGAGTTGGGTGTTTGAAATTCCTGTATTTTTTATTGGACTGGTTGCTCCATCGTTTTTATATTTATTCCAACTAAGGTCATCCTTTTAACGAAATAACCCAACACACAGCAATAACAAGAGATTAAATGCTGCTGTTTTTCCGCCATAGTTGCAACAGAATTCTTTGAACAGCTGTAAACACTAAAGAACCCATTTGATATAAACGTAGGTCACATGTCAGTGTTTATGTTTTGGTGTAGCGGAATGATATGTAGGCCCCTAATGAGTAACCAAAAGTAGAAATTTATATTGGCTTCAGAAAAGTCTGTTCCAGTCGTGAACAGCCTATAGAAAGATTTGGCCGACTTTGGGACAAGTCGGAGCTGTTCATGCTCTGTCATTCTGGTCCCCCAGCGGCAATCTTGCCAGACATGTTTTATGTCAGTGAACTTGACCTTTGACCTTTATCCCGGTGACCTGTAACCTTGAAAACTCACAATCATCTAAAAAATCTATAAAAAAATCGAAAACATTATAAAATGTATTTAAAAATTGATTTTAAAAATATTAAAAAGTTATTATTAGAAATTGATTTTAAAACTTACATTTCCTGAGGTTTTCCAGCACCATGTCCAGCAATAAATTTAATTTCTCGATTACTTGTGTTCGTTCGAACCCCCTTATTCCCTCTTCATCATAACTCCCCTCGCCTTTGCTCCTTCTGTCGTATGCAGCCATCTTGGTTTTTTCGTTAATCAATTGTTTATAAATTGCTGAAGGCCACCATCATGGATTTCATATGTTTACTTTAACATCACCTAGATGATAGGTAGTGTATTAATAATCGATATCGCCACCAGGCAAGTTATCGATTTTGCCACTAGGTGGCAGCCATATTTGTTTATTTTCTAAGTATAAATGGTCCTGTTAGCGCCCTCTATACTGTATTCTGTTTTCAACACATAGGTGGCGTTAATTTCTCGATTATGCTGTCTGCTTTCGGCCAGTACCGAATGATGACAAGAACCATTCTTGCAAAGTACGTAAATTGTCATTTTAAATTAATTTTGTTTTATTTTTCAACATAAGTATTTTTATTCAAAATAATTTTGATATAAAAAGGAGTTTTTAAAAATAATAAAACACAACATACTTTTTAAAAAACATTTATATATAGTAATGTACAAAATGAGAAAATAAAAATACAGCGGTACATTGATTGCAATCTTTGGTGTTCACCACTCGATGTCCGCTTCAGCGACCCAGGAATTGACGCGGGCAATGAAACCCTACCACTTGACGTACGCCCTTCCATTATGGCCGTTTCAACAACTTCTCGAACCTTGAAGCAGACGATGCTCGGAGACGAATAAACAGTTCTAGTGTGCGACCAGTTATACTAATATATTCTCACCTACGTTCATGACTTTATATTGATTGTTTTATCTCGGCAATTGTACAATACCAGTCGGTCGTGAAGTATCAGGCAGAATGCATATGTGTTTCCAGGTATAATTCCATGTATTATGAGTTCGATCCTACAGTCAAATATCATTAGCAGGACCCTACTCTTTAAAGTATCAGGGCTCAATACCGTGGATTGGGGACGTCTATAATATGCATTTTGAACTTGAGCGTGCATCTGGTATGCCAGCAGGTACTATCCATTTTCAAAGTTCATGTACATGTCAACGTACGGATAGCTTTCACCGTTCAAAAATATTCTCACATTTTCTATTTGACATGTGTTGAAGTGCGGACGGCTCACTCTCACTTTGTGCTGTATTCCTGTATGTAGCTCAACGATGATGTACCTCGGTTTCTCAGAAGCAAACCTGTACTTCACCAGCCAGTTGATACGCTGGCCTGCTGGCAATCTGGAGTATGTCTCGAGACTCCACGACCTGAAAGCCACATCGCTGTTTTTGCCATCTTCCACATTTTGCCACATTTTTATGCGTTCTGCAATGCTCAACTGCACATGAGGCAGCATCCATTCTATAAACTGTAGTTTTAGTCCCACTGTCTCCAGGTTTTCTCCCATACCCACAATGGTGTCCACATGTGTATTAGCTACAAGAAGCACCAGTTCCTGCTTTGAATTGAAGACAATACGTGTGTAGTCTTCGTCAAATCCCAATATCATGGGGATCAGGATGCACACATTGGATTTACCTCCAGAGTATATAGGAACACTATAGTCATTTTCGATTAAGCGAAAGGTAAGTTTAGATCGTTGAGGTTATGTCCACATCTCGCGACTGGTCCATCTCGACACCGTTGAGAAAATACATGATGCGATCGATCAGGTGAAGAATTCCATTGCTCCTTATTTTCATCGATGCCGGATTATACCGATATTCTTTTGTCAGGCCCCCCCCCCCCCCCCAATTCACAGAAAATACTGGCAAGGAAGAGAACAGGTATCTTGGTGCTGGACGGCTATCCGAACTTCCGATGGTAGTGTGTATGGTCCGATCAGGAAAGGCTGGCAGACATGAAGTTCTACTCTCGTTACTCTGTATTCAAAAACGGCCATCTCTTCGATGTTTAGCTAATCTTCTATGACGTTTGACTTTGAAGCCGAGACTGCGATGGAAAATCTCGCTAGCATGTGTTAACTCCTTAGAGACCTGCAACATACTGATTGCAGGTTTTACAAGATACTATATTTTATTGCTTCTGATAACTGTAAATCTTATTACCGTTTTCTCGAATGCAGGCTTAGGGTGATTTATTCGTTTCGAAAGTTCACTAAATGTCCGTGCTGATCGACTGACACGATCACCTCGTGTGCTCTCTTCGCGACGAGCGGAACGTAAATAATGCTCTGATGTGCTACGACCAGTTTAAAATCTGGAGGGACCATAGACGAAAATCTGTGCAGCATGTTTCTCGACCTGCCATTGAGGTATGTGTGACATTGAGATACAGAGTGTCTTTCCATAAATTAACTCTACACATCCGTAAAACTTTCCATAAGTCTACGTAAATTTATAAGAGCGGAGACCGCTAATATACTGGCAGAAAATGAAAAATTAACACCACTAAAGCGGTGACATAGAAAATGTGCATGGGGCACTAATAGATGGCAGTACATGCAATGATTAACAGTGCTGTGCGGTAAACAGAGAAGGAACCGCGTACTAGGCATAACACCGCTCAGCCCAGTACAACTGTAGTTGGCGCGGTGAAATAGAAGTATGTTGTTTCAAGCATCGGCCTGTGTGTAGTAAGTATTGTAGATATGCCACGACGGCATATATGACCACACTTCGTGCTATTGACGGGCTTTGGACGAGGTCGTATTGTGGGCCTGAGGAAGGCTGGATGGTCCTTCCGAAGAACTGCCCAACGCGTAGGACGTGAAGTGTTAACTGTGCATCTCTGGTGGTGCCGGTGGTCCAACGATGGTGCACATGCTCGTCATGGCAGCGGCATACAGATTCCCGCCTGGACCGCCGCATCAGACGAGAAGTCATTGCTAATAGCACGGCGACTGTCGCACAGATTAGGGCCACTGTTGCCTCCAGGGTGTCAGCTAGGACCATCACCAACTATTTACTGGACGCTGTGCTACGATCAAGAGTGCCGCTCGCAATGGCGCAGAATTGTGTTTATGAGAGAACATTCTGGCTTGGCACCAATGGAGGGGAGAGCGGCACCAACTAGAGTGTATACGGCAGCGACATACAGGACCAACTCCTGGCATCATGGTCTGGGGGGCAATAGCCTACAATGAACGTACGCTTCTAGTGTTTCTTGAGGGATCACTGAAAAGTGGACACTACATCCAGAATATTGAACAGCCTATTTTGTTACCGCTCCTACAATGCCAAGGAAACGTCTTCTTCGAGCGGGACAATGCCTGTGTACGCACATCTTTTGTTACCCAACGTGCTCTCGAAGGCGTACGTCAACTCCTCTGGCCAGCACGACTTGTCCCTTATTGAACACGTATGGAATATAATGGGACCTCGTTTAGTCCGGTCTGCAATACCAGCAACAAACCTCCACATATCGCAACAACAGGTGGAATTAGCGTGGAACACTATTCCCCAAGAAGACATCCGACATAGTTATGATCGTCTCTACGCACGACTCCAGGACTGCATCGTCGCTAACGGAGGCTACACAAGATACTGACGTTATTCAAGGCACCCTGTAGCCTCTGTCCATAGGTGTACAACCCTGTGATAATTATCATATACAGTGTACAACCTGTATAATTATTCACTGCAACATCAATACATATAGGACCATTGTGTCAGAGTGTTCATTTTCCATTTTTCACCAGTGTATCAAGGCTTTAAAATGGTACAACTACGGTGGCTGCAGCACTTGCTTCTTTTTTCCTGACCTCATCATAGCATTTACATACCCATCACGACACAAATGGGGAGTTCGTAATTTTTATTGGGGTAACTGCGAACGTTCGATAGAAAATACGGTAAAAGTCGCATGTTCGAGCGAACCCTCGCGTTACGCCCGTCGTTAAACTGCGGTCACAGCGGCATCAAAGGACAACTTTAAGTGCTTGAGACCGATGCACTTACGACCACATGAATTGCGGGTAAGTTGGTGGACGTATAAAGAGCCTGGCTGGTTGAGGAGAGGGTCTGGGGACATGTTTTATCACCAGCAATTAAAACCCGTAGTTTTTATAGCTACCTCTTAAATCCATTCATGTACAAGTAGGCCGACTATAGTTGGTTCGCGAGATAACATTTGAAAATCATTATTACTCTCTTATTTCTGCCAAGCGTGTAATACGCTTGAAAATATGCGAGCAAAGAAGTGCAGTATAATTTTTACCTTCTATCCGATAGCACGGGTTACCGACCCTGTACTGCAATAATGTTGTCAAGCACCCTCGTGTCGACCAAGTATCTAAGGGAAATCATTAAATATACAAATATGTTGTTATTGAAACAATTATTTCGTTACATGTGCATGTATATGTGTGTGTATATATATATATATATATATATATATATATATATATATATATATATATATATATATATATAAGAAACTGATCTCATTTCCCCTCAATTTCGGCACTATATATTTATACTCTAGTTTGTGCGTTGGATAATTTGCCATACCGCACAGGTACTATTTCTTTTTTCAGATGAAAGTCTCGAAATATTTTAGTAAATAGCGAAATAGAAACAGTCACAATGTTATCATTATTTGAATTTTTTGTAGAACATAATAGTTCCAACTAATAGTTTCTCGACATTTTTTTTCCCTAAAGTTGACACGACTGTCATATTCGTTTCATTGTCACGTGTACCTCCAGTTGTATGTTTATTTTGTGTGGTACGGCGTGTGCTTCCTCATGCGGCGGTGGGTACAGCACTGGCGACGTTAGGAGTTCGATCGCGAGCTGGAGAAAAAGAAGTGATTTTCCCAAATGGTTTTTCATTCATAATACATTAAATTGTGGTATTGATGGCCTCATTACAGAAATATGCACGCATTATTATTGTATCGGTTTGTGTGATTCTTATTGTTTGCCTCGCACTACAATTTTCTTATCCAAATCTGTCATTGAAGTTACAGCTACAAAACTAAGATAAATGCTTCGAAGAAAACGAAAATTCAGTCAACAAAACTGCTTGACTTGTCGCAACCAAGCTTTTTCAACTAAATGTTTAGTCCAGAGGCTGATTCAGTTGTAACAAATACTTTAGACAATGTAACAGTTTTATTCTTTGGTTATTAGTATGCGATTTTGAGGATTTCATCTGTGTTTATTTTGGCTTTTTAAATTTCACAATCATATGGGCAGCTAATTATATAAATAAGTAAACGAGAATCATAACTGGCCCTACTTTAGTGGAGTTATTGTTATTTATTAAATGCTGGTTTACCAATGAATAATCCGATTTTACTGCATAATTTAGTGTAGCAAAAATTTTCAAAAATACGAAATATATTCGTAAATGATTATAAAATACTTCTTCGCATCTTTGCAGTGAATGATGTATCATTGTATTTGGTATAAATAATCAGGCCTATCCACCCGTTTGTGTCGATTCAAGGAAATGATTTATCTTGCTAGTTCAAAGATACCTTTTTTTCTCGATGTAGTCTCATTTTTTTTTGCTAAACAGTTATGCGAGTTCCATATTTTACGTCAGAATGTTTAACATCTCATGGCTGTTACCAAGCACGAGAGATATAATCAATTTTTCCTACAGAAAAACCACACTATGTCTATGTACGTTACGATAAAATCCGTCCGACAGGAAGAAATGCGCCACAGTTGAAGGTATGCCACACAAATTTGCTTTGAAGTGAAACAACCAATTAACAGGTTTTTATGTTTTGATCTGTGTCATCCCCCTATTCTTTAGATTCATTTGATGCCACTTCATCAATAAAAATATTTGGCTTTATTATGTAACATTCGGCCCTAGGCGAATGCTTCCTTTTGACTTTGAGTCTTCTAAAACTTACCTGATCTTATCAAAATCAAGTTTTTGTCGTAATCTAGCCACAACACAAGGCTGATATAGTTTTTTTTTATTTCAAAAACAAACGACAGAAGATAATAGATTTGTGACTGACAAAAATCTCTCTCCTGAACTTTAACTCTTTTCTCAGAACTTTAAGTTTTAAACGATATGAAAAAAAATAATAATTTTTGTAACAAGTGGTTAGTCAGAGATTGAGAAATTGAAAGTTTTGTATTAAATGTTTATATTGTTGTTTTTTTATTTCAGTAATGAGAATAACACTTTGAAACTTGCTCCTATGACTCATTTTTCTACGTGCTGCAGTTGTTAATGATACAGCAGAAAGTTTCACTAATATTAGTATAGCACTACCGCATGTTATGACAAGACAGTTTACATGGAAATAACATAGAGTGACAATTAATACTCCAGGTCAAAACTTAATGAAGTCTCTCTCTATGCAAAGTGCGAAAGGAAGAAGAACATGACTTGCAACATACAATAATTATTTATCGAAGTAAGGCGTCCTTAACGATGTTATTTGGTATTACTTGAATATGATTTTACTTGAAATCATTAGAAAATACTTGATAAAAACACCGTGTTTTCTGGAATGAAAATATGCGATATGTGAAAGATTTGAGGATGGTGTCAATTACCTTTCCCCATTCATCAGAAAAATATAATTAGTGTAAGAACCTGAAACAATGGCTTGAGATCAAATGTTTACTATTAATATAAACAAAACTTTTAAATCTGCAGAAATGTTTACCTCGGTTTAACACTATCTAGCAAAAATAAAAAACTTAAAAATTGGAAATTGTGCGATCGCTTTAGCCACAGCACCACCGCGGCTTCACGGCGAGAATACTTTTTAAAATCAAACGAGATGATATCATTAAAAAATTTTTTGTAAATATCAATTTCCAATTCATAAAATCCCTTTCCTATTGCGGAATCGTTCCATCACATACAGTGTTAATTATTTTAATATATAATGTAATTGTCAGTTTGGATCATCCAAAGTAAATACCTCCCTTAGATAGCATCGTAAATCGTTTATTATATTGTGTGTTATTTCTCGTTTTGTGTAAGTAATAATTTCACAGCGTTATGATGAGAACTTCAGAAAATCTCGCAATAGTGTTGTAACTTTTAGTACATAAAATTAACTGTTTTGCACTGCAGAAATCAATAGTTTTTATGGTACAAAAGTAGAATTTCTCAATTTTAACATTATAGGAATGTAATTTATTTCAATTATTTCTTCTTACTATATTAACTTCATGCTGTACTTTTATATATCAGTTAATACTCCCACGCCAATATAATAACAAGGCGCTCATCTACATGAAAATGTTTTTTATTTGAAAAGTAGGGAGTCAAAAGAAATGCAAGTCTTCGAATGCAAGCTACCGTAATGAGGAGCAGTCTTTCTATTGTACTACCAGCAATTTGGTCCTACCGTAAACACTTTTTACATATAACAATATAATTTGATAAATTTTATATAATAAAAACGTTTTCAACAATTATTTAATTGTCTCAGTGTTGTATTGATTTTGCAAACGGAATGTACATACAGCCAAATAAATCTTTGGCTGCGCCAACCAAATACGAGAAATAAAATAATTTGGTTGGACCAAACAAATTTTGTTTATCTCAACAAAACCTTATTCTCAGTGCATTTCAAATGCCGGACACCGTGTATAAATAAGTATTACAAGTTGTATACCTTTACTTTTTAGTTTTCTGTTGAACTTGTATTATTAGGTATTTTAAAGCATTAATAAATGCACCAACAAACACTGGTACTACGCTATTATAAAAAATACAAAGAAACTCTTGAGCTGTATTTTGGAAAGAACGCATTCAAACGAGAGGCCGACCAAATAACAACCGTTGATGCAACCAAATATTTTCTTGGCAGCCTAATTTATCTAGGCCTAACACATATCTCTTTTTAATTCAAGCGTATATTTTTTGACGTGAATAATATTAATTTTGTTGCTTTTCAAATTTTATTTACTCAAAAAAATATTTTGTTGGGGCAACTAAATATATTTTAGATTCTATGCAAACAAATATGCCGTTGGCTGCAGCGCCTAGCGTGAAGAGGCTATGAGGCACTCTGCGTGAACTTCAGCCAGATGACGCCCTTGCGAATGTTCATCGCCAAAACGAGAATTTTTTCTAAGACTCGGTGGCCGGACGCAAAAATCTTGGCTCCTCTACGAGGAAGTAACGTTTAGGGAAACCAACATAATGGTAGGTATCGATGTGTGGGTTTGTGTGTGTGTGTGCGTGTGTGTCCCATTCTTTCTCTGGTCTGCATCATGTTTCTACCACGTGGTTGGTTAAATGTTCCACTATTCGTTATATAATTAGAGAGAAGAAAAAATTGTGAGTTCATTTCAGGATAAGTTAATACCCAAACGCCTTGTGAGTTTACGATACTTGTACATGATGCAAATATTGGCGCCTCCCCTCGAGAACCCCGGGCCAATAAATAGAAATACAAAAAAAGCGCAGGCCCAATCAACGAATTTTACTCTGACAACAAGCAGGCAATGAACAATTGATAACGCTTGTGATGCACGGCATAGCGTATCTAGGAAACAAACAAACACTTCGTACATGTGGTATGTGTGTGGATAGACTACAATAACAATTTTACTCTGACAACAAGCAGGCAATGAACAATTGGTAACGCTTGTGATGCACGGCATAGCGTATCTAGGAAACAAACAAACACTTCGTATATGTGGTATGTGTGTGGATAGACTACAATAACAATTTTACTCTGACAACAAGCAGGCAATGAACAATTGGTAACGCTTGTGATGCACGGCATAGCGTATCTAGGAAACAAACAAACACTTCGTACATGTGGTATGTGTGTGGATAGACTACAATAACAATTTTTTTTTTTTACCTCAACAATGTCACCGAGAGATCATTCAAAATACAGAATCAAATTAATAAAGAATGAGACCAGAAATTCCGACAAAACAATGCCGAATATATAATATGTAATTAAAAAACTACCCAGTTTTCTTCAGTTAGGTCGTGATTTAAAACATTTTCCAGTGATTAGCTGTTATAAAATTTTTGAGCATGAAATATTTCGCACTTCATCACGCCAGGTACACAGTAAAAATAATTTGTATGTTTAACAGATTATTCTTGCAACTCTATAGTGAAATTTAGTATTGCCACAAAAATCTTTTACTGTATATAACAATTTTTTATTTGTATCCTTGTTGTTTTTAAGAGTAAACTTCAAAATATTATTAATTGACTGTAAATATTCAAGATTAATTAATTATACGTTTCACAGTAAAGCGTGTTGAAAAATTTACTATAATCTACTTTTTGTGTTACAAAAATAATCAGTTTGTGAAAAGTTCTATCGGCTTTTTTTTGCAGTGTAGTGAGAGCGTATGTACGATTTCCACAGGCGTGAAGAGGGAGTCTTAAGGAATTTTATTTTTTACTACGAAGGTCAAAAATAATATGTGTGCAGGATCGTACTTCCTCGATTTTTATTTTCACCCAATATTCGTTTGCAGATTTCAGCTGGCGTGTTTAGCGATTGTTTCCGCCCTTCATTTCCGATGTCACGTTTGAATCCTCGCCAGCTTGGCTTGTCGAGCTATTGAGGGTTGGGGGGGGGGGGGGTTGGAGGAGCCGAAGCGGCACTCCCAGGCCCGTGCGTGTGCGTGTGAGCGCGTGCGTGCGTCTGCGCCAGTGTCTCTCTGTCCTGCCCCAGCATCCCCAGCCGGAGCACGTGGCGACCTCGCGATCGATGATGACGTCACTCGGCCAGAGACCCGACCCCCCCCCCCCCTTTGTCATCGAGCCCGTCTGCAAAACCCTTTCTCTCTGCTCACTCTTTGCTCTCTTTTTCGTGTCTCTCCGTCCAGCGCGCCCTTGTAAAATTATCGCCGGCCACGTACTCTGTTATAGTCGATTCACGGTTTCTTTTTTTAAATCAAACCTTTGAAAAATCTCCCCACGTATGACGTGTTTAGTTATTTCCTAAGTACGCTCTGTATCACAAGCGTTGTATACTTGTGTTCATAAAAGTCACCTTTTTTTTCCTGTTTAATTGAAATGTTATTCATATTATATCTATAAATAATAATTCTTAATTTATAAATAATCTGAATAAAAATCAGGGAGAAAATATGTATGTTGGTAGCGCCTAGCCAGAAATAGTCCTAATATAAAATATTGTTACACTGAGTGCGGACGAATGTGGTGCGTTGCACCCTGGTGTAATTCTCCAGGAATAGTTAAGCTTAGTTGCACGAGGCGGAGGGATATCCCGGAAGTAGAACTTTAGCAGGGCTTCAGAAAAGGCTGAAGTAACCGTGAATGGACTATAAAGGCTGTTCACGATTAAGTGTGCACTTTTGAAATGAACTTTAGAAAAAAGTCGCTGCCACTGCATGCATATATTTTAATGGGCGCACTGAGTGAAGTTTATAACAATAAATGGAAATTAGTTCCATATCTTAACGTCGAATAAGAAGTGTAAGGTTACTATTAGTGATAACTTAAAATTATTTCTTTCGCTTTTCTCTTTTTTTAATGCCCCGAAGTGTAAAAATAAGCAGCTTTGTAAAGTATTTGCTTTCTTAATAATTTCACAGTTTCATTTGAACGAAGCATGGATAAAGTGACGAAGCCCATGGCAATATTAATTTTACATAAGGCGGAAGAATACACAACGTGTATGAAAGTAGATCTTAAGCAGGGCTTTAAAAAGTACCCAGTTTACCGTGAACAGCCTATAAAAATTTACGTACACCTGTGGAACCTTTTTTCACGGGAATATACAGTTAATATACGGAAACGCCAGTGGCGGGTTTAGCAGAGAAAAAAAAAGTATTTACTGCCCTTGAGAGAAACCCCCCAGGCTGTCAGCAAATAAGCGTGTAAAAAAAAATTGTTATTGTACGACGTGTACTGTTATCTGAAAATTGTTTTTTTTTTTTTTTTCGCAGGTAATATTTTTTTAAACAAACTACAGTCCGATTTTCGAAGTCCCGCCAGTCGAAACTCGCAGTTTAGACACCAACATGGCGGTTGTTCTGCAGTCGTGACGATTGACGATTCTTTTATGCCGCATCGTGCGCATGAGGGACATACAGACTTTGGAGCAAGTATTTCATTGATTTACATATTCTAAACATGCTATTATTGATTTATTCATTGTAATATGTAAAATACATGCAAATAACCAGTGTTTCATTCCAGTATTCTACGTTCTGTCACTTCATCAAATTGTTTTTACCTAAAAACTTAACAAGAAAATTCCGAAATTATTCTCTTCTAAAAAGTTTCCGAATATTAAAGTGATCTTGGAAAATTATAGTACTCGCATATAAAAATTTAGGAACAATCCTCATTAAGAGTGAAAACACTTCTTAGCCTGAGTCAAAATATGTTCTTTATTCCATATCTAATACCAGTATAACCTAAGTCGCCATACATATTACAATATCTGAACAGTTAACTAACTTCTCATGATTACATAAGGACTTTTTGTGTTTTAAAAATTGCATGATAAAGGAATGCAGTGCACCCACTAAACGTGATATCCACTCCACTAAAATGATACCACAAAACCAGTATATTTACATAGACCTTGTGTTATATCTGAGCCAAAAATCAATTTTGCTTAAGAGCGCCCGCTACAAAATAAACATTATTTTTTATTTTTACTTCTGTACAGTATAATGTTCATTTGGTGGAAATTAATTACAAGTATCTACTATTTACTTGCATAAGAAAAATTATAGACGACTTATGTTTTGCATAATTGCATGCTAAAATCACAATTTAATTTTTTAGGACGTACGATCATTACAAACTAACTCTCGTACCGAAATTGGATCATTCACGTTGAACAAGATCAAATGAGTTTCTTCAAGAAGCATTTGAAACCACGCTATTAAATGTTTGTGCAATTTTTTAAAATTACTCAAATAACGAAATCTATAATAATGTCGCTCGGCCGAGTGTGTCTGTGTATTCGTCTAAGGCTTCTAAACTACTAGATGGATTTTGATGCGGTTTTCACCATCATTTAGAGAATTTGTTGAGAAAGGTTTAGGTGTATAACAGGTAATATTAAATGAAAGTATACTAGAGAAATGTTGACAGTTTCGAATCAAGTCTGAAAAAGCCACTTTCAGGGCGCTTACATGGCTTACGCTGATTAAACCATAAGAGATACACCAATTCAATGAACTAAATTACTGTAGATATCAAAAAGGTCTAAAAAAAGTCAATGACAACGTATGTCTATTTTTAAATTATGACCCACAGTAACCATTTTTGTCTTTTGAAGTTCAATTACGAAGGCTTTTTGAACAACGCAGTGTATTAATCCCATGTTATTTACCTTAAAAATTTAGTGTAAATACTGTACATAAACCTAAACATGGCCATATCTGTAAATAGCATTCGAGAGAGGCCGGGATACGTCGGTAGTTTTTGCATATTTTAGATTTGTAGGTGTCTATTAGTTTTCGTGAAATATATTGTGCTATGCATACCTTGAAATAAATTAAGACATGTATATTTTTTTCAGTCACCCTTGTTAAATTTCCTGTAAGGGTTTCCGTTTATTTTATTTGCACGCAGTAAAAACACTAGAATGGTGATTTTGACATGCCATGATGTAAAAACAATTTGATTTTTAAAAAATGCTTATGGGAGAAATGGGTACTTAAAATTAATGTATACCTACAGGTTGATCGGTATTTCATAAAGGTTGAAAATAAAGAATTTTTTGGAGACCAGCAGGCTTAAGTAATGCGGTATCTCATGAATACTGCCACATTGTGCAGAAAGTCAGTCCATATGTGCATTTACTTCATTTGGAAAAAATATGTTCAAGAGAAAAAAAAAATAAAAAAAAAAATTAAAAAAAAAAAAAAAAAAATTGTACACACATTTTAAACGAGTGGGCCTTCCATGCCCACTTTAATATGTGATTTCCAGTGTCGCAAATTAAAATAAAATGCCGGTTTCGTGCTTTACGTTAGCAAACAGTAAGAGCCGCGGTAGTGTAGTGGTTAGACTACTCGCCTCCCACCTATGCGAACCGGATTCGATTCCCGTGCAAGGTCACCCCACCCCCCCCCAGATTCTTACATGTGAGAATCGTGCCGGGCGATGGCGCTGGTCCCGGTGATCTCCCGTTACTCCCACTGTTGCATTCCGGCGCTACTCCCTACTCGCCTCGCTTCACCCTCATCGGCTCTCAAGACCTCGATGTCATGAACCGCCCAAATATTTTCACTCACTCTTGCGGTGCTATATATGGGATAGTTAAGTAACTTTGTACAAACTCCGAAAACCTAAATACATTTAACATATACACTGTAAACCTGACGAGGGTGAAACGTATTAAAGTTGTACGTGGAACCGTTTCCTAGATGTTAGTGTATTAAAGAAGTCCGTCCCCTCATTATTTCGTTAGTGAATTGGAATATTTTGAATGTCTATGAGTGTGGTTCATTTGTTACAACTTGTTATGTGCGTTTTGTAAGACTTACGATATAAATATAAATTTTGTACGTTTTTTCCGATTCTTTTTAGTAAGTCATTACTTTGTGACACCTAGATTGTTAGGGCGGTGAGTGAATCGTGAGTTTTATTTTTGGACGTGTGGTTAGGTAAAACGTAGAAATTGGGTAAGTTAGCTGGATTAACTGATAATTTGTTCCTTTTGTACTTTGTCCAGTTGTACTTGCTCGCAGTCGTTTCCTGGCACGCCCCTGCAGGACTGCGAACCAGTCACGAATGTGCAGGAAGAGGGCGAGCTAATCACGTACAGCCTAGCAACACGCTTAAAAATCTTGACATGAGGATAGCAGCCAATGAACAAATTGTAACGATTACAACACAAGAAGCGAGGCCGGATAAGGCAGGAATGCGGCCACCGACTGTTATATAAAACAATGTTCACAAACAACGGGGACTGTAACACAACGACTGAAAATGCAGGAATCTGCAGAAGTACGTGAAATAACTTGTGCCCGGTTGCACCAACACCTTTCCCCGATCCGAGATCAAATGATCCTAGTTTCGAACCAGGAGCCAGTTTGATCTGGGTTCCAATGTAAAAGTGTTGCACCAACGAAATATCATGATTCTGGATCTCCGATTCTTCGAGCTTGGTTCCAAAGCGAGAAATCGAGATTAAGTATGAGACAAATTTTCCTATTGGTTCGTAATATATGACGTCATGGAAGTAGGCGTATTTTTCACTATAGATAGAACTAGATGTGCTATGTTTTATCTGTTTTAAGTGAATTATTGTTGCACGAATTTTACTGAATACTATTCAAGTACGTATAATGTACTTTCAATTTCCCAAGAAAACAATCGACCGTAGTTCTAGGCCCTATGTGTTGTCGTATTTTCAAACTACATTTGTCGATGATGACTGCTGATCTCGGATCGAGTTTTGCAACTGCCAATTTCGGTGGTTCGAAATGAACTTCATCTCGATATCGAGTCCAGTTCTGAACTCGAATGGAGCAACAGTTTTCTGTGTCGAACTTAGATGCGATCTCTGATCGAGTTTCGAACCACGATGTACAACCGGGCATTAGTCTGGCTGACACAGTGGGGTTGCGTCAATTTCATCAACATCTAATGGCAGTAACCCCGCCCAGGCTACAAAGGAGAGCCAATAGGAGTCGAGGATATCGGAGAAGGCGGACGTGAACGAGAAGTCTGGTGGACACGGCGGCTAAGGACCTGTGCGTCACTCGGCGTCGTTCCTCTGGACGGCGCTCTCCGAGCGACAATTGCGGGTAAGTGTCTTATGCCGGAATCACATAGCCCCGACGCGCACGACATAAACCAACGTAAACGTAAACCCGACCGATTTTGTCGTCCGAGTAGCAATTTTCGATTAGAAATGATTTCTATTCTTCATCGTGTCGTGCGACACGACGCACAGAATGTACAACCTTGCAAAATTAAATCGTATTGCAAGATTTCCCTACAAAGGTAAATACGCAGCTTAAAAGAAAAATAATTAGAAAATTACTGTATCTAACTCTTAAAAATAATAATTTTACCTTCGTATGCATTTGCGATACCAATTAGTACCATTATGTATTACAAATTTCCGTCTTGTTCACCGCCTTTGAAACTAACATAGCCTATCAGCGCCTTCAAAATAGTTACGTTAAATGCCGAGAGTGTAGTGTCGGTCATTCTGTAAATTCAAGTAGTCACATTGAAATGTGTCGTGGTTGCGTTTTTTCGTCGTGTCATGCTGTATTGCTCGGGGCTATGTAATTCCGGCATTACACTAGCGTGAGAAAGTGAGCTCGGAGCCCTTTATATCCTTGTCTCCCATAGCAAATTTTCATTCACATCTACCTCGATCCCTAACTCCACTAGGCACATCACGCTGTAATTATTGTAATTTGAATCAGTAAAGATCCTCCGGAATTAGTTTTGCTAATTTAATTGCCCCCCCCCCCCAGCGATTTCCCTTCGTGAACTGCATGAACTATACTCCCCTTAAGGAAGTATAACAAAATTGCAGTGCTTTCTTTGTACGAAGAACTGTCAAGTTTAGCCTGGCCATCAATTGAACTCGCGAAATATTCATACAACGAAGTGTAACCACCCAGTAGATAAGTACAAATAAACTCAATGGCATCACGGTTCCTTTCATGTCGGCTTAAACAATTAATCTACAGTTTAAATGTTTCATGTTCACAACTCACAGTTTTGTGAAAAGTAGGAAATTTTTTATGTAGCTCCACGTTTATATTTTTAGGGCACCTATATATATTTTTGGCCCTTTAATACCAATATTTTGTTTGCCTTTCTCTCAGTGCGGTATAAGCGACTGTTCCGCCTATTCTTAATTACGCTGTGGTATAACCAACTTCATTGGTCGCTAATTAAAACGTTTCACTTTTTAACAAGGCGTCCAGTCGTGGAACATGTTTTCTCTCCCAGTTTACTTAGAACATTGTTTTCAGGTATTAAAACAAATGCAATTACGGGCGGAGCTTCGTTCCCGAAGGTTCGTTCCAAAGAGCTCAATTAACCAGTTACGCGTATTTTTTCCAGCAGCAGGTGGGCGAGGATTCGCCTTAATTGAGGCGGCGAGTGGGTAACCAGGGAGTGACCGCCATTAACTGGACGAGATCAAGCGCGACTAGCATCAAGGTGGATGGAGTGATGGGATGCTGGGGGAGGAGGGAGAGAGAGCTAGAGAGAGAGAGAGAGAGCTAATGAATGGCTAACCTGCTGGCTTGTGCGCTCGACAGGGGTGGCAGCATCGCCGTCCGTCACGTGGCTCGTGCGTGCGGGTGTGTGCCCTCGCGCGACAGGGGACAACTGTGGTGGCTCACCGCTGACGTCAATCCAGTGGGGAAGAGTCTTCACATGATGGTGGTGGGCCGACCATTAAATCACTAAAGAACCAACGTGGCCTTTGTCTCGTCTTTCTAATAAAAAATTTCGATTTTTTTTCACGCGGTTTTGCCCGCGTGTTGGTAACTCGCCAATGCCCAGGTGTCTCAACGTCTACTATCGAAACGCAAAATCATTTAAATTTTATAGAAAGCAACATAACAATTGCAACGTTAGAATCGTTGGAGAATCACTTATTACAGAATAGAACAAAATTACATTTTATCAAGGCCCGGCTATTGGCCATAACTGATCTCTATTATATATACAAGATAAAATTAATGGAATTCCTATAGGCTGTTCGCCATAAAGTGAGTACTTTTTAAGGACCTCGCAAATGGCATTAACCGCTAATAGATGTATCTTATTGCAGCCTCAGGCGTTACATTTTGATAGTGGTGAAATGTATAAACTGTGTGTATTGGTCACATTGCGATGTTTATATTAAAAAGCAGTATGACGATGGAAATTGGAAGAAAGGAAAAATTTATACGGGCCTTAAAAAGTGAACAGCCTATATTTAACATCACTCAATTCCTTCAGGTAGATAACGAAAGGGGGTATTTTGGACAACTTTTTAATCCTCCTCCCCCACATTGATCCCAATTAAAAGTCTTGAATCACTTATTACAGTGTTAAAAACACCTCATCGACGCCGCAGTGGCTGAGCGGTTAGACCGCTCACCTCCCACCAAGGCGAACCAGGTTCAATCTCCGGCCGGATCACACCCGGATTTTCGGAAGTGGGAATTGTTCCGGATGATGCCAGCGGGTTTACTCGGGATATCTCCCGTTTCCTCCGCTCTTGAGTTCTGGAGCTGCTCCATTCTCACCTCACGTGACCCTCATCGGCTTTCAAGACCTCGTTGTTAAGAGCTGCTCTAACCTCTGAACTCAACTCTAACGCCTCATCGTCATGAATAGAATATTCCCTGCTTAGTTGCGTTTCAAAACACTTCACCTCATATTCACTTATGTAATTGTATGGTTTAAAACAGTGAAATGATAGGTTGTCTGCCCGCGATTTACAGAGGTCGGGTAACGGCGTAAACGAATTTCGATAGGCCCAGTCAAATACCGCAGAGTTACAGAGTGGATAAAGTACAAAGGGACGAATTGGCGTGGCGGTCGCTTTGATGTGGACAAAAGCCCGTTCTCCGATTGGCAGCGCAGAACTTCGGACCGGGCCACGTGTGTGATTGGCGAACGGTCAGCAGTGATGGAAGTGTTTGTTAATATATTAATTTTTAAATGATAAGCACAAATATATAAATAAAATAATTTGAGATTTGAATTTAATAAAACTGCATTATAAATTGGTTAGATGAAGAAAAAAAAATCTCAAAGCATCTGTTTACTAATCAGTTTTCTAACCTAACATCCAAACCATGCCGTTTTTGCTAGACGTGTAGACAGAAAAGCAGTTCAATGTTGGGACACGGAGTTTGGTTGTGCGCAGCCAGCGAGATCGGTCTACCTCATCTTTAGTCTATGGTTTCACTTCTGTATCTGTAAGTAGTCTGCCATATTGCGTATTATTAGTATAATGATTAATATTATAAAATTACTAATATATAATCTTTAATTATATAATTGTTATATAATTTTAGTTACTATGCGTAAAACTATTTATTGCTATGGGACAGATCACTCTATCACGTCGGTCAAGTGAAAATGAGAAATTAGTAGAATAGTAAATATTTTAGGAATTCGCTTAGTCTTACACTTGAATGCATTTTAAAAAAACCGAAAGTAAAAGAAACAATTTCCGTACACAACTGTTTACTAAACGCCTTTAATTCAACGTTTAGTCAGGAACTACTTACCTTCCATCGTTACCAATTTCAGGCCGGTGTCATACTGTGCGACCAGGGCGATATGACACCGGCCTTATGGTGGCATGCCAGTCAATGTACGTAGATAGAGGCTGTGACTTTTTACAAGCTTTTATTTAACTTGCCTTGTTAGTTAGTTAGTTTGTACGTTCGGGTGAAATCTTCCCGTTATCCAATTGAGCTGAAATTTTGCATACATGAGTAGTTCCGACGGCAATACAATGTGAAGAAACTACAGAGCTGATCTGAAGATGGAGCCGGAAGGTAGCCATAGGAACTCGTACAACCACATGCAGTAAACGCCATAAAGTGATTAATATTGTGACCAACTCTACATGTAAACACAAACGCGTATATGTTAAATTCTGTAATTAATATTGACTTATGAATATTGACTGATATTCATGATTGTATTTCTGTTCAGATATAAATTACCGTCTTTAACTGCGGTGAACCCTTCCGAGGTCGTAACAAAATATGTTTTTGGTTTTAGTTTAATTAAGCTGTCAACAGAATAGCAAAGAAGTTAAACAAGATTCATCCTCCCGTTATGTAAACAACGCCAGGCCGTTCTGAACTCCGGTGTCAAGAAAATGGAATAGCTGAAATGTCCGTCTGTTTTAGGCGTCATACTCATTATGAAGGCATGCTTTTAGAAAATATGGTGTATTTACTCCGTCATGCAGAAGACATCGTGTCTGAAACCACCTTTAAAGACGTAAGAATTAAATTTAACAACATTTACTTACCGAATTAAGAAAAAATGTTCGCTAGTGCGAATGATGACCACGTGAAGTGCATTAATATTTTTATTTTCAGTAGAATATTCTAAAATCTTATGTTTACATGTTATTCATAGAGACCGTGAACATTTTATGCAGACATATCGAAATTCCTAGTAAAACTCCCGTGTTTTATTGCATAAATGCCTCATATATCAATATAAAATTAACCACAAGCAAATTGCTGAATCGGATTGATCCAAACTATTTCAGCTATTTCCACGGTAATATTTGTAAATGATATATCACTCTATGCAAGTTTCGGGAAAATTAGTCCAGCCACGCAGTTTTTTAAGTAACACTGTAACTTCTTCTTAGGGCTTATTGCTTACGAAAATAATCATTTTTCGCTTGTAAAATGTAATTCCTTACACTCATATGGACGTTACTTCACCACAATACTAACAACGCAATAACCAGCTGATAACAATGTTTTCCATGAAACTGAATACACATATTTAATTCAAAATCAAATTTATCCCTAATTATCTAGATTGAAGGTTAATAGATATTCGAGTAAATAATAAATAACACACACATTTATCAAATCTCTCCGAATTGTAACACATATCACATATATAACAAAACTAGCTCATCCGAATTAAAAGTTTAGTCCAATTTTAAAATTTGTACCGACTTCAATTGTAGGAAGGAGTATATATATCATTTTGGTTGCCATATTAGGCATATGTGAAAATTCAAGATTTTCAGAAGAAGAACCTACGTTGAAATACAGCAGAGAGTAATAACAAACACTGGCGCTTTAATTGCAACTTTCTTTTCTCATAGATTCTTTTTAAATTATCCTATTTGAATTTCGAATATTTACTTTGCTAAGGTTTATTCAGCGATAATTAAAAATTTTTCTTCTTTAATCGCTTTGTCCCCTACTACTGCCCTTACCAACCTATTTGTGTGGGCACGGTGATTATACATAGTTGCTAAAACCAGTAGGTGAACGTAAGGCTGAACTGATGCCGTTTTCCTTACATTTCAAACATTTTACATCTGGAAGGGTAACCGTTTCTGAAATTTACTTTTAATATAAAACTACATACTTGCTACCAACCAACACGGTTACCTATCTTCCCAAGTTTTCATATTTTAAATAGGAAAGGCATATTGTTGATGAGTAGATTTAATGTATTATTGGTATAATGTATAACCTGGTAGATTTATTTTCTATTCGTTTAGACGAGAACTGAAATTTGCCGAATATTGTTTAACGAATTTCTGAGCCAATAAAAACTTACAATGTGGACGATCATCACTGTAAATCTTTAATAGAGAGGCGAATTCTGTGAATTATTTCCTGGACTAACCTAGATTAAAGTAAAACAATTGAATTTATTAAAATTTCTCTCTATTCATTTAATACATTAATAAACGTACTTGTCAAGACGAAGAATTTTTATCTAGCAAGACCACAAACGGACACTTTCGTTTCAGATTATTATTTTATTAATTTAATTTTCTCTGCATCGTCCAAGGGAGGTATACTTCTGAGCTAGCTATTCTTTGGCCTGTGTCCACTGAATGCGAATTGATATTTGTTTTTTATATTGGGAAAACACCAAACCTGAGAACACAATTTTCCACTTCCACGTCATATACCATGTTGTAATGTATGTCAATTGTTTTTCAATTCCAGACATAATCTATTCACCTATTTACCTCAAGCTGCAGCCCTAGGTGCTGTATTATTATTTATGTTTGTAATCGTACCTACACCTAAATTATTTTAATTCGTTGCCACGTAATTTTTTTTTATATATTTACTTTTCAAAATTGATTGTCTGTGCTTTTATCAGTAGTTGATGTTAAAATAATAAATTGGTTCAGCAGTGGTTTCAGTTTTTTTTTTTTTTTTTTTTTTTGTAAAAACGAAACTAAAATTAATTTTTTTTAAAGTTTTATATTTAACCAACAATCTGTGTTCGAACTATAATTATTAAAATGTCGTACTTGATCGTACAGTGCGACGTAATTCCTGAAAGCAATTCAGCAAGTGTTTGAAGAGGGGGGGGGGGGGGGGGAAGGCTTGTCCTGCGATAGACAAGAGTTATATTGCAATATTTTCCCTGTGCCTGACACGACACAACCTCGCGTAATTGTGCGCTTACAAGCGTGCCCTGCACAATCGTTGTGATTCAGCGAGAACACTAGACCGGTCGCTCTTTTCCAAATGCACTTTTTTTTGTCTTGTTTTGTTCGCGTACAATACGTTGTATTGCATGGACCAGTAGTGGCGTGGTTGGCGAACGTGTATTATCTGATTCTGCCAGGCTTGTCTATATCATTGTGGGTCAGACGCGGTTGATTAATGGGGCTTCTAACTCGACTGTCCTCATCCCTGTGCTCATTCAAACCACTTGTTTTTTTTTTTTTTTTTCCCCCGAACAGGTCTGATCTGATACTCATCAATCCACGGGATTTTGGTTTCGCTGATATTTTTTGTCGCATCTTCTCTCCTTTTTTTTTTTTTTTTTTTTTTTTTTTTGCGGTCTGTGTGTGAATAAATAGTGATTTTCCGATAACGAAGTATTTAAAAACCCTCCGCGCTATGCGACCGCAGGCCATAAAAGTAATTTATAAAAAAAAATAGCACGAGTTCGCGCTAACAGATTTAACAGGCCGCATCATTCGCACATGCCGTACCCCACCAAAAAAACTACTTTTTCGTATAGTAAGTCATTCTTTATAACGGAAAATTATTTGCAGGGATATTTCGTTCCGTTTGATCAATAATCCCTAATAATGTACTGTAGATATTACGTGCCTGACAGTTCATTAGCGAGGTTAATTTGCAAGGGCTACGCAACGGAGTTAAAAAAAAAAGTTCCCTATCGCAGTTTTGAAACGATATCAACAGTGAACAGTTTGTGATTACTTGAACAAAAATTTTCGCAGTCCAAACAAATAAAACTGATTTCACAAAAAAAAAAAAAAAATGCGCCTGAAATTTTTTTTTATCTCGTACTGTAATATTTTTCGATAGTAAAATATTTAGAATGTATCGGCAGTATTTAATTTATATTAATTGTCTGCTGAAGAAACAAGGTCTTTGAAAACCTCGCGGGCTGTAACCTAGCTCGAGATAAGGTATATTTCAAATTGTGGGTAGTGAGCCTTGGACCATTCATTACACTCTGAGAATCTCTGAAATTTGCGGGTAACATGTGCTGACTTCATCCATTCGTATCCACTGAAATAGAAGTGAATTTAACTAACTTCCTGATACTATTTACGTTAAAGTATAATTTCCCAATGAACTCCTTCCATCCACAGCTGATTCACATCATGTGTAACATTTTCTAATAAAAAATCGTTTGAGAAACTGTAGTCGATAAACGTTCATTTACCTTTGTTAACCTGGACGATAGAACATTTTAAATTTGTGATTTCAGGGCCCATGAAACTGTCGATAAGCTTCTAATACGTTCAAAAATACCGTCGAACAGCCACTTCTGGCGCCACGGTTCCTGCCACGTACTTGGACATCCGGCCACGCATACGCTGCGACTGCAGCGCTGTCTCTCGAAAGATGGTCTAACTAGTACCTCCACTCGGCCGCCAGTGGAGCGCGAGTGCGCGAAGCCGCCGCAGGCTATGTCCGAGTGCCGGGTGACACTTTGTTGCTGCACGGGACGTCAGCTTGCTGAAGCAGGCATTTTCATCGTAGACCATCACGTGCGTGAACAATTCAGGTATGAAAAGTCACCACGTAAGTTAGTTAATAGTTTCAGCCAGCAAAACACACATATTTTCCAGGGAAAAGTTCGTGTATGCTGGTTGTAGGGCACGCACGCAGCCCGGTGTAGTCTTCCACGTAGACGCCGACGTCGAAGCGGGCAGGCAAAACGGGAGCGCAGAAGCATGGTTTTATGAGACACTTGCCTCAATTTGTTAAGAGATCAAACGGACGCTATTCCCAGAACTACTCGCTCGTTTTCCCGTATGACTAGAAGTGTGATCGCTACGAGGACAGGGAAATGCACACTATAAAATAATATGTTCAAAGCTTTGTGTACAGCAAAGGAAAGCATTTCTTTGAGGCTGTTTTGTTTACAATAACGAAATCTTGCTTTAATGCAAAGGCAAGTTTAAAGAAACTTTGGTTTGTTGTTATTTAATTTTTCTCTATACATTCTTGTTTTATGGCAATATTGATTTTGTTTTTAGCAAAAAAAACTATTTGCTTGAGCTTGTTTTGTTTATAGTAAATAAATGTCGCTGTGCACCAAAAAAGCGGTAAATAGATACTAAAACTTTTCTTTAGTTCATTATAGTCTTTAGTACCCAACGAAACATTCGAAACACTATGTTACCAAATAATAAATTCCTTAGATAATCATCATAATGGTTTAACCTTTAAATAACTTACAATTACTGAATTTATCATAATAGATGCTGCTGAACTATTGTAACCACCATTGATATAATAATGAAAGAAAAATTTTTCTCTGTCAAGCCTGTTTTGCAGTGGTTCGTATTTAACGATACATATTATTGCTACAACAAAACATGTTTAAGAGCATAGGAGAGAAAATAACCGATGATTTTCTTGAAGGTTTTCGTGCATGCTGTGGGGTCTGTGTCACGAAATATTCATTGCATGTAAGTCTCAGAATCTGAGCATTGAGTGGATTATGCCCGGTTGGTTCGCATATCTTTCCATCACTAATCTTTCCATGCATAACTGCAATATGTTAAAATACAGTACTTAATGTATTTTCGTAGCATCATATTAACTAATTTTTCATTTGTGTAAAAACATTACCTATTACAAAGGATTATATGCTACAATTTATTACACGTTAACCATTGACACAGAAACAACGACGAGGGAAAAATTAAAACTTAGTGATTCCATAGGCTAGTATCATTTAATTAGGTGGCCAAAATTCATGCTAAGTTTTTGAGAAATCTGTAAATATCTGTTTCCATTTCAAGATATTTATATGTACTCAGTAACTAAGCAATCTCAAATATGTGGCATTTAAAAAATTCAAAACTTGTCGAAAAAAAAAGCTTTACAGAAACAGCCTGGTCGTTCTCTCTGTTACACCAACGATTGCTACTATGGTGTGTTTGTTGACAGTCGCTAAATATACGTCCAAAAATGTTAAGTAACTAATTTTGTAGATAGCAAAATAATCTACCTGTAAGCAGTTTTTATCACCGAAAACTTGATATACTATTGACACAGTTTTAAGACTCAGTTTGCCGATGCTGTCAAAAAGCGGGTAGAACTTCAGTAGTGTAGCTGTTATTTGGAACTGTTAAATATTTTTAGTTTTTTTTTTTTATTTCAAACAAATCACGTTTAAATACTGGTTCTACTTTTTAATTACGTCTGTTACGAAAACTTACTTCATTGCACCTTTTCCAGAGGACCACGCGCATTGAAGAGTTTTACCGGCCGGCCATCTTATCATCCGGGCCAACACATTCGGTCACATACAGTACACGAGTCAAGTTCTCATATCACGTCACCAAAAACTGAGTGAGGTGACAGATTGCTAACTCACCGGACTCGCATTCGGGACGACCCGGGTTCGATTCCCGGCCCAGCCATTCTGATTTAGGTTTTCAATGTTTTTTTCGAAATCACTCCAGGCGAATGCTGGGATGGGTCCCAAACAAAGACCATGGTCGATTCCTTTCCCCATTCTTCGCCAATTCCTCTTCCCTGTGCAACTTGCACCGTCTCTAATGACCTCGCTGTCGACGAGACGTTAAGCCCACTTATCTACCTATCTTCGCCACTAAAAAAACTGGAAAGTCTTAAACATACCGCCCGTCGAGACCCATATTTATAGGAAACAGACAGGAAAAATTAAGAAAAATGTCAAGCACATTACATTCACACTAATGTTATATTTGTTGAATAGGAAGCCTGTAATGTTTGTGCACTGCACCGCGAAACCCACCCTTTTGTGTGCATATGTCCGCAACCCAACACCATCTTTACCTGGGTGGACCTTAACAAGCCAAGCACCATTCTTGAGGGGGTACACGATATTCTCCAACTAGGACGGAGGCCACCACGTTGAATACGGGCTGCTGGGTACACCACTTCCCTCGAGGTGGCAGATGCTGGAGATATTCCACGTACCAGCTTCTCTAGAAATATGTTGCAAGTGTTCACATCATTTTCCATCTTTTGTAGAGACAGTAGGTTTAGTCTGTTCCTTATGGCTCCAGCACAGCCGCAGGGGGTGTTCGAATCAAGAAGTTACCAGGGGTTAAAGCAGTGGGTCAGACGGCATGAGTGTTACAGGTCTTGAGTTCAATATAGCTTCAACTCGTGTACATGGTGTTTTGCAGATTTCACCGCAGCCTCCCACAATCCACCTTGATGAGGATTGGCAGGTGGTAGGAAGGGCAAATCGAAGGAATGAGAAGATGCAAAATTTTCCAAGGGCGGTGATTTCAATAGATTCTGTGATATCTGAGTTAACTGTCTGGAGGCACCTACGAAATTGGTCCCACAGTCAGAATACAGGGTAGACACAGTCCTCTTCGCAATACAAAACGTGACAGGGCTGCAATGAAACTATCAGTAGTCAGATGAGACACAACTTTAGTGTGGATAGCCTTTGTGGTTCAATATGTGAAGATTGCGATGTAACCCTTCTAGATAGGAGAGTGATGTAAGCCATTCAGACGAGTTGAACTGGGTCCTGCAGGAGTGACTCTGTCTGGTGGTAGATATCCCATGAGAGGTATGATATATGAGTGATTGTAAGAGTTGAAGTACAGCATGAAGTTATTTGACATGATAGTGATCAACGAGAGAGCTAACAATGGTCCACTGCTGTGTTCTTGTTTCTGAAGGCACTCAATAAATCGCAAGACATAAGCAATTACTGTATATGAATCAGCTTAGACCATGCAGGTGGTTGTCGCAAAATTTGCAATTCTACCATATGATCTTATCTTGTTAACAATGTTACATGTGGGGACTTCAATTTAGTAACATCTACAAGATTCAGAGACACTAGACGCAGAGGCCATGTGTGTGTGTTAGGTCAACCAGCCACTGAGGTCCATGAAACCACAGATTATGTGACAATCTCTTGTGGGAGTACACCACGGCTAGCACAGTCGGCTGGGTTGTCCTGTGACCAGACATGTCTCCACACTTCAGAGAGGTACCCATTCTTGAATTTGTGCAACATGGTTAGCAGCAAAGGTTTTCATTTGATATGGTGGAGTTTTGATCCATGCTGAGTAACACTAGAATCAGACCATGCTACAGCTGATAATTTCAGATACTGAGAATGGAATTTAAAACAATAATGGTGCAGTTTGGCCAAGAGACATGCACCAAAGAGCTCCAGTCTGGGAAGAGACAATTTCTTGAGGGGGCCACTCTAGATTTAGCCATGACTAATTAGGCATACACTTATCCATTAGTATCTGCATACCTTAAGTACACAGCAGCTGCATGGACTCTTCTTCGAGGCATCTGAAAACCAATCCAGTTGTGCACTGGTGATCCTTGGACATTTAAATCAAAGCAGTTGCAGTTATTTTACAACACAAAAGTTCTCAGTGAAGTTGTTCCATGGTGGTCTCTGCTTGAAGTGCAGAGGTTCATCCCAATAAAGACCTTGAGTCCAGAGTCACTGTATGATCTTGGTCCAGACATCCATGTGATACAACCAACCCACAGGTTCGTAGATCTTAGCTATTTGTGACAATACAAAAAGTTTGTTAGCAGCACCACTAGTGACACAAAAATTATACGAAAATGCATATTTTCTTGGATTCCAGTGCAATCCAAGTACATTTAAACTGGTCCTACTGAAAATTGAAGCAATTTAGGATGTTCACAATGGTCATGAAACAGGTCTTCCAAAACCTTAGGGTGGTTACTAGACCATTTTCGCTACTCAAATCACCCCAACCGAAATAGGTTCCTTAACTGGTCTTTCAACATGCAAGCCTCTTCCGCCATTATGGCTCCCATCACAATGTCATCAAGAAGCAGGTGGGTCTTTAAGGCATTGGAGACCAAAGAGTACAAATGACCATCGTCCAAGGCCAGCTGTTGCAAGGTGCGAATTGCTAAAAATGGAGATTATAACAAACCATAAGTTGCAATGTTCATTTGGTATTCCAAAAGGGGCTGAGGACTGTCACACCACAGAATGAGCTAATAGGGTATATCATCTTTATGGACTATAGTTTGCCTGTACATCTGCTTGATGTCGCAAGAAAATGCAACATAACAGACCCTGAAGTGGAGGATAACACCTGTGATCTCATTTTGAAGTTTGAATCCCAGTAGGAGGAAGTCTTTCTGAGAAATACAATTTGAGATTTTTGCACTGCCATCAAACACTATACACAGCTTTGTGGTTGACCAAGTCTTCACGACAAATGACTGGTTTGCAGAAACTGCAACAATTCGAATACTTTAGCAAGGATGTCTTGACCTACAGTACGATAATTTTAAAATTTGGCACGCATTATTACATCCGGCTTTTTCATTAAAACGATCACAATAATGGGATTGTTAATAGTGACATTATGACCTAAGACTTCCAAGGCATGAACATTTCCATTAAATGAATTCACAAAATGCTGAAGTGACTTAAGGGGTGAAGAATTCAGCAGGAATAAGTCAAGAATTCGATTTATGTTCATTGTGGTCAAGTACCTATTGTTTTCGTACTGTGAAGTTAGTAATTCCCATTTTGCAGTACAGTTTTAGCTGGTAACGAGGGAGTTCTTGATCATTTCGAATACTTCAATCTTAAAGCATCCAGTAAGATATTGAAATTTCTTCACATCTGCCAAAGCATGATTGACCATTAAAATTACTATGAAGTTCCAGGAAATTTGTTTCCACATAGTCTTGCGGCATGTTTTGTTGTTGCAGAAACTTATCGAACAACACATTTGTGGCCGTATATATTTTACCAATCTGCTCGGAAAGTGCACGTAGTTCGTGCAATGTGGCTAACGTCACTTCAGAAACATCGCAAAGAGTTGGCACCTTTTGCATTATGCGCATGACCTAGGACTCTTGCAGCTTAAGCTTCGGCGAAAATGTTGTGAATTTCATTTTGCCAAGGAAAAAAAAACTGACGTGACAAATAGTCTAAAAATAGGTTAATTAGTAATCGTCTTACCCTTCAATTCCGGTTTACGACTCGTGGAACAAGCGTATAAAACGACATGGAACGTTTCCATACGTTCGGCGCTACGCTGATAACGTATAACTGGGTCAGTACTGCTACAGCTTGCAACATACTGACATAAACAAACACAGACGCGTCAGGTACAACACACAAACACTGTTCAGTATATAATTCCATCATTTCACTTCAAATATGAACCGGAGACTGGTAGAATCCTTTTCTTCATGGGATGTCGGGTGGTACGCATAGAATGTTGTTACATACGTGACGAGACTGAGATAAATCAAGTTCCCTCATAACACATTACAAAAAAAAAAAAAAAAAACATAAAACTGAAAATGTCCTAAACAACGTCTGTAGCAGGTCTTATTCTTAGGTATAGTAATGCTGAAAAAGGTTATTTCACAATCCATCATGCGAAAACCATAACTCGCCACACTACGTTGACTAAATTATGCTTCATGCTTTTTATTTTTAAGGTTGCCACAAACGAATACTTTTTTAGTGAAGATGATAATCTGCCAGTGGTATCTGATGGCCGAATGAAAGTCCGACTCACTCATAGTCCAAAACAAGAACTGGTCATCTTAAAATATTTTCTCCCAAATCCAACAATTCGGCACAGCAAGATCATTTGATTATCACTTTTTTTTCCTTGCCTGTTATTTTGTTTTATACAACATCGCGTAGAAATATATAGAAAAATATCCTCATTATGACAATAATTTGTTACTAATACCGACATAGAGTAGAAAATTTCATTCGTTTCAAAACTGACAAATGGTTCATGATCTTCAGATAGTTTACATGGCAATGCCACAAGGTGGTTCGTACCTGGCAATACGGACGGACACTAACAGAAGTCCAAACTACGAGCCTAGGCAGGATGTTCTCTCTCAGATGACTTCGGCGATGAGTCAGTGGATAGTACAAGCTTGAAGACGGAGATCCGTGAAGCACCTATTAATATTTGTTTGTTAAATTGAAAGGGGTCCCGCTAAACGTTCCGTAATGTAGAGTTATCAACGAAAATCTATCATGAGCATAGAGGTGATGAAGCATTTGGTGAGCATGTCATTATCGTTCTAAGCGCTCTTATACTGTGTACCTTCAGGCTGTTACGAAAAACCAATAACTGGGCATAGGTTTGCTAATATATGAGATCTTGTGTAAAGTAGTTGTATCCTACCTGAAAAAATTAAATTCGAATAAAATGAGAAAAGGCTGAACTCAAAATATCGACACCTTAACAAAACACAGACAAATTCAACTTTTTACTATGTTTACATCAATTCCTCTGAATGAACTGTTAGTATTTGTTTGTAACTTTGTTTAATTTTTAGTTTTTTTTTTTTTTAAAGTGCAGTAAAAAAATGTATCGTAGCATGCCAAACAAATGCTGATGTTACTTTTCAGCTACATCTCTGTAAAAACGCAGAGGGTGAGGTGGTATTCAGTCCTCAAAATTTATATTCAGGGACAAAGGATGATACTCGCGCCAATGGTCTAGCACTCGGAAGCCGAGATTGTTCACACAAACACAATAACTGGAAAATGAAATCGGAGTAAGGCTAATATTTAAAAAAATATAAAAATAGCATATTATTCAAAAGTCATTTTTTACCTGATGAACTTATTCATACAAAAAACGTGTGGATGCATGTCAGTTCAAAAATTAGCCGGAACTATTGAGAAAATAATTTGTTCTATAGATTCTCGGTAAATAAAACTATAATTTATTGACTAAGTTATTTAGGAGATTTTTTGGAGCAATGCTTAAGTGATATATTATTTAATGTTATTCATTACTTAAATTATATAAATTTCTATTGCTCAGTACATTTTTTTCCCCCATTATTATAGCTGGGCTGCAAAAGTAAAACACATTTCCTTCGAAAGAAAGTGCTACGTCAAGTTAATTTTTTAATCTGCTTGCAGCGGATATATAGCAAATATTGCAAGAACACTGCCTTTCGGCGGTGTAAGAATGACACGAAGTGCTAAGCTCTGCAGGAGCTCTTAGCCCTGTCAACATGGCCTATGTGATACCGTGATAAATTATTATCATGGCGGATCACGAACTGGAGGGACGCTTTGCTGCCACCCAAAGGGAAGGTAAGAAGTATTAGAATCGAAACTAGCCCTGTTATAAGGTTTCAAGGGTCGGTGGAGTGGGCGGTGAAACGATATTCATATTCTGTATAAATTTAAATTAACTATTTTTTTCTCGCCAGCAATCTTGATTGCGCTCACTAGTGCGGAACCTGCTGAGCGAAAGATAGCCTACATGTAAAATAATATACGGTACGTCTCAGCTACCTCTCATAATATAGCTTTCAAACATAACACACTTTGTCCCCCTTGAAGAGAACAGCCCTGCTAAAAGAGAACAAGCAGAAGTAAATCAGCAAGGAGTTTGTGATTATATATTTTTGCTGACTCTACAAATGTAATGTTTATCCGCTGATACGCTGCCTCAAAATTTTCGGCGTTTTGGTACGCCGCCAGAAACCGCCCTACCTGTTTTATTACGCTACCACGAGAGCGAACTCGCTCGTTTTTCCTGCCACACGAAATTACCTACGTTTCGTGCTTATGCAAAACGACTTAAATATAATGGACACACAACCAGCTAATCTGATATCCTGTGCCCTGGATGGTCTGCGTCGACAGCCCGGTTCGCCGAGCTGTGGGTTACCCGAACGCGGATGTCACAGAGCAAAAGTGCTAACACTCCGCCCTTCACGACAGGTTTCTCGTCACTGCTTGGGCGAGGGATCAGTGCAGGCTAGCCGTCATAGAGTGCGCGGCGGTCGCCTGTCACCATGTTGCCTAAGACATCATCCCGGGCGGCCTGCGCCCGCAAAGGCTGCAACGTGGAGGTGTTGGCGGGTGACGTCACTTCCGGTAAAGGTGTCATCTGGCTGGGAGAGCGACGATGTGGCTATGCTGATAGCCATATTTGGACATGATGACGTCACTTCCGGTGGAAGGATTGTTTCCCCGGAAGTTGACTGAGTAGATCTATCGAGAGAATTCTGCATCCTCTCATTGGCAGAGGATTTGTTGACCCCCTCTAAGAGGCCATTGCAAAATATTTGTATATAAGCACCTCGAGCTGTTCATTCGGGGTCGATTGCAGTTCCGAGGGATCATCTTCTGCAGTTAACTAATATGCCATGAGTTTGTGAAAAAAGAAATAATGTTTGCCCTTATGTCGAATATAGGGAGGACATATTTGATGTCCTGATAGGTATTGGTCAGGCGCCATTATTACTGAATTTTTTTAAGTAACGGAAATTACTTCAACTCAAATTGCTGCAAAAATAAATATGAAAGTTGCCGAAATTTTAATGAAGTTTGCATCGGGGCAAATAATGTTAAAATACTATCCCTGTGAAATTACGAGGAGAAAATAATATTTGAAAATGGATTGGGTTAATGAATATGGCCAGAAATAGTAAATCTTTGTAATTTGTTCTCAGTAATGTTTGAGATTTCTAAAATTCAGGAATTGGCTTCTGTTGGCCCTTATAGCCAGATATAATAAATATGTGTAATTTGTTCTCAGTGATGTTAGATATCTCTAAAATTCAGTAACTGGCCTCTGTTGGCCTTTATAACCAGATATAATGTAAATTTGACATTTAAGAATTAAAGGCAACCTAATTCATGTTCTTATACACTGTTAGTACCCGAGTCACCATTTCAGTTAGGAAATATAGTAATATCAAAGTACAAAAGAAAGAGGAAATTGTGAATGAATTTAGGAATCTTTGTTAGATTTGTCACATGAGTGGAAAAGGAAAGAATATGTATTATATTCAAATTTTAAAAAGGTCAAATGTTTGACTATTGAAAAATATCAGTGAAATGAGACCCTTTGGTATAATCCTGCGATAGTATGCTAATTGCACATCACAATATTATGCATTTTGTACTGATATTTAAAGAAAACATAGTTAAGGTAAATTAATACATAATTCATGTGTTCTTGGGTAGTATTTGTGTTTATCTTGTTTTTTGCTTCTGCATGAATGATTCATTGCTTGGGCAGCTTTGTAGCCCACAATACTGTGTTCTTAGGGCTAAGGGCATGGCACCGATATTTTCAGAGCATTAAAATTTAAGAAAATTGCTTTTCGTAGAAATGTGATCGCCCGGGCAAAGATGAACAAAGCTTTTTTTTTTTTCTTTGAAAGAGGTATAGTGGAAGGTGGCAGAAACTCACCTCAAATCATTTAAAGTCTGTTCCCGATAAAGTGAGCACTTTTGAAATCAACCTTCGAATAAAGTTACTGCTCCTACCCGCATGTTATATTTTAACGTGCGCACTGAGTGACATGCGTCAGGTAAGTTGTTAACAATGGAAGTAAAGTAGTTCCGTAACTTAACGCCCAATAAGAAATGTTTGGCAACCATGTGTGATAACAAACTATTTCTTTCGCTTTCTGTTTCTTTTTTTTTTAATTCATCGAGGTCCAAAAATCAGCAGATTTGCGAAATATTTTATTTTCTAATAATTTCACCGTTTCGCTTGAGCGACGCATGAATAAAGTGATGATACAGTGGCAATGTTAATATCACGCAGGGCGGAAGAATACACGACGTGTATACAAGTACATCTTAAGCAGGGCTTTCAAAAGTGCTCAGTTTACCGTGAACAGCCTGCAACATGCAAACACCACCCTTTTACTAGGCAACCGCGTAACCGGGACCTAGTCAATGTCGCGGCCACTGCTCACGCACGACTGACAGATATCCCCCCCCCTCCCCCATGCGTACCAGCGTGGGCAGACCGACCCACCCGCACGTCGCAGTTTTGCAAACCGCAAATAAAAGTCCCGTCCACATGCCGGCTGTCCGGCGCCAATCTGACGGGCGACGTCACTAAGCATTGCCCACACACGTTCGGAAGCCAGACGGCAGCTATTCACTCCGGGGGAAATCACGGAATGGGGCCCGCGCGCCATCAGTGATGGGAACGCAATTTCAAACAAGCTCGACATGAGGTCGAAGAATTTTCTAAAACGGCTGGTCGAACTACGTAAATCTGTAATTTTTTTTTTGTAAAGGCTGTTCACGATAAAGTGAGCACTTTTGAAATTAATCAAAATCACTGCTCCTACATGCATATGTTTTAACGGGCTCACTGAGTGGCATTCGCTCAGGTAAGATGATAACGATGGAGGGAAAGTAGTTCCATATCATGACGTATCTTATGTAAACTTTTGTGATAAATTAAGCGATTTATTTCACTTTCTGGTTTTTTTAATGAACCACAGTGTAAAAAATAGCCATATTTGTAACATATTCACTCTTCTAATGACCCCACAATTTCGCCTGACCGACGCACGAATAAAGTGTTTAGGCCCCTGGCAATGTTAATTTTACATAAGGTGGAGGAATAAACAACGTACATACAATTAGATCTTAAGCAGGACTTTCAAAAGTGCTAATTATACCGTGAACAACCTATAACTGAAATCGTTAAACTACTTTCCTCGTATAATCCACTCATGGTTACTTCATAATTTTATGAAGCTCTGCCAAAGTACTATTTTCACTATATACCTCCGCCTCATGCAAAGAAAGCGTAACTAAATCTAAAAAAAATTACACCAGTTGGACTACGCGCCGTATTCGCGTGCACGCAGTTCATTATAATTTTGCATGAGAACTATTTTTCGAGGTATTGAATACACACCTGTTTTCTCCTCGTTTTTATTAATATTAATTACAAATGAAATATTATAATTCGTAGGTAAAATACAGGTAAAATTTCAAGCCAACAAAAAGAAGTTACTTTTATTTTAACAAAGTACTAAAAGCTTGTGATATATAACGATTTAGGAAACAACCAAATATGTCACACTTGGGATGATTTTTGAAAGGTTTGATTCAAAAGGTGTGAACAAATGGCGAATAGACTGTAGTATATAACTAATTTCAGAGAAACAGTTATCTTACACTAGCTGTTACCCGTGGCTTCACCCACATGAAAAAAAAAAATCTTAATTATAATGACCACTTGCTCTATCTTAATGGTTGGTGACATATTTGATGTATTCCCTAAGAAACTGTTCGTTTTTCCGGGATGGAAAGTACCCTATGTTCTAATCCGGAATATAATCTACCCCTGTGCCAAATTTATACCAAATCCGTCGAGCCGTTACGAGGTGATTGAGTAACAAACAAACATATAAACTTTCGCATTTATTATCTTATTAAGAGATGGAAAAAACCGACTATGGATTTCCGTAAAAACATTAAGAATTAAATGTCAATTCGTAAAGGGTGATAGTAATGAAATTTATTTATGTTCATTCGGATAATAGCTGTGTACTTCTAATACAAACTGAGGTATGCATAGCAACCAAAATGTTTCATACTATTATTTGCTGATGTCTCAGAATTTGTTGTAGTTGCTGGGAGGTTAAGATACGCTGAATTTAAGATACTCCTTTCTTATAAGAAAAAAATTCCTTCGCTACAATGGAAGTGTTGCTCCAGGCGGTTCATTAAAATATCTTTAGTGCTGACCTTTACATAAATAAAATGCATTAGCCTTTTCACGCCAAGATTAATACGCCACGTACGACGGTAGAGAAATATGTGTGTGTAATAAATTATTTTTAGCGAATTATGCGCGTGTATTTGTACGCGCGCGTTCCTTTTTAAAATATTCAACGGTTCGCTAATTGCAAGCATACAGGCCGGTGACTTGTCTAGAATTTCTCAAATTTCCGTATTATTTTGACTACTGCTTTTCTATTTTAACAGTCGTATACTAACTCCCAATATTTAGGCGAATAACAGATGGCCGTCTGATTATAATCACGTAATTATAATTATGTCAAGCCTGTACTGATAACTTAAAACGTAAAATTTTAAATGTATTTTTTCTGCTTATATCTAACAGAATGCTAAACTGAAATGTGTTGTTCAATCTCGCAAATGTTCATTTGCTTCATGGTTGCATACATTCCTCAATGATGACATTAAGCTACGAGTAGTTGAAAGATTCTTGTCTTATTTTATGAGCACATGTTGGCCAGCACTAACACCGGTAGTCAACGATAATGCTTCTTCATGAACAGCAAGTCTTTCTAGCGCGGAATGTCTCTAACATTTATATTATCAAGGTAAACAATAGCAGGTTCATGTTTATTGATAGACCTACAGGAAACAAATCATTCAGTTTAAATGCACTGCAAGCAACTGTAGAGAAAAACGAATCAGGATTGACTTTAACGCATAATTTTCTTGACGTGAACATATCATACAAGATGTATTTTCTTGCAATTCAACACCAAATGTATACACATAAAACTTTACTACGGCACAATTTAAGTAATATTTTTCATAACGTAAATTGCTTACGCGTATGATGCCATTAAAAATAATTCTTCTTACAATATTTTCGAGGGATTCTAAGACATATACTTTAGTTTGAATCATTACACAACCGCATTGATAAAATATTTTTTTATTTTAAAAGAAGTTTGAATACTATACAAACACTGAGCAGTTTACCCAGCTACACTATTCCCGTAAAGAAATCAGTTTGGGGTTGAACAAATAGCGCATTGCAACTTTCTTAGTAGAGCAGTATGTTGGTGCGCCGCCAGTCTACGGTGCGGGAGGTTCTGGGTTCGAATCCCAGGTAAGGCATGGGTGTTAGTTAAAGTTAGGTCATAAGTTAGTTTGTAAGCCGTCCCCTCATAACCGTTCAGGCATAACGGAGGGAGGCGTTAATAAACCCTATACAATACAATATTGTCTGTATGATATACAATTTCGAAATAATTAAAGCTCCTGGTACCTATGACTGCTGTATTTATACCGCCAGAAGTTAATTTCCAAGGGTTACCCAACTACCTATAGTCCAATCCCGATTGGAAGCGACTTATAAAAATCAACCTTTGAAAATACATTCTAGGCATAACATGTCAACCTGATTTTTCAATAACATGTATTCCACAAATATATAACACTGTGGTTAACTTTAGAGTACTGTATTATTGAATAAATTAAACTTTACCTTAATATCTTCTATAACTTGTAATATTTATTTCTATTTGAAATATGAATAAACAACAGTGAGTGCGGCGATGGATTGGCAACGACCGGTAAGAAATACTTCACAATTAAAATATTATTTTAAACTCGTTTTCTAGTATACTATTTGTTAATTAAACGGTGCCTATTGAAATATTGAAATATTTAGGTAGCCCCGATGGCAACTTATCTCATTTTTACAGTATAAAATAACAGCGGAACATATCGTGAGTAGGCCGTAATGTTACGGGGTTGTTGTTTTATCGAGCGAGAGTAACTTTTAAACATCTGTCTGCTGAGCGACGCTTGTCGCTCTCTCTCTCTTCTCTCTCTCTCTCTCTCTCTCTCTCTCTCTCTCTCTCTCTCTCTCTCTCTGTCTCTTTCACACTCGGGAAGTTTCACTTCACTAGTACGCGGCCAAATTGTACATGTTTTCAATTTTAGCATATTTCATACTTATTACAGCAAAATAATGATTTTTGAATTTTTAAATTAGAACTGAAAAGAGATTTTAATATTTGAATACTTATTGTAATATATTTAGATATGATGGCGGGGCAGAAACAAAGTGAAGTTGGCAGACGTAGCGAACCATGACATGGCGTGTTGCTGTTTTGCCAAACGAAACTTAAATTATTCTTACTCCGAAAAATACTTCAAATTAATACATCACGTTTGCAGACGTGTTTTTTAAACCTACCTAGGCAAGTTACGATGTTGTGATAAATCTGTGTTTCCGCGGTAGTAATAAATATTCTGTTACGGTGTGTTTCGTTAACCGCTGCGTGTGAAATAGCGTGGCGTGGCCGCGTGGTGATTGTTACGGTGGATCTGTCTGTGTACGTGATTTGATATGAACTATTTATACCTTGTAAATGTGAACTGTTTTTATGGCGAAGTGATTTATTTACATCCACGTCTGTTTATTTATCACAACGTTGTACCTTTTCCCTGGTGGGTGTTTTAAACACAGTCTTGTAACGTGATTTACCAACAATCCCAACAAAATAACCAAATCCAGCACCAATTAATTTCAATAAACCTAATACACAGTAAGTATCAATACATATAAATATGAGCGGAATAAAAGTTACGGTAGGTTTATTTGAGTGCATATTCACCGCTATATTCTAAGTTTCTATAGCAAAAAATGAGCGATACGAGTTACGTGCTTGATTTTAATGTCGCTTTTTCGTTGGGCTGTCTATTCCTTCGTTATTTGAACTGAGGCCGTCCTTTTAAAGCAATAACCCAACACATATCAATAACAAAAAGTTAAATACTACAGTTCATTACCCCGCAGTTGTAACAGTGTTTAACACAGTCGCGGCAAAATATTAACGTGCATTACGTGTAATGTGCTATGTCGTGGAAAACAAATATGTTAATGTAACGTAGCCGTAAGAGCTATCGTTAATTGGGGCATTTTTAAAACGTCATAAAGCGGACCTGAATATGTTATAGGCCTAAACTGTGAATATTCGTACGAAATGGTTTTTGAAATAGACTTAAGACAGAATTCTTTGAAAAGCTGCAAACATTAAACAACACATTTGACAGGTATAAAAGTAGAAATCACATTTCAGTGTCTATTTTTAGGTGTAGTAAAAGTATACGAACACATGTACACACACAATAGCATGTAAACATTAATTTTGACAGATGCTACATGGCAGTCACATGGCAATGTTTGTTTACATTTGGCGGAAGGATACGAAACGGGCCTGCAAGTAAATATTTAGCAGGGCTCCGAATAAGTTGCTTCCAATGGGGAATTGACTATACATTCATTCAAAAGTTATTCAATGTAGAAAATAAATTATATTATTTTCTCGTACGCAAAAGAAATGTGTAAAGATTATCAAAATGGGAATGTTTCTTTTGAAACGAATTATGAAAATAATTTCTTGTTTCCAAGTTAAATATTTATATAACACGCATCTTGCCACATTAAAAGAAAGAAAGAAAAATCTTGCTGCTTTTGTTAACGAACGTATTTATCTGCTTTTGCCGTAGAATGTTAAACTCGGATTCTGGTGAGTGGGTGAAGAGATTTGGGCTGTCCTTAACAGCGATGTCTTGAGAGCCAATGCGGGTGATTGAAGTAAGTATGTAGCAGCGCCGGAACGAAAGGGCTGGGGTAAGGTGCGATCCCCGAAATAAAACCGCCGACCAGGGGCATCGTCCGGTACGATTACCACATGCGAAAATCCGGAAGTGACACAGCCGGGTAGTGAACCCGGTTCGCCTGGATCGCAGGCTAGTAGTCTTACCACTCAGCCACCACGGCCCCAACTCGTATTCGAAAGCTCGTAGGTTTGATATTGGTAGACTGATTTAAATGTGTTTTTTCCAAGCGATTTTCCGTCCTGTAACATACAAAATTCCAAGGCTGTTCCTTCGCCCTAACGTTAACCCTTTCAGACCCACTTTAATTTTACTCTTTCCGGAGTTTCAAACAAAACATTTTTTGATGCGTACTGTACTTGAGTATATACAACTCTTGATTCGTCGTCACAACCAATAATCTGTAAGCTATATGTTTGGCTAGAGTTATATGAACCATTTATGGCCAGTAAGACAGTTAGTGAAACATTTACCCACAGGTGAGGTCATTGGCCATTGAGCTTCGCAGGGTGCAGTACAGACCAAAAATTACTAACATGTGTGTGATGTACGCAATTGTGTACACTGGCCCCGAATGGGTTAATAATCCTGCCTCCATCTAATTAAAACCCGGTTTACCTTAGTAGATAAAAAATATATGATTTTAATCACCATCAGTACTTTCATTATTATAATCCACCAGCGTTGTTTCTTGGGAGCCAATATTAACACATTTTATCTTTTACCAATAACTTTAAAAGTGAAATTTTTGTGTCATTTTCTGAAATCAAATTTTCCATATGTAGGCCTACAATAAGAAAGAAATACTGACCCATAATAGAAGTTTTGAATAACAAATATGTTTTCCGGCAATAAGCCACGGTTTAAACATAAACAGTAAAATGTATGGACGACAAGGACACGTAACGCAACTAACGTGCGCAGTCCGTGAAATGAATTGTGTTTGTTTGGTCATCTAGTTACCTATCAGATACTTAGCGTGGACGCTAATATTAGGATACGTACAACCATCACATTAGCGCTGATCACATAAACAGTAAAATGTATGGACGACAAGGATACGTAACGCAACTAACGTGCGCAGTCCGTGAAATGAATTGTGTTTGTTTGGTCATCTAGTTACCTATCAGATACTTAGCGTGGACGCTAATATTAGGATACGTACAACCATCACATTATCGCTGATCACATAAAAAAGTACACTGCCAGGGAGAGAGAGAGATTTAGCGATTGAGGTGAGAACGGAGCAGCGCCGGAATGAAAGGGCGGGGGATACGGGAGATCCCCGAGAAAACCCGCGGGCTAGCGGCGTCGTCCGGTACGATTCCCACGTGCGAAAATGGTATCCGGCCGGGTATTGAACCCGGTTCGTCTTGGCGGGAGGCGAGCACGCTAACAGCTCAACCACCGCGGCCCCAAAGAGAGAGAGATAGAGGGAAATAGAGAGAGGGAGAGACACTTGGACAACAATGCGGACAAACAGAGAAGCTCTGTAGCTTGTTTTGTTCGTACGAACTCGACTCATCGCACTGCCAGACACAAAACGTAAAACTGTCGTTGACCCCGTTTGTTTGTAAACGAACAGAGCGTTTCGCCAGTTTCCCACGTACATTTATGCTGTGCGTGGAGGGCAGATCATCCATCTGGCTGAAGAGGATTTGTGAACAACAAATAAGGAAGGAAAGACAACTTAGTTTAAGCGATACACTCGTATGGGCGATAGTAACACGACTTTCTTTATACGAAAATTTCTCTTTGGTGTTCAGAAATATTTTGCAAACTTCGTGAAATGAGGTTCAAGTTGCTTTTCTGCTGTCTACGCAATTAACTTCTGCAATCGTTCGAGCCAGTTATAACTTCCTTGTGATGAGTAGAACTAACGAAAACAATTTGTATTCTTAAGGGCGTTGCCTAATACGTCTGCAGCCGCGGGGTTCAAAATGGGGAATAACTGTAAAAGAAATTCATCTACGATATTTAATTTTTAAAGGCGAAAGTTTCAAACCGAACAAAATATTCATTGCGTCTTAGAGAGTACTGCCGCGTTAAGGAATGTTCAAAACAATTGCATTTATTGTTAGTATTTCGAATGTAAAATTTTATAACAGGGTATTCAACACAAAAATTGGCTTGACATCTTAACGTACTAGCATTCCTCAAGAGATGTCGCGTGGAATGACATTTGTCTGAAACGGTTATCTTTAAAACTGATGCACTGATTCCCCATTTAAAACTAAAAGGTTACAGACTTGATAGACAGTGCCCATAACATGCTAGGATTACGAAATTCTCCTTCTTCTTTGTCTTTTACAAAGGTTGGTAACCACTACACCATTAATTATGATGTAATCCACAAAATTTGTAGGATATTAGCGTTTATATATGCTATTCACTGTAAAGTGAGCACTTTTGAAACCCTCTCATTTGGAATAATATTTAGTAAATATATTTTAATTTAACCTTAGGCGTTAATTTACGAGTGCGGTGGAAAATGCACACTGTGTTTATTACTTACATGGCAATATTTATTTTTAAAAAGTTGTTAAAGTATAAAATATGGCTGAAAGGGAAAAGTAACTAGGGCCTCAAAAGTGCTCACTTTACCGTGAACAGCCTGTAATAACACATAACTCCATCCACGGTTACTCCCAACTTTTCTGAAGCCCTTCTGAAGTCCTACTTCCAGGATATTCCTCCGTCGAATGCAAACAAGGCTTACAAAGTTACACCAGAGGGCCAACGCGCTACATTCGTGTGCACTCAGTGTAATAATATTTTGCACAAGAACTATTTTTTTTTTACTAAACGTTATCAACACACATATTTACTCTCTGTATTAGTAATAACCGAGATATTATAATTCATAGAAAAAATATAAGTTTAAGTCTAATTCAACCAAAAATAAAGTACTTCTATGTTGACACAAGTATAAAAGTATAAAACCAAACACGTTATAAATGGGATTATTTTTCAAAGTTTTGATTCAAAAATTGTGACGAAGACGCGAATAGATTATACAGTTTAACTGGCCATGGTAGTTTTTGGTATTATAGCTTATGAGGTAACATACTTTTACAAGATAAGAGCGAGTGATAATATTTGTTACATGAAAAAACAATAAAAAATAATTTAAAACATACAAAACCAGTTCCTTACTCAAGTTCTCCCACGTTCGTATTGAGAGTTTGCAGCTACTGTACTACTGTGGAGCCTCTTTGGGGACGTTGTAAGTTCCCAATAAATATCTTCTCAAACAGTGAGAGACATTAGGCTTAATGGTTGAGTTTCCAGCAGCAGAGCATCGACCACAGTAAGTACCTCTGTTTTACATTACATGTACTGTGTGTATCTCTCTTGCAAGCTGCACAGAACAGGAAGGGCAAAGCACAGCGATGCTGGTGGACCAACGCCTCGTATAATGTAATGTGGTAGCATAAACTTGAATGGTATTATGTGTTCACGCGTAACATAATTCTGTCTCTAAGAAACTGCGGAGTGTAAATTTTAAGATGACGTTTACGTTTACGTCAAACTATTTGAAAGGTGCAGGATAGCTGAGCTCATTTCAACAGCTTTCCCAGCATTTCTGGAACCAGCAATAATCCAACTAATAGTGTTGTTAACTATAACTGCCCAAATGTATCACTCGAATTCTCAGGGAACCTTATACAGTTGTTAAAATTATTTGCAAATGGATAAAAAAATTTAGGCAAATAAAAGCAGATGTAAAATACACACGTAGTTAATGTAACAATATTCGTGAACCTTTCAGCCCGTAACACAGTAATATGAAACAATTAATTGTCTTTAAAATTTCGTCAGCACTAAAAACGAATTCTATCCAGTGTGCTAGCGGCCGCGGTGGGTGTATTTTCGCATATGGGAAACGTGTCGAACGACGCCGCTGGTAGCCGGTTTTCTCGGGGATCTCCCGTGTACCCCGCCGTTTCATTCCGGCGCTGCTCCATACTCACATCGCTTCGCCCTCAACGGCTCTCAAGACGTTAATAACTGCCCAAATATCTTCACTCACGCACTTCCAGAGTACTTAGCTACATTCTCTTGCAGGCAACGTAACAATGTTGTATTTTCCCGTGGCTTATCTAACGAAATTATTAACCAGAGATATCGAATATATCTCGAAGAGTTAAAAAAATGGCTATTAGTCAGATGAATAAAAATTACTTATAACACTTTTAGTCACTTAACATATACTTTAAAATGTGACTCGACACTGCCTCCAGGGATTTGAATTCAGAATTTTACGACCAACCTACTCCAGTTGCGAACATCCTCACACAGATAATAATGCACAGAGAAGTCTTTTTCTCAGTTGCACTCACGCAATATGGAAATAATGTGTGAAGATGTAAATGGAAATAATGTGTGAAGATGTAAATGCAATTATTTTCAGAGAGTATGGAAACTTTTCAAAGTAACGTGCTTATGAAAACAATGTTATGAAATGTGAAGTACTCGTAATTATTTTACCTTTTGAAATTCGCAAACAAAAAAATGCGTTACGGATTGTGAGTTTCTTTGTTTGAATTAGTGACTCACAGTTTGCTGCCGGATCAGTCAACATTAAAAACAAAAACTAATCCTGTAAGAGTTCAAGAAAAAAATATATTTTTAAGACAATAAGATTTGCTGTCAAAGTAGACTGCCGTGGCTAGGAATGTAACGCTGTACTTTCGTTTTATGAAACAGTAGCTTAATAATGGTTCTGAATTCTCATTCACGAAGCTAATTCTTTAAACGGGAATACATATTAATAATTATTATTATAACAGTTAGGAATGTGCTTTAAAATGCTTCAAGACTTCTCCTTCAATTTGGAGAATAGGCATTGCACAATGCTTTCAAATAAAATACCTGCAATACATGCATGATGTAGTGTAACATTTCTGTAATTTATAATTAAGTTTTTTCACTTAAACCTTATTGGAACAATTTAAGCTGCAATAATTTACAATAAAATTTTCTAGAATTACGTATAAAACCAATATGTGGTTTCTGAGAAATCGGATTAAGTGTGGTTTACATTTTTGTGAGCTTAATCGTAATGTATAGTTCCAATAATAGTTATTTATTACACAGGACTGTGAGTGATTGAATAACATAAAAAATATCTCATCTTAGCTTTATTACAATAAATAATAAGGCTATATCACAGCATAAAAACTGAGGTACAAAAACAACAAAATTATCAAACTTTGCGCTAACTACTTATCATCGATATTCATAATGAATGATAACTTAATTTGTAAAATGAACATTAAATTTACATATCCACACAGAAAAATTATGCGGTACTATTAAAGAGCTCTTTCACGAATTGTACATGTCTCTGAAAAGGAACAGATATCCAGGAATCTATTTACACAACAGAAATAACCGCCATACCGTAAGTCACATCCGAACTCGATACTCGGTTTGGCGACTCAAAATTACATGTCTGCAAAGTGCTGTAAAACAAGGGTCTCATGACATCTCAACGTACTTAGCTAATATTTACATATTCCACATGTCCATCACGTATATTTGGTATCATAGTAACTGAATACTGTAGTCCCAGTTGTTTCAAAAGGTCTGCGCAAGACAGCACGTTTTCAAATATTCGGGAATACAATATTTCCGTCACAGAGTTTCTCGAATTTCACTGCAGAGAAGAATTGTGGTCGAAACAGCTCCTCTTCTGCTCCTTCCCTGCGGCAAACAAAACAAAAAAAAATACAAAATAAAAAGAACTGAAACAACTCTTTGAGCAATAACAATAAAGTTAAACACAGGTGAGGAAATAAAAAGTCACAAGAACAAAAGGTAAATAATAACCCAGGGAAAAAGAAAAAAGTAAATTTCAACAGGGGTCGTCTATCAAAATTTAAAGAAGTCGCTCTCAATAGCACCGGAGATCGAATAAACGGCTGAAGAACTTTGGTTTTACAAAAAGTTCCAAAAAGTGTTGCCGAGATATTGCAATTCAATAACGCGTCTGTAGTGCGAAAACTCATCTGAACTTCCATTACACACTCGTAAACACGGAAGCAACAACTAACTTCCTGTAAAATCAATCATGGTCGTGTAAATCACTGCAAGTATTAAATGGATTCTCATTAGCATGGGTGCGACTGTTCTCACTTCAAGAAAATGTATTTAAAATATTACACCTACTCCAAATATAAAATGCGGAATACGTAAAAGACCACTCGTTTTCAATCAAATAAAGTTCGTTGAACATGACCAAACATTCCGAGGTTATTTTTCCACTGTAGTATCAGGGTCAATTTACAACACATGCACTATGGTATATGTAGTTATACATTCCCCAAATTGTACACAAATGCAATAATTTTCTTTTCAATATAATATTTTCTACTCACGTGAGCATTGTATACAGGCTGTTCACGTTAAAATGAGCACTTTTGAAAGCCCTGCTTATGATTTATTTGCATGCACGTTGAGTATTCCTCCGCCTTATGTAAAATTAACATTACCGTGGGCCTCTTCACTATATTCATGCGTCGGTCAAGTGAAAATTTAAAATTATTAAGAAAGTAAATACTTTACAAATCTGCTTATTTTTACACTTCGATGCAGTAAAAAAATAGAAAGCGTAAGAAATAATTTTAAGTTATCACAAATGTTTAAGTAACACTTTTCCTTCAACGTTAAAATATGGAACTACTTTCCAGCCATCGTTACCAACATTACTGGGCGAATGTCACTCAGTGCGCCTTATATGAATGTCAAATTGTTTGTATTTCATGTTACATTCAATGATGTTTACTGCATATTAACAGCAAGGCGTCGTCGGTAGGAAAATATGATTCAAACGAATATCCCTGCTTTCACTCATTTCGGGGTAATATCTGCTGAGCTCTGTCATAACTTTCAGCTACGGCGTTCGTTTGGCAGCAACATAAACATTTCAGGTACCAATAACACTGTAACACGGATATAGACTGGCTGCATTTTTTGCTTAAAGCCACAACCTTGCAGCCTGAAAAGCAAATAGATCCTCATTTGAACATATAAGTAGCCTGCACACAGCTTTTGTTATATTTTTTTTGTTGGAAGATGATGCCAGAAAATATTCATTATTTGAATCCTGAGCGTCTGGCTCTTGGGCCGTATTATGTTTCTGTTCTCTTCCTGGTTTGTTTTCCAAAGCACAAGACCGTGTCAGGAAATTATTTTCTAAGTCGCTAAAGCTTCCATACAACAAATTACATCTAACTAACGAAATTCGTACAAAGTTTACCGGAGTAAACACGTATGCATGCTGCTCTGCAATTATAGAGTAAGTGTGCATTTCTAAAATACCTATAAGCAAAACACATTCCAACTAAGGTTTCACTCAATTTGAAGGTGAAAGCTCGAGTAGTATACGGGTGAAAAATTCAGCAACAGTTGTAGCTAAAGTAAACACATGTATGCAAGATTTGCCAGCCAAACAAGTGCAGAATGTTGCGGGTTATCGGTACAAGTTAAGCCAGAGAAATCTCAGTTGCTTAAAGACGGATAAGTAACATATGCAATTAAAATAAAAACTCGTAACGATAAATATTATTTTTAATACAAGTTTAATAAAATAAATTAAAACCGAAAGTCAAAGTGAAAATATGGAACGGGACTACTGTAATGTGCACGAATCCTAAGGTAATAGAGTGATTCCTACGGTGCACTAAACCCGACTGTACCACACGCACAAAACATTAATAAGTATATAACTACCGAAACTGTCATAAGATTTTGATTTGTGTTGCTTGTGAAAGAAGAATGTGTATATATTGTAATACTGTATATTATTTCCCTATACTTTGCTTTTTTAACGGTTATAAAATAAATTAACAAAGTTCGTTTTAATTAAAATTTAAGAATATTATCATTCTGAATCCTTTAGGAAGCACTCTTTATATTCATAATAAATATTGTGGTTGTATAACTAATGTCAAAAAATATTTATAATAATTGATTTTATGTCTATCTAATCATTTCAGTTACAAAAATTATCCCTTTCGTGGTTGAAATAGATGTGCATATAGGCAGTTACTGAAAATATTTCTAAATTTTGTCTCCAACTTTTAATGATACATACCACCAAAGTTATTATTATAACCTTCTTGCGCGGTGAAAGGGAAGAGGGGTTAGCAAAATTTTCTTTGTAACCCATCCAGAACAAAAAAACCCGTAAATGTTAGTTAAAACATAATTTCAAACACATTTTCTAAACGTTTACATACGTGAATTCTAGCAAAACATTTTACTATGTTACAACATATGTGCATTCTTCTTTCATATGTACAAAAAATTGTAATTTTCTGACAATGTTGGTCTTATGGGTACTATTTTTGAGGTCTGCTAGTTGTGCAGTCAGGTGCAATGCTTCATTTAAACCCGTTCTCCTTGAAGCCTTCAATCAAGTTATGTAAAAGTCACTGCAACAACCATTTTTTTGTTATTCTGTTAGGTTGTTTCTCCTACAAAATTAGCAATCAGTATTTTGAGTTTGTTTTGAAGCTGTCAAAAAAGAACCTTACGTGAATAACGTATGAACTAGGTCACAAAGCATTCTTCCAGGTTCCATCATATTGTTTCAAACAAATAATCTTATTGGTAAGAATTCTGAAACAAGAAACAGGACATGTCATATCGACCACAATATCATTCCACACTGATCCACAATATGCCGTTCAGGAGGCCTAATAAAATAAAATAATTTCTATTATACGCATGCGTTGTTTCTGCTCGCCAAATAATAATGGCACACATTTGGAGATTTATATACCGTAGCGTGACTATGTACTGACCTTAGCACTCATGTTATTTTGCTGTCAAGACCTGAACTGTTCTGCATATTATAAAACTGCAAATATACAAGTAGATTATAAAACACATTTTATGGAAATAGAGATACCTACTCAGTACAATTGACATTAGGAAATAATTTTGTTTGTCGAGGAGATGGATTAGGGTTTGTGAGATAAATAATCAATGTTTCTAGATAACTTCACCCTTTAGCAAAAGAGTTATAGGTCGTTCACAGTTACTTGAGATGTTTAGAAAGCACGGTTTAGGATCCATTTTTCCTTCTCATCCCGTATCCTTCTGCACCCGAAGTAAAACTAACATTGCCTTGCCATGGGCCTAATACTTTATTAATGTATAATGCAAGTGAAAACATGGAATTGTTATGAACATAGATAAATGATCGAACTCTAACGTGTTTAAAACAAGAAACAATAAATTTAGCAGCCATAAACTTAAAAATTACTCCATCGGTAGGGCCAGTAATTTTTCGCGAAAAAATCTGAGCACACAGTAGACTTGAATACTATAATTACACCTTAGCTGTTGTCATACCTCCATTGGCTGTTAAGTGTTGTTTCCGTGTTTTACAGAGTCACTCAGTATTACGTGACTCCGACACTGAACCTTCGAGATTCGTGCGCAAGCAGTTAATATGGACCGGGACATGTTTTAACCAATCAAATAAGCTGGACGACCCTAGTGCTTTGAACTGTGTCTTGTCTTGAAAGCTTTTCGCGAAATATCACTGCCCCTATCCATCGGTCAATTACGGTTACCTCACACTTTTCTCAAGCCCTGCTAAATTTCTACTTCCAGGATATTCCTCCGCCTCATGCAAGCATATATAATTATATTATATACTCTTCCAACATTTTCTGCCTCGCTGAATCCGCATAAATTACGAGTTTCTCAATAATTAAATCACAAATTCCGAGATCGGCAGAGAGAGATACTTGTCTTGTTTTACTTTTCTTTCGCGGAAAGCCCAGATAAATAAACAGCACCATTGCCTTGGTTAATTAAATAAAAACTGACACGTAATTGTTTTGAATGATACTTAAATTGCGCCACTTTAAGGGCCCTGCCTACCTGTCACTTGAATTGCACTGCAGTGTGTTTTAAATCAGTTTGTTTTTAACCAAATCATTAAACGTGTCGCCATGATTCCAATGTACGAAAGTAAAACATACTCCAGGCAAGGTAGGTATAATACTCTCAATAAGTAGTGTACATTATAAATACTATTATCGAGCCTTCCAACACAGCTAAAATCGTCTTTTTCGCACTGCTGTCACTCATAATATACTGGCTGTAAACATGCTAAACTATTACAGGGACCTGCATCGAACTTTGCTACAGACTTCCCATCAATAAAATGGTAGGTTAACAGCTTAAAGTCCCATAGGTATACGCAGCCCGACGAGAACACTGCATGCCAGTTCAACGCCTTGCGCGTAGGGGTGAAGGGACATCAGGCGCGAGTTTCAAAATAGTCCTTATCGCTCCCCGCGCTTCACTGTCTCAAATGCACTAAAAAGGTCAAAGTAGACGGGTATCCTTAAAGCCAATTGTGCACGAAAGCAGTATATTCACCCCGTTTCCGTTATAACTTTTTTTTTCAGAGTGTTTATCGTAATTTTTGGCACAAGACGTAAATGTTAATTTTTGATAACCTCTTGCATTGTTAAATATTCACTACCTTTATCATCCTGTGAGAACTGATGGAAGATGAGAGATAAGACATTATTTCTTATCTTCCATAACTGCTCCGATAGTAGTACTTAATGGTTGTGAATGTCTATCAATGTAAGAAGGTGGTCGAAATTATTCTTTACGTCTTGTCGTATCAAAAATTTTGAAAAATTCTCTGAAAAAAAACTTATGGCCGAAATTAAGGTAAATACAAGGCTTTCGTGTACCTTTGGCCTTAAGGTTATAATGTGAAACTTGGGTCGTTTCTGTTAACGTTTCGGATAGGGATAGTCAGGCTCTGATCAAAAATCGGTTCCGTTAATCTTGTTACCCAGCAAGCTGATAGTCTACATGAGTCGTTCGACTAATAATGGTCAATACCGTTTTTCTCGCAGCAGAAAATAGAGTAAGTCAATTACATAAATAATGAAAATATGCATTATGGTATATATATATATATATATATATATATATATATATTTATTTAAGCGCATTATGATACTGTTACTATGGTTCATACCTTGTCTTGCAAAAAACTTTTCTGCTTTCTTATTAACGTCAGCCGATTAATCCAAAAACTTAAAAAAAGATAATTTTTTGACAGTACAGTTTTACAAGTAGCTAGATACAAATATGAAAAATTGACATTTTTTGTGTATGTCAATTCCTTATGTTATAAAATCACGAATGAATTACGTATTTGTGCTTGCTACGGGCACATGCATATGTTTGGCTATTAGTTACCATTATATTCATTCTCTTCGGAACTGAATATCAAGTAATGAATTGCAACTATTGTTTGCAAAATGGAAACAAGTGGTGTTAAAATTCAGCACAGTGTTTGTACGCATGGGTAGTATTGACTAACAAACCAACTTCACACAAATCCGATAATGTATGCAGTGCGGCAAAACGAGCCCAGTATTTTATGGTCTGTGTCAATGAGACCGCTTTTCTCGTTCGCCATCGCATAGGGCTACCCGTGGTCATCAGTTTCGATACGTATTATCAACGCAATTTATTTTCTAACAGGCAATCGATTCCCCACGCGCGTGTCCTAGTATTTATGTCTCTCGTGGGTAAAGGCTGTTCACGATAAAGTGAGCACTTTTGAAATCAACCTTTGAAAACTGTCACTGCTCCTACCTGCATATATTTCTCGGGCGCACTGAGTGACATGCGCTCAGTAAAGTTGTTAACGATGGAGGGAATGTAGTTCCATATCCCAAAGTCAAATAAAAAATGTTAGGTAACCATTTGTGTTAACTTATAATATTTCTTTCGTTTCTTTTCTTTTAAATACATCGAAGTGTAAAAATGAGCAGATTTGTAAAGTATCTACTTTCTTGATAATTTTACAGTTTCATTCGACCGACGCATGAATAAGATGATGAGGCCCATGACAATGTTAGTTTTACATAAGGTGGAAGAATACATAAAGTATATACAAATAGATCTTAAGCAGGGCTTTCAAAAATGCTCATTTCACCTTGAACAGTATGTATACAGAATGTATCGAAACTACTGTGGCAAACTTCGGGAGGAGATTACTGGAATCAAAACAAGCAAACATGTCCCTACGAACATATATCCTACAACGCGTTGTTATTGAGTCACAGGACGTACATTGGCCACGTGACAGTTGACGCTCGACGTGTCCGCCACGGGCAGTAATGCATGCGTGGCAACGCCTCGTCATGGACTGGCGAAGCCGCTCCAAGATGCCTGGGTCATGTCGAACAGCTACACAGGAGTTATTGATACGCTGTTCCAAGTCGTTGATGTCATTAACTGGAGTAGCATACGCCACACTTGTCATGTGTCCCCACAGTTCAGGATTAAGGCCAAGAGACCGAGCAGGCCAATGCAATGGACTGCGACTCCCGATCCGATGTAACAACACAGTAAGTGGTGGCAGTGATACATATTACTACAGGCTGTTCGAGGTAAAGTGAGCACTTTTAAGGCCCTAGTTACTTTTTTACTTTCAGCCATTTTTACACCCTTTAGTCACCTTTTTAAATAAATATTGGCACGTCAGTAACCAACACAGTGTGTATTTTCCACCGCACTAGGGAGTTAACATCTAAGGCTAAAATAAAATATATTATTGGCTATTATTCCAAAAGAGAGGGCTTTCAAAAGTGTTCACTTTACCGTGAACAGCCTACTTAATGTGAAACGTCTGTAACTCTATAACAACGCTTGGTATGACATATGTTCATAGGACCATTTTCGCCTGTTTTGAACCCAGGAATCACCTCCCGAAATTTGTTACAATAGTTTAGATACACTCTATAGTGACGGCACCGTTAAGGAAGGGAGGTCGCGATTGTAGGTATAGGCTGCTTTTTTTTTTTTTTTTTTTTTTAAAGATCTACTTTTACCACTACATGTAAAATTACTGGGGCACTTGATTCATTCGCCATTCACGTGAAACCATAAAGTTGTTAGCACTGTAAACGTCTTAATATAGTCCATTCATGGTTACTTCAAACTTTTCTGAAGCTCTGCTGAACTTCTATACCAGGATATTCCTCCGCCTTATGCTAACAAAGTGTAACTGAGTCTACAAAAATACACCAAAGGAATAGTGCACCGCGTTCGTGCACAGTCAGTGTACATGTGCACAGTAGTTTACATAATAGCTACTTCATAAAAGGCATTACCAACACACCCATTTTCTCACAGTTTTAATTCGTATTAATTTTAAATTTAAATATTGTAATTTATACATAAAATATAAGTAAAAGTTCAAGTTAACAAAAAATAAGATACTTTTATGTTAACAGAAGTATAAAACGCTTGTAATGCATGGCATGTTTAGGATACAACCAAACATGTCATTCACAGGGCGAATTTGATTGCAAAGGTTTGCTTCAAAATGGGTGAAGAAACCACGAAAAGATGTTATTATGTAAACTCTTTTTTTAATTTGCATAAAAAGTAAAACTAACTTAATTTGCTATAAATATGAGCATTGCGCCCGCAATTTATAATTAAGTTTTAATAACGGTTTTTATTATTCCCTACCACTTAACCAAGATCCTGTATGTCAATGTGCAATGCATGTACAGAATGTTCAAAAAATTGGCACTGCTACACGCTGTTCACGATAAACTGAGCGCTTTTTATATTAACCTTAGAAAAAGTCACTGTCCCTACCTGCACAGTAAGGTTGGTAACGAAGGATGGAAAGTAGTTCCATATCTTCCATATCGCTGTCGTCCACACTCACAAAACGTTGAAATGTCCTTTCGTTCGAGTGTCGTCGATTTGGAAATACGTTCACGTGCTAACCTCTCGCCGCCGCACGGTTGCGTTTAGAGCGCCCGTACATCAGGATCATTTTTTTATGACATAAGTGTATTACATTTCACTGCTGACGTACGTACCTGGTGATACTACTACCTTCTGCGCAAACACAACTTGTCTGGCCGGCACACTTCAGCATCACCTGGGTCCGAAATCCACACTCTGTCCGCCTTATAGTCCTTTCGTGGTTACTTTATTCTTTTTTAATCAAAGATTTGAATAATTTCCCCATGTATGGCGTGTTTGGTTGTTTACTCACTATGTCACGTAGCACAAGCGTTTTATACCCTTGTTAAACGAGCAATATCTCATTTTTGGTTAAACAGGACTGTTACTTTAATCTTATATATAAATTACAATAGTTGAGCCATAATTAATGCAATCAAAGCAGGAAGAAAGTAGGCGTGTGCATAATAAGAAGAAGTTATCTTGAAAATTTATATTAACCTGAGTCCGGAAGAATGCGGTGCACTGCCCTTCTGGTCTACTTTTTAGTATTAGTTGAGCTTTGTTTGCATGAGGCGGAGGAATGCCCTGAAAGTAGAACTTTTAGCAGGGCTTCCGATAAGTTGGAAGTAGCCGCGAATGGAATGTAGCAAGCAGCGACTCGCTAACTTTGGAGGACAATCACGCGGCAGAGAAGCTGAATCAATGGTAGGGTCTATGTTTGTTGAGGTTTTTTTCCTTGATATATTATATACTTCTTGTCCTGTAAGCAGCGGCAATTTTTTTAAACAATCTCTCTTTCTTTAGTTTCAATATTAATTCACGACAGTGAATTATATATATATATATATATAATAGTTCTAAATTATTGGGGGCACCCTATAGTTGTGTTTTAGTTCAGAACCACTGTGGTGAATGGTTCATTTGAATAGCTACGTGTCTTATCTGTCT